>OX451215.1:111244641-111513377 GCA_949628195.1 Phasia obesa | reverse complement strand
TAGGCATCAGGGCTCCCAGATATTTTTCGGATTCCATCCCCAATTTGAAAAATTTCATCCCCAGAATTCTCCAAAAAAAATTAATTGTTTCCAAATTTAATTTACCGCATTAAAATATTAAGCTGTATATTTTTATTGTAATAAAACTATACAAGTTTTTTGAGTTTCTACCTCACCATTTCTGCAGATGGATTAAGAGGGTTTCAAACAACAAAAATTCAATTTATTGACGAAAGCAGTTATCGGAAAGCAGTAAACGAGTTTGAAAGGTGTAGACTCATATGTTGATCCAGCTGAAATCAGAGATGCCCTCCAAAAAGCAGGATTTAAGGTAAAACATGTAGATAAATTTAGAAATAGAGAACGTGCGCCCCAACCACTTTTTCGAGTTGAACTTGAACCTGGAGATATGCGATTGAAGAAAAACGAAACGCATCCTATTTACAATCTGAAATACCTACTGCACCGAAAAATTACAGTGGAGGAGCCACATAAGCGATCAGGACCCGTCCACTGCCTGAATTGCCAAGAGTATGGCCATACTAGGGCATACTGTAAGTTGCCACCGGTTTGCGTAGTATGTGGTGAGCTACATTGTTCCGCTCAATGCGATAAACCTAAGAATGTCACTAATTTTAAAAAATGTAGCAATTGCGGTGGAAACCACACTGCCAATTACAGAGGCTGTCCAGTATTTTCTAGGGTAAGGAAGTCAACCCAAAAATTAAATACTCCTGCTAAGCAGCCACAATAAGGAGCATTGTGCATTACCCCCAGTTACATCAACCAACAACCCAACATATTTCATACGCGGATATGTTAAAATCCAACCATCTGGTAATTTTAATCGTCTCGAATCAAGCATCGAGACATTAGTGCATTCGTTAAACAGTTTTAAGAGCTCTATGAGCAGCATGATGCAAGAAATGGTACGCATGCAATCTACTATGTTGCAGGCGTTACTTAACAAACCATGAACTGTTTAAAAATATGTTCCTGGAACGCAAACATTATTTACTGTGTGATTTTTGTGAAGATTACCTTTTCATTGTGAACAAATTCATCAAAACTTTGTAATTTTTCCATTTATTCACCTCCTAGGTTTCAATATCAGAGAGTCAATACAGCGATTTCTTCATTTTGGGGATCACGCCTAATAACTCCAAAAGGTCGTGTTTTGTTTGACACAATTTCAAAAATGAGTCTAAACGTGATATCGAGTGGACAACCCAGCTATTGGCTCACTGATCAGCAAAAAATACCTGATGTTATTGATTTTGGCGTAACTAAAGGTATTTCAAAAGAAATGATTGAAGTTGAAGCATCACTTGAATTATCCTCAGATCATTCACCCACTATTGTCTATATATGGAACCAGCAAAATATCGTGTCACCAAGAACTAACACAAGCATAAATTGGTTGAAATATAAAAAATATCTCAGTACTCATTGTTCGGAAAATATCCCGCTAAGAACTCCAGAAGACGTAGAGCAAAGTCTTACTAATTTTGATCAAAACATTAAATTAGCTGCCCAACACGCAACAGTAACCCGACAACTAATAAGACACAATCAAATCTATTCTGTTGATGTCGAGAGGCTCTTGGCTGAGAGAAGAAAAATTCGCAGAGAGTGGCAATCGCACAGATCTCCTCAACTTAAAAGCAGAGTTAAAGAATGCACGAAACGGCTAAGAGATTTACTAGAATCCCGAAGAGCAGCATCTCTATTTAAAAGACCTTGACCCAACTCCTCAATCAGATTATTCATTATGGCGTGTGTGTAGAAACCTTAAAAGGCCAGTAGTACATAAGCCTCCCTTGCGAACTTCGTCTGGAGGCTGGGCAAGGAGAAAGGCAAATTATTTGTTGAACATTTGAAAAAGGCTTTTACTCCAAATGTATTGACTGATGCAGTTGATTTGCCAACTGCCGAAGCTAATGCTGCAGTACCCTTAAGATTTCATTTTAGTGACATTGAAAGGGTAATAACAGATTTAAACACCAAGAAAGCCCCTGGTTTTGATAAAACCAGTAACGAGATGTTATTTGAGTTGCCCCATAACGCTCGAAAAATTATTCTTTTTATTTTAACGCCATTTTACGCCTTGAGTACTTTCCTTCAGGTTGGAAGGTTTCGTTAATAACTATGATTCCTAAACCAGGAAAAGACCACACAAAAGTTGAATCATATAGACCTATAAGTCTTTTATCAAATATGCCAAAGCTGTTTGAGAGGATGTTAATAAATAAGCTGAACCCCATTCTAAGCGACAAAGGATGTATTCCGAACCATCAATTGGCTTCAGAAAAAAACATAGTACAATCGAACAAACTCACAGGTTAGTTAACGTAATGAAAAAGACATTTGAAGAAAAAAATACTGCTTTGCGCTTTTTATCGACGTTTCCCAAGCATTCGATAAGGTATGGCACGATGGCTTAAAATATATGTAAGTTAAAATTGAATTTGCCTGCAAACTTATACCAGCTGTTAGATAGTTATTTAACTAATCGGAAATTCATTGTTAAAGAAGGCAATTTTTTAAGCTCACCTGAGCCAATTGAAGCCGGAGTTCCCAGGGTAGTATATTGGGGCCGATTTTATACTTGTTGTATACTTCAGATATGCCAACTAGGGACCGAGTCCAGACATCGACATTTGCTGACGACACAGCTTTTTTAAGCATTCACCAAAGTCCCGAAGTAGCATCACGATATTTACAAGACCACATATTAATTTTGGAAAAGTGGTTGAAGAAATGGAAAATTAAGGTCAATGAACAAAAATGTACTCACATAACTTTTACTCTGCGTAGGGAATCGTGCCCCCTATTCACATAAATAACCAAATGATACCTCGGCTTTCAGACGTGAAATATCTCGGCATACATCTTGACCGGCGCCTTACTTGGAAACGCCACATAGAATCAAAGTTAACACAAATGAAGTTAAAAGCAGTCCAACTAAACTGGCTTATCGGCAGAAATTCTACTCAAGCTTTAGATTGCAAACTTTTATTGTACAAGTCAATTTTAAAACCAATTTGGTACTATGGCATTGTATTATGGGCACTGCCTCAGCTAGCAATATAGAAAAAATCCAAAGGCATCAAAATAAGATTCTACGGATGATCACAGTTGCACCCTTGTACATAAGAAACTCCAACATCCACAAAGATCTAAACGTGCCATCAGTTAAATCAGAAATAGCGAAATATGCAGTTACATATTTACAGAAGCTTGAAACACATCCAAATCCGCTGGCCCGCAACATGCTAAATGAACGTGGTTACATTCGTCTAAGAAGGAGGGACATTTCTTCTCTCATCCGAACATTAGAGGGATGACCCGCAAATGATAGAAGCAACCGTGAAACATACATATTTTTTTGTCTAGCACTGGCTGGACATAACCAGTATATTTATTTTTATTTTAGGCTTAAGATATGAGTAATTATTGTTAGTTCAAAAATATATTTGAAGCTTCAATAAATAAAATATGAAAAAAAAATATTTAACTTGAATTGAATTATGTTGAAGACGACAGCTACATACTTCAAAACTATGAAAATATTGTAGAAATACATACATATTTAACTTATAAAAAAATCACAAATACTTTTATCATATCAAAGCAAATAAATGTTTTTGCTCAAAACCTTTTGATTGTAAATGAATTTGTATTTTTAATTTTGTAACATTTTATTCTGTTGAATAAAATAAAATTGTCGCAAACAAAAATAGAAATTAGCCTAAGTTTGCTACAGTCATATCGGTGGTCGTGTAGCCATGCAGCTATGATGTCTTCAAAATAATCGTCTTCATATAAATGATTGTATTTTAATTTTGACAGGTTGTAGTCGGTATCCAGCTGTCGTCTATGTGTTTAATGCTAAAGTATGAATCCCCAAAATATTGAAATTATTCTCAACGAATTCCTCAATCCTCAAACTAAATTTTTAATCCCCATTAGCAAATAAAAATCCCTGATTTGGGGATAAATCCCCTAATATGACAACACTGCTAGGCATAATCTGTCGACTTAGAATTCGGTTAATTTGGTGCACTTTCAAGCATCTGCTGGAATTTGAAGAATAACCAGCTTTTAACATTGTTGCTTATATAGTTAGTAAATTAGCAACATTAAACCAATAATTCAAAAATCTAGGTCAATTATCATTACTTTAAAATGCATACAAAAAAAATTACTCTAATTTCACTACAGCCACAACGGTGGTCGTGTAGCTTTGATGACTTCAAAATAATCGTCTGTAGCCTAATTTTGTCTATGTGTTTAATGCATTAAATTTTAAATTCTACCATAAATTCTATTGATAAAATGTTTGACAGCCGTGTTCACACTCCAATCATGTTTGAATCAGTGTTGGGATCTGGAAGTGCTTAAATTGTACCGACCCATTGATAAAGTTGTAGCAAATCCGCATCAATTGTACTAAAATTTGGCTCGACATTAAAATAGAACAAATCATTATATTGGGTGATTATACTAAGGTATTTTAAAGTAATGATAATTGACCTTGATTTTTTAATTATTGGTTTAATGTTGCTAATTTACTAACTTTATAAGCAACAATGTTAAAAGCTGGTTATTCTTCAAATTCCAGCAGATGCTTGAAAGTGCACCAAATTAACCGGATTCTAAGTCGACAGATTATGCCTAGCAGTGTTGTCAGATTAGGGGATTTATCCCCAAATCAGGGATTTTTATTTGCTAATGGGGATTAAAAATTTAGTTTGGGGATTGGGGAATTCGTTGAGAATAATTTCAACATTTTGGGGATTTATATTTTAGAATTTAACACAGAGACGACAGCAGGATACCGACTACAACCTGTCAAAATTAAAATACACTCGTTTATATGAAGACGATTATTTTGACGACATCATAGCTGCATGGCTACACGACCACCGATATGGCTGTAGCAAACTTAGGCTAATTTCTATTTTTGTTTGCGACAATTTTATTTTATTCAACAGAATAAAATGTCACAAAATTAAAAATACAAATTCATTTACAATCAAAAGGTTTTGAGCAAAAACATTTATTTGCTTTGATATGATAAAAGTATTTGTGATTTTTTTATAAGTTACATATGTATTTCTACAATATTTCATAGTTTTGAAGTATGTAGCTGTCGTCTTCAACATAATTCAATAGCTGACTATACGGCGACGATTGTAGCCAACGGATTTGTAATCGTGTAGCGGTGTAGCCGCTGTTGTCTATGTGTTTAATGCTTTAGATTTCATATACTTTTTGGATTATTGTAATTTTGTTGTTATTTAAATTTTTCATCATATAAAATTTAAAGTATAACTGATACATGAAGATTAAAAAGACGTAACAAAAATTATTTAAGCAATAAAAGATAATTCATTAAATTTACCCTGGATGAATGGATCTTGCTTACGATTTTAAAAAAGAACTGGAATCTACAGATGTTCCACTGTCATTTATTCAAATATGTGCTTTTTATAAATAACAATGTAAATAACAATGTGTTAGGAAACACACATAAATCAATTAAAAAAAATGTCATTAAAAAGGCGTATGTATTTATTAGAGATATTTTGACCAAAAGTTTGTACATATCAAGTTGCCAAAGAAACGACTTTGTTTTTAGACCGCACTTTGCATTACCAACTACCAGCTTGTCTTATTTCGGAAAATAATAAAATATTAAATAAACTGCACATACTATTGCACAACTATTTGCTCGAATCTTTGTTGAAAAATAATATACATACTTGCGTACAAGTTTAAAACCTGCGAAGGTTTTCGCTGTTATTGATTTTTTTTACAGATTAATCAATTTTTTACAGATTAATTTATTTTAGATTTATTTTTCATATAATTTTGTATATTTAATAGTTTAAATACATATTTAAAAGAAAATTTATAAATATAATATACATATCACACATGATCAACAAGAGAGTATTAACTCGAAATTTTATAAGCCCTAGAAAGTTAGAGTAATAGCTCATTTTAAAGGACATTTCAAACGCTTTAATTTGATATCATGAAAAACAAATTTTTTGTTATATTTTTTTAAATTTACATAAATTTTTAGTATGGCTTGGTTAGTTCACCATAAAAATTTCAGAGTGGGACCATGGTGGGGTCGGAAGTTATGTTAAAACATTTCATTTGAAATATGCATTTGTTTTTAGATTGAGTTTTAAATTAATTATTTAGATTATTATTATTGAATTAAAAACAATGAAAAACTTATTAATTTAAGAATTAAAATTTTAAGCTTTTGTTTCTTTGAAAAAATAAGTTTTTTTCTTTTATTTAACATAATTAATATTTCACAGTTATATAGCAATAAATTATTAATAATAATAATAATAATATAATAAAAAAAGCAAGAACTAAAAATATACATATATAAAAAGCGATTTATGTAGAGATCACCAATTTAAAATTCATTCTATGTTGAGAAAAACAAAATTTTATAAGTTTTGAAAACAAAGTTTTGGCAGACCAGACATAATGGGAATTATTTTGAACTTTGTGCAATTATTTTGATTTAATTACATTGTTAATTGTTTGGAACTCAAGTTTATTTCTAAATTTACTTTTTATTAAAGCTGTGAAGAAAATCGTTCTGTAGCAGCTGAACTATGTGAGACAAGACATTAGGTTTTAAACAAAATAAATTAGTTTTTCGAAAAACTTAATTTGTTGTATTTTTATGTTTGGACAAATTAATTATCCCAAAACTCAGATATACTTATATCACTGTCTAAAATAATGTTTCAAAATCTTAAAGTTTCCATTGGGATACAATTTTTTCTTCATTATTACCTGTTAAATTTGGGAAACAAAGCTTCCAAACTTATATCTGAATTACTTAAATCTTTTGATGGTGTAATTATCTCAAGACGTTTTAAATCTTTGCTTGAAAAATAGAAGCGCTTCAGAATTCCTTTTAAAATATAAAACAGTGTTTTAATTTTATGTTTTTGCAAGCTTGAAAGGTTACATACATACTTTGTTTAGCTCTATTGCCAATAAAAATATTTCAACATTTAATTTTTATCACTCTCTAAAGAAGTTCAACTTTTAACATAATTCAGAAGAAGAAAAGAAAATTTTGGTGAGAAAGTAACCAAAATCAAAAAAGAGTACACATCTAAACATCAGAAAAAAAAAAATAACCAATTTTGGTTAAAAATAACCAAAACGGCAACGCTGTTCGCCATACAAAATTTTGAGAGCGAAGGACTTTGTTTTGAGATGATTCAGTTTGAATCTACTTGCGAAGCATGAATAATTTCTATCTTCTCTAATTTTTATCGCAAGTTTATCTGAACTAGCTGTCTTTTTTACATAAAAATGTAAACAAAGCAAAAAATAAATTTAAAAGTGATGTTTAAACATAAATAAGTAAGCAAATAATTAAAATATAACTTAAAATTGATAAATAAAATAAAAACAAAAGTATATTAAGTGGTAAAAAACAAAATCGTGCAATCAATTTTAAAATCCAAACAAAACGAAGAACGTATGCGTCGCGAAAACTGTATGATTCACAATCATGATTCAGAGAGCAAAGCAAGTGCTTCTTTTTGTCGTGCAAACATGGTGTTATATTTATTTCTAGTTGCTAGAGTGTCAAAATAGCATTATCGATAACTTTATGGCAACTGAAAATGTCGCCATACGTAATACCAATTTAAGGCCGGGGCACATAGAATCCGTCATACGTTATACGTCGTCTTTTTCAAAGTACAAGAAAGTTAAAATACAGCTTTTCTAATGAGTGTTGTCATAATCAGTACGTCTCCGTCAACGCAAAGTACGAAAGTTGAGCAACTTTCAACTTTTGAAGTACGTTGAAAGCTCAACTCACTAAAAATTGAAAGCTCTCTCTCAAAATTAAATTTTTGTGTTGAGTGGAAGCAAAAATAAAACAAAATACAACAAAATAATTTAATTTAATAGAGTAAAATGGAGAAAAAAAGCTTTTCTCGTGTTTAAATATCCGTCAACAAAGTACTCATTGTGTCAACCTCTTCCGTTGATACTTTGATTTCAAGTGAGAGCTTTTGTGCCCCGGCCTTAATTTGCTAGTTGCGTTGCCTTTTGACAACGTAACTAAAGTTCGGTTGCCATCCATAGGTCGATACCTATAAGTTTCTGTTTTGACTTTTATAATAGAAAATGTTGTTTTCTTTTTTATTTTTATTACTTTTGTTTATTAAATTAATTTTATCTAAATGCTAACTTACAAATAACATCAAAAACAAAACCTAAGAAAATTAAAACGCGTTCTCTTGCGAGAGTGGCCAGTTGAAAGCTTTAATGTAAGCCTATTTGGATTTTTATTACGACTTAAAATATTGTAAATAGTTAGCCTTATTATTGAACAGCAAAAGCAAAAATTGTAAAAAAAAAACAAAATTTTGATGTTTCTTTTGTTTTTCTTCCTTTTTTACGTTTCCGTACCCAAAGGGTAAAAACGTAACCCTATTGTTTTTGTCACCGCCTTTTATCTTTGGAATCGTAATAGGTAGACTCTTGAACTTTTCACAGAAGATGTATAACTGTTGCCGCATAGTAACAAATACTAAAACTTTTAAGGTGTTCCAATAGAGACGTGTTGTTCATGTATATGCGTTTATTTCATGAACTGTTGGAGCCATTCCTAAAATTTACAGACACTAATTGAAACTTAGTTCGCTATATAAACCAGTATAAAAAAATAAATCTAAAAATTAAAGGTTGGTCCGATAGTGTGACATTATTTGCATGTATATGGTCTAAGTTTTGAACCATAACACAGTACGACAAAATCAAATTTTTTTGAGTACACATGAGTAATGTTAACAGAATATGAAAATAGGCTTAAAATAAAGAAATACGTGTCTCGGCGTTTTGCTGTAGCACGTCAGAATTTTAAGAAAATCGATTTTAAAGATTCGAAGGACCGTGGAGGTTCACTTGTAACGTAATACTATTATAAAAAGTTCTATAAAAATAGAATGGGTGAACCGATTTAAATGCTTGAGCCAGTTTTGAAAAGGGAATTAAATTTGGAAAAAATTAAAACAAGTCGTCTGGGAGTGGAACCATATGGCGGTCGATCGTTTCTAAGTTTGTCATTACTTCTTATCTGCGCCTAAACGTTCTAAGCCAACGACCAACCTGTTTACTTTGTCACTAATTGCAGTCTTCTCTCATTTTTCTCCTTCTCTGTCACGTATGAATGGTTTTTTTCCATTACATTACGTTCACCTTTCCTTACTTCACGCACTTGTGCTGAAGTTTTAGAAAGATTATATTTATAGAACATTCCTTATATTTTAATATTTGTTATTGTTCTACATTTTCGTGGGGCTGTACCATATTTTATTGAATTTATTTAATTGAATTTCAACGAGTTAACAGATCGGGTGTCGTTTGTAACATCAAGAAAATAAAATAAAATAAATTGTACAAATCGAAATTATGTTTGTTTTGTTTGTAGCTTATATGCACCTACTAAAAATTTTCGTAATATAACTCGTAGTGTTGTTACTGGATATGAAGGTTATTTTGTTGTTGCATACTTTCCAAATTTATGGTATGTTCCAGAAGTTGTTTACGATTATTGTTATCGTGGTTTGGTAGAATGGAAAGGTCATAATTTATCATTCATTTAAAATACGTTCAACCATTTATTTGGCTACCACGTACAGAACATTCACCTGATGCTTGTTATTTTTGTTTATCATATCCAAAAACAGTTGGTTTTAAATACAATACACGTGAAAAAATTGAATATGCTGATGTTGATTCCATAATTTTTGCTAAAATACGTTCTGAAGAAAATCCAACGGCTCCTTCTGAAGAAACATTTGAAATAAAAAGTAATATTGATATGCTTTCTGAACAATCTGTACCAACAACATCTTCGGAATTTGTGCCAACAACAACTGAATTAGGATACAAAGTACAACATTGTATTACACAAAAAGATTTTAATGACCTAGTTCGTGATTCACGTATGACAAAAGAAATTAGTGAGGTTGTTGGTTCGCGTTTGAAACAATGGAATTTGGTAGCTAATGATTTTAAAATAACTGCTGGACGTAAACGTGGTCATACTGTTCAATTTGATGAACATTTCGATTTATATGAAGATGAAACAAAACAAATTGCTTACTGTAATAATGTTGATGAATTGTTGAAAGAAGTGGGACAACGACATATTTCAAATGAATGGCGTCTGTTCATCGATTCATCTGTGGAAAGCCTAAAAGGAGTCTTATTGCACAATGGAAACAAACATCTATCAGCTCCAATCGTTTACTCAAGAAATACGTCAGAAAATTATGAAAATATGAAATTAATTCTTGAGTTAATTAATTACAATCAACATAAGTGGATGATATGTTTTGATCTCAAAGTTGTTGGCATTTTAACTGGTGTAAAAAAAGGTTTTTCAAGTTACCAATGTTTTTTATGTGTTTGGGAGGGGCGTAAAAGACATCTACATTATACTAATCATAAATGGAATGCACGTGTACAATTCAAACTCGGTCAATTCAGCATCGATCACATTCCTTTGGTAGAGTCCAACAAAGTAATTTTACCGCGATTACATATCAAATTAGGATTAATTAAAAGTTTCATTTGTGCATTGGATCATGAAAGTGAAGCTTTTAAGTATTTAAAAACTGTTTTTCCTGGTTTAAGTGACGCCAAAATTAAAGCAGGTAATACAAATTTAAAGTTTATAATTTATTTTTCAATTAACTTTATTTGATTTTATTTTTATTTTCTTGCAGGTGTATTCGATGGTCCACAGACAAAAACACTAATTCAAAATGATGTATTTAGGAGTTTATTGAATCCTGTTGAAAAACGTGCATGGGATGGTTTCATTGATGTCGTAGAAAATTTTTTGGGAAATAAGAAAGCGGATAACTACAAGGATATTGTTAAAGAAATGGTTACAGCTTATGGTGAAATGAAAGTTAACATGTCTTTAAAAATTCATTTTTTGCACAACCATTTAGACTTTTTTCCTTCAAATTTGGGTGATTTAAGCGATGAGCATGGAGAACGCTTCCATAAAGATATTGTTACAATAGAAAATCGTTTTAAAGGAAAAGACATGACGCACATGATTGCTGAATATTGTTGGAATTTATGCCGTGATACAAATCCTGAAGTTTACACACGAAAAACTAAACGACCAACATTTTTGACACAAAATAATAGTTAAGATATCATATTAATTTTTGTATTTTTACTTTACATTTACATTACATTGAATTACATTACATTTTTTGGATATTTTTTAATTTTACATGAAAATTGAAGCGCCATCTAGCGGAAAAAAATGTTTTTTTTAATAAAAACAAATCCAAATTTAATTATTTTTTCAATACTGGCTCAAGCATTTAAATCGTTTCACCCATTCTATTATTATAAAACTTTTTATAATAGTATTACGTTACAAGTGAACCTCCACGGTCCTTCGAATCTTTAAAATCGATTTTCTTAAAATTCTGACGTGCTACAGCAAAACGCCGAGATACGTATTTCTTTATTTTAAGTCTATTTTCATATTCAGTTAACGTTTCTTATGGGTACCAACCACTGTCGTACTGTGTAATAGGTAGACTCTTGAAATTTACACAGATGGTGTATTACTGTGGCTGCTAAGCAACAAACACTAAAACTTATAGGGTTTTTCGAAAGTGATGTGTTATTTGCGTTTATGTCTTTATTTCTTGAGCTGTAGGAGGCAACCACTTAAAATTTGTAGACAGTAATTAAAACTATGTTCGCTTTATAAATAAGTATACAAAATTAAAAATTCCGATGAATGTAGTCTAACTGATAGACTTAAACGTTATACGTAGACGCTTGATATACATATGTATACACACTTGCACTTGACTTATTTATTTAATTATAATTGTGTCTTTGTTATATTTTGTTGTTGTTTTTGTTAGTTAATATATAGATGAAATAATTAATAAAAAATTAATTTAAACAATAAAAAGGATCTATGCCTTTATGATAAAAGCCAAAAACAAAACTTTTTTCACTATGTCAAAACATTTTCTTGGCAGACTGTATGTAATAAAAATTCTTCATTTTTATTAACATAAAAAAAGTTAGGCCTTATTAGCTTAATGATAATAACCAGCACAATAATATTTTCTTTCCTCAAACGCTTTTTTTACTACATTCAGCAACCAGTGCGTTTGTTCAATATTCATAGTAATTGGAGAAACTTTTAATTCTGGAAGACTGTACTCAAGGCCGTTTGACGTATAAAGAGTAAAATCGATTGTATCTTGTTTATTGCCAGGTTATTGTTGCATGTTGGGCGGCTAAGGTTTATACTATGATGAGTAAGACGTAGTTTTTCGGGGTTTTAGTCATTTAAAGAAGTCTCCGTATTGACTCTTCGATATAGTTATCTGGGAGGGGAATAAAGTCAAGAAATAACATGATTCGGTTCGGTTCCTCACAGAAATCACTTAATAAATAGTGTCTGAGTGTATTCCAGAAATATATTTTTAAACAGTTAATGTCTTGTAAAATGTTTTGTGCCAATAGGTACCAATAAAGCTTATGCGTAAAATATTTAGTACATACATATGTTTATTTATCTTTATAGTTCTAAATTTTTCTGTATACACTCAATACAAACCACTTTTTATTTGTCTTTCTTGTACTGTTTTGTCATATTATGTAACATTTTTAATAAAATCTATTTTTTTCTTTATATATTCCTCGAGAGAACATAGGGCTTCAACAAGATATTTCCAACTTGATCTATTGTTCGCAATTATTTTTGCTTCATCCCATGATTTATTGATGTCAGCTAGTTCTTTCTTTACAGACCTGCGCCAGGTATTTTTGGGTCTTCCTCTTTGTCTACTTCCCTGTGGATTCCATTCCAACGCCATCCTGGTTATATTAAGTACTGGCTTTCTTAAGGTGTGTCCTGTTTTATTTGTATGTGTTTGGGTTCTTCTTTTCCTAAGCTCCAGAGTTCTTCGTTTGTTATTGTGTTGGGCCAGTATATGCCACATATAATGCGAAGGCTTTTATTTATAAAAACTTGTAGCCGCTGCCTGATCGCTTCACTGGTTAGCCGTGTTTTACTTCCGTATAAAAGGGTTGCCTTGACACATTCGTTGAATATACGGATCTTTGTTTTTCTCGTTATTTGTGGTGCCCACCATATATTTTTGAGTCTGCGAAATACACTTTTTTTATGCCACCACATTTTGATTGTCGATGGTGATATGCGCGTTGCTGTTATTATGTAGACGCATTTCGTACGTTTTTTTTTATTATTTATTTCCAAGCCAACTCTTCTGGATGACTTCGCAAGATCGTTTGTTTTATTTTGCATGTCCGAAAGTTTATGTGAAAAAAGGCAAATATCAACTGCATATTCGAAATATTCCAGATGTCTTTGAAAACTCCACGCAATACTCCATTACCACTGCAAAGAGTAGTGGCGAGGGCAGCCCTGTCGGACGCCCATACTGGTCGTGAGCGTATCACTTATTGTCCCGTTGTGTAGAACCTGAAGTTCCGCGTTAGAGTACATAGCTTTGATGACTTGTATTATTTTGTTTGGCACTTCTTTCTTATTTAGAGCTAACCATATAGCGTTTCTATTGACTGCATCGAACGCTTTTTTAAAGTCAACAAATAGCAGGTACAGTGGTGACTTCCATTCGATCGATTCTTCAATAATTATTCGTAGTGTATTTACCTGATCGACACAGCTGCGATGTGAGCGAAACCCAGCCTGCTCGTCTCTAAGTCCAGCCTTTTAAGAATAATTGTGGCTAATAGCTTGTATATTGTATTGAGCAGAGTAATACCCCTACAGATGTCACAATCTTTCAGGTCCACGAACAATTTATGTGCAATATGAGGTTGTATGATGTTAGCTGCAATTTCAGTGTCTATTAAGAAGAGTTCTGGTGGAATTCCGTCTGCACCGCAAGCTTTGTTGCGTTTGAGTTTGCTTATTGCGGTTCCTGTCTCTGTGATAGTGGGTCACATCGATTGAGCTATTTTGTTTATGTGCGGTATGGGGTAATGCAAGTTCAGTTACACTGCTGTTACGAGTACTTAAATCTGAGAAATGTTCCATCCACCTTTTGGTTTGTTCCTCAGTGGTTGTCAATAGAATTCCGTTGCGATCACGTACTGGTTGGTTTAATTTTGGTTTTTTGTTTGTGAGCCGATTGATTATCTGATTAAGTTATCTGGTGTGGTTTGAACCTGCTGCTTTTTAGGCTTCATCTGCCAAGGATTCCATGTACGTATGTTTGTCGCTTCTAGCCGCTCTTTTTACCTTTTTTGCCACGTCTGCATATTATTGCTTGATTTGTGGATTGTTGACTATTGAAATTTTTAAATTGTTGCGCTGTTCGATTAGCTGCCACGTTCTGTCTGTAATCCACGGTTTTCTATTGACCCTCTGATTTGGACCTAGTTGCTCTTCTGCTATTTGTTTTATGACCTTGCTAGTATTTTCCCACGATTGTTCTTCTTTTTTGATTACGCTTTCAGTGTAAATTACTTTTATTTGTTCACTAACTTCATGGTCTTTCAGCTTGGCGAGATTAAAGTTTTTTCTACGGCCTTTGTTGTTTGTCTTATGGGAATTTTAGCTTCACATATGCAACCACTAGTTCGTGATCCGAGTCAATATCAGCTCCCCTTTTCGTACGTACCACAAAGTACACAGAGTTGTAAATAGTGATTGATGAAAATGGCAATAATCAGACTTTCCTGATCTTGTCAAGAAAGAGACAAATGTAGTACCAAATTTTAACGAACAACGGAAAAATAAACAAAACAAAAACTAAAAATTATGAAAATTTTCCTTTAAAGCATGTTCTTTGTTTAAAACTTAGTACTTTAAAAGTTAATTTGTACATTAAAATATTAATTAAACAACAAAGTATAATTAAAAGAAACAATCAGAACTCTTTGGTGGTGTGAAATAAGCTTGAGAAATACTTATATTTAATGAAAGTTACGCACATTTACAATAATCAAATCTAAATTGTACTCTTTGTAAAATATTTAAACTTTTATATCATTGTGTGCCGTTTTTTTTCCTTGAATATATTTTTTTGCAAAAAATAAATAAATATTAAATTAATTTAAAATTCTTTAAAATAGCACAAAAGAAAACCAATTTTTACAAAATTACACAAGAAAACTAATCAAATTGAGAAAGAGACGGATAGAATTCGTATTTTTTGCCGTCCTGTATATTCGCCGTTTCACCTCTTGGGTTCTCTTTGGTACGTACGTCGCACAGAGAAGAACGCCACCTTCTACTCACTCAATAATGATCGATTTGGTTTCTAGCGTTGCCACTGGGTGATGTCCATGTATGTACACTCTTATTTTATTAGTTGTTTTTCAAGTTGGGCAGTTGTAGTGGAGCCATTTAACGTTCTAACATTCCATTGTCCAATGCATATCCTGTTTCATGTACCGATGTTCGCTATCCGTGTTTGTTCATTATTTTGATTTTTTTCTCTTGTTGTAGTTTCGTTAATAAAATCTATACAACATATAATAAAACAGTAACTCATTTCATGTCTGTCTGTCTTTCTGTCTACGCTCGCATCACGTAAAAGTACTGGTTGGATCACATTTAACAACATTTTGTGAGGTATCCGCTTCCAATATAGGTTACTTTTTTTCCGCAAAAATATCTTACTTTCAAGAGAAACACTGTTGCCAATTTGGAGATTTTGCAGCTAAATCTAACATTTTTGCAATGCCAATCGTGGAGAAAATAGTCTCTTAGCGGTTAGCGGGATATCTAGCGATTTTTAAATTGATTTTAAGAGATACAATTTTTGTCAAATATTCAATGCATTGAACAAGGTAAACATGCTGGGGGGAGCAAAAACTTTTTTTTGTACAGAGTGAAAGTTAAAAATTAATTTCATGACTTTGTGGTTCTTACATCCTTCATGCGAGAACCACGAATTCTCAGCAATAGTACGTTTAGTGCCGTTTTTTAAAGTTAAAATATGATAGGTATAAGTGTTAAATAACTAGCTCTGGGTTACAATTTTATTCACGGTGACACGGTATTTTTTTTAAAACATTTACAAATTTTATCGAATACCGTATGTAACAGCACAAAAATAATCTTATTTTTTAAAACTATATCGGACGAATTACTCCACCAGGATGAGATGTAAACAAAACAACAACTTTATCTGCGGGTTGCATTTGTGTCACTTTAGCAAAAGGTATCAGTTACTACTCGTGTAAAATTAAGTAACACTTTTGAATTTAATTGCAACTGTATTATAACAAAAAAGCCTGCAATAGGTTCTTAAAAACTTTGTGAGTATTTTCGACATGCCAAGTTCTATTTGCTTACATAACCATTTAAAATGCGCTGTATAAATAAACGTTGAAAATAAAACTGTATTAAAAATGAACTAAAATTTCTAAAAATTTTACAAGTTGTTGTTTGAGAAAAGTTTAATTGTCAGAAACGAATAAATCGTTCCTATATCTGCTAAAAATTACTTTCAAGTTTGCCTAGAATGCGACAAAATGTCGATTTGCTGAATAATTTTCATTAATTTTTATTAAATTTCCCCTACTCATTATACGATCGAATAATATCCTTAATTAAATGGCATAACCTACCGAACAGAAATCGCTTTAAAATTTAAATAAATTTAAATGTAATTTTTATATTTTTAGCTACTTTTTCAGTTAAATTACCGCTAAACAAAAAATTTTGCGTTTTTCAGTACAAATCGTAAGACAAACTTGGCAACAGTGAAGAGAAATTCGATTTAAAGATATCTTTTATTTTCGAAAGCGGGATATTATAAACACGTTTCGCAATAGATGGCGCTGTTTTAAAATAATCACAGAATATGAATTTCTTGCTGCCAAATAGCCAATTAAATAAAATTAGTATTCGATTTGCATTTTTACTTTGTGGAATTACATTGTTATTAATATATTTTAAAAAACTTTTACAGAGCTTTACAATAATTTTTAGAATTTTATATTAATTTTAGAATTTTATCCTAAATCCCCATTTTAGGATGGGTACTTTTATATAAAGTAAATACGTGAGAGTTTTGAAATTAGTGTGGATTACTTTCAAATCAAAATCGAACTAAATATTGTCAGGACGCACACAACGTGTGTGGGTACATCTAGTTTTGAAATAAATTCTTGTTTTTTAATTGTTTTTAAGCTTTAGGTCTTTTTTATAAAAATTTTAAATTTATTTTTAACGTCAGGAAATTAAATTAGTTCTATAATATTTAATTGAATGAAAAAATTTGAAATGAATGAACAAATTTTTGTCAATAAAATTTAAAAACTAAAGCTGTGTTCAGTCAAATATTTGACGCAGAAAAACGAAACTACTATTTTTTGCCGTGTTTATTCTATCATACATGGCACGTACATTAATAAATGATGATTAATAAGATAATAATCATAATAGGTAACTTCCTATATTGAGAAGAAACTTATATAACTTAATAATTAATTGATAAGACCAAAAAATTGTTTGCATTATTTAGTGGTTACGCCTATTTGGTCAAATATTTCAAAAACAAATAAAATGTTACTACAAATTAGAAAACATTTTTAAACATATACACACATATCTACCCTGCAGGAAATGTCAATAGTACTAGTGACTTATAATACCCCAGACAATGCTATTTACTATAGACATTTAACATGTGCATGTCATTGACATTGGTACTATTGACTAGGTAGTTCTTTTGAGACCATATGTAGACATTGGAACTAGTGATCCACTAGTACATTTTAGTAATTCTAGTCTACACTTTTAGTACTTTTCTAAAATAGATTGGACAATGAAAATGCATGTTTTCTTAATTTTTTGGTTTTATTAAAAAAATGACTAAAAAGCTCAAGACTCATAAGAGTCGTTTTCTAATATAAAATCTAAAAATTAAAATTTTTAATATGAACAATTCAATAAGGTTGTTAAGACTATGATTATAAACAATTGAAGTTAGTAAAGTTAAAATTAATTATTATGAACAATTCAATAAGATTGTCAAGAGTATGGTTATAAATAATTTCAGTTGAAAAAATGTTAAAAATTAATCTTTGTCGGAAGTGTATTCATCCATTTGTTTTCCGTTTGATTTTGCTTTGTCTTGACCTATTTGTTTAAATTTTTTTTTTGTTTTATCCGAAAATTCACTAAAAGTTGAAATAGCATCTAAATGTTATGACAAAAAAAAACAAACTGTTTGCCTATTACAACTTTAAACACATTTGGATAATCACGCAATCTCTTGTTTTCCAAAGGGTCCATCTATATTGAAGCTCATAGAATTGGTTTGACCAAATTCTTGGTCCAGCATTGCCAGCAGGGAGTGATTTGATTTGAATAATATATTAAATATAAATTGAAAATTCAATGTTTTTCAATAAATTAGTTTCAAAACAAATAGAAATACTTATGTGAGTATAGGTCGGAATGCGTGGCATCCAGTTCTTTTAATTTTTCCTCACTTGTAATTGGGAAAAATAAGGTTTGTAGCAACCGTATTTCGCTTAACAATTCTGTCTAGCAAAACTTTATGCTCCACCAGAATGTCCAAAGGTGTTGTGCCGCTTTTCGGGAGCGTCTATTAAAAACAATTCTGTCACTAATCCCACAAAATCTACAGGGTCTACAAAATTTTCACAATTACTACATTCAATTAAAATTGTTTCGTTTTCACTTCTATTTTATATAAAATCGATTGCTTTTTTATCTGTCGTTTATAATTCCATTTGCCCATGATGTTTTATGATTTGAAACACAATTTATAATGATTTTTTGAATATTTAAAATAAACGTATTTTTTTTGTTTGCATCTGACGTATGTACATACATATGTATGTATATTTTTAACAAGAATAAAAAATTAAGAAGAAAATTATAAAAATGTAGACCATTTGTTGGCAATGTCGGCAAAGAGTCACCATAATAGTTGACAAAAGTGGTGACAATTGTCCCCAGGTTTCCTTCAGGGTACATACAATTTCTTGTATTAAACAAATATTTAAACATTTTTAGAAAAAACAAAAAAGTCTAATTCACAATCTTGTGCAAATGGTCTTGCATCGTAGCATTTGCAAAATGGTATTGGATAATTTTACAACACACTATTTAAATCGAAAAACCAAAAAAAGTGTGAAAAAAGAAATAAGAATTCAAAAATGGACCCAAAAGGACATAATCAAATTTTACTGGATAACTATTACTGGACTGTCCGTGATCTTTAGTATTTCTTCACTAAAAGTTCCAAACAAATACTGTTGCCGTTAACTGTAATCTAGTACTAGACTACAGTTAAATTTTGGGCAAGTTGCGTCTATTGCCTGGGCAGTTTTATAATTCCGAGATTTTTTGTACCTCTAGTGCAGTAATTTTCAATAGACACTGCTCGATTTTTGGCCATGAATAGTCTTTTACAAGGACACTTTGATAATTCGGTGACTTTTTGTGTTTGCAACTTCCGATGTAACACTGTTCCCTCTCGTTAACAGTTATTTCTTACGGGACTACTTACGAATTTTAGACAATGTACGCTTGGCTTGTAATTAAATGTATATTTTCTTATTTTCAACGAGGGTAAGTAATACCTTCGTTGAAAACAACTTCTTCAGCAGTTTTATCTATTAAAGAATATGTATACTAATTGTACTTTCCTTCAACGAATATTTTATTGCAGTGAAAATTAAAATTTTTTGTTTTGTAATAAGTGTTGCAAACTGAAATAAAATACCGTTCACAATTCATGGGAAATTTGTACAATTGCATAAATTTACAATCTCAAATGCACAAGATTGTGAATTGGGCTAATAATTTCGATATTCATATCCATACATAAATTACACCGGAAAATTTAGAAAAATTATATTATAAATGTTTGAAATAATTTCAAGCTGGTTTTTTTATGCACTAAATGCCTATAATTTTATAAAAAGACCTAAAGTTTTAAAAACAATTATAAAATCATTAAAAAGGTCAAAAATTACAATAATTGTTTAAATTCTTGTTTTTTAACAAAAACAACAAATTCATGTTTTTAACGTACTTATAAGTATAGTTCCGAGGCAATAGCTAAAATGGTGCAAATATCCAACCTTGAAAAAAGCAAAGAAATTTGTTTTTCGCATTTTTTATCATTCAAAATGGTAGATAGGCAGATAGTCTCCAGCGCCTAAACAATCGGTGTGAGCAATGCTAGCCATGTGTCGCTACGCGCAGCAAGTGCGTTGTAGACGCATTGCTTTCACTCAGTGGTAAGAACACCGTTAGGTTAAGGAAACACTGATGTATATCTGTATCACACTTGTATGGGGGTACTACGTCCACTGTACAACTTACAAAATTGTTTAAGTTCCCAGTTCATGATAATAGTTTTTCACTTTATATGGGAGCTACCACTTCCATTGTTCTAATCCAGCCTATTTTTTGCTAGAATATGCACAAAAATAAAGGTTTTACTTGTACAAAATTTTAAACCTACCAGTTATATGCTTCATAACTGGGTACATGATAAAAATTTTCACTTTGCGTGTGATGTATCCCACTGTTTAATGTAGCTAGTTCTGACCCAATATTTTAAGACGTCCACTTGAAATATCAAAAAAGAAAATGATACCCCATTTGAAAACCCAAATAGCTAGTAACGAACTGTCAAGAGATCGGTCTACTGGTTAGCTACAACTAAGATATTTTTGTACATACCCACCAAACCAAATGTTCCGATTTCGTAAAGAATTCGTAACGACTGTTCGACAAAATGTTCCGATTTTGGAACCGAAATCGTAACGATTTTTATATGAAAGGGTTGACACGACTTCGCAACGATATGTAGGAACGAAATCGCAAAGATATGTAGTAACGAAATCGTAACGATATGTAGGTACGAAATCGTAACGACATGTAGGTACAAAATCGCAATGATTTGTTTTCTGTGAGTACCCCCGTATAAGCTAGAACTTTGATCTCTGAAAGGGAATATAATGATTAGTTACAAATTTGGTATACAAGGCAATACTTTACCGTAATCAATTCGATTTCAATTGTCCATCTTGCATGTATTTATTCCATTTTTTGTATTTACTATTGTTCTTTTTATTTATGTAATACAATTTTGATTTTTATTTTCTTACATATAAATCCAGGTTTCATATATTTTTATTTGTACAGACAAACAACCGAAATGTCTTAACGAATTCGTTACGAAAAGTCTGATTTCAGAGAAACTGCCGAAATGTCCTAACGAATTCTTTACGACAAGTCTGACTTCAGAAAAAATCGAAACATTTGGTTTGGTGGGTACATACATACATACATATGTATATACATGTAGATTTGTATGTAGCCTATAATGCCATCCAATCAGTAGTCCAGTTGTTAAATTTCCAGTAGTCAAATTTGCAGTAGTCAGTAGTCAAGTTTCCAGTTGCCCTCTCAGTCGTTTAATGATCAGGTCAAGAAGCCAGTCAGACGTTGTTCGTTAAAGTTGTCAAGTCGGAAAAAAGCAACAGTCGTCATTTACATTTTTATTATTTTTAAAACATTACTCTTCTTAATTACATTTTTCTTATACATATATTTTGAATTAAATAAAACTGAATTAAATTAAACTTTTAAATAATAATCATATTACATTTGAGGGCTCAACCGCACCATTTGTCTAAAAATAAAGAATTAACAAATTAAAAAAAGAAGAAAATTAAAATCTAAGATGCACTACAAAACTACATACTAAAATATGTATGCAAGTTAGAGAAAAAAACCAAAGAAGAAGAAAAAATAAAATTAAAGAATTAACGGAACCTTTTTGCGCTAATGAGAAGTAAATCAAGAAGACAAGTAAATCAAATCGAAAACAGTGGTAAAAAGTAATTTACTCGTTCAGTGGCATGTGAATTTAAGAAATCAAAAAACTGTAAACGTATATCGGTTAATTGTGATTTAAGTGAATATATACCAAAACGTTGTGTGGAAAGAAGTAAAAACTTAAATATATTGGTCGGTGAAAAAACTATTAAATGTTTAAAAATGCCGGACAAAAAAACTGAAATTGAATCAAGTGATTTAAGTGAAATTTTAAAATTAATTGCCCTTAAACTTAATAAAGACGACAGTAGACACAATCATGCATATGTAACTATCAATGCTTTTAACAGAATAATACCGGAGTGTGATAGTACCTCTATACCAATTAAGCAGTGGTTTGAAAACTTTGACAAAAATTAGTTAAATTTAAAACAAAAATATGTACAAGCAAGAAATAAAATGACAAAAACTGCTCAATTGTTTCTGGAGTCTGTAACAGTGAGTGATTACGAAAGTTTGCGAAGTACATTAATTAGTGAGTTTCATGTGGAGTATAGCAGTACCGATTTACATAAAAAATTGAGTGAAAGGGAAAAGAAGGAGTCAGAAAATATTCACGAATATCTGCTTCAAATGAAAAAAATTGCTGCTCTCGGTTCAATAGAAGAAATTTATGTAATCCGTTATATAGTTGATGGACCTCCAATCAAAAATGAGCTTAAATACTCTCTTTATGTTGAAAAAAACTTTAAAGATCTAAGAGATCAATACGAAATAATAGAAAGAATAATACAAAGAGAAAATTTTACACGTATATTTAAGCGAAATGAAACCAAAGATAATAAAAGAAAAAAGAACATTGTTTTAATTGCGGGTCGGTAGAACACAAGAAACCCGAATGTAAAGCTCCTACTAAATGTTTTAAGTGCAACAACAATGGACATATAGCAAGAGACTGTAATGTAAAAGACAAAAATATGAAAAAAGCATCGAATGTGAATGTTATAGTAGATAAAAAAAGGTTGAAAACATTGTGTCAACCTCTTCCGTTGTTACTTTGATTTCAATTTAGAGCTTTAAAGTATAACGTATGACGGATTCTATGTGCCCCGGCCTTAACAACGAAAGAGGTTGACACATAGAGTACTTTGTTGACGGATATTAAATCAGAAAAGAAAACACGAGAAAAGCTTTTTTCTCCATTTTACTCTATTAAATTAAATTATTTTCTTTTATTTTTGCTTCCACTCAACACAAAAATTTAATTTTGAGAGAGAGAAACAAAGAGAAAACAATTATAACTTTCAACGTACGTCAAAAGTTGCCCAACTTTCGTACTTTGCGTTGACGGAGACGTACTGATTGTGACAACACTCATTAGAAAAGCTGTATTTCAACATTCTTGTACGTTGAAAAAGTCGACGTATAACGTATGACGGATTCTATATGCCCTGGCATATAGAATACAGAAAAGTGTATGTAATAAACATTTTCAAAAAGTAAAATTATTAAAAAGTGAAAAACTATTGTACGGGCTTGGTAATGTTGAAACTAAAGCTCTTGGTAGTTTAAAGTGTAAAATAGCCGTTGATAAAGTCGAATTAGATTACGAAGTATCGGTGCTTGAAGATTATGACTTAAAATACGCAATTTTATTGAAAAATGTCGTTTAGTTTTCGGCTCGAATGGTTATATGTTTTATCCAACAGAAGATTCTATAGTTAGCGAAGAAATGTCGTCTCAACTAAAAGTTTACAACGTAACCGAAATCGAACAACAAATTGAAGTGCCGTCAGAATATAAAAAAAATAATTAGAAAATTCGTAACAGAGTATAATCCGAAAAAATGCACTCGTGAATGTCAAGTAACACTAAAAATTATTCCGGACAAAGCTATTCCATTTCGTCATGCGCCAAGTCGGCTACCGCCACAACAGCAAGAAATAGTCAGACAACAAGTTGAAGATTGGTTAACAAAAGGAATAGTTGGGCCGACCACATCGGATTATGCAAGCAGAGTAGTTGTTGAAAAAAAAGATGGTTCCTACAGAGTCTGTATTGACTTTCGTAAGCTAAATTCAATGGTTTTAAAAGATTGCTTTCCAGTACCCCTAATAGACGACGTTCTAGAGAAACTGCAAGGTTTAAAGTATTACTGTGTTATGGATTTAGACAATGGATTTTGCCATGTCCCCATAGAAGAAAGCAGCAAAAAATACACGGCATTTGTTACTAAAGACGGAATGTATGAATTTAATCGCGCCCCATTTAGATATTGTAATTCACCTGCAGTATTCATCAGGTATGCCAATTTTATTTTCCAATCTTTAATAAATGAGGGCAAAATGGAGTTGTATATGGATGATATAATTGTGTTTGAAAGTACGTCAGAAGATTGTCTAGCTAAACTACAAAAAGTACTAAGCACTGCCGCTTATTTTGGCATTAATATAAAATGGTCTAAGTGCAAATTCATGCAAACAAAAATTAACTTTCTGGGACATAGTGTAGAAAATGGATACGTCATACTGGTAGCGAAAAAACTAAAGTTGTCGAAAAATTTCCAACACCAATTAACATCAGAGGTATTCAGTCATTTCTAGGTCTAACGGGCTATTTTAGAAAATTTATAAAAAACTACTCTATTATTGCACGCTCATTAACAAATCTTTTGAAACCGAATGCTCTATTTAAAATAAGAGAAGAAGAAATGAAAGCAATAAATACTTTAAAGATGGAGTTAACTCGCGAGCCGGTGTTAAGAATTTATAATAGAGACGCTTATACAGAAGTTCACACAGATGCATCTAAAGATGGTTTCGGAGCAGCGTTATTACAAACTTATGAAAATAAATTACATCCTGTCTTTTTTTGGAGCAAAAAGACATCGTCCCAAGAGTCACGTCAGCACAGCTATATACTAGAAGTAAAGGCCGCTTACTTAGCGTTAAAGAAATTTAGACATTATTTGTTGGGTATCGAATTTAAACTGGTGACAGATTGCGCAACATTCAAGCAAACAACATCCAAAAAAGATCTTCCCCGCGATGTTGCACAATGGATTTTATATCTTCAGGATTATAAGCAGAATGAAGCACGTCGATTGTTTCATCAGAACTTAGTACCCGATTGTTTAAGGCTCAACAAAAAGATGAACATTTACAAGCTATCACAAAAATTTTGAACGAAGGCGCCTACAAAGACTACAAGCTGAAAAGAGAGTTAATTTATAGAACTCTAAATGGTAATGATTTACTCGTCGTCCCAAAGTTGATGGAGAACGAAATTATTCGCGATGCACACAATGCGTCGAGCATCGTGTGCAATGTCGCCCAAAAAACTATACACACTATTCAGCAGCACTACTTTATTCCTCACTTAGAACACAAGGTCAATCAATTCATTAACAATTGTATTAAGTGTATTATCTGCAATAAAAAGTTAGGAAAGAAAGAAGGGTTTTTACACTGCATCGAGAAAGGTGGCTCACCACTACACACCCTACATGTTGATCATCTGCGTCCAATGGATAGCTCGTCAAAACAGTATAAAAATATTTTCGCTGCAGTCGATGGTTTCTCCAAATTTGTTTGGTTATTTCCTACGAAATCAACAGGGATTGATGAGGTTGTGCGAAGTCTAACTGAATGGTCCACTACATTTGGTAACCCATATAGAATAATCAGTGACAAAAGCTGCGCCTTTACTTCAGCAGCCTTCAGTGAATATTGTAACTACAACAACATAGAACATGTGAAAATAACTACAGGTGTTGCAAGAGTAAACGGGCAAATAGAACGAGTGAACCGATCAATTTTAGTTATATTATCAAAGTTGTCCAGCGATGATCCAGCTAAATGGTGTAAATTTGTAAGTCAAGTTCAAATGGCTATAAACTCACATGTCCATTGCTCTACGAAGTTTACCCCATTCGAAATCATGTTCGTAACTAAGATGAGAAATAGTGTTAGCAGTGATATACTACAAATATTGAAAGAAGAGCTTTTTCAAAACTACAGTGATAACAGAAAATCTTTGCAAAACGAAGCCAGGTTAGTAAAAGCTCAAGAAACATACAAAAGCAATTATGATAAAAAGAGAAAAGATGAAACCGTTTACAAACTGGGTGATTTCGTCGCTATCAAAAGGACTCAATTTGTAGCGGGTAAGAAATTGGCATCGGAATACCTTGGTCCCTACAAAATTACAAAAGTTAAGAGAAACGGTCGCTACGAGGTGCAAAAGGCAGTAGATACAGAAGGCCCTAACAAAACGTCAACATCTTGCGAACACATTAAATTATGGCAGTATGCTGAGTTTAACGACGAACTCCTTCCATCTGGGTCAGATGAAGAACAGGATGACCGAATGTAGAGTTGTGTGTAGTCTATAATGCCATCCAATCAGTAGTCCAGTTGTTAAATTTCAAGTTTTCAGTTGTGAAGTTTCCAGTTGCCCTCTCAGTCGTTTAATGATCAGGTCAAGAAGCCAGTCAGTCGTTGTTCGTTAAAGTTGAAGTTGTCAAGTCGGAAAAAAGCAACAGTTGTCATTTACATTTTTATTATTTTTAAAACATTACTCTTATTAATTGTATTTTTCTTATACATATGTATATTTTGAATTAAATAAAACTGAATTAAATTAAACTTTTAAATAATAATCATATTACATATGTACATACATAGAGGTGTTTCGGGATCGGTTATTGACAGAACTTTTGCTAGTAACGCTATTGTAGGGCGTGTAAGTTGGCGTTTGTCTGAACAGCTCACACACATGCTATAATTAAAGACTTAACACTGGAACAACCATCAGCACATGTCAATATAAGGACATCTCAGTTACCAGGATGGAAAGTTTACTAAATAGATAAATATGTATTCCGAACTTCAATTCAAAATTTACATCTAGATGGCTCACCCGAAAATATGGCAGACAAACTTAGAGCTAAGAATAAATTGCTCAAGTTAGCAATTCGGAAAAGTAAACGATGATGTTTCCTTGAAGTCTGTAATCACCTTCAGGATAACCCATTGGGACAAATTGGTTGCAATGAAACTTAAATGCTTGAATACATCAGTACCTACAGAAGAGTCTGCCATAAACACGATTGTAGGACACCTGTTTCCTCCTGGAAGTCCAACTTCTTGGGACTAAAACGTTCATGGTAAGATATATAGTCATCCTACTGTGACAAAAGGAGGTAATCCTAAAATTTTAGGATCAAAAATCTCCAGGATTAAAAGCTTAAAATGCTGTTCAGACCAATTTAAAACCCTGATAAATCCTTTTTTGGCAAGGTATATTTCCAACAATGTGGAAAAAACTGAAACTGGCTTTGTTATCAAAGCATGGGAAACCGTAGATGACACGTCTTTCTATCGGTCGCTCAGTATGATGGACACACTCGAGGGCATCATTTGGAGGAGGTTAAGGTCTAGTATTGGGACTGCTGCAGGTCTATCAAATAACTAATTTGGTTTTCGGAATGTTAAGTCAACTATCGATGCCATCATCGTCGTTGTGGGAACTGCATCCAGGGCAATTGAAAGAAAGTGTTGGTGAAATGAGAATTGTGTAGTTGTAACTCTAGATATAAAAAATGGTTTTAATACTGCGAATTAGGATCATTGTGAACACCCTTGTTGAACTTACTTATTGGGATTATTTTCGAAACTTATTCCTAATATACAATACTGATTTGCCGTCTTTATAAGTTCCAAGGCCACCAAAACATGTTTGCCGTTATCCCGAATTATGCCAAACGCATTAGAAGAAACTGTTTCTGCGGTTGTAAAAAATATCTTCCATATCATCGGATTGGCTAAAATTTGCATCCTATGCTAAGTTTATCAATTCTTTATATCGGATTGTTACCCTATGAGTCTGCTGTGCCTTTCGCACTGTGTCGGATGAAGCAGCTTCTAGTATTGCTGATATAATGCCAAGCAGCCTTCAAGCGAGGAGATCAGTGACATCAACAGCGGAAATTGCAAATGGTGTTAAAAATTGCGAAACGGAGAGACAAATAGATATTGCCAATTGGTAGGTACAATGGTCGGAATCCAACAAGAGTACACGCAGAAAAAACAGTGTCTAAATATCTATAAAATATAACAAAATTTATAAGATATCTCTATGGTTTTTTTTTCAAGAAGAAAGTCTTATTATTTTAATAAGCAAAACCTTTTTGAAAAAATCAGAAAGGAGACTCAGGGGTTTTATTAGGTATTCCTCTTGTTTTTTCAAAAAGGTTTTCTTTTTGAATTTATTATCTACATATTTATTTAAATAAAAAAATGAAAAAAATAAATAAATTCTTCTTTATGAATGACGCCTTCAATGAATGAAACTAAAGGTAATGAAACTAAAGGTCACATTAGGCAAATGTTTGCCTCAAAATTGTTTGTTGGTGTTGGATTTAAATTTTCTTAAAACATTTGAAAATTTGTTTTGTGGTCATTTATTTGCTCATTATTGTTTATTCAAACAAAAGCAAATAGATATTTGGGAAAACATGTTTACCGTGTGGTCAGACTAGAGAAAATATTTGACTAAGAAAAATATTTGATTAAATTGTGATGTGTAATTTTATTTTATTTGCAAATAATAAAGTTTTAAAAGCAAAAACTATGCTGGAACAAACTATTGTTTGCCCCTGTTTGTTCTTACAAAAACATTGTAAGAACAAATAATTATTTGCCCAAAAAAGAAAAAAATATTTGCCAATGAGTGGTCACATTGGAAACATTTTTGTTTGGCGGCAAAGAATTTTGTTTGCCTAGAAACAGATGTTTTGTTGTTTGCCTATCAATTTTATTTTGTGGTCAGACTATGGCAAATAAATATTTGACAATTTCAGGCAAATGTTTGCCTAATGTGACCGTACCTTAATAACCGAAAAATTATTTTATAATTTTACAAAATAATGACTTTATGAAGCAAAGGTGTTTTTGTATTTTATGTTTTAAACACAAAGTCGCTATGTTGACTTATGGAAATGAAACAACAAGCAAACTAATGTAATCAGAAAGATATCCTTATTACGAAAATATAGAAGATGATTTACACATGATCTTATAGGTACCAAATGAAATCAATAAAGAATACCTTTAAAAAAAAACCAATTTAGTAGCCTAATGAAATCAATAAGGTATACCTTTTTGAAGAAATCAATTAGGTAGGCTAATGAAATCAATAAGAAATCCATTTTATACAAGAAAACCTAATAGAATCAAAAAGTTTTTCTCTATGGATTGTTTTTTTTTTTTTTTTTGTTGTCAAAAATGAGTAAAAAAATTGTGAATAACAAGTTTTCTTATTGATTTAATGGGATTTCCTTATTGATAAAATTAGAAAGATTTAGCTCATGAAAATAATAAGGAATCGTTTTGGAAATATTTTCTTTTCATTCTGCTAAAAACGTTTCATAGAAAAAATCTTATTGATTCTAAAAGGCAGTTGTAGGTAGACGTATCAGTTAATCCCCAAAATAAAAGATTGGCTTTAGAGAAAATATGCCGACTTGAATTTTATAATAGACAAATATTAAGTGGACATGGTTGTTTCAAACCCTACCTGTAGCGTCATCAACATGACATATGTACATAGATCCGTTCTGTTCATATTGTACTGGTTATGTGGAAGAGGATGCTAGACATGTTTTCTTCATATGCCCCAGTATTTGTAGTAAAAGAGCAAACTTAGTGGAGTTAATAGAGTGTAGTGTCAACCCAACAAATATTATGTTATCAACCCTAAGAAATTGGGAACATGTGTGCCACTTTGTAAAATTGGTAGCAGTTTCACTCCGCAATGAAGAAAAAATTCGAAGAAGTGTAGATGTAGTATAGAGGTTTCCATCCTCCTCCACCTTGTGACGAAATACTTTGCGAAATACTAGTGTAAGAGGTTTTTTAGCGTGTTAAAGTAGCGCACTCCTGGCACCATTAATGAGTCTTTCGATGTTTTTCACCTCGATAAAAAATTCATACATATATACATACATACATACATACATACATACATACATACATACATACATACATACATACATACATACATACATACATACCCTGTCGGACAATAAGTAGCTGTCTACAAAAAACACTAACTTTAAGTTAACTTTTATTGACTAATTTTAAGCCAACCACTATGCAATGCAAAATTTTTGTTAACTGAAGTAAATTTGTTGTGTTTGGTTAATCGTTGTTTTTTCCCATTTTGCTTCTTCTTTTTTTTTTTTGAAAGATGTCAAAGTTGATTAGCATTGAAACGCCTCCAAGGCTTTATTTACTAAGTAACGTCGCACGTAGGGGTATTTTGCACAATCTAGCCGGACATTACTTTTTTTAGCTTATATTGGCTCTAAAAATGTACTGAGTGCCCCTAGGTTATGAAACTTTGCAGAAAAATCTGTTATGGTCATAGGCTGTCAAAGCTATAAAATAGGAAAAAACGGACCAAAGAGAAAAAAGTTCCCCTTGGAAGAACTAATCCTACCTCTGAAAAATTCAAGTTTTTTTAAATTTTCCCGTCATTTTGTTTAGCAATTACAACTTTTAAGGTCAAAGAATGTTCATAAACTTAAGGTTGGACGCAAGAGATTCTTAAATACCATTTTTAACCCCGCCCCTTTTGTGGGCGGTGAAAAAAGTTATTTGAAAATTAATGTAATTATTAAAAGAAATTTTTATGGGCAGGGGGAGGTATTCCACAATTCCAACCCCAAAACGTCCCTTTGAAAAAAAAAATATTTAAATTTTTTTTGCCAATTTCCTAAAAATATTAATTTTTAAGCTTTCCAATGCCTAACCAATCCCCGCCTCCCAAGAATATAATTAAAAAGATATTTTTGTAATTTGTTACTTTATAGTATTTTATTTATCTGAAAATAATTATTTTATTCATAGTAATAACTTATTTATGATTGTAACGATAAATTTTATTTAAAATTATACCAATTCATTTATTTGAAACAACTTCTCCTTTGCACTATGATGAGTGCCATGGTTCCATGGTTCTTCTTCGTTTGATTCTTCAAAGACCTCTTCCGAACCTGAATCCTCTTCAGCGTTAAGTACAGGTGGAAGGATGAAAAAAATTGCTTCTTTCGTAAAAGGTAATGACCTTTTTTTTTGTAGAGGGTCTTATACTAGTAGTTAGTGGGTCAGAACTTAGCAAAAGCCTATTAATAATAACTATGTTACACTGAACCCTTGAAAACTTTCTAGCAAAATTCTGCCTGTAAGGCCGGAAAAGTTTGTATCGTGCCTCAGCCGATTCTTCTGATAACAGCCCAATAGGCAACAATGCCTCATTCGTAACAGTTGCACCATGTATTAAAATCTTGTGCATTGTAGGTGTCATAGGATGCCACTCATATAGAGAAACGTAAAGTTTTGCAGTATCTAAGCAGGTAATAACAGTGTTAGATGTAATGATTTAAATAAAAAACATCTACCTTCAGTTATTAAAAACCAAAACATTTTATGAATATAAAAAGGTTTCTTACTCGTATTTACCTATGCAAGATATAAAAAAAAAAGAAAAAGGTGAAATTTTCAAAAAATCGCAAAAAAATGGCGCAAAAACGCGCAACGTTTTTTACAGTATAAAAGTAGATATCGTAAATTTAATATTGATATATAACATTTTTAGGATCGCGATGGAGATCACTTTTAAAAACCTTTTCACTTTTTTTTTTACAAAAAATTTTACAAAAAAAAAACACCTTTTTTTAATTTCGAACGAAATTTGGTTTAAAATTAAAAAAAAATTCTAAAAACTAACATAAGTAGCTGCTAATAAAGCCTTTCACAGAAAAAAAATCAATACAAAATCTTTATTCGTTTAGCCACCAAAAATATATTGCAAACCTCTCAAAATCGTTTAAAGTCAATAAAAACATACGCGATTTACTCAACTTTCCTGATTTTAACAGTGTCCCAAAGCGACAAATCTCAAGCAAAAGCTTTGAAAATTCACTTTACGATTCAGAACTTTGTTATCTATTAAACTGCGTACTTACATTTTTACATTTCTAAAAATTAATTTTTGGCCTAATGTCCGGCTAGATTGGCAAAATACCCCTCTGTGCGTCGGCTAAGTCGTCGGAATAAAGTGCTTTTGCGTACGTACACATTTTAGTTTTATTTTTATATTACAAGTAAAGGATTATGTAATAAAACCAATAATTATATAATGATTATATAATAATAATATAAGAATTATATGATAATAATTATATAATAACCGATAATAATCTCCAATTAATTAATTAAAAGTAATCGTAGTGTTGGAAAGTTTATTCTATGTATACGTATCTTAAATATTTTTGTGAAATTAAGACATTCATGTACATACATATTTTATTTTAATCTACTCAATTCCTAAGTTAAAATTATTTTAAATTTGTTACTATTACATTAATACAGCTGCCGGCCACTGTCACCGACTAGTTGTTGACGCCGCCGACCTCAGTTAACAGCATAGTTTTTTTATTAGTAAAAATTCTCGGGGGTAAAATTGATAAATATCTTCATAAATAATAAAGTAGGTTTAAAGTTTAAAAATAAAAAGATTTAAAGTGGTTTAAAGTTATTATTTATGTAAAATAATAAAAAAGTGTTGTTGATTTTTAAATGTTATTGGAATTTGTGAACAATCATAAGATCTTTTAAGGCCGGGCACATAGAATCCGTCATGCGTTATACGTATTGAACTGTATTCAAATTAAACGCCCGTCTTCATTTGCTATTAACATCAAAGAGAACCCAAGAGGTGAAACGGCGTATAAACAGGACGGCAAAAAATACTAATTCAACCCGTCTCTTTCACACGTTGATTAGTTTTCTTTTGTATTATTTCGTAAACATTGGCTTTCTTTTGTGCTATTTTCTTATTAATTATTTTTTTATTAGTGTAAATGTGCGTAACTTTCATTAAATATTTTTCTCAAGCTTATTTCACAACACCAAAGAGTTTTGGTTGTTTGTTTTAATTATACTTTGTTGTTTAGTTAATATTTTAATGGACAAATTAACTTTTAAAGTACAAAGTTTTAAACAACGAACACGTTTTATTTTTCCGATGTTCGTCTAAATTTGTTACTATACTTGTCTCTTTCTTGACAAGCTTAGGAAAGTCTGATTATAGCCATTTTCATCAAACACTATTTATATCTCTGTGTACTTTGTGATTAACATGTCTTATCAAAAGTCAAACTTCATATAAAACAAACCAGTATTATAAATGATTTTTTTTTTTTTATATTAAGTTTGACTTTTGTTACGGCATGTTAATGTCTAATGGAGACGGGGGGTAAGTCCGGACGAGGTTGACACAATGAGTGCTTTGTTGAGGAATATTAAATCAGGAAGTTAAACACTTAAAAAGCTTTTTTTCCATTTTACTTTATTTAATTTCTTTATTTTGTTGTTTTTTTATTTTTGTTGCAACTCAAAAATCAATTGATAGCTATCAAACTAATTAACGTACGTCTAAAGTTAAAAGTTGCCCAACTTTCGTACTTTGCGTTGACGGAGATGTACTGATTGTGACAACCCTCATAACAAAACTTGTATTTCAACTTGTCAGTTGAAAAAGACGACGTATAACGTTTGACGGATTCTGTGTGCCCCGGCCTTTAAGGCTTTTTAAAAAATTTAATTTTTGTGTTTTTAAATTTTTTGAAATAATCAAATATTTTGTATATTTATGTTTTTAATAAACGATACTTTTCTTAAATTACAACAAATTACAATTAATTATTTAGACGTTAGCTGAAAACTAACTTTTTGTACCTAGTTATTTAGTTAGTTTTTCAAAATAAAATTTATTTTATAAGTCTTGAATAATTTTAACTTTGAAAAATAAAAATGACAACTAACTAAATAATAGTTAGGTTGCAGCTAGCTACAAAAAGTCAGATTTCAGCTAACGTCTTAACTATTAACGTTTAGTTGACTTAAATCTAACTAACTTATAGTTAATTAAAAAAAAAAAACACTTATAGCCAACGGAAAAGTAGCTACCTACAGAAAGTTAACTGAAAGCTAACTTTAAGAAAGTTAACTTTAAGTTAGTTGCAAAGTAATGCATAGACGGACAATTGACTACCGGCCTAGGACATCACAATGTTAAAATAGTTAGTTGTTTTCATTGCAAAGTAATCCAAGTCAGTCAGCACTAGTTGCGAAATAGTTAGCTTAAAGTTCATTTTTAGTTAACTGAGTTTCCGACAGGGTACATACATACAGTTCAAGTTAATTAAAGCGCCTTTTCAAACATTAGTACATAACAATCACTTTGTTCATTCCAACGTAAACGAAAGTAAATATTATCAACCCAGATTCATCCACACACTGTTATGAAATTAACATTTTGGCAATAAAATGCCAAACTCAGATTTCAGTTTCTCTTCAGCCTTCCTTTAAAAAAGAAAATTGAGTAACATTGTAAACAACCAAAAATAAGGTCCAATTTTATGAGGTTTTACAAAACGAATACGCCGACAGTCGCCCAACTAAAAGAAGAGGGTGACTGCAGACTGACTACATAAACAACTATGAATGAATGTGTCTGTAATACTTACATACATATGTACATATGTATGTACTGGAAGCACAACTCATGCGATTGAAATACATAAACACTTTCTTGTTGGCTTTCAAAACAAGTCATTGCGCGCCATTTGTTTGCTTTAAATAACAGGACGATAACTAGGCGTCAACATCAACCGCCAGTCAACCTGACAATCAGCCAAATCGACAATACGGATTTCTAACAAGCACATCAAAGCATCTTACACAAAAGCAGAAAACAAAAACTAAGTCGCCAAATGCGTAACAAGTGGCTATTTCGAAAATTGTTGCGAACTGCGACAACTTGTCGACAATTGTGGCGAATAGAAAATCTCAAACACATACATACAAACATGGCTCATGTGTACGAAGAAGTTGAATTATTGGGTGGCTAGTGGGGTTGACGACTGTCTGATCTTTATAAGAAGAGCCAGCAAAATCGGCAGCATTTTGTTTTTTGTGTTGCTTTTCACAACTCGCAATGGCACCGTGGAGACACACGTTCGTATTTTATAACAACATCGAATTTAGTCATTCAGTGGGGCTACAACCAGCAACGTAAAATGCTCAGCAATTTGTCATACAAGGGTAGTTATTGCGGTATTTAATGTGATGTCTGCGATACTTGTAATGGCGACTTTGTGAACCCCAATACCACCGTAAGATGCCATCGTTTGGAAGGCGAGATATTCAATTGTTTTTAAAAAATTTTTATTTTTGTTCAATTGCGAGCAAAAAAATGGAAATGGAATGAAAAGAAAAAAAGCATTTAAAGTTTTCTTAAGTAAATAATTGAAGAGCAATCACAGACCATTAAACTCATATCTCCTTAAAAACGTCTTAACTGTCAAAAATATGGTAAAATGGCATGTAAAACAATCGTAAAAATAGCTGTGATTGGTTTTGTTCCGGGTTTTACAAAATATTAATAAAATCGTACAACTCAATAAAAATGCTAAAATCGAAAAAGTAATTAAAAAAACGATTTCAATATTACTCCCCCAAAAGGTCCGTCTTCCATTGCCCCGTCTTGCAGTTAATCATTCTAGAAGGGTTAGACTAAGGCATGAAATCCAACATGCAAATCACGTCTCTAATTCCTTAGCGAAAAATCATATCAACTATAATTTTGCTCTGCATTCCAAAAGTTTTGCAGACACTGCCACCTCTACATATCGTAAAAGTTCTGAAAAGTCTACGAATTGTTAACTTTCCCGCGTTTGTAATAAAAATATAAAGTAGTCTTGAAATATTATCTCTTTTTCTATTCCGACCTTATACCGTCTATATATACCTAACTTGAAAAAATACTGCAGCAGAACTTCACTTTTCAGATATGTAATTTCTGGCTAAGTTTTTCCAATAGCCAATACATAGTTCAAACAAAATTGCGAAATCAATCGTTTATCATCGCAAAATTGGATTTAAACAAAAATCGTTTAAAAATTGATTTCGGATATTGTTAAATTTTACTCAGTCGTAGTGTTGCTAATAAGCAAATTCAAAAAAGCCGATATTAATTTTATTTTAACGTCAGAGTATTTATCTATTTCTGATTTGCTTTTAGTAATGTTTTAGCATTATAAAGCAACTGATCACTTAAAAACTAAGACTCAGATGCATTGTTGCTTGTTGGTCATTTGAAGTATGTACGGATATAGCCGAGTTACCACTAGTAGAGACTAGTGCCGAAGTACCCCTAAGATTTGAATTTAACGATATTGAAAGGGCAATAACTGATTTAAAAACCAAAAAACCCCTGGCGTTGATAAAACTAGTAACAAGATGTTATTTAAGTGGCTCCGTATAGCTCGCAAAATAATTATTTTTGTTTTTAATGCCATCTTACGTCTTGAGTATTTTCCCACAGAATGGAAGGTCTCTTTGATTACTAGGATTCCTAAGCCAGCAAAAGACCTTTAAGCCTTTTAGCAAACATATCAAAGCTGTTTGAGAGAATATTAATAACTAAGCTGAATTCAATTCTTAACGCGAAAGGATGTATTCCAAACAATCAATTCTGCTTTGGAAAACAATCTGTGTGTTTGTTGGATCGCACTATGGATCCAACAAACACACAGATCAGTAAATGTAATTAAAAAGACCTTTGAATAAAGAAAATAAAAGCTAAACTTGCCCGAAAACTTCTATAAGCTCTTAAAAAATTATTTAACGGATCGAAAGGTTTTACTAAAAGGAGATTTTTTAAACTCACCCCAGCTCATTGAACACTGAGTTCCCTAAGGTAGTATTAGTAGTAGTATTTTGGGAGCCATTTTATATTTATGTACGTAGACATCGGATATGCCAATTAGTACAGCTTTTTTAAGTATTCATGAAAGCGCCCAAGTAGCATCACAACTTTTCTAAGACCACATACTCAATTTGGAAAAAATTGTTGAAGAATTGGAGAATAAAGGTGAATGAACAAAAATGCTCTCATACAGCTTTCACACTACGTAGGGACTCATGCGCCCCTATTCGCATAAATACATCAGTTTTCAGACTTCAAATATCTCGGTATACATCTTGACCAGGCGCCTTACTTGTAAAAGCCACATTGAATCCAAATTAAAACAAATGAAGTTAAAAGCAGTCTAACTAAATTGGCTTATAGACAGAAATTCTACTCTCGCCCTAGATTGCAAACTTTTATTGTACCAGTCAATTCTAAAACCAATTTGGTGTTATGACATTCAATTATGTGGCACTGCCTCAGCTAGCAATGTAAAAAAAATCCAAAGGCGCCAAAATAAGATTCTACGGATGATGACAGTTGCTCCCTGGTATATAAAAAACTCAAACATCCACAAAGATCTAAACGTGCCATCATTCAAAGAAGAAATAGCGAAACATGCAGTAACGTATCGGAAGAAGCTTGATTCTCATCCAAATCCTTTGGCGCGTAATATACTAAATGAACGTGGTTACATTCGACTAAAAAGAAGAGATTCTGCTTTTCTTGGCCGTACATCAGAGGGATGACCCGCAAATGATTTCAACAACCGTGAAGCAAACATTATCTTTGTATAGCACTAGCTGGACTTAAAAAGTATATATTTTTTTTTAGTTTTGACTTAAGATATGAGTAAGTTTTGTTAGTTCAAATATACTGAAGATGCAATAAATAAGAAATGAAAAAAATTTGGAAACTTCTTCAACTTCTGCTAGAAGTTCCTCACTCAATAAAACGAATGCTTTAGAAGATTCTCGACTTCTTTGAAATTTATCGTCAATGTTTTCTAGTAGTACTCTAGAGTTGGCTGGCATTTTCGTTATCACAGATCAACGCTACTTATTATTGTTCGAACACATATATATCCTTCTTATCTTCAAATTGGTTTGACATTGGCATGTCACGTCGCATACATTCACCTCTCAGCGTTATTGCCTGCAGTTAGCGAACTCAGCTTTTTAACTCCTTTTTAGGCTTCTCAAGTTTTGGTTCCTGAAATTTCATTACGTTTGTGTATAAGCTATTATGCTATTTTGCAACAACAACTAATACAGACTTAGCGACTTTATTGTGCTGTTGTAAGATAATTATTGTGCATTTGTTTTCTGTTATACTTATGAATGTATGTATGTATGTATGCATGTTTGTATGTACGTATCTATATAGAATTATTTCTACATATATAGAATTATTTCTTATTTCGTAACAGTATCTTAGGTTATAGATTTGCACAAAAAATTAGTTTTATTAATTTTATCTTTGTTTTAACGTAGGGCGCATAGAAACCTGCATTACTACACGATACTCAAACAAGAACGTAGTGTGTAGAAAAGTATGTGCTCAACCCCACTAAAAGAAATATTTCTTAAGAAAAGGTTTAGTAGAAAGTTGAAACTGCAGTCAATTTTAAACAAATCAACGCGATGTTAGACTAACAAGCTTTCTTTAACACCCTACTTTTGTTGTACCGATTATAAGGTTCGGCTCAACCGAATAACCGCCTGAATTTCTTAAATTTTATTTAAAAAAAAACAAACATATTATTTATCTTTCAATAGCATTGAAGCCGTACAAAAAATGTTAATATATTTTCAGTTAAATCTAGCACTCTAATAAAGCTAATAACGAGTGATTTTTTAAGAGCTTGAGAACTTTAAAAAAAAAAAAAACGCATAAAATTTGCAAAATCTCATCGGTTCTTTATTTGAAACGTTAGATTGGTCCATGACATTTACTTTTTGAAGATAATTTCATTTAAATGTTGACCGCGGCTGCGTCTTAGGTGGTCCATTCGGAAAGTCCAATTTTGGGCAACTTTTTCGAGCATTTCGGCCGGAATAGCCCGAATTTCTTCGGAAATGTTGTCTTCCAAAGCTGGAATAGTTGCTGGCTTATTTCTGTAGACTTTAGACTTGACGTAGCCCCACAAAAAATAGTCTAAAGGCGTCAAATCGCATGATCTTGGTGGCCAACTTACCGGTCCATTTCTTGAGATGAATTGTTCTCCGAAGTTTTCCCTCAAAATGGCCATAGAATCGCGAGCTGTGTGGCATGTAGCGCCATCTTGTTGAAACCACATGTCAACCAAGTTCAGTTGTTCCATTTTTGGCAACAAAAAGTTTGTTAGCATCGAACGATAGCGATCGCCATTCACCGTAACGTTGCGTCCAACAGCATCTTTGAAAAAATACGGTCCAATGATTCCACCAGCGTACAAACCACACCAAACAATGCATTTTTCGGGATGCATGGGCAGTTCTTGAACGGCTTCTGGTTGCTCTTCACTCCAAATGCGGCAATTTTGCTTATTTACGTAGCCATTCAACCAGAAATGAGCCTCATCGCTGAACAAAATTTGTCGATAAAACACATTTCGAACCGAACACTGATTTTGGTAATAAAATTCAATGATTTGCAAGCGTTTTTCGTTAGTAAGTCTATTCATGATGAAATGTCAAAGCATACTGAGCATCTTTCTCTTTGGCACCATGTCTGAAATCTCACGTGATCTGTCAAATACTAATGCATGAAAATCCTAACCTCAAAAAAATCACCCATTATATAATATTTATAAAGCTAATATACCGTACAAAGTCGTTGAACTATCTTAAATGCCACCATTGTACTAAATTTAGTAAAAGGAAATACATATTTCACTATTTCTTTCAATGTTTCGTACTACACGCCATTTTTGCCCATTAAAAATTTAAGTGTTCAGTTGGCGTAATTTGGCTAACTGAGACCCGTTTTTATGAATTTGCACTGAATTCGATAAACTTTAACAGAATATTGATTTTTTTAAATATTAATGTCGGTAAATTTATGTATTATGTACTCGTATTATTTACTGATTTATGTCCTTATGCAAAAGAAAGGCATAAGTGCATTAATGTCTATAGGTATCTTGAATCCATACACTCAATAGTTGGGTGCCTCGATAGACTGATTGGTAGCGTGCTAGTCTATCAGCTGATGGATGCGGGTTCGATTCCTGCCAAAGACTCTGATTGTTTTCTGCAGACAAGCAGACAAGCAAAAAAAGTTATAATAAATAAATAACTGGAGCCTATTTATTTACAATAATTCTTTTGCATTTTAATAAATAAATTTAAAATTAAATAAATATTTTTACGAACCGCTATATTATTGTTCTTCTCTGTAAAGTAGACACATACATACATACATACATACATACATACATACATACATACATACATACATACATACACACTTATGAAGTTTGCCCCGTTACCAGGCAGTTGAACGAGTGATTTTAATGTTGCTTTTGTTGGTTGGGTTGAATTTTGTCGACTTCTTTTAAGTTGCGCCGAGAATAATTCAATCGCTTATTTTGCAACTTAGTCTTTTTGATGTTGTTATGATATAACGGTATTATTTGTCGCCAATATAGCCGCCACTTGTCGCAAAATTATGTCGCGCTAACATTGGAATTCTTTAGTTTTTTCAAATGCATGACGCGATTTAGAAATGTTTAATGATAATTATTAATTATTAAAATTAATAGTGATTTTTTTTTATACAGACGTGCTTTTCAAGTACATTTCCTTATATTTTAACTGTAATAGAGACACACTTGAAATTTACACAGAGCGTTTAAAGCTATGTTCACTGTTCTAACAATTAGTAAAAGCAAAACTCAAATTTAAAGGGTGTTCCGATGGTGACGTGATTTTCACGTATACATATGTTTTGTTTTGACTGCTATATTAACAATTACAAAAAATTAAATTGTGTTTCAAAATTGATGTGATTTTCAAGTAGGTATAATCATTTGAAATACGCACAGAATATTTTAAACTATGTTCACTTTACTAAAAACTTAAAAAAAATAAAACAGAACTAAAGGGTATATTGATTGTGGCGGGATTTTCATGTATAATCATAATAGGTATACTCTTGAAAATTTTCAAAAATATGTATTCCTCTGGCTGCTTCAATAACAATTACTAAAAATTAAAGGGTGTTCCGATACTGACGTGACTTTCATAAACCAGCAGACATTTAAATATTTTAAAATCAAGTAATAACACCATAAAATTAAACTTTACAGCTGCCCCATAAAAGACATGAAAAACAATATCTTGTACTTTTAAAGTTTTATTGAACACACTACGGAACCCTAAGTTTGTGAGTCTAGCACGTACTTGACTGATTTCTTTTTTTTACGTTACTAATTTTTTTATGAATTTATCAGATGCCAAAGGTGTTAACCTAGCCTAAACGTGCCAGCATTAGTTTAGGGGAACTGTTATTGGGCAAGCTGCCATTCAGTAATTTCTTTGATGACACTCTTAAGTATTTCTGGCCAGGGATGGACATCCACACTTCCTCGATTTTTATATCGGTCAGGTAATAATTGAAGTCGTAAAATCGTATAATTTCACGAACCATGCCTGCAAGAAAGAACAAAACCTTAGCTCCGGATTTAGCATTTAGCGTACGTTTCGACACTGGCTCGAAAGCTGCCACGGCAAATTATCCTTCTGATGCGTTGCACCGCAAACATGACGATTATTCATTTCTCCTCTATCTATGTTTGGAATATTTCAGAGTTTTAAGAGACGTCACCTCCTAATATTTTAGCAGATTCTCCCATTTATGGAACAATCAGGTTGCTCCTTACTATAAAGTTATCTCTAAAACTGAATCTATGTATTTTCTGTTACATCTGCTTCTTTGGTCAGCTCTCCTACTAGGAGCCTGCTTTCCCAAATGTAGACTTCTAACAGAATTTATGGGAACAAACTGTCAGCTGTTGCCAATTATTTTAGAATGTATTTTATAAATATCAATCAAATAATGAGGGTGCTGTAGCTGATAAAGTTAGCACGTTGACTACAGTAATACATGTCAAAGCAGTACCCACCTTTACCGTATAGCTGTAAATCTGCGGTAAAATAAAATAATGAATAAAATACCTACACTAGCTTCAAATTAACATTAAAAAATAACAGCGGAGTCGCTGCACCGCTGTTCTAAAAATAAACATAACGACGCGAAGGAGCTGTATTCTTTCAGATTGAGTTTAATAAATGACAAATAACGACAAAATCATACATGTTAAATCAGACATCTAACAAACCGTTTGAGTGTGAGTGCGTGGGCGTGTGTGAATGCGTGCAAGTGCGTTTGGTTATTGAGAAAGTGATAAAAGTTCTTATGGTTTAATTCAAAAAGCTTTTCACGCGGGACATATTGGCGGTGTTTTTACTCTTTATATTTATAAACATTTTTGTTGTTTTTCTTATCTTAGGTTTTGGTTTTTTTTTTTTTTGAATTTTCAGTATGAAAATTATTGGTTTTGTATTGGGTCTGTTGCTGCTTTCAGTGGTGGTTTTTTGGTTGGTTGGTGATTGTGTTGTTGTGAGAACAATATTGATAAGGTTGATGAAGATGACGATGTTGACGGCGATGGTGACGGAGATGGCGATATTGTTGATGATTGTGTATTATAGAGCAATAGTATAAATAGTTGGTTATTATGATGTGTTTTGTATTGAAGCGTAGAAAATGGTTAGAACCGTTTGTGAGACACACCGGCAGCCAAGATTCTTTTAAACTAAAATGAGAAACTACGCCACAGATAGATTTCCATTCACATCGACACCACAGGGACTAGACTACAAATGTCGCCATATTAGTAGCAATAGAACAAAATAGTCGCCTTAGTTCCACTGATGTTTCTGACGACGGCGGCGATAATATATGTATGTATGTACATGATGGTGGTAGTAGTGGTGTTGGATAGTTGTGGTAAAAGTAGAATGAAAAGAACACGTAAGAAAAAGGAAAAACTGAAAGAAGGATTGGATTTTGTATTATTCGTTTTATTATTATTTTTATTTAATATTTTTGGTGGTGTTGTCGTTAGCGGTAGTGATGTTGTTGTTTTGTACGAATGGATAGAAGCATAGTTGCCATAATTATTTCGACTACAACTGTTAGTAATTTGTTACTATTGTTATTATGAGTGTTTAAACACTGTGGTCGCTTTTTTAACCCCGCCTTCCCTTTTGACGTCCTCAGCCATTGTTCTAGTGATTATGCTTGTTGTTCTGTTTTACTTTGAGGGACCATTTCGTCGAAAGCAATATATAGAAAAGCGTCGAGTTGTGTGGCGACTTTCTTTTGTTCTGTTTTTCTTGTGTGATGTTAACATTTTTTTGTTAGCCCGCTTTTGTAAGGTTTGTTTTGAAGAAACTGAATAAAAAGATTTATTCTTACTGTACCAATAGATATATAAATTAATTTAAAGATATCGCACAGTGGTAGCTCATAAACCATTTAATGTCTTTTATTAATTAAACTCAGCCAGAGCTGAGCACTTTCGCAACACCATTTAATTTTTATATTTGTTATAGCGAGCATAACTTTAGATATTATGTGTTCAAAAAATGTATGTGTAAATCAAGTCACTATCGGAACACCTTTTAATTTTTAGTAATAGTTGTTATAGCGGCCATAGTATTACAAGTTTTGTTTAAATTACAACAGATCCAGGGTGCTGACAGATGCACAGGGGGCGGGTTTCGTTTTTTGCTATTTGGGTACGAAACCCTAAAAAGGACCTAAGATGATATAAAAATAAAAAATGTAACAAAATATGTATTAAGTACAAATTCCACGGTTGCCCATATTTTCCAGTTTATTTGCCTTAGAAGAAGACCAACACCGAGTTAGCTTACTACGCATTCACTGTATACTATTTAGTATGTATGTGCTCGTATGGCTCTGTACGCATCTATGTATGTATTTATACTTGAAAATGTCAGTTGATAGGTTAACTATTTTCAAACATTTTACTTCCTAAATTATGTCGTTTGATAATTATGATACGTTGACACTGTAATGCACAGCTTTATATGAAAGGTTCCGAGGCCCATTGCTCGGAAATGTATAATTTCTACAAGATTAATTTCCGACCCCATAAAGTATATCTAATCTGGATCCTTATACATAGAGAAGTTGATAAAGCGATGTTCTTCTCGCCTCGTATATTTATAAATGTTTTATGTACTTTGTTTTTGTTTTTTGAAAACTGAAAATTCAGAAAAAACCCTAGATTACTATAAAATCAGAACTACACTATACAATCGAAATTTCACTAAGGTATCCAATTTTTATTAAAATCATCACCAAAAAGTTAAACTTTCCACAAAAATTTTATTCTGATCAAAACATAAAAATTTATTATAAAACTAAAAACCGCAATAACTCACAAGGTTTCTTAAAGACCCTAGTTTCACCAAAAATTGCATTTTCTCCGCAAAATTACCAAATAAATTAAATTATACCGACCAAAACTTAAAATTTAATTAAAAACCGTAAATTCACAATGAAAACCTGAAAACTATCAATAATTCAAAAAATCGCTTAGAGATTAGATATGAAAGTTTCACCAAAAAAAAAACATATTTTTCCTCGAATATTACAAACAAATTTAAACTTTACCGAAAATTGTTATTCCGATAAAAAATTACATCTAGATTAAAAACCGAAAATGTACAAAGAAAAACTGAAAACTATCAATAATTTAAAAGTTCGCTTAAAGATCTAAGTTTGGCCAAAAGGTCATTTTCTCACCCAAATGTTACCAAAAAATTATGTCAAAACATTAACCCTCCTTTCTTCCTCCCTTCCTTTACAAATTCATTATAATAATAAAACAGATTGCAATAGAATATATATTTTTATACACCCAATTCTGTTTTTACACGGTTTGAAAATAAAAAAAAATATTTTTATTACACGATTTTATTCCATTTAGCACGATTCAAAATCATTTTGGATTAGATTTTATTTGTAAAATTTAAGTTTTGTGAAATATTTTCATATCAAAAATTCCCTTTTTGATCATACAAGCATTTTTACTTGATAGAGCATTTGAAATGTGTTAATATTTTGTAAACTATCAATGCAAATCTAAAAGAAGACGTCGAAAATTACAAATAAAAAACTACAACGTAAAGCCATTTCTTTAGAAAACAAAATTAAAATTTTAAATCGCCTTCGAAAAGGAGTAGGCTCAACATTTCTTGGCAAAATGTTCGGTTTAAACGAAGTAAGAACTATAAAAGAATTAAATTTCAATTAGGCAATCGTTCATTTCTGGAACAAAACTATCTCTTAAAGGCCAGGCTTCATTATCCTACACAATCGTACGAATTAATCAACCAAAAATCTGACAGAATTCTGTCCTACTTTAAAAATCGTATAAAAATGGCGTTGTAGATGCCACACTATCATACAAAAAGAGATTTTGCAATTCTGATCGTATGGAAAAACAATATTTTATGAATTTTTTCAAAAGATTATCAAATCGTACGACTTGTCAAAAAGTTTGTCACACACATACATTTCTAAGCCACACTATCATACTTTTTGAGCACACATGCATTTTTTGACAGATCGTACGACTGAGTATGATAGTGAGTCATGGCCTTAAATCTTCATCATACACTAAAGATGCAAATAAACGGTGCAAATACACATTACCTACTTATATGATTTAATAAAATAAACATGATTTCTTGTTCTTAAAAAAAATTCTCGCTTTTTACTAATTTTAATAAGTTTTAGAGATAAGAAACAAATCACCTATTTTTGTATATGAATTGAATTTCTTTTTTTACTCGGATTTTTCTGGAACCAATCTACCGTGTAAAAAAAGAATTAGGTGTATACTTATTTTATTCACAAAATGTATTTTTAATAACAAGAACCAAAATGCCAAATAAATACATTTTTTCCGTTATTAATAGGATGCACATGAAACGGCAAAGTTATAAAATAATGAACTGGTAATCTTTGCTAAAAAATTAACTTAATAATAACACTAACTATGTAATATATATGCTCCCAGCTAAATTTTTTATATTCATCAGCATATTTCCTTTGATGTTTCATTTAATGGTGTCTTCAAATCTGAAATTATATCACAATAAAATTGTTTAAGATGCTCTATGTAATTCTTATAGCAATTTATCTTACCTTGCAATATGACGCTAATATATTGTTGGTGGTCTAATCATTTCTGCACCATTGGTCCACCTTGGTTTGCACAGACATAAATTTCGAACTGTGAATTTATACAAATATAAAACAATAATAAGCAGTTTACAAGCAAAATATTTTATTACCTTTGTTTTTTCAGCCAAAGATCTTCTCTATGAATTCCTCTCGCAGACCTAATTGTGGCAGTTATTCCTTTAAAACTTGATCCAGTCGTTTTCAGACAATCTGCAACAGAAGATTGCTCCATATTGTTATTTTAAAAAATGCGACTGGATAAATTGAAGGAAACTAAGGGCCAGTTTTTGACTTCGTATTTAAATGCGAATTTAGTTAATTTTTTAGTAAATTTTAAGTTGTATTTAAATACAGTTTCAGTTTTTCAGTCTTATTTAAATGTTCTTACTTAATTGTGGTAAAAATATGGTAGCACCACAAAATATCAAAACAATTGCAGATAATTTTGCAGAAAACAGCCGTTTAACAAAAAAAAATCTTTTTTTGCAGACAAAAAATACAAACAACATAAAAAAATTGTTGAAATTCATGTAATATTACTATTTTTATACAAAGGAATCAATATATTTTAAATAATTTGTGTAAAATAATAAAAATACTGACAATTGCCACACATTTTTGCATTCATGGACAAAATCAAGCTGATAAAAACATATGTTTATTGTAAAACTTAAATAGACTTTAAATGCACAAAAATGGTCCTTTAAGTTTCATTTTATGTTTTTCAATTTAAAAATGAAAAAAATGACATTGCACCAGTGTTGCCGTTGGATCTTTTTTTTTACCAAAATTTTGCCTAAAATGGACCAAAACCGTTTCCATCGGACCAAATTTTAAAACTCAATTAATATACCAATTAATGGTTTTTAAAAACATTTTATTAAGTAATTCAGGTATGAAAAAAATTATATAATGAAACTGGTGTATTTTACCCGGCGTTGCCTGGGTCCACCCTTAGAGCCCTTATAAGTGCTTGCGAAATGATTAACCTTTTTCGATTTTCTCCACCCTGTAGGTTCACTCTCAACAGAGGAGAAACAATTATTGTTTTATAGAAAATATTCAGCTCAACATTCCAATTAGGAAGACGAATGCCATTATACACATAATACATCACTTGAAAAGTTACCAAACCATGTGGTAACTTTTCAAGTGACATCAAAAATTCATAATATGGAAAATTGAGGGCATTTTGTTGATATATGTATGGCAATATATAGGAAAATGTAAATACCATATCTCTGGAACCACTGGGCCAATTTCGTGCAAACTTCACACAAACCATCTACAGACCATCCCCAATTTTGGCTAAAATCGTTCGACCCGTTTTCGCAGTTAGTGGTGACATCAAAGTGTACACTTATTTTTATTTTATATATATAGATTTATATATATAGATTATATATATATATATATATATATATATATATATATATATTTAAAAATAACTACATTTAAAATGCCGAGAACTAAAATAATCTCATTCAGTCTTTTTGTGTATGTTTTTACATTTACTGTTAAAAAATAATAATGAAACATAACACATTTTATATGATTATTGGCATGTATTAAATACATTAATATCAACAAATTTTTCAATCTGTTTGAGATCATTTGTAGAACAAAGAATGTTAATTATAAAAAATTATTTAGGTAAAATATTTCATTAGCACTAAAGTTGACAACCACAAATCAGACCAGATAAGACACGAAAATTTGAGTGTTGCCAGATCACAGCTTTCGTTGGAAAGGGATAGCAAGAGTTAATGCTTTTCTTATATTACTATCTCTTTCGGGTTATAGCTGCAATTTGACATTTTATTGTTTACAAAATAATTTGTGAAACTGGTGGAAAATTTTAATAAAATTAAAAATTTGTGGGTAAAATTAATTGTTATATAAATAACTAAAATAATTTGTGGCAAAAATAAAATTTGAACAAATTCATCCGAAGTCAGCCAAATAAATAAAAGGTAACAAACAAAAGGAAATAAAGCAACAGGAATCAAACAGGAAAAAAATGTAAGTATAACAAAGGTTTTCTATTCAAATTAATTTGTTTTTAATTAAAATATTTTGCTATATCAGGAGTCGCCAATGCATAATGGGCTGTCCAAAAGGGGAGAAATTTCTTCAGTTCCCGAAAAATCCAACCAAGTGTACATATTACATTTGTTAAATTTTAAAGTGAATTAAATACAATTGGAATTATTATTTTTTATGTAAAATGATATGTTACAAAAATATCGTCTTGCTGGATTAAAATATGTCTTATTTGTTATTTAAGCAGGTTCTTACATTAAATAGATAATTACCCTGTGTTGGCAGGTCTGTTTTGTTAATGGTGACTAAAATCTCAAGGTAAATGAATATGTTACAAGTTTCCTTTTAGTTTTTAAATATCTGTATGTAACTTGTTTTTTCTAATTTCAGTCGTATTTAAATCTAACCAAATTACCTATTGGTAACATTCCCTTAAAAAAAACTTGTCCGGGAAACGATTGTAATCTTCATTGTACTTATACTAATAAATTGAAAAAGATGCTACAACTATCTCCAACAACTGCAAACTATTATGTATTACGTTCACCTGCTGTTAACGTTACTTGAAATTAGAAAAAAACATTAATAAGACCAGAAAATAAAAATACATAAATTATTTTATTTAAAATGTTCACTTAAAATCCAAAAGTAAATATGAAAACTGAAAATAAACTTTCTATTTAAATTCAATTAAAATAAAAATATGTGTTTTCTACTACTACCGGTAAAAATTATTAAACTGTTGAATAAATACAGGAGTCCTTAAGTAAATTTAGTGCCGCATCATTTAAAATTAATGATTACTTGGTGGAGCAAGCTCTCGTGTTGACCGAATGTTGGTACGAATGCAACGTAAACCAATCCCTTGGCATTTCCGCTCCTGCTTTTTTCACAAACGATACGAAGGCGTATTTGATTTCATATTTTGAGAATAGCGTGTAATGAGCCAGTTAAGTTAAGCTTTCGGTTTCTATTTCAGGACTTAGATTTCCCGCAAAAACATTATGTGAACTATGTATGTAGTATTCAGAATTAGTGGCACAATTTACCTAAAATTAAAATGCAATTTATTTTCCGTATATATAACAGTATATTCGGATTGATTTGCTTACCTTATTTTCTTTATCGAGAAATAAACGTTTATTCATTGCTGTTAAGGCGGTCGAGGTTGATTAATAAGATCAATAATTCGAGTACGTTCGTTGTCAAATTGAAAACACTCGTTGTCAATTAGACTACGTTCGTTTACATGTTGAGAACACCCTTTGTCAAACGAAAGTGACAACGTTAAGGTATCAAAGTGACCATTTTGCAACGATTTTGCAACGTCGTGTTTCCTTCAGTGTAGTCCTGCCCTTTAAGTTCAAGTTTTGATTATTTTAATGGTTAAGTGTAGGCGTATTGCTTGGTGTTCCGAAAAATCTCAAATGAGATTTGAAACTTGAGAATTATTCTTAATCAAAAAATGTAATTTTGAAAACTGATTGCCTGTTTTTTTCTAATTTGCCAATCGCCTTTTCTACTAGAAAGCCGCGACCCTGCAAATCAATTCGAAAGGAACTCAGCATCAGTAGTTAACAATCAACCGAATTATTATCAAATTAAAAAGTTTCCAAACCACTGTTAATCATGCAGTAACATGAGTTGATGAGTGCAACTTTCAAACAGGAAAATGTACAGAATTCAAAACTGTGTACTATTTTTATTGACCAAATGAAGTGGCTTCGTGGTAAAACTTTGTTATGTGTCGACTAATAAGTAATAATAAAACTATTTCCAACAAAATTAACACTTTTTGGCATCTGTGTTCAAATGACTTCCTTAATCGTTATGCTTTGTTGGGCTGGATCCTTTTCTTTTTCGTTGTTGTTATTATTGGTAACAAAGCTTTGAAAAGTGACAAAATTTCTTGCAAAATCTAAACTAATGGCCTCTTTGCTTGATATGTTTTCTTAAATCACAATTCTTAAATAAAATCTGCTGTCAAACCTACAAATCATTTAAGATCAGAGATAGACAATGCTCACGCCAGAATGCATGAACCAGATTTGGCCGTTGATTAATTTTTCCCCTTTTTTGCTATATCATATACATAAGCTTTTATTATATGTAAGGAAAATTCAAAATCCCTTAAAACGTGAGATATGCTATTTTCGTTTATAAAAAGATAAAGTTTCCTTGTTCTCCCAACAGCGAAACTAAGAGGTAATCCTTTGATCTTTAATAAAAATCATCTTTCGATTGAACTCTAATTCATTGTTTTTTATTTTCCATATTTTTCCTACTGGGGCGTCCCTTTCTACAAAACGATATAAATATTAATATTCCATTAATTATTAATATTCCATTAATTATAGAGATTTCAAAAGGGGCTACTCTTCACGCCATCATTTGTTCCCAACGAACGGATTGGAACGATAGTACAAGCAGAGTTCATCATCTACTTTCCTGCACACATATCTACACTTACTTCCAATAATTAATCAAGAAACATAAGGTACGTTTTGTTATTGACTTGATACATAAATTAGTTGCTTACGAAGTGCATTACTTTCTATACAAACAGGGCATAATTCCCATTTCGTTTTGTGATTTATATAAAATAAAAATCGTAAATATGTATATTAAGAAGATCCAAATTCATTAATAAATTCATGGTTCTTCAAATAAAATGGTTAAAATTTCCTAAAATTATAAATAAAAACAAAAATAGTAAGTTAAGAATAAATATAAAAAAATAGTGTTGAGAAGAAGTAAAAAAACATCAAGAATACGTAAATAGTACCTATTACAAAAAAAAAAAAAAAAATTTTAATTTTGGCGTAGCTGCTAGTGCCATTATTTTTCATCATCCTTTGGAGCGTTGGAGGAGTTTTCGTCACTACCGGCTAGGCGCGAAATATGTACGTCTGGAGAAATATATATGTATATAAGGCTCGAAGTATCGTGGTTTCTATCAAAGGCCCCCAAACAAAAAAAGTGGTTAAAACGAAAAGGCATTGGTTTGCTAAATATTTAGAAAAGTGACACAAACCTACCTTGTTGAAAGTTTTTTGTTAGCTGGTATGCTACTGATTTAAAATTTTTACGTTTTGTTCTCTGTGAGATTATCGTTGAGATTGTGTATGTGCTCACAGACCCTTAGGGCTTTGCGTGGGGGCTCTTGTTTCTATCAAGGTTTTTGTAAATATATATTCTTCCCCTTTAAAATTCCCCTCATTTTAAAACTCTCCAAAATATACATATAATTAACAAGGTGATAGCGTAAGGGAGAGGAAATATCTGCAAAAATTTTTTTGAATTTTTTTATATGGATTTTGACAGTAATATTTATTTTATTCTCTCTGAAAATACACGATTAATGTCGAACTCCATTTAAAAAAAATGTCTCTTTAATATTAGCTCCGCCTTGTGCTGTCACCTGGTTAAATATGCCTTGCTCCTGAAGTTTTATGTTTAACTTCTGATTTTTTGCGAAAAGCTTTGGTTTAAAAGCTGTTCCAAGGCATATTTAACAAGGTGATACCGTAAGGGAGAGGAAATTTCAGCAAAAAATTTTTTATTTCTTTTTTATACGGATTTTGACAGTAAAATAGATATTATTCTCTCTTAAAAAACCTGATTAAGGTCAAACTCCATATAAAAAAAATTAAAAAATTTTTTGCTGAAATTTCCTCTCCCTTACGCTATCACCTTGTTAAATATGCCTTGTGCCTTGGAACAGCTTTTAAACCAAAGCTTTTCACAAAAAATCAGTAGTTAAACATAAAACTTCATATTTAACAAGGTGATAGCGTAAGGGAGAGGAAATTTCAGCAAAAAATTTTTTAATTTTTTTTTATATGGATTTTGACAGTAAAATAGATATTATTCTCTCTTACAATTTCTTACCTTTTTTTATTTGAAAAATTTAAAAATAAATTAGTCAAGTGCGAGTTAGACTCACACACTTAGGGTTCCGTACTATGTTAAGTACAACTTCAAAAATTCAAGTTGTTAACTTTTGCATGTCTTATGAGTCACCCTTTAATTTAAAATTAAAATTAAAGACATAAATGCATCACTGTTGGAACACCCTTTAAATTTTAGCAATTTTTGTTATAGCGGCCATGGTAATACACTATCTATAGAAATATACATGCGCCTACCTATTGCAGTTAAAAAATAAGGCAATATACGGAAAAACATGTCACTGATGGAATACCCTTTAGATATTAGTAATTGTTACAGCGACCGAAGTACAACATCTACTGTAAACATTTAAAGAGTCTACCTATTACGGTTCAAAAAATAAGGCTATTTACGTACAAATCATGTTTCTGTCGGAACACCCTTTAATTTTGTTATTTGCTATGGAGGCTATGGCAATTCTCTTTATATGAATATATCAAGAGTCTACCTATCACTATTAAAAAACAAGTTACTATAAGTGAACACCCTTTAATTTTTAGTAATTCTCATTACGGCCATGGCAACACATCTTCTTACAAACTGGAAGAGTCTACTTATTACGGTTAAAAAAATATGTCGTTATACATGCAAAACTCGTCACTGTCGAAAAACCCTTTAAATTTTTATTGTTTTTATAGGGGTCATAGTAATTAACCATTTGTGAAAATTTCAAGAGACTATCTATTATGGTTAAAAAATTAGTCAATATGCATGCAAATCACGTCATTGTCGGCACACCCTTTAATTGTTACTATTTGTTATAGTGGCAAAAGTAATACACATCCTGTAAAAACTTCAAGAGTCTACCTATTATCCTATTATCGTTTAAAACCTATGCCATATACATACAAATCACGTCACTAACGGAACGCGCGTTAATTTTTAGGTTTAATATTGTATACTTGCTTAAAACGCGAACATAGCTTAAATCACTGGAAATTTTAAGTGGTTGCTTCATATAGCTCAAGAAATAAAGATATAAAGGCAAATAACACGTCACTTTCGGAACACCTTATAAGTTTTAGTATTTGTTGCTATAGTGGCTACAGTTATACCCCTTCCGTGAAAATTTCAAGAGTCTACCTGTTATGGTTCAAAACTTAGGCCTTATACATGCAAATCACACCACTATCAGAGCACCCTTTAATTTTTGGGTTTATTTTTATAGACTTGTTTATAAAGCGAAATAAGTTTTAATTACTGTTTGTAAATTTTTAGTGTATGCCTCCTACAGTTCAAGATATAAACACATATTCGTGAATAACACCTCTATGTCGGAATACCCTATAAGTTTTTTTGTTGCTATAGCGGCCACAGCTATACACCTTCTGAGCAAATTACAAGAGTCTACCTATTATGGTTCAAAACTTAGGCCTTATATAGGCAAATCCCACCACTATCGGAACACCCTTTAATTTTTATTTTTTTATAGTTGTTTATATAGTGAACTAAGTTTTAATTACTGTTTGTAAATTTTAAGTGTATCCCACCTACAGTTCACGAAATATGCACATATGCGTGAATAACACATCCCTATCGGAACACCCTATAAGTTTTAGTATTTTTTGCTATAGCGGCAACAGCTATACATCATCTGTGTAAATTTCAAGAGTCTACCTATTACGGTTCCAGAGATAAAAAGCGCTGACAGACGGACAGACATTGTAGCGAAAACAATAGGGTTACGTTTTTACACTTTGTGTACGGAACCCTAAAAAATATATCCAAGTGAAACTTTCAACATATTTCTTTTTAAATAAACGTTTAAATAAGTTGATTTGAAAAAAATACATAATAACACAATTTTTTATGTAAATTAATGGGATTTTGTAACGATCTCCTCAACTCAAATCTAGACTTAAAGATTGCACGAAACGGCTAAGACAGCTGCTAGAATCTCGAAGAGTAGCATCTCTGCAAAATTACTTGGAAGACCTCGACGCAACTGCACAATCAGATTATTCATTACGGCGTGCATGTGGGAACCTTAAAAGACCGGTCGTACGTAAGCCTCCCTTGCGAACTTGTTGTGGAGACTGGGCAAGGAATGATACCGAAAAACGCAATTTGTTTGTTGGACATTTGAAGAAGGTTTTCACCCCAAATGTATGTACTGATATAGCTGAGTTGTCATCAGTAGAGACTAGTGCCGTAGTACCCCTAAGATTTTAATTTAGCGATATTGAAAGGGCAATAGCGGATTTAAACACCAAAAAAGCCCCTGGCGTTGATAAAACAAGTAACAAGATGTTAATTGAGTTGCCCCGTATAGGTCGCAGAATTATTCTGTTTGTTTTTAATGCCATTTTACGTCTTGAGTACTTTCCCACAGAGTGGAAGGTCTCTTTGATAACTATGATTCCTAAACCAGGAAAAGACCACACAAAAGTAGAATCATACAGACCTATAAGCCTTTTATCAAACGTGTCAAAGTTATTTGAGAGAATATTAATAACTAAGCTGAATCCAATTCTTAGCGCGAAAGGATGCATTCCGAACCATCAATTCGGTTTCAGAAAACAACATAGTACGATCCAACAAAAAATACTGTTCTGTGCTCTTTACCGACGTTTCTCAAGCATTCGATAAGGTTTGGCACGAAGGCCTAATATTTAAGCTAAAGCTGAACTTGCCCGAAAACTTGTACAAGCTCTTAAAAGATAATTTAACGAATCGCAGGTTTTTACTAAAAGAAGGTGACTTTTTAAGCTCGCCACAGCTTATTGAAGCCGGAGTTCCCCAAGGTAGTATTTTGGGACCAATTTTATATTTACTGTACACATCGGATATGCCAATTAGCACCCTAGTCCACACATCAACTTTTGCAGATGACACAGCTTTTTTAAGTATTCATGAAAGTGCCCAAGAAGCATCACAACTTTTACAAGACCAAATACTCAATTTGGAAAAATGGCTAGAAAAATGGAGAATAAAGTGAATGAACAAAAATGCACTCACATAACTTTCACACTGCGTAGGGACTCATGCCCTCCTATTCGCATAAATAACCAAATGATACCACAGCTTTCAGACGTTAAATACCTGGGTATACATCTTGACCGTCGCCTTACTTGGAAAAGCCACATTGACTTCAAGTCTTCACAAATGAAACTAAAAGCAGTACAACTAAATTGGCTTATTGGCAGAAACTCCACCCTGAGCTTAGATTGTAAACTTATACTGTACAAGTCGGTCCTCAAACCAATTTGGTGTTATGGGATTCAGTTATGGGGCACTGCCTCAGCTAGCAATGTAGAAAAAATTCAAAGACGCCAAAATAAGATTTTACGTATTATTACATCTGCTCCCTGGTATATAAAAAATTCGAACATCCACAAAGACCTAAACATGCCATCAGTTAAAGCAGAAATAACGAAACATGCAGTCACATATCTAAAGAGGCTTGAATCTCATCCAAACCCTTTGGCGCGTAACATACTGAATGAACCTGGTTACATTCGACTAAAAAGAAGAGCTACTGCTTTTCTTGGCCGTACATTAGAGGGATGACCCGCAAATGATTTCAAAATCCGTGAAACAAACATTATTTTTGTCTAGCACTGGCTGGACTTAAAAAGAATATTTTATTTTAGACTTAAGATACGAGTAATTATTGTTAGTTCAAAAATATTGAAGATACAATAAATAAATTATGAAAAAAAACAAAAAAAAAGTCATGTACAAAAGAGAATCATAGAATTCGAAAATATCCTAAGTTCTTGAAAATGGAAATTGTTCTAAGAACAACGGAGATTAAAAAAAGGTTTAAAAATTGTAGTAGCAAACATAGTTGCTTTAAATGTGGCAAAAGGCATAACACATTTCTTCATAGAGAACCTATTAATCCAAACCTACACAATGCAACCTCAAGCAGCCTAAATCCTAATTCTAAACAATTTTCTAATTCTACTTTCGCTAATTTACAGTTCACTCCTGCTTCTGGCGTAGTTCAATCCTGTTTCGCCAGGAATTCAAATGGGGTATTGTTAGGAATTACTTAGGTAAATGTGTTGCTTTTGGGGATGAAATACAGAGCACGTGCTCTCATCGACTCAAGTTCTGAAGGCACTTTTATTTCCGAACTCCTGTTTAATATTCTTAAGCTTACTTGGAACTGGCGAATGTAAGATTTCAAGCCTTAACAACTTTGTTTCAGCTAGACTTCAACGTCAATGCTCTTTTGTTCTTGGTAGCCCGCAACTGCTTTAATAGTTCCTCACTTGTCCTCAAATCTTTCCTCAAATTTATTATTTTCAAATCTTCCTGAAATTCAGTTATCCGATCCAAAAGTGTATTGTAGTTCCAAGATTGATATTCTGATCGGAGGGGTCTTTTTCCATTCATCATACATTCTTGTATAAAACACAATATTTGCGGATCCTTAATTGCCCAAGAGACAGTCTTTGGCTGGATTCTCACCGTTCCGGTTTCCCCCACCAGTAGTCAAAGTTCTACTATAATTTCGTATTTCTGTGAAATTTCATTAGATTTCAAAGTTTTGGGAGGTGAAAAATCTTCAAAATTCTCCTTCCGATCAGATCTGTGAAGATTTATTTGCACGTTCTACAAGAAGAAATCCAAAAGGTTGATATATAGTTTCACTTCCTTTTAAAGACGGCTTTAAAGTTCGTTTAAATATTGGACATTCTAGGGCAGGAGCTATGGCTCAGTATTTTCGTAATAAAAATAGATTAATACGCATTCCTGATTTAAAAGTTAAATACGACAAAGTGGTTCAAGAATATGAAGATTTAGGCCACATGATTAGGGTGAAGTCTCCGGAGAATAATGAGATTGCACACACATCTGACACATAATGCGGTAACTAAACCTGAAAGTCTTTCCTCTAAAGTCCACGTTGTATTTAATGCCTCCTCCCCATCATCCAACGGCTTAAACTTGAAATCTCTACTCCATATAGGCCCTATACTTCAAAATGATTTAACATTCCTGATTCTTAAATTTAAATTAAATTTAAAAATTTTTTTTCAATTTGTATTTAACGCCGACATTCAAAAAATATATAGGCAGATATTGGTAAATCCATACCAAAGAATTTTATTCCGAAAATTATTCTGTCTATTTCTGGACTGATTCAACAATCGTGCTTTCCTGGTTGGCAAAACCATGATGTTCGTGGTTAAAGTTCAGATTACCAATTTCTCTCAATGGCATCATGTTGATTCTAAAACCAATCCTGCTGATATAGCAAGCCGTGGTCTTTCCCGTCACGATCTTCTACACTGCGATCTATTGTGTTTCGGTCCAGACTGGTTCAAAAGTTCGAAGATTTCATGGCACACTACTAACATTTCCACACTTCCAGCAACTGAGTTAGAAATAAAGCCATTAAAAGTTCATATTTTATATTTCAATGATTTTGGAGACATACTAGAAAGATTTTCTTCCATTCACAGGGCCGCACATTGGGATTTTTTGTGCTATAAGTAGTTTTTTCGACACATAAAAGTTAAAAATGTAATGATGCAGTTTTGTAGAAAATTGATTCAGTATGAAGAATCCATAAATTGTATGCCAAAAAAACGTTCATTTGTCTTTGAAATAACGAAGTGACATGTATATTTTGGTCCAAAATATTGAAAACCGTTTACGCACTTCTATAGTGTTTGTACGTAAGATAATTTTATTGCTCTTATTCAAATAGTGATTTTTTTCAAATATATCCTTTTCTGCGTATTTAAAAAAAATTGTAAAATTCGCTTATATGGTTTAAAATATATGATAGAATAAAATTTGTTATATAACGTGCCGTGATTACAAACTTCCTTGGAAGAAAAAAAGGTTGCTCGGTCGTGCTCGGTGCTCCCGCTATAATAAAATGAAAGGTGAGACTCCATACTATCAATTAAAAAAAAAAGTTTAAATAATTAATAATCTCTTATAAAATCATAAAATTTGTCTCCAAATACATGAAATTTTTAATTTTAAAAAATTACAAAATTAAACTACAATTTGTGAAAATAGCAAATAGAGAAGTGAAAAGGTATTATTAAAATGAGTTTATTTTCTGTGGTATATAGTGAACTGAGTTACGAACTCACTAATTGCAATGAATAATCTTAAATTAATTTCAAGCAAAGCTATTGATGGTGAAGCACCAAAATGGGCGTTTACTCCTTACATGCTCGCATAAAATTTATGGAGCGCATACTTCATATTGCCTACAACAAACCATTTCAAAGATGGCCGGCGCTCAAGGACGAACACAAAAGTCTAAAACTGGAAAATAAACTTCGAATTCAGAAGACCTTAAAGGAACTGATGGGTATACGAGTGGATGCAGTTCAACAAGGAACTGGGTCTACTAACGATGAAAATACGTCCAGGCGTTTCTTTTCTAACCCCGCACTTGTTGCCGATGTGAATGGTGTAGTGGAGCAACTAATTAATCGATTTCGCATTATACTACAAATAATAACTTGTGGCAAAAAAGTTAATTCCTTGAAGTTCAAGAATTTTGCTCAAGATACAGCAAAACTTTTTGTTGAAAAATATAGTTGGTATTATATCCCAGTAACAGTACACAAAATACTGATACACGGAAAGGATATCATTGATGCGGCAATACTTCCTGATGGAATGCTTTCTGAAGAAGCCAGAAATAAAGATTATTATTATTAGCATTAGATGTCAACCCCGTCTCAGGTTCTGGAACTTGATGAAATGATAGATGATAAATAAAAGTCTATATTTAAATGCATGTATTGAAATTTATTTATAAAATAATTAGTTTTGGTAAAGAAATAAAAAGTATTGGGAAAAAATATATATGGGCGGTGGGTAGTGGGCGTGGAAAATTTTGATGATACTTTATTTTATTCTTAAGTGAGGTAATAAAAGGCTCTGTGCCAAATTTCAAAAACTTTGGGCCAAAAATAAATTTTGGGTTCTACGGGCGGTGGGTAGTGGGCGTGGCCAATTTTCATGAAACTTTATATTTTTTTTAATTGAGCTAACCAAAAGCTCAGAGAAAAATTTCAACATTCTACGGGCAGTCCTTATATTTTTTCCCAAACATTGTGTGAACAAATCCCACTGTGGGCCGTACGGGTCATTGCTTACATAAACAGATTTTTCTGTCGTACTCATCCAGGTTATCGTTCTAATTTCTTCCAAAATTGTCTCTCCTTTTCAAGTTCTAAATAAAACTCCACTTGTGACCGTTTAATTTCCATTATTCAGAAAGTTAATTTTCCAAAAGAGCACAAAGCTCTTTCTAGTACCATATTGAACTTGAATCGTTTTCTTGATCCAAAGGGAATTATTAGGTCATGTGGCCGGCTAGAATCTTCTGCAGGATTAACATACTATGAAAAGCATCCTATTATTCTCTCCTACAATTGCCAGTATTCGTATTCGAATGACGTCAGCCTTCATGGCGGAAATCAATTAGTCCTTCGTTTATTGCGAATCTAGTAAACACCATAATCAATAGATGCAAAATATACGTGATTTACAAAAAACGGTGCCAAAAGCAATTAATGGCAGCTCCACCACCCGAGCGCGTATAGTTAACAAGACCGTTCGCCAACACAGGCTTAGATTTTGCTGGGCCTTTCGACATAAAAAGCAGAGGGTGTCGAACGACTAAGGGATACGTGTGCATTTTCATATGCTTTGCCACAAAAGCAATCCACATAGAAGCGACATCCGATTTGTCTACTCCAGCTTTCCTAGCAGCGTTCAGTCGTCTTGTATCACGTCGAGGATGTCCGCTGCATTTACATTCCGACAATGCTAAGAACTTCGTTGGTACGTCTAGAAAACTAGCAAGATAATTTTTCCAATCTTCACATCAAAGTGTAGTTTCTAACTTTATTATACATTAGTGTTGCATACCCTTGTCAAAAATTGAAAAGAAAGAAAACATATTTTACTTTTTCTTACAATAATAAACATTTCTGATTTCATAGTTCTCCAACCCTGTCAAGAACTAACCAAATAGCAACATTCTTATTTTATTTTTTTTTCATAATTTATTTATTGTATATTTAATATTTTTGAACTAACAATAATTACTCATATCATAAGTCTAAATAAAAATACACTTTTTGAGGGTCATCCCTCTAATGTACGGCTAAGAAAAGCAGTATCTCTTCTTTTTAGTCGAATGTAACCAGGTTTATTTAAATAGGTAAATGAGTCCCTACGCATTGTGAAAGTTATGTGAGTACATTTTTGTTCATTCACTTTTATTTTTCCAAATTGAGTAAGTGGTGATGCTACTTAGGCGCTTTCATGAATACTTAAAAAAGCTGTGTTATCTGCACGCGATCTTAGTGGCCAATCGACTGGCCCAAAACGTGAAATTATGTGCTCACCGAAATGTTTTCTCAATAAATCCATTGTTTGATGCGATGTGTCGGAAGTGGCGCCGTCTTGCTGAAGCCAAATGTCGCCGAGATCGCGAGCTTCAATTTCAAGCATCAAATAGTCGGTTATCATGGCACGATAACGGTCGCCATTGACGGTTACGTTCGCAACTGCATCATTTTTAAGGAAATATGGACCGATGATTCCACCGGTCCACAAACCACAATAAACCGTTGTTTTTTCTGGATGAAGTGGCAGCTCTTGAATCTCTTCAGGTTGTTCTTCGTCCCAAATGCGGCAATTTTGTTTGTTTACATATCCATTGAGCAAGAAATGGGCCTCATCGCTAAATAAAATTTGCCTCGAAAATGTCGGATCTTCTTGGAACTTTTTAAGAGCCCATAGAGCGAAGCGATTCAGGATAAGTCTTTCCATTATGAAAAGCCAAACAATAGTAAACAAAAATAACATGACAGCATGACACGACTCACACGTGATCTGTCAAAAAGACGCTATTAAAAAAAGTACCTCGAAATGTAAGTTTCTAAAAATACTAGCCCAATTCACAATCTTGTGCATATGATATTGCAAATTTATACTATTGTAAAAATTTCCAATGAATCGTGAACGGTTTTTTATTTCAGCTTGCAACACTTCTATCAAAACAAAAAATTTCCTATTGGAATTTTTTCTACAATAAAAATTTCGTTGAAGGAAAGTACAAATAGTAAATTTTTTATAGACAAAACTGATAAAGAAGTTGTTTTCAACAAAGGTACATAGTTTTTCACACACTCTAATTAATAAAATATTCTTTTAATTACAAGCCAAGGTGCATTGTCCAAAATTCTTCAGTAGTCCAGTATAAGGGGAGGGAACAGTGTTCCATCGGAAGATGCAAACACAAAAAGACACGAAATTATCAAACTATAGAAGATGCATTATGCCAAAAAAAAATCGACAGTCATCTAGTATTAAATAACAATTAACAGGAGAAGTCTTACATTGAAAACTACTGTACTAGAGATACAACAAATCTCGGAATTTTCAAACAACCCAGTTAACGGCAACAGTATTTCTTTGAAAATTTTAGTGCAAGAAATACTAAAGATTACAGAATTATTAAAAATAAAATTCCGTAGCCAGACAGACAATCCAGCAATAGATTTGAAAACAAAAATTGTATTATGTCCATCCGGATCCATTTTTAAATTAACCTCTTTTGTACGTTTTTTGGTTTTCCGATTTTCATTTTTTTCATATTTTTTGTTGATTTTAATTTTCATATTTATATTTATTTAATTTATATTATCAGCTGTCAAAAATGTCTAGAAAATAAAAACTATGGTTTTAGGTGTTGTTTATTTCCCAATGTGTAGCATATGCATTTCTATATATTTTGTTAGTGTGTTGTAAAATTATCCAATACAATTTTACAAATGCTACGATGCAAGACCATTTGCACAAGATTGTGAATTGGGCTATTACAATTTTAAAAATGCTTGTTTTTTATTCAGCACAATAACGATCAAATATTTGTGTGATAGCAAAAGAAATGCTTATTTAACATTAAAAACCACTGATTTTTTAAATTGGCAAAACCCTACATATATGTCATACAAAATGGAATTAATGTTCTTACTATTAAAAGCTTTAATATCGCAGGAAAAGAGTGAGCTTTTTGCAAAAAATCTATTTTTTTTGCTGGGAAGTTTCAATGAAATCTAATTTGACATGGAATAACCCTATAAATATTTAAAAAATTTAAATAAAGTTAAAATTAACCGACAATTTCACAATGTGAAAAGACTTTGTTTTTTTAAAAACAAAATTGTTGAATTTGTAATTACTTTTTTCCGCAAAAATATCTTAGAAAAAGCAGTGAAAGTACGCAGTTGAAGTAACCGGATATGAATACTTTACTTTTTATAAAGAAAAAAAAATACATAAACTGATACGTAGGATATCTTAAGGCGGAAGTAAAAACGACGGTATTACTAAATCGCCGGCGCACAGTGGTTCAGAAACGTTTTTCATTGGCCAAAACTCTGTAACTTTTTAACTAATAAAGATTTTTTAGTAGTTCTTTTTTTAGTCAATAGACAACATCTTAAGCTTTTACTGAGTATAGACCTCATTAAAATCGGTGCAGCGGTTGCTGAGAAATTCAAGCCTAAAGTTGAACTTTCGATTTGCTTTTCCTAATTCTTGTTTGAAATTCCGTTTCAAATGTGCCAACTCATTTTTGACCCACTTTTCCTTAAACAATTTGGCTCAAATTTGGTCCACGGGTCAATCTTGGATGATAATACAATATTTTGCTATCCTTAGGGTGGCCCCTATTTTCACTGAGGTATTTTCCGTATTTTCATTAGGATTGTCCAAATTTCAACTTTATGCCTAACAATACTTACATATTTCCTAGTTTTTGGTCAATTTTAAAATAAAACAGTGTAATTTAATTTTTCTTTAATTATATACATATTTATTTATAGTTATAAATAGATTCTAGGTAAATAAAATAACATTTAATATTAATGTTTGTATACTTTATTTTATTCAAATACTAAATTCAAATTATAATTATTATTCATTTGGCTGGAATATTTCCTGTAAATATTCTATATTCTGCTCTGTATTACCTGTGTCCTGTAGCAGTGCCTTAGGTTCGGCATTTAGTTCCGAATGATTCAATTTCCATTGACTTCGAATGCTAGAGATGAAGGGATCTGAAGTTGCCAATAATATATGAAATAAATCTTCATTTGTAGAAATTCGTGATATTTTTCTGGTATTATGTTCTCTGTAAAACCTGTAATCCTTGTTTCTTTTTTCCTGGGCTTCCTCTGACAAATCTCCAATTGGTAATAAATGGTGCTTAATGACCTCTTCTCCATGATAAAGAACTTTATGCACTGTTGCTGACATATTTCTATATTTGTATTTGGATGTATATATAGCAGCGGTTTCCTTGGCGTAATCACCAAATTTTTTAGCATTAATTAGTTCATTGCACGCAAGTACTTCAGTAATTGTTTTAAATCTTGAAATAACATCTATATCAACACCTGTTATATCAGATGTAGTTTCGGGATCCAAAAAAAAATCTTCTTGCGGTGTTGCCATCGTTTGTGTTACCTGATCCTTGTTTTGGTTGATCTATAATCAACCCGTGCTTGAGAAATGCATCTTGAACTTGTTTCTTTTTCAATTTTCTTATCTCTTTGTTGGTGTCATTATTTCTTACTGATCCTGAAGCTCCGAAGTCCAAATCATAGCTTATTTTCAGTATGTGTTCCATAAATCTTATCCTCGTATGTAGCGGTGATAATCCAAATTCAAATGCATCAATACTATCCTCCGACTTTGTTGGTTCTTGGTTTAATTGACTTGATGTTGCTTTACATATAATACAGCTGGATGAAGCTTTTGTATCAGTCAAAACCTGGGCAGTTTTTCCGTCTATCATAGATAGTATTAATTGGTAATTCAATTTATCTCTAACTCTAATGGCCTTAGTGTTGAAATTTGAGCTCTAATGTCACTTACTTCATTCTTAATGGTATCATGAGTTTCCTTTTTAAATTCAAATTTTATTGGTCTGCAGTATTTTGTAGACGATGGAGTTTGGTTTTTCCAAATATAACTTGTTTGCACTGTGCTGGACGAAGGTTCCGAGTCCTCTAAGTTTTTTATCAATCGCAATGGTAAAAATGACACCATGAACATATCTGTGTCAGAAATATCCTCACATACAAATTGTTTATATTGTCTTTGTACATTCCCGTTTTTTATACAAGTTTTCTATGGGAAAATTTGTCATATACAACTTATACTGGATTTTAAGGAAATTTTACCAAAAATTGTTTTGTGTACTAAAATTCTCAATTTTCGAATAAAATTAACTTTTTAGTTAGATTCCTCTCTTTCCCCTTACGTTTTGCTATCTGCAATTTGTACTTTTGGCAGTGAATGACTTCTAAAGTAAATTTACTAGCAATTTTGATAGAAATTTGTTTGTAAAAATGTTGAGTATTTTCATTAAAATAGAAAAAGTGTTCTACGGGCGGATCCGGGCGGGTGCAAAAGTATATATAGGCTTAAAGAGAACACTTTTGCCTTTCTTTGGGTGGTTTCGGTTTTTTGTCCTTTTTTGTCCTTTAGAAGTTATATACTACTAAACTTCAAACTTTGCGAATATATGGAGGTTGCCAATTTTAAACATAACACCCTATTTACAAATTATACAGGGTGCGCATATACCATTTCTTAAAAACAACAGTTCACTCAACATAACAAAAAAAACCGCAGCTCAATATCGATAACAGTTTTTAAGAAATCGCAATTAATATGAGATCAAATATTACAATTTTTATTTTATTTTTAAATTAACATAAATTCTTTGCTTTTAGCAGCATGCCACGCCCACTACTGCGAATATTTTGACCCAATTTTTCGGCTACCTTAGTTTTGATCTGTTTTCTTTCTGGTGACATAAAAATTTTAAGAATCTGTGTCAACAAAAAATATAGGTTTTGGCCAATGAAAATTAATTCTGAACCACCGTGCGGCGCACAGTGGCTGCAAATCGTTTTTCGTTGGCCAAAATTCTGTAACTTTTGAACCGATCAAAATATTGAAATAATTTTTTTTTTAGTGGATAGATATTTAGCTCAGCTTGACTCAGTTTTAATTACATTAAAATTGATTGAGGACTTTTTAAGGAATTCGAGGTCAAATTTGAACATTTTAATTTTTTTAACTTTCAGAGTTAAATATGGGTTTATTCTGTGTGTAACATAGTAAAATATCCCTCTAAGATCCAAAAAAGTAATTATATTCTTGATCAGTGATGAATCTAAGACGATATAGCTATGTCCGTCTGTCCATACGTCCGTCTGTCCATCCGGCCATCCGTCCATTCGCCTGTCTGTATGAACACGATTCAGTCTAAATGAAAAGAGCTAGACCCTTGAAATTTGGTACATATATATCTTGAAGGATAGGGCAGGCTAAGTTCGTAAATGGGTCAAATCGGACCAGGGGGAAAAAAATTCCCCTAAGAAGAACTAAACCAACCCCTGAAAAACTACACATTTTTACAAGTTTTTTTTGTAAATTTGTTAAGCAAATGAAACATTTTTATATCAAAGAAGGTTCAAGGTCTTTACCCTGGAGTCAGAAAATCATAAAAATTTATTTTTGGACCCCGCCCCCTTTTTGTGGGCGTTTATTTAGCATATTATATGAAAAATAGTGTCAATAATTAACAAATTGTATTACCTAAGCCTAGATTGCATAAAAAATTAATTTTTAAGCTTTCATGACGAATGGAAAATGTACTCGGATCTTCTGCGCTACCTTCACCTCACCCCCCCAAAAAAACATTTTTTTTTTTTTGGTTAAGCAACAAGAAAATATAATTTTTATTCATTTGACTTAAATATTAATTGCAAATATTCCATATTTTGTTCTGTGCTATTTCTGTTCTTTAGTAGTTTTTTGGCTTCTTCATCTAAATCCCACTTTCCATTGATTTCGAATACTGGATATGAACGGATCTGACGTTGCCAATAATATATTAAATAGATCTTCATTTTTTGAATTCCGTGATATTTTCCTAGTATTGTGCTCTCTATAAAATATGTAATCCTTGTTCCTTTTTTGTGTACTGTATTGCATCATTCGGAGTTGGTATACTTTTAAGAATCCGTTTTGTTCTCGGTGGACTAGCTTTAACAACTTTGTTAATGATATCCACTTTTGTAAATTTGTTCTGTGATCGTAATTGATGTAGGAAAGATTCTTTTATATTTGTAGAACCAAAGGCATCGTTAATATCTTTAAGCTTCCGCCTCTTAGATCTATCGCTGCAATTGTCCACTAATGATTTGCGTGGTCTTCCAGCCTTATCTTGCTTTGCTGTTTCTGCAGCGACAGTAAGTTGACCTTCTAAACACTTTGCACTTTTTATATAAAATTTTTGTTTACTGTACATAACTTCTTTGTAGCGTTTTTTTAGTGCTTTGACGAAATTATATAATTGCTCTTGCATTTCGGTGCTACACGAATTTAAGTTTAATTTTATTTTAACGTAACTAAGAACATCTTCCTGATTTTTGTTTCTAAAATACACTTCGGCCAGTTCTTTATAACTGAAGCTCTCCATTTTCTTTTGAATATTTTTATTTGCGTTTGTTATGTTTTATCCGTACACTTAAAGGATTAAGTTATTACTGAGTAATCCCTTAACGAATCCGTACTTTTATAAATTTTTAGATACATGTTCTTCACACACTGATCTTTAATTTCATAGCAGGTAGCGCTTAAATTGAACAAAACTGCACTCATGCGTCAATATGGGGTTGTTTTTTAACTTTAGTGGTTTAATGTCGCAATTATTGTTATAAAATTGTTTATGACTTTGGTTGACCCTAACATTTGATAACAGGTAAATTTAGAAAGAGATCATATGCTTCCTGTAGAGCCCATTGTGATAATTTTATTACTTATTTTTTGCTGATCAAAACAAAGCCATTAAATCCTTTCGAAGGTATTATATTTATTTTTTAGTTATACGTAGCCTAAACTAAAAAAAATAAACTTTTAGGCAAAAAAGTGAAAATTTAATACACCATAGTATATAAATTTTTTTCATTAAAATGAAAAATTTCATTAAAATGAAAAAAGTGTTCTACAGGCGGCTCGTGGCGGGTGCAAAGAGGACACTTTCACCTTTCTCGTGGTTGTATACGTTTCTTGTTCCCTTTTGTTCCCTAGAAGTTCTATTCCACTAAAGTTTAAATTTGAGGAAAATATAGTAGTTTCATAAATATTTCATAACGCCCCTAATATTAAACGCTAGAGCTGTGTCTACTTACAACAACTAAACACAATAATCCTACCAACATTATAAAAAAAACCGCAGACCATTATCGATGATAGCTTGCGAGTAGTAACCATTTAATTTTGATAAAATACCAAAGAAAAACACCTTTTTCTGAAATTAAAAAAAAGTTGAGTTTGACAGCATGCCACGCCCACAATTATCAATATTTTAACATAATTTTTTGGCTACCTTAATTTGGATATATTAACTACAAAATCACGTAAAATTTTAAAAATCGTTGACAAAAAAAAATTTACTTTTGGCCAACGAAAAACGATTTTCAGCCACTGTGCGGCGAAGTAAAATAATTATTAATTGGCTATGCTAGCTTCAAACTAATTTGCCTAAAGAACACCAGAAGCGCTTGCGAAACTTTACTATCGCACTAACCATCTGTCTTATCTACTACTAACCCTTTCTAAAGGAAGTAACACAGTTAACGTAGGCCTTAATTGCCTGAGTGTTACTTCTCTTAAAAAAAAAAAAATCGTAAGGGTCTTTGGTGTGGATTTTTTTCAAAGCAAAATCGAACAAAATATTGAAGGACCCTGACGAAGTGGCGGGCACAGCTAGTTTTTAATAAATTTGTGCATAATGTTTTACATTGATCTTTTAAACGTAAAGCAAATTGCCTCAAATTTCTCTTAAATATCGGCACATTTATGGTAAATGACATGTTTTGAAAGCTTTTGGGGTTGTCCCTAGAGGCACTACAATGTTAATTATAGTGTGTATGATTTATTCATAGTATTGAATAAGTAAATTTTGAATCATAATTATGTATACTAGATTTCATTGGTGCGCTTCGCTGCCCCTTTTTAATAAAATAAACACTTGGAAGAAAAAGTATGGCCATGCTGAAACACGAAAACGCACGTGTTTCTCTTAAAATTTACTTGTGTTTTCGACTTGCAGCTAAGAGAACATGTACATACATACATATTTATTTATTGGTGTTAGTTAGAACTTTGTAGACGTATTACTCCTAAAGTACTGAACCGATTTAAATAAAATTACAAAGATTGTGCACATCTGTGAAGAAAAAGCTTTAAAACCATATACATAAGTCTTTCCAAAATCGGTGCAGTATTACGGACGTAAAAAGGATTACAAAAAACATGTTTGCCTATTAATTATATAGATACATAGTTGGGAGATTGATGTCATAAGTTTCAATATTTTTTTATTTCATTTGAAATTAAAAATTTGGAATATTCTCACTTCTTTTTGGCATTCTGATAGCAAATATGTATGTGCGTATTATTTTTAAATGATTAATCTAATATAATTTTTGTTTATTTTTCATAGCAACAAACTCAATTATAAAGCACCTTCAACGGTCATACAACATCTTGTGAATCCCCTAAATATGTTTATGTTGTGTTTATTTGACAATAAAACGTTACAATGTAAAACAATTGATTAACAAATAGTTTCAAATTTATATCTATTAGAAAGTCTCTAAATTTTAAATTATCAAAATTTACATACATACATACATACATACATACATACATACATACATACATACATACATACATACATACATACATACATACATACATACATACATACATAAATACATGCATACATGCATGCACATATGTATGTACTTATGCATGCATGTTATGTGTGTTTGTACCTATGTACATATGTATGTACAGATAAAAGTTTGTTTGTTTTCTCCTATGAAATAAAATTTTATTCGATTACTTTTCATAATCGAGCTGAAAGATTTTATTAATGTTTCGTTGTCTACAACTTGACGCTGCCATGTGTATGTGCAACATATACTCAACGAAAACAATATGCTATTCCATCCACATAGACATCGTATTATTGTGGCGACAAAAAAACATCTTGCCACTCTGCGCCAGCGAGTCAGTCATTGTAATTCAGGAGTCAGGATAAATGGCGACCGGCAAAAGGACGCTTTACTTACTAAACATATCATATCGTTTATATCGTAAAAAATCCTTTTATAAATTTTTCTCGTCCATATGACTACAAGTTTCCCGCGCATTCATTCAATAAAAACAAAAAACAACACACATTTATACAGTCACTCATTTTCTGCCATCCTAAGTATAAAAGAAGCACCAAAGCACGAGCTCCTGTTTAGTACACATGCAAACATTATTAAAACAACCTCGTCGCTATTACCATTTATTTTATCTAATAAATTTGTGATTACAATTTCCAAATACTTGTACGTGTCATCTTAAGACAATAAAATAAAAAATAAACCAATTAATTAATTAATTAACAAACAACGGCAACACAAAACAATATTTAATTATAAAATTCAAAATACATACATACATATGTATGTATGTATGTATGTATGTATGTATGTATGTATGTATATCAAACAATTTAACAAACCACTAACTTGTGTAATCAAAAGTTTTTTTTTTTTTTTTGTAATTAACGAATCATTCAAAAGCCAAAAAACGTGCATAGTTTACATAACGGTAATTAAAGTTGGCTGAATCCTAGTGGTCTGTAGGTAAGTCAAACGCATACAATACATTGATGCACACAACAAGGCCGCAAATTATTAGTGAACGGATCGTCAGTTAATATCATGAAACTGCTAAAAAATTAGCTATAGTACTTTATGGTGCTTTAGTACTTTATAGTGGGAAAGAAACAATAATTTTTAAAATAAATAGGCAAGAAATACTCGAGCCTGATTTCTGAGTCAGACCGAGCTTCGTAAAGCGGCGCTTTGGGGACTTAAAATAGGGTACCAAGGATATATTAGTTTTTGTAAAGAACGAAATTTTTTGTGTCGTCAGATTTAAAAGGAATAGAGTCTTAAAGAAGTTATAAGACCCTACAAAACACATAGTAAACATAGTCCACATATCGCCTGTAGTTACCGTGTTTAACAAATTTCCAACACTATGGTTAAAAAAGTTCCTTCAGTTGTTTTATTTTGCTTCGCAAGAAATTTATAAGACGTGTTCAGTTTGACCCACCATTATTCGCCCATATTGTTTTAAGAAATTTTTCTTTTAGCCTATATGTTACAAAATAATAAAGCTGAAACATGAAAACCGGTACCGAGTTTAAAAAGTGCGATATGCTTTTAGTTATTTCTATATTTAAATCTATTTCATAAAACAAACCCAATTGTGGACTTTATGGCAAGTCTAAAAAAATAATTTTTTCGGACTTTTGATGGATGATTTGAGAATTGATTATTTATTTTTATTTTTTAATTATTTGCTCTCATTGCTAAAAACTTTCCATTTTATTTCATAGTTACACTTGGTGAGCTTGCCTATCCCCATCCCCTTCACCAAAATAAAACATAAAAACGCACGTTTTTCTCAACGAAGCCAACGTCAAATTTAGAAAGGGTCGTTATTGCAGTTATTTAGATATAGGATAATTGCTTTGTATGGAGGATATCCAACCCTCCATTCTTAATCGCCTAGCTTTAACTGGAAATTTAACGTTATTTCTAGAGTGCCAAGTTTCAACACTCTATCTATTATACTTCGATACGTTCACGAGAATAACTTTTGAGTTTGCAACCGAAGTACGACGCTCACTATCCCAACCCAGCTAGTTTTTCGTTCTAGGTTATAAAACTTACCTATTATAGTATGGGAGTTACAACATATAAACTTCCAATTCAATTTTGTGCGGCAATGCACACGTACAAAAACAATACTCTACCTATTCTAGTTCTCTAATTACAAAATAATATTTCTTATGAAAATTACTATTCACATTGATATAAGGGTTACTTCTGCAAAATTTCAACACTTTACCTATTTTAGTAGTAGTAGTAGGTACACGATAATAATTTTTTACTTTGTAATGCCTGTACCACGCCCACTATTCCAATTAATCCATTATTTTTCTAGACTATTCAAATGAATAACGGGGTTACTTCTACATAATTTTAAGATCCTACCTGTTATAGTTCTCTATAGTTATAAATTTTGGATATATTAAAGAAGTGGGCTTAATATAGATAAGTATTTGTAGTTCTTTACTAACTTTGTAGTTTTTTTTATAATGTTGGTACCCCAGAGCTCTGCAAAGCTTACACTCAAAACTTTAGCTCAAAACCCTTTTGATACTAACGTGAGAAATTTTGTTTCTATCGAAACAGCACCGTTACATTACGTTTGTTTCAAGAAAAGTTAGGTTCGTACCCATTTAAAGTTTAAGAATAGGTTAAGTTAGTTTCTCATTTATTTGCAAAATATTTAGTTTCTGCCCCACTGTGTAGTAGTATGTCGAGTTTTTTCTTCGCCCACTGGTAGAGCGCTATCCTAAGTGTGTATAAGGGTCTAGGAGGCTACTACATGTACACTCGAAAACACTTTGTTTTTCAACTTTTTGTTGAATTTTGAACAAAATATGTTTACTTATTTTAAACATATTGAATTTAATTTGTTCTCCCTTTTTTGTTTTCAAAATTTTCTTTTCAATAAAAATGCCTAAAATATGTTTTATTACATTTATTAAAACAGATTTTATAATATTATATGCTAGCTGTGCCCGCAACGTTGTAGGCGTCTTTTAAAGATTTTGTGCGATTTTTCTTTGAAAGACATCCACACCAAATTTTAAGACTCTCATTTTTAAAGTGCTTCAGTTATTGTTTATGTATTTACTTTATTTTGTATCTGTACCCATCCCTGGATAATTTCCCAGGAACAAAGGCTTTATATAAAATTCTAAAATCGATATTTAATAAAATAGTAACTCATTTCCGTCTGTCTGTCTGCTTTTCGTTTGTGATCGCATCACGTAAAGACTACTGGATGGATTTTAACAAAATTTTGTGAAGAGGTACCTTAGCATCCTGATTCCAAAATATAATTTAATTTCCAAAAGAAAGTGGAGGAAAAGCAATGAAAAAACGCAATTTCCGGTTTAAAGGTACTGAAATTTTCGGTTTAAAACTTGGTTTTGAAAGTGGAATATTTTAAAAACTATTGCGAAACATTAGGCGCCAATTGAATAAAATTTGTATTTGATTTGTATTTTTACTTTGTGGAATTACATTGTTGTTAAAATATCTTAAACGCCTCATACAGAAATTTACAATAATTTTTAGAATTTTATATAAATTTTAGAATTTTATTCAGGGATGGGTACCTTTATATAAGGTAAATACATAAAACATAACTGAAGCACTAGAAAAGTAAGAGTCTTACAATAAGTGTGGAATACTTTCAAAGCAAAATCGAGCAAAATACTGTCAGAACGTGGCGGACACAGCTAGTTAAATATAAAATTCTAAAATTATAAATTGGAAATGGAAAATTTTTGGGGAAAAATAAGTATTCTATATAGTCCCGTTCCACACTTGCATTTTTTGTTTCTGCCACACATGCATTTCTTTTTGGGAGATTTAATGAAATGTAAATGAAACTCTGCTGTGAGTCTCTATGTTGTTGTTGTTTATTCTTTTCGACATGAAAATGCCTGTATAAAAGTATACAGTTTTACAGTCTACAGTGTATAACGGGACATAAGAACCGAGATACAAGGGTACCTTCATAAAAAAATGTTTATAAAATTCATTTGGTAGTTTTTACGTGATGCGAATACAGACAGACAGACGGACAGACAAAATTTTCAAATAATATTGCATGTACAGAAATGGTCCTGCAACAGTTTTATTATATATGTGCACTAGCTATCCCCGGTGTGCTTCGCTACACCCAACCACAAAAAATACAATAAACAATTGGAAGAAGAGTATGGCCAACCTATAACTTGAAAACGCACGCTATTCTCACATCGAAAATATTATAGTTTATGTGCAAGGTACGGCGCCTACTGTTTTTATCGAATCTCTTTTTTCTAGACTATACGTATTAACACGATAATAATTTTAATAATAATTAATGATAATAATTTTTTACTTATACGAGAGCTACCGCGCCCACTATCCTAATCCAGTCTGTATTTTGTTAAACTACGTACATTACTCTGAGGGTTACTTGTGCAAAGTTTCAAGACTCTACCTATTGTAGTTATCCAGTTGCAGTCTGTGTTTCTCTACAGAATGTATCTTAATATGAGGTTGCTGATGCAAAACTCCAAGGCGCTTCCTATAGCAGTTCTCTAGATACAAGATAGTAATTTTTACTTTGTATAGGGGCCCCCAAACAAAGTACCCCCATTGGGGGTACCACGCTCACTGTCCCAATTCATTCTGTACTTTGGCGCACTATGCGCATTACCACGGGGGTTACTCTTGCAAAGTTTAATGGCTCTATCTATTGTAGTTCGTCAGGAACTCGATAATATTTTCCACTTTGTATGTGAGGTACCACACCCACTATTCCAATTAAGCCTTTGTTTAGCTTGACTATGTACGTTAATATGAGGGTTACTGGCTCGAAATTCCAAAGCGCTACCTATTGTATTTCGCTAGATACAGGATAATAATTGTTTGCGTTATATGGGAGGTACCACGCCCACTATTACAATCCAGTCTATGTTTCTCTAAACTATGTATGTTAATATAGAGGTTCCGGGTGCAAAAATTCAAGGCGCTACCTAATACTGTTACCAAGCTACACGATGATAAATATTTACAATATTTACTTTATATGGTAGGTACCACGCCCACGTCGAATATCAAAAAATAACCGTATATCTAATAATAAACTGTAAAAATTTTAGAAAGATCGGTTCACTGGTGAAGGCATATAGCTTTGCGACAAACAAACATACAAATAATTTTGTTCTTTATATACGTATACATATGTATGGATATCGATATGTATATACATAGATAAAACCATTTACTCAGTAGCATTGATCCAACTAAAAAGAACAAAAAATAACTATTATTAATTATGAAATACATTAAACTCTAAAATTTTACCTTTAATAATTTTTCTTTCACAGCTTTCACAGATATACTTAATAGGTGCGATCCCGTACTTTTTGGGAAAAGTTTGGTAAAATAAGAGAAAACAAAAATAAAGTCTCTTAGAGACACAAAAGCCCTAAAGTACGGGAACACAAGAAACCAACTTTGTATCCCAAAACGTGATGTCAAAGTGTTTTGCATGCATTCGTATATAAAAAAATTAAAAACACAAATCTTTTGTATACATGAAGCATTAAACACATAGAAAACAGCGGCTACACCGCTACACTACTACAAATGCTGTTGGCTACAATCGTCGCCGTGTAGTCAGCTACTATATTATGTTGAAGGCGACAGCTACATACATACTTCAAAACTATGAAAATATTGTAGAAATACATATTTAACTTAAAAAAAAAATACTTTTTCAAAAAATACTTTTATTATATAAAATACTTTTATTATAAATATATTGGCTCAAAACCTTTTGATTGTAAATGAATTTGTATTTTTAAATTTGTGACATTTTCTTTTGTTGAATAAAATAAAATTGTCGCCAAAAAAAAAAAATAAAAATTAGCACAACGGTGGTCGTGTAGCCATGTAGCTATGATGTCGTCAAAATAATCGTTTTCATATAAACGTGTGTATTTTAATTTTGACAAGTTGTAGTCGGTAACCTGCTGTCGTCTATGCGTTTAATGCTTGACATTTTTTCTAATATTTTATGAAAAAACTATTAAATAATAGTTTTGTGAACATAAAAACATACTTACCTATTTTTTTAATTTTGTTTGTTTATTTTCAAATATTTTATTGTTTTGTATTTTCACAATCAACCCAAAGAAAAAGTTTGAGCTGTTTCGTGCAAGAAGAAGAGCATACTTTCTCTGAAATTACTCTCTTTTACCCAATCTTGCAGTACGGGAACAGTTTTCGGTATAATTGGGATCCCGAGTGCTCCCAATGTTGAGTACGGGATCGCACCTAATATGAAACATTTTAATGTTATTATCGCTCTGATTTTAAGCTTGATTTGTTTAAAATAACCACTTCTAACAGAATTTTTAATTTATGCTTAAAAAAGGGCAAATTATGTTTTTTTGTTGCAAATAATCACAAAAACGATGTAATATTAAGGCGCCCATACACGTCGTTCTTTTTTTATCAGTTTTAATCGTATGGTTAAAGGGTAAAAAAACGGGCCACTATGTGATCCTAAATTTTAACCCATATATTAGGTGTAGACAGGCTCGAATGGAGCCCTTTGGAGGGAAGGCTAGTAAGCTGGGTAACTGCGTTAGTGACAGGTCATGCAAACAAGCCAAGATGAAAATAGAAGAAGACTAAATTTCCAGACTATGTCTGGAAGACGCAGAGACGATAACGCACATTGTGTGTGAATGTCCAGCACTGGCTAGGATAAAACTTAGGACCACTGGTAGAAGCTTTCTCAATGTGGATACCATGGGGGACCTGAGCCTTGGACAAATACTAGCGACTCTGTGATGAGAAAGAAGGACGACAGTTAGCTGTCGACAGTCTGAAATCTCTAATGTGAAGAGTAAAGGCTCGTTGTATCACGTGCCTATGAAAGTAAGGTTGTCGTTAATTACAAGTCGGCTTCCTATTAAGAACGGAATGGGCTCAAAAAGGGACCCATTAAGGAAGTGGTCCGTTTCGATATTCCCCCTAAAATAATAATAATAATAGTGAAACCAAAAATGATACAGTAGTCGGGTATAAATAGTACAAAATAAAAACTGTACGAACAAATATCAACGAAAATTTGAATAGTATTTGGTTTATTTATTCGCCAGTAAGGTAAATACTGCAAAAAAATAATTTTTATCAAAATATATTATTTTTATTTAAAATGTTTAAAAAGTGAGGCTGTGCTGTCTTCTGAATCCGAACGGATATCTCGAAACACATATACATACTTTCTCGCTTAAAGTTGGGTTCAGCTTAGAAATTAATAATTTCTCAACTAGATTTGACATATGATAACAAACTTATTAGTCTGCGTTTGATCCTTTGTGTGATCATTTCCTGACTTATAATAGTAAATAGAGAAACCATGGTAAAATAAATCAGGTAAGTTCTGTTTGAAAGCTGATTATTTTTTTCTTCGATCGTTTTGTATTTTCGTTGCCAACTTTGCTTAAGTTTGAGTCAGAGTTGGTAAAGTTTGTAACATTTTTGGTACAATTTTAGCCTGTAAAGTGCAATTACTGATGTAACCAATGACTTATTTGGTAAAATTTAAATTTAAAATGCCAACTGCTACTCTTATTTCAAAAATTAAAAAACTTTATTTTTAACCCATTTCATTCTTTATGTCTCAATATAGAAAAGAATATTTAATTTTAATTTAATTTAAGGTTTTCAGGCAGCCTGGAAGTTAAAGAGTGGAGTCTGCACAATGGTCGATTTTTGTTACTATAAAATTAAAAAAAATAAATGTAGTAATGGGAAAGTGATCTAGTATAGTTGGGATAGTTAAGTAAATAAAAGAATTTATGGAAATAGTAAATGGAAGTAGCTAGTAAAGTAAGTGGAATGTTTTGCCTGGAAAAAGATGGGTTATTTGCTACAACAAGGAGAAATTCCTGATAAGGAACAAGACAATTTTTTCAGTTTTTACCTTTTTCTTAATATTATTTCCAAGATGACATTGATTTTATAACAAGTTTCAAAGAAATAAAAACGCGTGCGTAATTTATCTAGTCGAAGCTAGATCTCCACTATTTTGATATGCCATTAACACAGATGGGTGTACTACCCTGTCATAAGACTTAATTGTGCAATTAGAAAATTTATGCAATTGGGGCTTAATTGCATAAATTTACCGCATACGAGTACTCAATTACTCAATTGAGCAATTAGTACATAACTGCGTCAATAATTAAATAAAATACGAAATGCAACACTGTTCTAGCTCTTTTCGCGTTATTTTTAGCTCTTTTTGACTACCTCCGACACGAAATTTTTCCCTTTAGCACTTTAAAAAAAAAAAAAAGAGCTAACGTAGCTCTTTTCAGTCTTAAGGCCAGGATTCACTATCCTACACAATCGTACGATTCAATCACAAAAAAAAACTGTTGGAATTCTGTGCTATTCAAAAAATCATTTCAAAATGGCAATGTACATAGATGCCACACTATCATATAAAATAAGATTTTGAAACTCTGATCATATGGAAAAATACAATTTTATGAATTTTTTTTCCAAAGATTATAAAATCGTATAGATCTGTCAAAAAGTCTGTCACACACATACACTTTTAATCCACACTATTATACTTTTTGAGCACACATGCAATTTTTGACAAATCGTACGACTGAGTAACATCACGTTTGGTACTTTAAGCTTTGTTCAATGAATTTTTCCATTTTCACTTTGGTCTTTCATCTTTGTTATCAATCACATAACATTTTAATTCATACAAAATATATCTTACAAAGGTGTAATAGCTGTTGTTTAAGTTTTTATTTACCACCAAGCGAATTTGGAAAAATAAATTCAAATAAAATATACAATCAATATACGGCCAGAAGAAAAAAATAATAATTTGACTCTTTTTGAAAATAACTGTTTATTTTCGAAAATTTGTTGTATTTCAGAACCTTTTTTATCACAAATACAATATCAGTTTATAATTTTCATATTTGGTTTAAAAAAATTTAAGAAGCAATTAGCCAATATCGAGTAAATAAGGAAATATAATGAACGAATTGAAAAAAATATGTTTTCGTGATCATCATCCCCTAATTAATCTATAAAAATTAAATGATGTAAAGCAGTGAATATAATGCAAATGTCAGTAACATAAAAATATAGGTGTTTTAGAAGAAAAATATTAAATAAAGAAATATTTAATGAACCAAACGGAAATTCTACTCGTTTTAATTTAGACACTTAAAAGTAAATAATGTAATAATGGATTTCGATTTTCAAAACACTAAAATGTGAATTCATGTCATAATCGAAAAAGTTCGGATTCGGTTTACAGAACAGGGGTGATTTTAAAATATGTATGTACAATATGTATTTACCAAGCGGTTGTCAAAATCGTATTCTACGAGGAATTCTAAGAAAGTTTGCCCAAGAAACCATGGGTCTAAATTCAAAATCGAGCTTCCCATTTTTAACAAGAAACTGATTTTTTATCATACAAAATTCTAAGTTTATATTTTGGTTTTAGACCCATGGTTTCATTGGAAAACCTTCTTAGAATGTCTCGTAGAATACGATTTTGACAACCGCTTGTTGAGATTTTTTTAATACATACAAACTGTCCCACTCTAATGTACATACATACCTAAAAATATATTTGTATATTGTTTTTTTAAAACGTTAGTGAACTTTCTGTAAATATAAAAATATATTAATAAAATAGACTAAAAAAACGTTATTTTTAAATTAGCTCTTTTTAGCTCTTTTTGACTGCTGAGTCGACGCGTTGGGTCTTTGAAAGGTTAGCATCCCTGGAAGTTGGTATGTGCATGCCACAATAACATTAGGTAGTTGCATTACTACAACTACACTAAAAGACAAAAATGTTCAATTTGCTTTGTAATTTTTTAATTCAGTCAGCTCTTTTTGACATCTGAAAATTAAATTGTTATCAACCAAATACGTGCGGTTATGGGGATACATCTGGTTTATGGATCTAAGACATTCCTGGATTATATGTATTTTATAGAAATAACAATCATTGTTATAATTTTTTTAGCACAGCATATATTTAAATGTGTCTTTTTGAAATATGTATGATAATTTTGGGGCTTATAATTAATTTATATTATATCTCATCTGCTCGACAAAATTGTACATATCAGCCTAATCTTTATACATATGTATGTTTTTACTGTTTGCGAAGAATCGACACGCAGTGAATACTATTAAAAGAGTATTATTATATTTGTTTATATATAAGTAAGATTATGTTTATTTATTTGTATTAATTCATTTTGTTAAAATCTATTCTTCTTATTATTTACTAATCCCGCGCGTTCGTCTTAATAATTCTATGGTTTGATGTCGACTGCGCCCTTCTCGTCTGCTAACCATTTCACGTTTATATTTTGTAGCATGGTTGTAAAAGGTAGTATGATTACACATGGTTGTGAAAGAAGTAATATGCTTACACTATTCACTACAAAAATCCAACGTTGTTTTGACTACTCTTTTTATTTTCAAAAAAATTTAAAAAACACTATTTTAATGTAAAATGAACATTTTAAAATATTAGTAAAACAAACTTTGTTTAATGAGTGCAATATAAATATTTGCATTAAATGATTTTTGTAACTCTGTTTATTACTAATGACAAAATTTCATGAAAGAAAGACAAAAAACAATTCCAAATTTAGATAAAACTTAAATAAAGATTGTAAAAAATTATGTTTATCATAGTAAAATTATTAAAAAATTTACATAACATACAAAAAATATTTATTACAAGCTGAGTCGAAAAATTGCATTTGTTTTTTGTATTAAACTCTTTGAAATGGTTCTCTTTTTTGTTTATAATTTTTTTCTGAGAATAGGTCTGTTCAGTATATAAAAGTAAGGCATTTTTATATAAGGTAAACTCACTGGGTGGAACCAAGGTATATTTATCTTACTAGGTAGTGTCGTCCGCCCAGCTAATTTAGTAGTTCGACATGTCAAAAGTTGTGTGTGTTCAGAAATTTTATAGTGAAGAAGTGAGAAAGCAATAAAACACATACACGCCTTCTAAATTTTCCGCTATGTTTTTTCACATTTCGAACTACAAAGCCACAATAAAATGCCATGTTGTTCTTGTATTGTTGTATTTGTTGTAGATCCGCCACTACCTAGTAAAATAAATATACATTCGGTGGAGCTAAAATATTGAGGGGAAATTTTTAAATATTTATATGGAGTTTGACATTAAGAGGCATTTTTCTTTCCTCTTAAAATACCTTTTCATGTCAAACTCCATAGAAAAGAACTTAAAAGTTTTCCCCTCAATATTTTAGCTCCATCCAGAGAGTTTACCTTGATATAAATATAGCTGCATGCAAAATGGCCCTATGAAAAATTGCCCAAAAAAAATGGAAATTTGCCCCAAAAATTGTGAAAAAATACCCAAATATAAATGAATTATCGCCCAAATTTTTCTATAGTTTTCCTATTAAATAAAAAAATATGAAAATGTCAATAATTTTAGTAAGGGCTTTATTGGTATAATTCATTGAGCAAGCTTTGAGCTTGCAACTTTTGTGTGCAACCTGCTGCTCGTGATGGTGCTGCTAAAGGAACGCTGCATAACCGTAGTCACGGTCGCTACAACCGTTGCTAAATTAAACCGTTGATATAAATTAATTAATCCGTTGATTTAATTCATCAAGCAAGCTTTGAGAAGAAGTTGTATGTAATCTGTGATCCCAGTCTGTTAGGAAGCTTTTTATTTATTTATTTTTATTATTATTATTATTGAAAAATACAGTACAACAAGACTAAATCTTATTTAATAGTACTGGGGAGATTTATACATATGCATATGTATAAATGTTTTAATAATTAACCAAAAATATAAACATATAAAATTATTAAAAATATGCAAAGTTATTAAAAAAAGGAAAAAAAGTAAGAATTATTAATTACAATTTTAAGTTATAAATACATAAAATTTTTAGAAAAATTAACAAAAACACGATGTAAATTCAATTGTTAAACTAATTGAAGTGAGCAAATATTGCAGATCTAAAGTGCTTTGCATTGCTTACGATTTGGATATTTGTTGGAAGTTCATTCCAGAGACGGATGGCATTCACAAAAAAGTGTCTCTTAGATATTTGTTTATTGTACCGAATAGTATTTATTTTGTTTCCCCTGTTTGATCTAGAAAATTTTAATCTGTTGAAAAGGTAATTAGGCTGCTTAGTGTAAATAATTTTATGTAAAAAGAGTAATGTACGGAATTTTAACAGGTTATCGAAGGTCACATTAAAAATTGTATGCGATAAGTGGGATACATGACTTCTTCTTGAAAGCCCAAAAATATATCTTGTAGGCCACTCTTAGCTTATTTTTACTTGCTGAATTGCAGCTAGAAAAAAGCTCGCATCCATACGTTAATGTTGGCAAAATGTATGTTTTGGCAAGCAGCATGCGAATGTTTAATGGCGTGAAAGACTGTGTCATCCATAGATTCCGGAGCATAGTTTGTATTCTACCATATAGGGCATTTACATGGTTTGTCCAGGTGAGGGAATTATTAAAAATAATCCCCAGATTTTTGGCATCTTCGACTATCTCAATTGGTGAGTTGCCAATAATTATTGGCGGCAAGTTATATTGCACTCCGTTACTTTTTCTTATAATCAATGCTTTTGATTTCTTTGCATTAATGCAAAGACCATTTGCAGAAACCCATCTGAAAACACTGTCAAGATCACGATTTAGTTTATCTATACAATTTATGATATCGGATGGAACACAGCTGATAACGAGTTGAACGTCATCTGCATACATCTGAATTTTACAATTGGTAATTTTATGTGGTAAATCATTTGAATAAATTGTGTATAACAAGAGACCCAGAATAGAACCTTGTGGAACTCCTCTTGGCATTAGGCAGCTTGTTGATTTGTTGTTACCCGAATAAACCAACTGGCACCTATTTGTTAAATATGAAGACAATAACTTGATAGAAGTGTTTGAAAAGTGGCACATATGCTTTACTTTATAACATCAAATAGTATCAAATGCCTTGGAATGATCAAGTAGAAGCAGAAACGATATAGAATTGCTGTCCAATTTAGACCGTATCTCCTCACCAACATCAGTAAGAGTAGAAATACAACTGTGGTTAGGTCTGAAACCGGATTGCCTTTCCACAAAAGGGCATTGTTATACAAATATTCAGCCATTTGTGTATGGATTAGTCTTTCAATAATTTTTGATAAATATGGCAGAATCGCAATGGGTCTGTAACTCTTATCATTCTTGGGTAAAGGTATTATCTTAGCGATTTTCCAATTGGACGGAAAAGTTGATGAGGTTATTATGGTATTGGCTAAATGAGTTATTTGCGGAAGTATGTGACTTACTATTAATTTTACAAATTTAGGGTTTACACCATCATGCCCAATAGTATCCGATTTTATGCTTAGCAAAGCTTTTAGGACATCATCCTGTCGGAAATTTTCAAATTGAAATAGCGTTGGATTCGGTTGTCTAGAGTTGTTAAGGCAACCAAAGGCATCTGGTCGGTTGTAGTATTCAAGATTTGCCGATGGCATCGGTACATTGGCAAATTCAAAATTTAATTTGTTAACATCAATATTTTGTCCATTTTCCGAACTGCTTTTGATAATCTCCATCGATCGTATTTCTCTCCACTTCTTTTTAGTACAAGCAGCTGATTGAAATCTTTCTTCGTAATATTTTGCCTTGGCGAGTCTTATTTGTGAATTTGTATTTCTTCTGCAGGCCTTGAAATAGTTATGTAACTCCGTAGTTTTAAATCTTTTCCACCGATCGTATGCTCTATCTCTTTCATCAATTAAAAGTTTGATTTCATTCGAAAACCACGGATTATCATTTTTTATAACTTTTGTCTTTATACAAACATATTTTTCATATAAATATTGTATATTATGTTGTAGGAAATCCACTTGATCATCTACTATGGGCATGAAAAATATTTGATTCCACTCAATTGCGGGTAATTCTGTTAGTAGGGCATGTAAATCAATATTTTTGAAATCTCTAAATGTTATTGTGTTGTGTGGTTATGAAATCATAGGACATGAAAATCATTTCATATTTAGAAAAAACAGGAGCAGACAACTGATCAAACAAAAGGATTCGAGAAAGATTATCTACGAAAAAGAGGTCAAGTAGAGTACTGGAGGTACATAGATGTAAAGTATGTTGGAAAGGTTTTGATGCCAAATTAAATATATTGTTGCTAATGTATGTATGCTTTCATTAAAATAAATATGAAAGGAAATATATGTGAAAAAATAAAAAAATAATAAAAGTGCAAATAAGTGGCTAATATGAGTTGAAATATTTAATTGTTGTTTATTGTTAAATTTCCGAATTAGGCGCTGCATGCAAAAAATTTGTATAAAATATAATTCGGAAATTTAATAATAAACAGAATTATAAGATTAATTATATATTTCAACTCATATCAGTAACTTATTTCTAACATCATAACTATTAATATTTAATAGTATAAAAGAAATAAAACAGTTTCTACTTTTTCGTCAAAACAATTTACGTAAATAATCATAAGCTTTTCGAATGTGATGTCAATATTATTTTTGGAAAAGCAAAGACAGAAACTAAATTGCTTATTTTTCTTGTTTAAATAGTGATAAACTTTTAATGTCAACACTCCTGCGGTTTACGGTAAACTTTATAACAACTTATTATTAGTGATCATTTTTTATTAGAAATATATCGTTTTTAATTTTTTTATTATTTTTTTTTTTTTGTTATTTTTTTTACTCTTATTATCAAAAATGGATGATCTTTCATTAAAACATTTGGGCAATTTTTCATTATGAAAAATCGATCAAAAATATAAAAATGAATTATTCTCCAAAAACGACGAAGAAGCACCCCAAATTTTTGGGTTACTTTTCATATGAAATATTACCCAATTTTGTATGAATATTTCATGGGCTATTTTTCATTTATGCTTTTGGGCGATTTTTCATAGGGCCATTTTGCATGCAGCCTATAAATATGCCTTGACTAAAAGTAAATATAAATCTTAAAAGCAAGGCAGATTTATCTTACTTCGATATGTTAAAAGTTGTATGTGTTTAGAAATTTTAGTGTGCAGAAGTAAGAACGCAATAAAACAAATTAAAAACACATCCATAGAAAAAATAAATAATAAAAAAAAATACATACACATGCGTTCCCTATTTTCTTTTATGTTTTCTTACATTTCTTATGTTGTTGTATTTATTGTAGAGGCTCCTAGTACGATAAATCTACCTTGATTTAAAGAATATAATAATTCTTGCAAAAAAAAAAACCGACTTCAAAACAGATAGAAGGGAACCAATTCTAAACTAAAAATATAAGAAGTAATCTGTAAGACTTAGATTTAAACCAAATAAAATATGCGCCAAAATTAGAGGGAAAAGAAGTAAAGACTATGTGAATGTCAAGCCTCTCCCTATTACTGTTCAAAAGTTAAGCTATTTTCACCAGCATCCGTGTTTTATGGGGACACCATTCAAGCCTCTGTGTATAACGGTTTCAAAGATAGGGTCACATAGATCAAATAAGATCTCATATTGGGACACCCTTTAATTTACAATTTTAAATTAAAGACCTGTTGTTATAAAGGACGTGGTCACAAATATTTCTTGTAAATTTCAACTGTCTGTCTATTACGGTTCAAAAGTTTGGCCATATATATCAAATTACATGAACTATTGGGACACCCTTTACATTATAATTCCAAATATTTATACTTGTTATTATACCAGAGAAAGTAGTGGACATTCTGCCTAATTTTCAAGTGTTTGTGTTTTACGGTTCAAGCGATAGGGCCATATAGTTCAAATTACATTACAAATTGTATATTTGCTAGAGTGGACTTTGGAACACAGGTTCCTTGAAAATTTCAGCTGTCTGTCTATAACCGTTAAAAAGTTTAGCCACATACATAGAATGACATTAACTATTGGGACACCCTTTTATTTCCAAATTCAAATTTTATACTTTTTGTTATAGCTGACTTAGCAATACAGGCTCTTTGTAAATTTCAGCGGTCTGTTTACAACTGTTCAAAAGTATGGCCATATACTTCAAATTAAATGAACTATTGGAGCACCCTTTAATTTAAAATTTTGAATATTTATACATTTTATTATAACGGTCATAGTAATCGACATTCTGTCAAATTTTCAAGGTTTGTTCTATAACGGTTCAAAAGATAGGCATATATAGGTCAAATTACGGCACCTATGGGGACACCCTTTAAATTTTAAATTTATTTTTTTATTAATTTCTGCCGTTGGGAGCTATAGCGACACGCAATTTTTTAAAAATTTAATTTGGTGCCCTTTACGGTTCTTAATACACGTAAAAAACATGTATGTTGTATGGGGACACCCTTTAATTTTTAATATAATGCACTGTTTTTAAAATGAAAGCATAACCTTTCAAAAAAAGAAAAAAATTTTAAAATCGGTTCAGAAATGGCTGAGTTCTGCGGTTACATACATAAAAAAAAGCAACATTCAGACGAATTGATAACCTCCTTCTTTTTTGAAGTCGGTTAAAAATAAATACGAGTATTATTTGGTTGCTTTATTATTTTTCTTTATTTTAGCGAGGCTAGTAAACGACAAACGTTTTTCATTTTAATATTGGTTTTAATAGGAGCTATTTTCGGTTTTAAATAATAAGATATAAACAAATCGGAGCTTATGCATTTAGTGCAATAATACTTTTTTACGGTTAAAGTTGAAAATTAAAAATTATAGAAATAAATTTTCAATAAAAATGTTTATTAGCGCTGACTAAAAGAATTTATTTTCAAAATTTAATAGCATAAACAATTTTAAAAACTGCCCAATATTTTAAAACAATAATTAAATAATCTGAATAACATTTTTTTTCATTCTAATTTAGATAATTAGTGGTATCGTTTTCATGTATCTGGTGTTTTTTTTTTTTTGTTTGTTAGAAAATTCCACCGAAAGATCTTCGCTTACGTTCAAGAATTGAAGCCAAATTGAAGGTATTTTGGTGTTTGGGCTTATTTGAAACTGAGCGGACGTGAGCATTTTTATCAAAGAAATGTTTTTTGTGAAGAAGCTCAATTCCGGTTAAGTGGTTACGCCAATAAGTAAAAATGGCATGTTCAGAGAAAAGACAAACCTCAAGCCGTTAACGAATCACTATTACATCCATTAAAATTGACTGTTTGGTGCGGTTTACACGGGGCATCATCGAAAGAAATAAGGACTGTAAGGGTTAAAGACGAGCGCTATGGAGCCATGCTGATTGAATTTTGGTTTCAAATGTTGGCTAAATATCAGCTAAACAGCAACAACTTTTGTTTCTAACAAGACGGCGCAACTTGTCATACATCGCGCTTAGCAATCGATTTCCCAGCAAAAATACTGCTTGCCTGGAAGCAATTTTGTAAGGGAGACAATATTTTGGAAGCACTTACTGTTGCGCATTGAATATGCATGATTTTTTTTTGCGATGAGCCGCAATGAGAAGCAATAGCTTTTGCTGTCAGGAAATAAAAATCTTTGCCTTACTGCGTTGTATTTTCAGAAGCTTTAATACTTAAATAAGCAATGTATTGCTTCGACCATCAAATTTTCTAAATATTTTAGGAACCAAATATTTTCTAAATTTTTTTGCTGGGTTATTGCAATATTAATTTTGTGACAACTTTAATTCGAGAAGTGGTCCAGTTCACTGGCCCCCTTGTTCGCCTCTGGATTACTTTGTATGTGGATTACTTTTAAGTCATTGGCTTATACCGAGAATCGATTGGCTCTGCGATTAGATTTCTAAAGCGGGCAATATCTTAGGGTAATTTCTGATTGTTTTCGGAAGACTAATGAACTGGAGACTGTACGGGAATCTCGGCAATACTTACCCGTAAATGTTTTGCATTAAGGTATGGGGTCCTTCTGTATAGGATATTAATAATTTTGTGTACAATTTGTATAATTTTGTATAAGAGTTTATTCTGTTTTACATCCTTTCTCAGACAATTAAAAAAATGTATGTATATTGAAAATTAAATACGTTTATACGACCTAGATGCTACTTACGCAAAATGTAATTAAGTCTTATTTGTAAGTATGCAGTTCGTTAAGAAAATCTAGAATAAAAACTGTAGTTTAAGAAAGAATGCAAAATCAATTTTTGGATTAAATAAGCATATTCTATATTTTCGGGTTACTTAAAGTTGCGGTGTAGTCGTGTTGTTCTCGGATTGTCAATTGGCTCCAAGTAAATATTTAAAAAAAAATTAAGTTTTAATTGCTTATCATATCTTTATATGTAAGTAATTTCTTCTGATGAGAAAAAATAGGATTTGTCAGATGGTTGTAACGTATTTACAATTTGTGTCCACAAAAAAAGCCGTCAAACTAGTGAGTTTCTCTTGAATCATAACATCGAAATTCTAGAATGGCCTGCAAGCTTCTAACTTGGTATCCTTACTTTATAAGAAAAGCAATTTAATACATCGGAAGAGCTGAGAACAGCTGTGACGGACGAATGGGAGCAATTTAAAATTTTTTTTGTTTTACTCAATGGCCCAAAGAATTTTCGAGTGCATTCAAAATCTTTGAGGGCCAATTTTTTAAAGAAATTTTCAAGTAAACATCATTTAAAACATCTTTTAAACATCGTGAGCGCTACAGTTATTTGACAAACAAAACGACCAAAAAAACTGAGCTTCAAAAGTTCTGCAGCGGTACTTCTTCAAAAAATTATTTAATTTATTCATATTTTTGTTGTTGTTATCTAGATATGTACATATATTTTTTTATTCACTTCTAAGATTGGTTTGGTTTGGCTTAAATTTATTTTGAAAAACATGGTTCAATTCGACGAACTCATCGGTATTACGTTCATTTTATGGTGCTTATAACCGTCTATCACAGCGATTAATTCGCGACAACCTGCATCCATATATCTTCATAAATAACGATGTCCAAAACGTCACAAAGGTGAGCGGTATACCGACTTGTTAAATAACTTTTGCGTGCCTCAATGTCAGAAACCAAATTGAATATATATGTATAAACAAACGTTATAGTTCATTTATAACAAAAAATTCAATTTACCCAGGAGCTGACGTACCATCAGACCACAACTTGTTAATGACAAACCTCCGCACAAAACTTTCTTCGTGTAAGAAATGATCTGAATGATCCATCAGTCAAATCGAATATGAAGGAACTCATAGGCCAACAACTTATTGGAATTGACATAGAGAATGTTGAAAACATATGGGATTCCATTAAAATAACCTTAAAATCAATAGCAGACAACAATCTTCGAAACAGCGGAAAACCAAAGAGAAAAGAATGGATGACAAAGGAAATACTAGATATGATGAAAGAACGCCTCAAATACAGAAATTTGAACTACGAGGTATACTATGAATTAAATAGAGAAATACAAACGGCAATACGGATAGCAAAAAATGAACACCTTAATAAACAATGTCAGAAAATGGAAAGATTACAGGAATTGCATGATAACTTTAATCTTTACAAGAAAATTAAGGAAGCTGCTGGGATATACCATAACCAATACCAGAGATATTATATGACAACAACCATAAAGCCGTTTTAGATATCGCTGAAAGAAAAAAGATATGGACCGATTATATAAAACAAATGTTCACCGATGAAAATCGATCAAGCTACGAAATAAATACGCCTCAACCACTTACAGGAAGCTCAATCACTAGAGAAGAGATCGAAACTACAATTATGTCATTGAAGGATGGAAAACCCAGTGGTCCTGATGGGATTCCGTCAGAAATTTTTAAGTTAATAGAAGGCAATAATCTAAATCTTTTGACGAAGCTGTTTAACTTTTATTTACGAAACAGGTGAATATCCACAAGATTGGCTGGAATCAAATTTTATTACAGTTCCTAAGAAAGGCTACCCAAAACATTGCAGTGATTATAGACTCATCAGCCTTATGAGTCACGCTCTTAAACCTTTTCTTAAAATAATTCACGCCCGAATTTATCACAAATGCGAGCAGGTAATGGGTACGTCCCAATTTGGGTTTAAGGAAGGATTGGGTACACGCGAAGCACTATTTTCTCTTCACTTAACAATGTTCGGAAAGGAATATATATAAATGAAACTTTTCTTAACAACATTCGATATGGTGATGATACGACTCTTTTGGCTGATAATATACAGGGACTCCAAGATCTATTAACCAAACTGACAACTTACAGTGAAACCTACGGACTTAAAATAAATATTCAGAAGACAAAATATATGATTATCAGCAGAAATAACACTGATAATAGAAACACGTTAAAAATAAAAGACAGTTGCGTGGAAAGAGTACACATATTCAAATATCTCGGTGTTAACATCAATGTCAAATGGGATATCTCAAAAGAAATAAAATGTAGCATTTAAATGGCAAGATTTGCGTTCTTTAAATATAAAAAAGTCTTCACTACCCACACAATTAACCTTCAAACAAAACTGCGATACATAAAAACATACGTGTGGTCGGCTTTGCTCTATGCCATGGAAATATGGACAACAAATACTGTGGATATAAAGCGACTTGAAGCTTTTGAAATGTGGACCTACCGTCGCATACTTAAAATACCATGGACCCACCATACATCAAACAATGAGGTGCTACAAATATTACATCATGGACGAGAACATCTTGATTAATATAAAAGTAAGAAAAACAGTATACTTAGGGCTCATAATGAGTAACCCAAAATATAAGCTGCTGCAAACTATTATCCGTGTAAATATTGAAGGAAAACGTACTATAGGAAGAAAAGAAATGATATGGATCGATAATATTCGGACTTGAACGGGTATACATGATGTTGTAAACCTTCTAAGCGAAGCAAGAAATAGAGAAGCGTTTGCAGAAATTATAAAAAAGTTATAACTTACTACTAGAATGATAAATGTAATTACATTGGCCGTCAACATTCGGAAAACGAATCGGCAAATAAAGAAGAAGAAGAATGTCAGAATGTCAGATGGCAAAAATATCAATTTACTGACAGAAACATTTGGCAATCGAATAAATTCAAAGAACTTTTAACGTTAATGTGAACTAATGCAATTAGAATATATTTTCAAGACAACATAACTGTAAAGCATCCACAAACTTTGGCGGTAATCGAACCCACAATCTACAGACTGATAGACTAGCGCACTACCAATCATTCTAGGGAAGTACTTAATCTAGGGATTACTAGAGTCCTAGGTCTATGCAGATAAACCAGAAGCGATGGAGTACTTGCAAGCGAATATTCGACGCGTTATTGTTAAAATGCAGTCCAAATCGTTGTCTTATTTAGCGCAAGTTAATTCAAAAAACTTGTATTTGTATTTCATATAGTTAAATAAAAATATCCATTTTCAAATATATGGCCTTAGATCCCAATGCGTGTACCGAAAACGTTTTCAAAAATGACGGAAATCTCAAACTTCTCGACTTAGTGTCACAATATACCGACCCACACGTTTTGAAACTAAAGAAAAAAATTAGCTGTTGATACTTACGTTTTATTTGCAAATAACAGTTTTAAAAATTGCCACGTATATATACTTTTATGGAACTAAATCAATTGCTAATTAACAAGACTATTTGCAAATAAAGGATGTACTAACTTGCTAATATGTTGTTACGTTTTTACTTTACGTTGGGTTTTTTTAATTGCAAAATAAATACACACTGTTATTACTTTTACTATAAGTCACTTTATTTAATAACACCACAGTTCAAAAATACACAAACTGTTAAACACTCTCTTACAATATGATAACTGAACTCTTTGACTTTTCAATTAATACTGCCATGCTACTCACCAGCACGATTAGCTTATATAGGTGATTTAAAAGCACCAGAATGTTCTATTCCAGACAGATCTATCAGGTTCGATTGTTATTGCTCTTCTTTTCTGTTTGTGTGGTGGTTTATTTCTCTTTACCTGTTTGTGTTGTTGTTTATTCTTTATGCTTGTATTTATGTAAGTGCCTGTGTATTTAACTGAAGAGTGTTTATTTAATGTGCGTGTGTATATTCGCCACTAATCCCGTGCTGGTTGTTTTATGAATGTTTGTACATGAGGCGTTTCTAGACTAATCGACAACAACAACTAGATAACTAGCCATGCTCTTTGTTGTTTGTGTCTTTCTTTCATCAGTACAAGAAAACAAACTATTAATGTTGTTGTTCGAGAGTATTGTTGTTCAGAGCCTATAATGAATAAATTCTTCTTTCGTAACAATATTTTCTTTTCCCAAATAGTCAACGTATATAATTCAACGCACGTCCCGTGCTCACAGCGTTAATAATAGATTTCACTGTCGTTGTTTCCTTTGGGCAGAATCACCCGGAAGACATATTTTTAAACTCAATTCTTATGTATAGAGAAAAATCCATGCTTCATCAACCGTTATGCATCGGTGCTAAAATTCAGCAGAACCTGTCTCAGCAGAATAAGTTTTACGATTATGAGTGAACGTGGCATCTATCTTTATTTAGTATATACATACATACATACATGCATACATACATACATACATACATACATACATACATACATACATACATACATACATACATACATACATACATACATACATACATACATACATACATACATACATACATACGTACGTACGTACATACGTACATACAGGTTTATCAAATAACCAATTTGGTTTTAGAGAAGCTAAGTCAACTATGCTTTTAATACTGCGAATTGGGAGGTCATTGTGAACACGCTTGTTGAACTGAGCATTCCTACATATTTATTGGCAATAATAAGGCATTATTTCCGAAACAGAATCCTGATATACGATACTGATAAAGGAGCAAAACAGTACAGAGAAACAAAGAGCGTCCCCCAGGGTTCGGTTCTTGGACCGTTGTTGTGGAACGTTATGTATGATGGAGTTTTAAGGCTTAAGTTGCCGGAAAGGGTTTCAATCATTGATTTTGCGGATGATATAGCTTTGGTGTGTGAGGGAAAGGAGCTACAAGAAGCGGAAGTTGTTACCAATACTAGTATACAAATTTTGCGATCTTGGCTCACCTCTGTGGGTTTAACCTTGGCCGACCATAAGACAGAAGCAGTGCTAATTAATAGCCGTAAGACCAGAGAGACTTTAAAATTCAGTATTGGATCATGTTGTATAGAGACGAAGCCCTCTCTCAAATATCTTGGTGTAGTAATTGACTGCCGTCCTTTGTTTTAAGATCACCTTAGGTATGTTAGACATGTTTTCTTCATATGTCCCAGATTTCGCAGTGAAAGAACCAACTTAGAGAAGTTAGTAGAGTGTAGTGTCAACCCGACAAATATTGTGCATATTATGTTATCATCTCTAAGTAATTGGGAACATGCGTGTCACTATATGAAATCGGTAATAGTTGCACTCCGCAATGAAGAAAAAATTCAAAGAAGAATAGAAGTAGCGTAGATGTTTTTGCCCTTCCCCACCCTGTGAAGAAATACTTTGCGGTAGTACCACAGGGAAATTGGTTAAGTGAAAGATATTGAAATAGAAATAGATCTAAGGCTAAAAGAACACATTTTCGACACGGATTTGGCTTGGCAGGGTCCGGGACCGCTCGCATTCGATCCTCCAGTAAATTTTGCTCCTTTAAAAAAAAAACCGGTAAACCTACCCTCAGGTCCGTCCCTTTCTCTGTGTGCGATTTATCGAATTGAAAATAGTTTTAAACACCAATGCCCAGATTATTGCGTAACTTATTTTTGATTTCTTTAGGAGTAGTTGATGTTTATATTTATGTACAATTAAAAAAACAAGTGACTTACTTCTTTTTTAACTTTTTATAACAATCTTCCGTTAAAATATTCAAAGCTTTATTATAACTAAACAATTTTTTCATCTGGCCTCTACACAGTGTTGCCGGTAGATTTTTTTCATCTATACCCAAACTAAAAATCTATTTTCCGCAAACCCACAAAAAAAAACGCTTTTTTTTATCAATTAATAAAGGCATACAAATAAGGCAATAAATACATATGATCCAGTTAATTTTTAGTATTTTGTCGCTTTTGGCGATAATTGCTGACATCTAAATTCGGTAATTATCATTATTTTATTATTGCTATTTATTAGTAGGGATGCAAAATCGCAGAAAATACCAGATATCAAATAACTGAAAGCACTTTCTGCATCAACAAATTTGCTCGAAAGAATATCAGTACTCTCATCTACGAGGACAGACAATTCCTATTTTGTTTTTTTTTCTTGTTGATTTATTAGATTTTTGTGCACTTAAATCTTTCCTATTTGCTATTTCGAATCTAGAAATATGTCGCAGTGTTTATTTTTCAAAAAATTTTTTTTTTGCATTGTCACACTTTGATGAAAACAACAAATCTATCCAATTTTCCCTGTTTGTACTTTAGTTGCAAACAATTGTGGAACAAGATTAACGTGAGTACCTGCCTAGTTGGCCTAATCTCACGGTGGTCTGACCACCGAGTGAAATTTAAGCATAGACTAGCGCCGCCATTGTGTAGTATAACAACACTTTACGATTGCCACCAATCGCAATTTGTGTGTGATATAGTCACAATGAGTATCAATTTATACAATATGGCAAGCCTTATCCAAGGCAAGCCTAGATCCATATTATACCCTCTTGCTTAGGGGTTTGGAGACTATCCAAACTCCGTCTTTTAAGAGTGCAACAGCACACTTAACCGACCTTGCACCATACCTACATTAATCGATCTTAAACCACAACCACCACGTGTACCCCCGAAGGGGACCTCACCAATAACCGGTCACAGAGAGGATAGGCTCTCTGTGGGGCCACCGATTACCGTGGTACCAGTCCTTTGGGCACTGGTCGGGCCTCGAAGAGGACCCGCGATTTTTATCACAGACCTTTTCTTCCAGATTTAGGCTCTAGGAACCCTAGCGTCTGGTGCCCCTATTTTCCCCGAGTGAACCGCGTCAAAGCATTTGCCATTCCTGCAGTGACAATTGGAAACCCCGGGGGTACTTTAGTTGCAAACAATTTAATTTGTGGCAACACCGATTCTTCTACATCCACTACATTGTTCATACTATGCGCTTATTTTTTTGTTCTTCTTAGAATCCGCCACAAAAACAAATAAGAAATTCCTTAATGGGACACAGGCCACAAAAAATTCCACAACAAAGAAACAGTAATCACCAATAAAACTACTACCAAGATGGATGGATGACTCGTATATGAGATGGATATGCCACATAATCGTCCACATTCGGATGTTCGTTGTCAGTATGCTTCGCAATAATCAGACTTTTAAAAACATAGAGACTTTAAAACAACACCAACAATTGCTGATGAAGGCGAGCATGCGTTGAGAACAAAAGGAAAAATTAATTTTGAAACTAAAGGAGATCGAAAACGATACGTTTGTCTGTTGAAAGAATTCCGAATATTAACTTACATACATATGTACGTATGGATGTATGTACCTGTGTACACACACATTTCGGAAATAAAATTTTGGGGAATGATCTCTTACATCAAAAGATGTCTTTGAAATAAGTTTGTTTTAAATTCAATTGTAATAAGACGGCCAAGTGCGTTTCCGTTTCACAACCGAAGGGTTTCGTTCTACCATGCAATATTTAACTTAACATTAGGGCAACAAAACAAATGTCTTATATAGAAAAATATTTTTTTTGTTTTGAAATTAATTAACCTAAACCTAAGGTAATTTTGGCGATTTAAAAAAATTGAGAAGAAACCGTCAGTATTTACAAAAATCATACATTTTTTTATTGCTACCTGTAAGCGTTCGGTTCAAACCAAATGTTGAATACTGTTCGAAACACGCAGGTTTATATTTATGTCCTTATGGCTGAAGGTGCTACTACACAGTGTGATTTTAGAAAAAAGGAATTTATAGAATATAACAAATCATATCAAGTTGTGATAGAAATTATAATTAAGTCTATTTGACATTTAAATTTGTGGATAGTCAGTCATATTTGTATGAAGTTATGTTGCAACTTAAATTTAAATACCGTCTATTCATGATCAATTTTTTGAAATGTGGGCAAAAATATTATTTTGTTTCAAAATACAGATACCGCTTAAACGTGATTATAATGTTTATAACAAAAGCAAATTAGTAATAATTTATATTTTGGGTATTATTTTAATTTTTCGTTAACAGCGAGCTATTAACCCGATTTATAAATTCACTAAAATTGATTGCTACAGGGTAAGCTAGAATCGATGGCCATTTCGCTAAGTGCTCAATTTAACTCATCGGAAAACCTTAACCCAAATTTTAGATGAGCTAAAGTTACTCTTAAGTTGACAAAATTCATTTGACTAAATAAGAATTAAGTCAAAACAATTTGATTTTTTTAATTAATTTTCATTTTGAGGATTTTAGTCATTTAAATATCGTTTTGGATAAATACACATCTCACAAAGCAGTAAAATCTGTTATCGTTTTTCGTTTACGATGGATAATAGAATTTGGAAACTGAAGAGAACGAGTATACCTTTGTTGTCAAATACTCGTTTTATGCTGTTTGCTTATCAAATTGCTATTATGAGTAAACTTTGTCGTCAACTGCTTTAAATTGTTCGCTCTGGACTTCGTTAGTCTTCTTTATTCTTATCATTTTTTCTGTTTTTTTTTCATTTTTTTATTTATGATTTTTCCTAATAAATGACGTAAGTTCTGATTTTGTTTCTGTTGCAATTAAGGAGATAAGCAAAACAAAAACTAATCGGACATTGGATAACTTTAGAAAGACTAAAAACAGATTAGACTTACGTGGGAACTAAATCCTACTACGAATAAGCGATAATAAATTTTTAGTAAAATAGATAACCAAACAAAATATATTCAAAGGGCTCCTTTTCAGGTGCAGACTTGGTTTCCTTTTCCTATTTTTGAATTTTGTACAATTTTATAAGGTCGTAACCTGGAAATTTTACCTAATGCGTCACCATTCTCCACTTTTTAGCTAAAAGTAGTCAAGTTGTTTTAGTTGGACGCCATCCAGAGCCCTTCTGGGCCTTATGTAAAGCTATCTAAGCAAACATATATCTGTCTATAGAGCTCGCTTAATACAACAATAAAGCACTGCGTGAGCACAAAAAACGAAGCTCAGAAGACGTTCATCATAATAAGAAAGTTTGAATAAGTATGAGTAAATGTTGACCGTAATAACAATGAACTTGGGCGAGTTCAAGAAATTTATGCTTTGAGTGAAAAACGAACACAGTGTACAAACAAAAAACACAGAATTTTTTAACAACATTACTTACGTTCATTTAAAGGTATTCATTGCTTAAGAAATGCAAAATACAAGCAAGCAAAACGCACGAAGCCTTATACAAAAGTTTCATACACTTCTAAACAAAACACAGTCAGTGCTTCGAACATGAGACGAATAAACAATCGTTTTACTAGGTCAGCTCATTGCGTTAATGATACGAACAGAGGTTTGCTCAATAATATTATGGTATGAGTAGGCATGTATTCAAAAAGCTAGTTTGTGTTTGAGTATTACCATTTGCTTATGAGCTTATGAGCACACCTATTCGATAAGCTTGCTCATGCAACTGTGTATACAACATAAGAGAAATTATGGCTTGGTAATACTGATGACGAAGAAAATGCCTAGCTTTTTAACCGACTTCAAAAAAAGGAGGAGGTTATCAATTCGTCTGAATGTTGCTTTTTTTTATGTTTGTGCCCGCAGAACTCAGTCATTTCTGAACCGATTTTAAAAATTTTGCACTATTAGAAAGGTTATGGCTACAGATTGGTCCCATTTTAAAAGAAGTTCAAAATTTTAAAAATTAAAGGGTGTCCCCATACAACATACATGTTTTTTACGTGTATTATGAACATTATAGGCCACCAATTTAAAATTAAAAAAAAGTGCGTATCAGTGTAGCTCCCAACAACAAAAAGTAATTAAAAAATGAAATTAAAAATTAAAGGGTGACCCCATAGGTGACTTAATTTCACCTTTATTCTCCTATCTTTTAAACCGTTATAGACAAACACTTGAAAGTTGCACAGAATGTTCGTTACTATGTCTGTTATAATAAGTATAAATATTTAAAATTAGAAATTAAAGGGTGTCCCATTAGTTGGATTATTTTGATATATATATGGCCAAACTTTTGAACCTTTATAGACAGACAGTTGAAATTTACAAAATACTTGTATTGCTAAGTCCGCTAAAATAACAAGTGTAAAATACGAATTTGGAAATTAAAGGGTGTCCCAATAGTTAATGTAAAAGTAATATATATGGCCAAACTTTTCAACTGTTATAGATAGACAGTTGAAATTTACAAAGAACCTATATTGCTTAGTCCGCTATTAAAACAAGTATAAAACTTGGATCTATAAATTAAAGGGTGTCCCCATTATTGATGTTATTTGACCATTATGTTCTCATCTTTGGAACCTTTATAGACAAACACTTGAAAAATAGACAAAATGTTCACTACTATGTCTCGAATAACAACAAGAATAAATATTTAAAATTATAAATTACAGGGTGTCGCAATAGTTTATGTAATTTGATGTATATGACCAAACTTTTAAACCGTTACAGACAGAAGGTTGAAATTTACAACGAACCTGTATTGCTACGACCGCTATAACTAGTATAAAATTTGAATTCGGAAATTACAGGGTGTCGCATTAGTTACCGTCTTAAAGAAACATGTTTTTAAGTTTGTCTGTTTTGAAGTCGGTTTTTTTTTGCAAGAATTATATCGTTATTAACGTTGTCAACGTGTGTGTGTGTAAAGTATTGCGCATGCTATTTTTCACTGTCCATTAAACGCTATATTCCAAGCGAAACTGCATAAATGTAATTAAAGAAAAAACTTCAAACAAGAGGAAAGCTTTAGGATTTCGTACTCAACCGCTGATGTCCTTCTGATTATTTGCCCCAAAATTCATCAAAAACACTCGCTTTAATATCATTTTGATGGTGACAAGTCAAGTGCGAACATTTTCCACTAGATTCCCTTCTTATGCCTTTTGGAATAGTCCTGTGTTAGAGGCAATAGGATTAAGAGATAAACTTAAAATAACGTCGTGTAATTTTTTCGTTGATGGAGGCAGAACCTCGGACTCTTCTTTACTATTTGCAAAACATGAATAAGATGGTTCTTTATGCATAATTCTTTTTCATTGTATTGTACTTTTGTATTGTATTTTTAATTATACCTTCTTAATTATTCGCCTCAGGTATATTTTAAAAACCTTTAAAAAAATCCTTTTTATTCGGTTCGGTACTTCAGGACAAAGGTAAGTGGCTTACAATTCGTCAATTTTATTATTATTTGTTATGTGTTTTTTATAATTTCTTCCTTTTAGTTAACCTCTTAATTTAATTTTATTACAGTTAAGAAAACAAAATCAACGGAAATATCATTTATTTTTACGGAATATTTAGTTCATTTTATTTTATCAGTTAATTTTAAAATTAACAAAACGTTTCAGTTGATTTAAATGAATATTGAGTAGGCCGGGTTTTAAATGAGTTTTCATTTATTTTAAATTTCATTTTCAGTTATTTTAGCTTAGAGTAGCTCACGTTCTTAAAGCAGTTAAATGACTAAATATGCTTTGTATAGGTTTTTTCGTTTGTTCAAAAACTATTGAAAAAAGCACGTATGTAATTTGGTATCGTTAGGCCGTTGGATGCCTGTGTAGCAACAATAATAAAAAAACTACACGTAAAATTTACTTAGGTATTCTAGGGTCAAAGCGCACAAAAAAGTTATTTTTAAAAAGATCACAAGTATGATCGTCCAAACACAATTGTATTGAAAGTAGGCATAGGCATGAAAGAAAAATATTTATTCCGAAATTTTTAAATGGTAGGTATCAATATATCTGTGGCAATAAGGAAAAAGTGCCCAAGTCTACTTTTTAGGTTTTGAAGGAGAGCAATTTTATCTTTAAACTTTACATATGAGAGTCAAACGTATGTTTTGGAAAAACGTCTTATATCTACCAAAAGTACGCAGGCATTGCAATTAATAAGTTGTGAAAGAAGTTTTTATAATTTGGAAAAATAGCTTGTAGTTTCTTAAGCTTTTTTCCCAAATGCGATTAGACATTAGAAAAAATAAGCAGAAAGTTGTTTCGCTATAACTTCATGGAAAATGCTAAAAAATAAATGAAACTTTGCACACAGGTACTTTGGAGTACGGAGATTACAAAGGTGTCAGTAACTTAAATTTGGCTTAAGCCGACTTGAGCACTTCTTCCTTATTACCACAAGTATATCGAATGAAAAATAAACTATAATAAACCGATGTATCCATATTTTGGCAAATCCTGATTGTTTTTACGTAATTCCAAACATTTTTTTCCAAATGCTGTTTTTGCAATATGCTGTTTAGTTTTTTTCTACACATGCTCCAAGTACAATCATTTTTTAAAAGTGAGCCCACATTGCAAAAAGTTTCAATTGAAGTATCCGAGATGTATTATGTTCAGAGGTTTTCTAAAACCATCTTATTTTTCTAAATGAATTCAGCAACTTCAGGCATTTAGCTAAATGTCTAGAAAGTTTTATTTAGATAACTAGTGTAGAAATATTTTTCAATTATTCAAAAAATAGATATTTTTGAAATAACTATTGATTTTCAAAGAGTTATCGGGTGCAATCGGGAACAAATTACTGTGTAGTGATAAAGAAAAAGACCTCATCTTTTGTCTTAATAAAAATAGATGCCTATGCGTAAAATACTGAAGGTCTTTATCACTGTTGCTTATAATTTTATCTATACCCGTGCACACAATGTAGAACACTAGTGTTTTCTTTTTTTTTATTAATAAAACAGTTGTAAAATTTCATGGAAATACATTTTTGGTTTTTAGGCAAAAACGAATTTGTTTCTCTTTATTAAATTTTTAAAATTTGCAATATGTATGCTTTTAACTATAATTCATTATGTTATCGTATTTAGTTCTAAGGCAATAGCGAAAACAGCGCATAAAAATCAAAAAAATAAAGTTTTTCGGATACTTTTTCATTCGAAGTAGTGGAATCATACCTGTTTCTAATTTCTCTTAAAAGGAAATAAAAAAAAATTCGAAGAATAAGGTTCCTACGAATTAATCTTTATTTAATTAATTAATCTTTATTTATTTGCTATCGTTCAACTTAATGTGCAATGTGACATTAAAATAAATAACTTGAAAAAAGTATTTTTTTATTAAAGAAATTTTTCGTTTTTATTGATGCTATACATTCCAAACAATAACATAAATGTGTATAATAATAGCAAACTGTCCGAGATTGAATGAAACTCAATCGCTTAAACATTTTTAAAAACCGCTGAACGGTTAACATTAAATATACAATTATGTATGATGAATATGCCAATAGTTGTTTAAATACATACATACATACATACATACATACATACATACATACATACATACATACATACATACATACATACATACATACATGCATACATACATACATACATACATACATACATACATACATACATACATACATACATACATACATACATACATACATACATACATACATACATACATACATACATACATACATACATACATACATACATACATACATACATACATACATACATACATACATACATACATACATGTATACACTAAATTTGTTCTTTATACGCGTAGATTGTAAATCGTTTAAAAGTGTTATCTAATTAGGTACATAGGTATGTGGCAGCACTTTTCTTCATAAAATAAAATTCCGCCAACTTTTCATTGCTGTCTCTAGGGGAGCTCTCCCCATGTTACATTAATAAACTAAAGTTTTCTTGTTGCATGTAGTACATGTTCCTTCCTACATTTGATTGTATGCCTGCCTGCCTCAAAGCGTTTAGCTGAAATCATTAATGTATGGATGTGTACGTGCACATTTATGCGCATTCGTATTAAGTTAGTGAATTTGTATGCTCTTGTGTCTGCCGTCTGTCATGTCATGTATTGTTCGATTATTACCCAGTGGTAAAATTAAAGAGGCCTTCTCTCTTCAGGCCTTCTATAAGGCATTTTTGTGTGCCTTCCAAAGAATGCCTTTTTGAAGGCCTTGGCTCTTTCTTCTAAAAGATCCAATATACATTGTGTACGCATTTTGTATGATAAATACATAATTTTATATTTTTAGAGTTCATTGAAATGCCTTTATCTACTTCATTACTGCTTGAAATTGAGATGTATCGATAGACTGATTGGGAGTGAGCTAGTCTATCAACCTGGAGGTTGACGGTTCGAATTCCAAAAAGTTTTAATGTTTAAATTAAAAATGAAAATAAATTTAAAGTGCTTAAAATTATAACATAATATTTTTTTAGTTTTTGCTACGAAAACCCTTCTAACAGACATTAAATTAAAGGCCTTCTAGCGGACAATTTTCTTAAGACCTTCTGGAACGCTTGTCGGCAGAAGCGACAGTGGAAGGCCTGCTCCACAATGACAAACTGTGTAAAAAAGACATGAGAATGGAATGCGAATAGAATGCAAACAGAAGCCGTTGTGCCTCCAAAAGAAGGAGTAAAGAGGCCTTCTAGAAGGCCTTGATACTCCTACTTTTTACCACTGGGTATTTGCTAAAGAGTCAATAAGACTACGGAAAGCGGCGTCATACCGCGATTGCTAGGAAACGAAAATTATGCGGTCACGGATAACTAAAATACTCATAGCAACCACACAAATACGACAACAACAAAGTCATGAATGCCATCAAAATAAAAGCAAATTATCTCATCTCAAGTTTATTATATTTTTTTGTTTTAATTTTTAGTTTTTGAGGTTTTTTTATTTATTATTTTGTGAAACTTATCAAACAGGTAATAAACAAATTATGAATAAACAAAACTCTATTGAAATAAAATGAATGGCCCAATGAATAAACGGAAAAATAAATTCTGGAAACATAAAAACCAAACCAAAGTACTCGTATCAGCAAAGGCATTCAACTAATCGGGTTTCTGTTTTATGTATGGATTGAAATGAAAAAAGAAACGATAACTTCTTTACTTTTTGTTTTGGTTTGGTCAAAGCAAATTTTTAAAGAAATTTTTTTATCAAAATATAAACTTTTTAACACGACTGCTCCATCCATATGCTCCCTAGCATTATTTTTGAACGGTTTCTTAACATGCATTCCAACTTACCGATAGTTAAAGGTCAGATCATCTATCCGATAGATGAAAGTGTTTCCGATAACATCCCAGTTATGCTATTAGTAGGTTATAAAAGCTGCCCCTTGAGTTTGAGTATTTATCTCGTGTTCTTAAAGCTGGGTAAATTGTAAAATTTCGAACTTGTGTTTGTTTTATTAAACCCAAACCGGGTTTAGTTTTTTACTGTATGTATGTGACAGACTTTTTGACAGATCTGTACGATTTTACAATCTTTTGAAAAAATTCATTAAATAGTATTTTTCCATGCGATCGCAGTTGCAAAATCTTATTTTGTATGACAGTGTGGCATCTACATCGCCGTTTTGAAACGAGTTTTTGAGTAGGACAGAATTCTGTCAGATTTTTTTGTGATTAAATCGTACGATTGTAAAGGATAGTGAATCCTGGCCTTTAAGGCCATCATGATTAACTATCATACTCAGTCGTAGGTACGATCTGTGCGCTAAAAAAGTATGATAATGTGGATTAGAAATGTATGTATTTTTCTATGCGATCAGCGCTGCAAAATCTATTTTTGGATGATAGTGGGGCATCTACAACGGCATTTTGAAACGATTTTATGAGTAGAACAGAATTCTGTCAGATTTTTTGTGATTGAATCGTACAATTGTGTAGGATAGTGAATCCTGGCCTTTAGCAGCATTTTAATTTTGAGCTTACATGAGTTGCGTATTTGTCTGGTAGATAAAAGATAATGGTACTAAAATGTTTTTTCATCAGCGATTTACTTGATGTTTTACAAGTTATTTGATTGTAAGGTCCTTGTAGTAAAGAAGAAAAATATTAATTTTGGAATATTAAACAGGAATCTGTCATGTTAAATGATGTTCCATGAACCTGATTGTGCCCAGAAATGTTAGAGGAATAAGCGAAAAGAACGTGGAACTCTCCATGGCAGGAATTCCTTTAATTTTTTTATCCATATACATCTATATACATATATAATGAAGAAGTAACTCATTTCTTGTCTGTCTGTCTGTCTGTCTGTGTTCGCATCACGTAAAAATTACTGTAGGGATTTTAAAAAAATTTTCTGAGAAGGTACCTTATTATCCTGATTCCAATATTTTTTCCTTAAAAGTATTTCATTTTCAAGAGAAAGTGGAGAAAAGGCAGTGTAAGTACGTCTATTGTTTCTACCGATTTACCTGTAGGTACTGCATAATTTAAGGCATCTTTTATTTTTGAAAGCGGAAATAAAATTTGTTATTAAAAGTCAGTGCGAGCTGCGCACTGTAATCTGCGATTACTACAACACCCCGATTAGCGCAACAAGTATATTTTTTCATTACATTCTTTATTAGTGCAACTTAAAAAACAGCCTCGATAAGTGCAACTATTGTTTCCAAATTTTTTTTTTTTTCAGATACATAGTTTTAAGAGTGTTTGGTTGAAGGGTTAAAACGGGTGGTAAGCAGTTGAGTAGCCGAATACCCGAACGTTTTTGTAGTAAAATAAAAAATCGATTATTATATTAAAAATTAATCATTACAATTTAATATTAAATACTGTACCAGAAATTCCTAACGTAGCACAGTGGTTTGAAAACGATTTATTTTGGACATAATTCGGTATCTCATTAACCACTGAAGATATCTTAATGAAACTTCACAGATGTAAAGCAGAGGTCTTTCTGAATGGAGTCGCGAACGGTCGGCCCCTAGGGTAAAGGGGGCTTATGGGTAAGACCACAAAGTTGGGTACATCGAGTATATAATTTTTTGGAAATGTCATTAAATGTCCTTTAGTTTAAACGAAAATGTTAAGATTTTTTAAATTTAAGTAGACTGAAAATATCTATAAAAAATGTGCTTACATGTGTAGGTTATCGCGTTTAGTTTTTTAATTTTTGTCGATCCTACACTGAACCAAAAATTTACCTAAATAGTGTAAAATTGGGTGTAGAATTGAAGAAACGTAGGTTATTATACAACTAATAGACTTTGTAGTCAGATCTACAGTCGATTTTATTAAAACAATAATTTTATAGGGTGTATATTTAGCAAAAATAAGTTAAATATTTAAAATTATTAGTTAATTTTTTATTAAATTTTTATCTTTATTTTTTATTAAATTTTTATCTTTAACATTAATCCCTCATTATCTTTATTCCTGTTTTAAGAGGAATAAACGAATAAGGCTTTCAGTTCCTTTTGCGGGCATTTGATACTATTTTTTATTTTGTTTTTATTTTCTCCACGAATATAGTATCTCTTCCAAATCGCTAATAGTGTAAAATCTGTAAGCAAAAATTATTCACTTAATTTTAATTTGCACAACACACCGAAACTGACCGCAAACATGATTTATTTATTGCCACAAATATTACAAAAAAAAAAAAAATATGAACATATGGATGTATATAAATTGAAAAAATTTTATATTTTATATCTCAACTCAAATAATTTTTCAAAAGTTAAATTTAACGAATTTTCTTCTATTTTACAGCTCTTTTTTCATTTTTATATATTGAGTTTTCTTCAAAAATTAAATTAAAAAAAAAAACGAAAATTTTGTCAAATCAACAGATATCTAAATTAGTCACATTAACTTCTTTTAGGGACGTATATTTAACTAATTTTATGAATAATTTAGAATTATTTTAGAATGTTTTACTACTATTTTGACTAAACTTTTGTTAATTGAACAGAGTTTTATATTAATTTCTATAAGTGTTTTGAAGTTTTATTGAAATATGTTTTTAACAAAAGAAATTCTGTTGGTTTGAATAAAATTAGCTTATATGAATAAATTGTGTATAGATATGAAAAAAAAATTAAATTGTTTTAAATATTTTTGTAGTTAAGGATTAACTAATTTTTTTTTTTTTTTTTTTTTTGTTAATACTACCTTACGAAATTTGGTTCAGTTTAACTTAGTATTTTGGCGTAGTGTACTTATTAATGATCGGATTATTATTTTAAGACATTGGTTATATTCTTGATAAAATTTAGAATAAACTTCAAGTTTTGTTCTGAATGAGCTTTTCTTTAAAAAGTTACAAACCTCTAAATTGGGAAAATGCATAAATCCCGTTTTTCAGAATTTTCGCCAAAAAAGTGGTATTTTTAAAATAATTTAAACTTATTTTGGTACTAGTAAATTTTTTTAAACCATTTGGTTACTTAATCGCAAAGGGATTTTAAAGTCCCGTATATAATAAATTAAATTTTTAAATTTTATTTCACCATTTGATTAAAACCTTTTATCTACATAATTTCAAAATTTTGTAAAAATATCTTTGTTTTGATGTTGTGACAATTTAAATTCATTATTTTATTTATCAAAAAACCACCTTAAAAAATGGAGTGCGAAAAAATCATTGTAAATTTATTACACATTTTTTATTTTTACATACAGAATCATGATCTTTAAGTAGCTCCTGTAGCTTAAAAATATGCTCTATATACATAATATTTACCCAAAAAATTTAAATACTCACGTTAAGGTGGACTTTTGATAAATAAAATAACGAATTTAAATTCCCACAACATCTAAACGGATAGACATATTCTTACAAAATTTTGAAATTATATAGATAAAAGAGAGTTTTTGAACAAATGTGAAATAAAATTTGAACTTTTAGAAAACAATACCAACTTTTTGGGGAAAATCCCGAAAAAGCTGTATTTTTACATTTTCCCAATTCAGAGGATTGTAACTGGTTTAAAATATATTACCAAGTTGATCTTTCAGGTTAACAATTTCTCTACTACGCCTCTGATTAATTGTTTGAGTTGAAAATGCGTAATAATTAGCAATTGTTCTAACTGTAACAACATTGCAAACAACCAAAAAAAAGTAAAGATCAACATCATTCGATTGTCTACCTGGTATTATATAATTCTCTTTTGTACTTGTACTTAGTGACAAGTTTAATTTAAATATTTGTAATCCCAATGTTTGTAAATTAACATACTGTGGTATATAAATACTTGTGTATATGTACGTATGTATATCCATCTATTTTGTTCTTTATGTTGTGTACTTTCAATAACAATGAATTTGTAATAATAAATCATTATTCTGATTTTTGTCAAAGTGAACAGTTGAGTATTTTATTTCATTACAGTCCACTAAAGATTTAGTTAGTAACTTTTTAATGAAAAGTTCTATCAGAACAAAACTTGAAACAAATTTATTCTAAATTTTATCAAAAATATAGCCAATGTCTTAAAATAATAATCCTATCATTAATTAGTACACCACGCCAAAAATAGTAAGTTAAGGTCAGCCAAAATTAAAAAAAATAAATCGTTTTTAAACCACTGTGCGTAGCACCAAATCTTTAACTTAAGGCCATGATTTACTATTAACTCTTTCAGCCACACTCTTACATATATTATTTTAATAACAAAACTACTGCATTTTTGGTTTGATTAAGGTTTATTTATTATTAAAAAAAAAAGAAAAAAACTTGACCTTTAGGCTTTTGTGGAATAGGGTGGTTAGTTTAGTAACCACTGTGACGGTTGGCAAAAAAAAAATTCAAGTAAAGTTTAGTATACGCAGCCACATTTGATAACAATAAATTAATTCTGATGGAAATCGGAGAAACATGTCTTATTTGTGCGTATGCAAAGAGGAACTTTGCAGGTTCTGCATTGCCATATAGTACGCACCGGATTCTTTTTGGTGCTGCATTTTGCACATCTTCGTGATGTAGATCGCTCTGGCTGATGCATACTGCTTTCCAGACGCAATTCTCTTGGTACTGAAGGTTTGTGTTTCTTTATTTGTACTGGTTGTGGGGAAGAGGGTTCCGAAATTGAGCGCTTAGTGCCTGATTTGGGTTTTTTCGCCTGAACTGGTGCTAGGATGCCATGGTAAACACTTCTTCGAAACTCTTTGGCATTGAGCTGATCAAGTTCTGGGTGGTATGTTTTCTGGAGCTCTTTATATGTAATATAAGAGTTTATAACGGCGCAGTCCAGAAAATGAAAATGCGGGATTTTTGATCAATAGCATAAGTGCTTTTCAGCTGATCAAATTTATCAACAACGGTTGAGTGGCATAAAAGAAGATATGTATACGTCCTTCATATCAGGGGCAGAAGATCAGTAATCTTTATAACTGGGCGATTTTTTTATACCCATCACTAAATTTAAAGCAAGAAATACTTCAATTTCTTCAGGTGTAGTGGGTGAGTGGGTGTAAAAGGTGCTCCTTTCTGCGTGGCATATAGATTTGTTTGAAAGCAGATTGTTTCAACTAAGTTTGCTGTCCAAAATAAACCAAATAATTTTGTTGGTGTTATATTCTCTACCTCTACTATATCATCTGCAACACCTGCGACTCCTGTAAATTCACACGGCTCTTTCATTTTGAAATTTTTTTCCACTTTGGTTGCACAACTGCGGAGCTCGTAGTAAGTAACTGACTAGCAGAAGTAGTACACAAATTTGATAAAGGTATTATCATCTGACTCAAAATAATCATTAAGTTCTGGCTGCAGTCCTGACGGTATATCACCAAGTACCATCAGATCGGCTTTTTGGTCATCATCTCTTTCTTCGTCTGATTCGAAACTACACACACTTTCGCCATCAGAAGGTATATCTTCAAACAAAATATCTACGATATCTTGTTCGTTGAGTATGCGCGGCATTCTAATTACATATACATATGTATATAACACAAAATTATGTGGGAAACAATTATTTACTATAGAATGTACTATAGTCACAGTGGTTAATAATCTAACCACCATATTACTTACGTTTGTTTTTGTATATTATGCTCTGGTTACATATATATGTTATCACAAAACAAAAAAACAAATAATAAATAACAAATTAACACTGATTTGGTTTAATAATAAACACTCTATGCTTCTTTATTTCAATGACAACGGACCTGTTAAAAAAGCAAGGGGATGTCCCGAATTTAAATAAAGATATAAATACAACCAGTGAACCCTAGCGACAAAGTCTCACAACAAATGATCAGCGATGTATTTAAAAATATAATTCTTTAATAATTTTTCAATAGATGACGCGAAAGCATGTTTTAAACAAGCAACAATTAGTGGTTAGATAACTAACCACCTAACCTGAAAGAGTTAAATTATTTTTTTCATGCGATCAGAGTTGTAAAATCTTGTTTTGTATAATAGTAAGGAACCTTTAAGGCCATTTTGAAAGGATTTTTTGAGTAGGACAGAATTCTGTTTTTGTGCATTTATGCACTTATATTTATGCATTTATATCTAATGAGAGGAAATTCTTCGTGTAAATGCTTAATTTAAGTTCTTTTGTACCTTTGCAATAACATTTTTCAGAAACAGAGTTATTTCTACCTAAATGATAAAGGTGCACGACATAAGGCTTAAACAACGGTTCCACATGCCATATAGCCCGTTAACCCTAGTCCTTATACCCAACTTTTATTACGTGGACGTATACCCAAGTACAGGTCTGACCAGTAGTAATTATTCGCATCTTTCGTTATAACTTTTAAGCAAAAAATTTTTTTTGTTGATAAAATTTTGTTCCTTAATATATTAATATATTAAGAAGTCATTGAATTTTACAATAAAACAAAGGGAGGAGCGGATATTATGGACCAACTACTTAGAGAATATACAGACTAAGCGTTGGCCATTAGCTCTCTTTTGATTGATTTGATGGCATTGTCAGCGTATATCATATACTTTGAAAATAATAAAAAGATCCCATATAGTAAGCTTAGACGCAAACGTTTTCTTCGCCAGCTCGCCAAGGAGCTATGTATGCCATTCATTGAAAGCCGGACAGTCAGTGTTCAGGTAATGCGTAACTTTAACACGAAACTTGGCATAGCGAGCTATATAAAGACGGCCTTAAATGAAAAAGTTGACCCTACACCTTCAACGAGTGCAGCAGCGGCTCAGCAAGGAAAAAAATCCAAGTTAGAGCTGCTATTTGTGTTATATTCACGACGAACACAGAAGACGTACTCGGAACATGAGCTCTGAATGTAAACGGCCAATATGTGTGCAACATACGAGCAGTTTCTTTGTATGCAAAACTTGCAATAATGAAGACAAAAAATAAATAAGTTAAGTTTTAATAAATAAAATAAGTAATAATAAATAAAATAAATTTACATTACCACAAAAAACCAAAGTCTTTAATAATTTTATTAATACAAATGCATAAGTGGCCACATCTGTACTTGGGTATACGTTCTTGGGGGTCTCGGCTTAAGAAGCTCATAGGTCCTCAGTGGTTTGACCTAGGATAGTAATTGAGGTGTCAGTTGACGCAGAATTTTGCCTTTTTCTTAGATATGAAATTTTAATAGAAAAGTGTAAGCCATTTAGGAGGTGCATTACTCCAAAGAGTCGGTGGCCACACCTGTACTCAGGTATAAGGACTAGGGTTAAACAATTTATATATACATTTCTTTGTACGTGAACTAAAGAAGCAAAGATCTTTAAGCAACATTATTTTATTGGTCCAACTAAAAAGAAAAAAATATTATTAATATTATTGATATTATTTTTTACAAAATACTTTCACCATTAGAAATTTATCTTTAACTAACTGTTCCCACACACACACGTTGTGTGCGTCCTGACAAAATTTTGTTCGATTTTGCTTTGAAAGTAATCCACATCAAATTTCAAGACTCTTGCGAATTTACTTTATATAAAAGTACCCATTCCTGAATAAAATTCTAAAATTTATGTATATAAAATTCTAAAAATTACTGTAAAGCTCTGTAAAAGACAGACAGGAAATGTATTACTAATTATTTTAAAACAGCGCCATCTGTTGACAAACATTCTTCAAAATATACTGCTTCCAAAAATAAAAGATGCCTTAAAGTATGCAGTACCTTTAAATCAGTAATTAAATTCGGTGTAGTTTCACTGCTTTTTCTCAACTTTCTCTTGGAAATAAGTTATTTTTAAAGAAAAAAGTAACTTATATTGGAATCAGGATACTAAGGTACCTCACAAAATTTTGTTAAAATTCATCTAGTACTTTTTACGTAATGCGAGCACGAAGAGAAAAACAGACCGACAGGAAATCACTTACTGTTTTATTATATATATATATATATATATATATATATATATATACATATTCTTAGGTGAACTTTTATGATTAATTTTTTGACAACTTATTTGATTTTGATAAATTTGCATAATATTAAACAATTTAAAGGTATTTAAAATAAGACAAATTATGTTTTTCGTTGGAAATAACCACAACATCGATGTAATATTAGACAACAAGTTTTTTCAACGAAAATTTAGACACTCTGTGACCCTAAATTTTAAGCAATAGTTTTTAGAGTCTAGTTATTATTGTAATAAATTGTACCTAATCGTATTTGGGCACTAAGGGCTTAGACCTCAATTTACTATACGAGAACCAAGGCATATTTAAAATTAAATATGCCTTGACAAGAACTCAATTACTAAATTACGCAAACATATTTGCGCCACTAATTGAATAAAATACGAAATACAATCCTGTTGTTTGTTTACTGAGAAGTATGTTAATAGTGCATTTACACTTGAGCGAAATCTAGTTGTTTTTACTAGATTTCCCACACAAATCAAAATTTAGTAGTACTTAATGATACAACTGTGGTTTTGCCCAAATTGTACTAACAACTACTACGCTGTACAAGAAAAAATTACATTTTATTTCAAAAACAAAAATTAAAATTTATAAAAAGCTACAAAATTGAAACATGGCAATTACAAATAAAATTAAAAATATAAATGAAGTGCTAACTAAAACAAAAGGTAAATCAATGAAATTTTGATATCAAAAACTCACTTTTGTCAAAAAATGCAGTGTAAGCGATGTAGATTTTGAATAGGATTCCAGTTCAAATCTAGATTTCGCTGTAGTGTAAATGCACTATAAGTGAGAAATATTAAGTTCACTGCATGCGATGAAAACTAATAAAAGATTTCACATCATTTAAGCGCATCTCAGGATCAAATGTGTGATGATAGTATCCCATTGCTGTGTTTTGCTTTAATATTTCTTTTACTGCAATTCTTTTTCCATTTCTTTATTTTAACAGTCTTTAATAATACATGTTTTAATAAGCAAAATGTTAAAGTAATAAAAAACATGTAATTTAAAACAAAGATTTTATTTTTAATCACTTGCTGCTTTGATGCCACGTTGTAAAATTAATATAACTTGTTTCATTATGTACTCATATGGTAGCTTTGTTTTTCCGGGCAATTTTTTCGAAATGGGTGAATCGTGCTGTAGAAACGCTCAGAAAAAAAATTTTGTTCTCACAAACAGTTTTAATACCCAAAACATAAATTATTATAAATATTGAATATTTGAATTGTATTAATCGAACTATTTATTTTACATTTAGATGAAATTAGAAGTCAAGATTAAATTACAAATCGAAGGTTAGCTGAAGAAGAATAAATTAAATTACAAATCGAAGGTTAGCTGAAGCAACAACAAATATAAGGTGATAAATATTAAAGCCCTTTTCACACTATTATACTGAGTATTAAGACTTGTCAAATACTTGAATCCAATGAGAAAGTGTGATAGTGTGAAAGCAGTATATTACGAAAATGTGAAATAATACGGAAAGAAATTTGACATCCCATAATACCAAACCATTTTTAGAAAATTTTCTAAACGATAACATTTTTCATTTTATCAGGGTTTTGTTTTTTTAAAGCAAAGAACCAAGCTAATTGAATCGCAGCCGATAGTTTGCCGCCGCCGATGAAATGTTTTCTTTGTCCTGCATCTGCCTTAAATTGTTATCAGTCTTAACGCCTACGTATGTACTTTGTTTCTGCCATGCCTAGAAATTGTTGAATGTACATATTATTTTTTTTTTTGTTTTTTATTAACCGAAAACTTGAACGGCCAAACAAACTAAAGGTGTGTTTAGATTGAGTGTACAAGTCATATGGAATGTCAAATTTTCCATATGTAAAACTATACATATAGTGTAAACCTCTTGAAACATAACATATGTTATTTACCTATGTGCAATAACATGTGTTAGTTTTTTATTTAAAGCACGCTCTATTTGATGTGTAAAACTATATGACAACAGCTGTTTTCAGTGATGTTCACTTTTATTTTCAAAAATTCCGCTCATACATTTTTATCATGAGTTTAAGGAGTTTAAAATTAACCAATATCTTTATGCTAACTATTGTTAGAATAAATCTTTGTTAATGTTCAAAGATTTATATCGATACCTCATAGGTGATATTAATAATAAAGTTATGTAATCTAATATAGATACATATATTATATATCTATTTGCAAGTTTGATTATTTGTACGTCAATCATGGCCAAATCGAATTTAATGATATCTAAAACATAGACAGATCTTTATTTTTGTGGGTCCATTGGGATATGTCTGTTTTCAAAACTAGGGCCAGGAGGGTATAAGGGACATTTTTATAGGAATGACTCAATTTTAATAGAAGTTGAGAACACAATTTCATAAATCTATAGTGATGAAAGGCAAGGTGTGCTTATCTATATTACCGGTACTAAGAAAGACTGAATTAAATGAAAATTTTACTTTACTATAGTGCATTATTTTTCAAATCTTTTTTAAGACGGTAACTGTGTAAACTGTAATATTAACTAATTAACAACTTTGGACAACTTTGCTTTTTAAAATGGGAGAACTCCATTTTGCGAAAAAAATGAATAAAACCTAAATCTTATTACAAATTAACATAATTTTATGTTTTTAATCCATGTTGAATAGTTCTATTTTTTATATTGCAATATATTGAGAAGCATTATAAGAATTTAGCAATCATACTGCAACTATGGTGAAAAAACTACGCTATGTAACCTAGGAAATATAAGTATTGTAATTTATTTCTTTCTTTTTCCACTTTTTACTTTAAAATTAAATATAATTTTAGTTTTTTTATGATTTTTAGCTTTGCTGTACCAAAGAAGAATAAAATGATATTGAAATAAAAAATGTACATATGTAAGTAAATAAACTATTAAATTTTTTGGTATTATAGTAACATTCCAGTAAAAGAAAATCAACGTTTTCATCAAACATTCCCTTTGAAAATGAGACAACTACATTGGCGCATACCAAAACTTTATTAAACTTACATGCAATAAATAAAATGGAGTTCTTTCGTTTTCAAAAGCAACGGCTTTTTAAAGAAATTTAATTCTTTTCTATTGTCATAAGAGTAGGGATAAAAAATATTTTATTCCTAATAAAAAAGAGCGAAAATAAATAGACATTAATATCAACAAAGTTATTCATTTAATTGATGCTGATATGGTTGAAATGATATTAATTAATACTTATTGTATTACTTATTATAATTATTTTTTGTTTTTATATAATTTCTCTCTTACAAATTGATTTCTGTACTGTTGTAGAAGCTCCCAAATGATAACACAAAACGGTAGTTCTTTGCATAGTTGACATCACTAGCGGGTTTCTTATAAAATAAAATGGCGGCAAAAATATGAAAAATTGCCTAATAACTTATTACAGCAATTCCCAATAAACCTATTATTAGTTTTATTATATAGCCTAATAATTTAAAAAAATAATCCATCTATACCACACTTTGAAGACCAGCTGTTTTAAAGATTTGATTTTGTTTTCAACAACAGGAGGTTATGTCATATGTACGTAACATGTTTACGTCTGAACACAAAAATTATAAACCATATGTAAAACACTGATTTTGACATACACATGAAATTCCATATGGATAGCAATTTTGACAGTACATATGACTTGTACACTCAATGTAAACACAGCTTTAAGACCCGTCACCTCTGCCGTCCACATAAAATTGCTCAGCCGACGCCGTTCAATGTCTCGTCTCGGCTTGTTCCTTTGCTGATATTTTTCATTTTATTTGAAGTGTGATAGTGTGAAAACGAAATGTTATGTTACGTTAGATTTTTTGACAATCACACAATTCTCATTGGATTTCTATCTTACAAAATCCAATGAAAATCTTAATACTCAGTATTATAGTGTGAAAGGGGCTTAAAGAAGAGGAAAGCCTTAGGTAGTGGTAGAGTTCGTTCTCACCAATTGACGATTGATGATTGAATACAGTTTTCTCGTATTCCATGATCTGAGTTTGGTTGGTTAAAAATAGTTGATGCTTACAACTAAACACTACCCAAAGTAGATAGATACGAAGAGTACTGATGACGGACGTAGCTGTCTAGAAAATGTGCATTCCGCTCTGCTGGTGTCTGAAAATTAAATTTTCCCAATTTTTCTTTAATGTTATCTCTTGATTTGTAATTTAAATTATTCTTTCTTAGAGAGAATAAAATGATCTTAAGCTTGACTTCAAATTTCATATGAATTATTATAAATATGCATGTACCTGTGCAAAAATATTAAACTTTGGCAACTCCACTGTATGTTTTTCGTTTTCTTATGAAAACCAAAAATTATTTTGTTGTTGTTTTTTGTTTAAAATAGTAATATAAGTTGGAAAAAAACAGCCAGTATAGAAATAAAGTAAGAAAATATAGATTCACTGTTGGTTATTATTGCTTTGTTTGAGCTTTGTTGCTTGTTGTTAAATTGTTTTGACTTAATTCTTATTTAGTCAAATAAAATTTCTCAACATAAGAGTAACTTTAGCTCATTTAATAGCCTGCTACTATACCCAAACTTTGGCAACTTTGCCGAATTATAAAAATAATATAAATTTACTCTTGATTGTTGTTGTTTTTTTTTTTAATCTTTGATAATTTGTCTTTGATTTAATTCTTATTCAAAATACTTTTTCTACTTAAAGTTATTTTTAGCTTATCTAAAATTTGGTTTAAGGTTTCCTAAATTAAACACATAGTGAAATGGACATATACACTAGGTTACCCCACGAAAATAGAAGTATAATTTAAAAATAATTTGGATTTAATAAAAATAAAAGGTCATTATTTTTAAAATTTATATTCTCTCTCAACAAAGACTAGACAACAAAGTAACTAGTTCAATTATTTATTTCTTATTTAAGATTTTATTGGTTCCTTTGCTGAACAAATATTTATATAAGCATTGCAAGTTGCTACATAAATTAACTTTACCAGGTCTAGAAACAAGGTCTAGAAAATTCGTTTCAGCGTAATTTTATAAACTTTTGCCCAAAATTCGCCTAAGTTACTTTGACGTTTTTATTGGTATTTTTCTGAATTAAAACATTGTTATTTACTGCTGGTTAAAATTGCAGTGGCGACCGCCACTTTTTTTCTTATTTTTTATTTCTCTATAATTTAAATAATAAAATTACAATAATCCAAAAAGTAAACGAAATCAAAATAAAATTCCCCTAAAAATCCTTAAAATATAGAAACTATCCTCAAAGAAATCCCCAAAACGAATTTTTTATCACCATAAGTAAATAAAAATCCCCGATTTGGGGATAAATCCCCTAATCTGACAACACTGATAGCACGCTTTAATGAAAATTTAGAATCCAGCTATAATTGAGCATGTGCATAATAATACAGGTATATGCAGGGCGAATTCAAAAAAACTAAGCAACCTTCTTTTGCCCGACTGTGTCAAAATATTTTACTAAAATATAAAGAAAAATATAAATAACGTGAGCTGTGTTCGGAAACACTTCTATAACAAATTATTCATTATGATAAAAATAATTAAATATAATAAAAAATAAAACAGGTTTACTTTAAATATTTAAAATAAATTATATGTAAAAGGAAACAGGTTAATTCTACGTACATAGAAGTGATATTAAAAGTTAAAATTTATAAAGATCAATCGCCAATTTAATTGGATCATCAATCTCCAGATTAAAATTGCTTAAGTTCAGTTTTCAAAGTTATTCTGGTTGGCCACTTTTACAATCCATAATATAAAGGCACACTGTCATTATTCTAAAGAACCCTTACATTTTCGGTTTCAATACATGACTGCTGAGTATGTTTCGCCTTCATTAAGGGACTCTGTGGATATATAGGGACAATGTGAACTAAATTTAACGAGCCTAAAGCCGATTTGGCTATTATAATCAAGTAAGGAAATCAGTAAGCTACATATGGTTACTCCGAATACAAAATTTCCGCCTACGAGAACTGATTGAAATTTAGTTGCAAAGTTTTACTTAAAAAACATACATATTTTTTCGTTTCTTTAATTAAACATTGCAAGTTAAATAAAAGTTTGAATAAAATACATCAATTTTTTCACAACTAACTGAGTAATATAAAGACACTACCTATATTTTGTTTTAGAAATTATTACTAATTTTTAGGTGCGCGAACAGAGTTTGACATTTCCAGATAAAATTGATAAATTGAAACAGCTGTTCTAACAGTTTTACCTGTATTATTATACCATGAGCATGTGTAAACACCAAATTAAATTGCTAAATTAAGATTAAATTCTCTCAATTAAGAAAACATTTCTGAACCAGGGTTGTCAGATATGGCTATTTCTCGCAAACGTGGCGATTTTCAATTTTATTTGGCGATCAAATTTTTGATTTGGCGACATGGCGATTTTAAAAATAGTTGGCGATATTGCTGGCGATTTTACGTTGACTTTTGGCCAACATTAGAAACTGAATTAAGGAATATCAAAATCGATAACAACGAAATTTAAGTTTTAAAAGTAAATTGTTTTTCATATTTAAATATGATTTTACTTTTGGAAACTGGAAACTTTCGAAACATAAATTTATTTCAAGTTCAAGAACATCTTTCCATTTTCATATCTAAAAAAGTTTTTCATATCTAAAGATGATTCTATTCTGATAACTAGAAGCTTTATTTAAAGTTTAAAATGTTGCAACTTCTTATCACAAACAAAATGTCTTGTTTTCCTAACATACTTCCTAATATACTTTTGGATACTTATATACTTGGATATAGAACATATAAAAAATTATATTCTATCTAATTATGTACAGCTACATTAGTTTTGTACTTAATGTGCTGGTAATTCCAATAAATTTTGTATACTTATTTTTTTACATACAAAGGAAGTTTTGCAGTAAGAATTAAGTTGAAAGAATATTTTTTACAAATTAGGTGATTAATTTTAAAGAAAAATTGGATTTATTTATTTACATACTGCTAATTACTGGATAGAAAGATCGATATCAGTAATAAATTCTACAAAAAGTCAACTGCGAAACACAAGCTATAAATTTTATGAATTGACATAGGGCATGTGGCACACATCTGTTGATCTTTAGTAATGTTGAATAAATTTAATTCCTATAAAACCTATTCTAAATTAGAAAACGGTAACAAATACCTTCAGGATGGGTATTTTCAGGTCTCCATTTATTGTAATAACTACTATTTTTCATTGCGTAAAGTAAAACTTTTACCTTTCTCGTGTTCACTAATCATTTTTAATAAAAACAAAGTATTTATATATTTTGGCGACTTTTATTCTATTTTTGGCTAATTTTAGCTATTTCGATTAAATTTATTTTTTGTGATTTGTTAAAAATATTTTTAAGATTAAAAATAGGTGAAACTAAATCTGACATCCCTAGTCTGAACAGAGTATTAATAAAAATTATTTTTATGATTTTTCTCTGTAAAGCAAGCCATGGGCGATGAGTTGTACAACCAATTCTAGGAATCAGTTGTATGCCGTTCCACAACAGATATAAATTAGCGTACGATTTTATGTACAACTTCATTAAACAACCCAGCTCTCTCAAAGATGGCGTTCAATATTCTCACATATGCTATAATAGGCATCGTCCGCAAAAAAAACTTCACTTTCAATGTTAACTACAAGGTGGTCAAAACAATACTACACACGACGTGCTGGTACAACTTGACAAAAAATCAAAATTTTTTTAATCTTTCGCACAACCGACACACAACTTTAATACAATCAGGTCAGAGATGTTACAATTTGTGTACAACTCGCGTTTGACCTACGATTCCTAGAATTGGTTGTACAACTCATCGCATCGTCTATGGCTTGCTTAAGGAAATTGTTGACGATTGAAAAAAACTTTTTCAGCTTAAAAACTGCAAGAAAAATTTGGCGATTTTTTTCTTTTCGACATCATAAAAAAATCTGACAACCCTGCCTAGTATTGTTGTTTAAGTGTGAACAAGTCATATTTAAGAAGGTAATATCGTAAGGGAGAGGAAATATCAGCAAACATATTTTTTAATTTTTTTATATACATAGATTTTAACAGTAATATCTATTCTCTCTCAAAATACATGATTAATGTCAAACTCCATATAAAAAAATTCAAAAAATTTCTTTTTAATATTAGCTCCGCCTTATGCTGTCATGGTTAAATCAGGGCTGCCTAAAGTGACGATTTTCAGCATTTTGCCGATTTTTACACTAAAAAATTACAAAATGCCAATTGCCGATTTTTGGAAAAAAAAAAATGCAGATTTTATCAATTCAATTGATTTTGGAATTTATGCTAAAAATTTAATATTAAATCTGAAACTCATAATATTATTAATAACTGCGTAAATTTTCATATCGAAATGCTCACGGAAACGGTTTGATTTTGAAACTAACTTTAAAACACTAAGGTCCATTATTATAACTTGCCAATAACTAAAGTTAGGATTTTATAGGAGCGATAACTAGTTTTTTGTTATTACAAGTAAGCTAAAAATAACCTTTAGCTATCACATACTTTTAAGACAAGTTACACTAACAAGATTTACCCTTTTATTATAACGAAAAACTACAATAGCTATCTCTCCAACAAAATCCTAACTTTAACTATTGGCATGTTACAATAATGTTTAATCCTTAAGGAATTTTCAGAATTTTTTAAATGAAAACGACAAACAAGCGTTGAATTCGGAGAATTGCATTTTCTTGAAATTAAGAAATATTTACAAAGAATGAAACTAATTTCCGTAACTTTTGGCAACGAATTGCTAAAATAAAGCGAGAATCCACAAAAGCTATTCCAATTTAAACAGAAGTTGTGAAACAAATTATGATTCTACCACATTCGTGCGCAAATGTAGAATTAATATCGAAAACTCCGATGTTCCTTAGAAAATGAAACTTTGGATGAAATATTTTCTAAAGATTATTTAAAACTTTATATTAAATACGATTTAGCAAAAATGTATAATTCTGAAATGTATTTCTTACTATATAGGAATATATATGTGGCGCAAGCTGACGAAAGAGACTTTATCTTACCAGGGTAAAATTTTCAGTACGGGACAAAACAACATTTTATGTTTCTGTGGCTCCAAATGATTTTTTTGAGATCACCTACAAAATAGATTTTATTTCATATTTAACATATTTCATTATACAGTCTTAACAACTAATTTGTTGCCTAACCTTAGCCTCGACTATATCAAAACTATACTTTTGAATGTATGTATGTTTATAAAATACATAAAACCATTAGAATGTGTTATTTCTTTTGTGTTTTATTAATAAAAATCAAATAAAACCCCAACAAATTCTTAGTTTTATTTATGCCGATTTTATTGCAGAATATCAAAACTGAAGTGCCGAAATTGCCGATTTTTTCCCAAAAAGTGCAGACTTTTCAGGAAAATCTTCTGGCAGCCCTGCGGTTAAATATACCTTAAGTGTGAAACAGAGAAACAAGTCGAACGGCTCGTAGCCGGCTTAGAGCCGCCGCCGAATAGAGCGGCATGTCACGACTCAAAAATGTTAGTCGGTTATTTTCTTCTTGGTTTTGTCGTAATGCAATTTATCAAAATTTTAATTTCTATTTTTAAAAAGCTGAATAAAAATTTTAAGCTTTTTTTTAATTTATTGTTAAGTAAAATTCAACCTATAAAAACATTGGGAACATTACAAGTTAATAGAACTGTATTTCTTAAATAACTTTCATTTATGTATTTGTTTAGAGTGGCAGTATTAAAATACTATTTACATCGTTACAATGCTTCACATGTAACCATTTTATAACTGTTATAAAAATATTTTTGAATTATAAAAGGTTTATAAAGTAACTTTTCTACAAGTTTATATTAATTAATAATTTTTGAAAATTTTTCATTTGTCAAATTCTTACACATTATAGGGGCCAAATTCATAAAACATGTTTTCAGTTTGTAAAAGGTTAATAAACAATTTTTTTATGTAAATTTGTTTTACATAAGCATCTCGTAATTTTTTTTTCTCTTTCTAATAACGAACTTGAACCAGAAAAATTATAATATTGTAAGGCAAATTAATAGTTATTTCATCTTTTATGAAAAATGTATTGGAAAATTTACTTAGTAAACTTTATTTTATTTGCGTATAACCTTTAAACAAATTTAACTGCAAATGTAAGAAAATATGTTGTATTTCTCAACACAACACACATGTACCCCCCTTAATAGGACAACATTATTGGTTGTAGTGGATTTTAGTCGGCTTAAGACGACTTACAGCCGCCGCCGACAATTTATTGCTCAGCCGCCGCCGCCGAGTTTTTGCCACGACTTGTTTCTCTGGTGTGAAACTGAATTTATCTCACAGATACACCAGTGTTGGGATCTGAAAATGTTGAAATTGTAACGTCATAATTATAAAATTGTACCAAATCAGCATCAATTGTACCAAAACTGGAATTCAGTAAACTTCCTCGACATTAGAATAGGATAAATCAAAACGTTTATAGTGAGGTATTTGAAAGTACCGATCATTCACCTTGATTCCTTGAATTTCTGTGTTTGTGTTTCTAATTTACTAACAATTGGCAAAATAATTACGTATTCCAAAAGTAACAGCTATACAATATTATTAGCTGGTTACACTACAATTTCCATCAAGTGCTTTAAACTACACCTAAGTCACCTGATCTTAATCCGATAGAATGAATAGACAAATATCTCAGCCGAATACAGACCGAACTGATTGAGGTAATGCAAAAAAGTTTAAACGTTGTAGGTCAGAAAAAGGATCTTGCAACTAAATTACATATCACTTATACATAAAAGGGTTATCAAAATAAATAATAAAAATCCTGAACATAAAGTAAGTGTGTTGTTATTTAGTCAGTCCTAGGCAGGGTTGGAGAACTATGAAATGAGAAATGTTTTTATTGTAAGAAAATGTAAAAAAATATTGATTAAATAGAAAAAATATTATATATAAATTTTACGTATATGAAAATGTACCAAAAAAGCATGAAGTGTACCAGTGTACCACTGATGTCTTTTTTACCAAATTTGGTACAATTGTACCACAAATCCCAACACTGAGATACACATTTCTTAAAAAAATACAACAGCTGTTGAAGAGAAAGAGATTTTCGAAGAGTAAAACAGCCATTAATGAATGTCTTTGAACCGACTGAATTTAGTTGGTGCTTAAAACTAGTCCGCACAACACGCTGAAGCAGTGAACAGTTAAAAAATTATAGAAGAATTGTTGTAAAATTTATGTACATTTGTTTAAAAAAATCTGCTGACACACAACTAAATGGTATCAAAGAATGTGTATATTAATAAATTAAACAACAACAAAAAGCCTAAAAATTTATAACAAAAAACGTGAAAAGTTCATATTTTTTTCTGCAAAAGAATAAGTGAAAAAATAATTATTTTATTCTTAAATTGATATCAATTGCTTTTATACGAATCCAATAAGTAAAATAATAATAATTGATTAAAATAATGAAAAGTTAATTATAAATATTACTCATGTGTATGTATGTATTTATATAGAAATCATTTATTGATTATTTGAAAAAATTATTAACAAAAAAGTGCAAAATCAATAAAAGCAAGATTATTTTGTAAAATATTTTTTCTGTTTGATTTCTTAACATAATTTTTGATTTCGAAGAAATTTTATTCAGAAAAAATAAACCATTACGAGTTTTTTAATATAGGTAGAATTGAAAAATATACATTTCGACAAACATACATTCTCACGTAATCGCCAGTGTGTTTCAATGTATTTGTTTCTTTAGTTGTGTGTAGGAATTCTCAAACACAACAACAGCAACAACAATGACCGTCCGCAATCTGAGTAAAATGAACAAGAAAAAATATAGAAAAAGAAGAATTGGATACAATTTCGCTCTTAATGGCGCTCAAGTGTGGCTTGCCAGATTCGGTATATGCTGACTCCTTTATATTGTATTTGAGGGACTCTCATTTCTGCTGTTTTTTGTCAGAGAGGTTGTAAATTTGTACTTGTTCACTTCTTATCGTAGCCATTTGTGCTACGTGCCTTGCCTTAACGACTAGTCTATGAGCGAGACTATGAAAAGAAACAAGAATCAATTTCTTTTGGTTTTATTTTTTGATTGTTGTTTTTTTTCTGCTTTGCAAAACACAAAATAAGAATAATATTGATAATAATGATAATAATAATAAAAGAAAAAAATGCAAACGAACAAAATAAAGGCAGGAATTCTGCGAGACACAAAACAAATCGATAGATACTTTTTTATTTAAAACAAAATAATAAATAAAAAACTACCTAGAATCCAAACAACGAGACAAAACATTATCACTGTCAGAAGAGAGCAAATAATAACAGTACAACAAATCGTCAATCAATCACGACGTATTGAAATTCATAACATGACAATTTTGCAAAACTGCAACTTGTGGATTGCTGTCGATGATTGTCAACAATTCATGACATAGAAAGACATATCCGAAAATATATTCCCCTACAATGTAGCAAAATTGCAGATGGCATATTTATATTTACATTTTAACAAATCTAAACCGTCTCTAATGGCTAGAAATTATAGCAGAAACCTGAGTAAGCGAAACCCAAGTTCGATAAACGAACTTGCACTTTCGGAACGCCAAAAACATACTTTCTATTTACTGAGAGCGCTATGCGTAAGATGGGGAGGTAATTAAAAATTTCGAATTACCGAGATAACTTTTACAGAAGGCAGTGCCGCAGAGGAATGACATAATTGGACCATCAAACTAAGAAATTGGTGTTCGTAGATCTGTCTTTATTCCGATCCCGTAGGCAAGTTCCAAATCTAGTAACTTACCAGAGGAGTTCTAGGTTGGAATGTACCTTTTAGTGATTTCTACTTTTTGTATAGTAGTCTGGGTAATGTGTTAAATCCCAAAAGAGAATTTATCGCGGTCTTACTATCGGAACAGATTCCGATATCATCTAGCTAACCCGAAAAATTGCCACGTTTTCGGGCTATCCCAAACTTCGAGGAATAAAGAAAATTCTTTCAATTTGTTTCCCGTCTCTAACTTGATACATCTATATATAGTATTGAAATTGAGAACATCTTTCGATAACTGGGATTGGCAACCTTTGGTGATGTTGTGTCTCTCCCTAGTAAGGAAATTCCATCACCCAGCAAAAAAAAAAATTGGGATTTTTAAGCAGTAAAATCGTTTCCTGCCATATAAAATCCCTTAATAGTAAGCACATACATATATTTTGCATAAATAAATGCAATTTTGTATGACATAAAATGTTAAGTTTTTAAAAAACAACGAATTTTTTACATTTCGCCTTACAGTAGTGCATACTAAAAAGCACAACTGCAAGGCAGAGATAAACAAATTTCGAATTTACGAGGAGTTACGAACTTAATATCGTGCGATTTTAAAACATCTAAAATGCGCTGCATTGAGCGCTTAAAAGGAAATGCTACTTAGTGGGACCTCGCGAACAAATATCATGTCAGACGTAAGCAGGTTTGTAAGCAATAAAAACTCGTCATTCCCATACAAAGCTGCATACGGCGAAGCAGTATTTTTTGCTGGGTACTTTCAATTACTCTATACTACTCTATAGTTTTCAGTATGGTACTCAATAGTATTTAATACTAACATTTACATATTAGAAACGGAAATTAACCGCCGAAGTCGTTAATGTTTTTTTAATTTACTTCGAAAAATACTACCCTAAAAATATAGATTAACTACTTTAAAATACTCGATACTGAGTACCCACTACTCAATATTTTGCCAGCAGTTAGTAGTTGGTCGTTCAATTTCCTCCAAAGAATCGGAGTGTTTTTTGACAAACAAACCAGGAGCTTCGCAGTATGGGTTGTCTTACCAAAAAAAAGAAACCGATATAACAAATCTAATAATCTTTGTAATGTCGTACTTTGTTTAAAAAGTTTCTGTAAGCCCTTTTATATCTTAATATTCGAAGCGTAAATAATAGAGAAGACACGTTGGTTAATGTTTCCAAATTTTAAAGGTCCCTAACTTCTAAGCTAAAAGTCATCTGGGCATTAAATTGTGTATTAAGCTATTTCTCTTTCAATGCCTTCACGGTTAAAAATCAGTAATGCATTAAATACATAGACGACATTAGGCTACCTCAGTGTTGGGATTTGTGGTAGAATTGTACCAAATTTGGTACAATCGGCACATCAGTGGTACAAATTTGCAGAAAATGAATTAAATAAGGTTTTTTATTTATTTCTAATTTCACAGTTAGTCAACCCTGATTAGAACCAACTAAATTGTAATTTATGTTCAGGATTTGTGTTATTTACTTTGATAAACCTTTCATTTATAAGTAATAGAAAATTTAGTTACCAGAACTTTTTGCTGGACTACAGCGTTTGAACGTTCTTGCATCCCCACAATCAGTTTTCGGTATTTGGCTGATATATTTTTGCATTATTTCTAGTGAGAAATCGTACGGTCTTTTTGGTAATTTGATAACTTTTTTTTATTAAAATTAATTATTCTTGAACTTAGGATTCGGTTACTTTGATGCAGTTTCAAGCACCTGCTGGAAGTTGTAGGATAACCAGCTCCTAACATTGTTGCTTATAAAGTAGGTACAAACGTATTTTATCAAAATATTTGTTAGTAAATTAGAACATAAAAACTGTAATTCTAGGAATCAATGTCAATTATCATTACTTTAAAATACCTTACTGTAATACTCCAGTATAATGATTTGTTCTATTTTAATATCGAGCCAAATTTTGGTACAATTGATGCTGATTTGGTACAACTTTATCAATTTAAACACTGTCACATCCCAACACTGTGCTACCACCTACTACAAACTGTCATAAATAAAACAAACGTTTGAAGTCGATTATTTTAACGACATCTTATCTACATGGGAAGGGAATATCATAAAATTTAAAAATTATAAATTCATTGAATAAAGATGTTTTGGGCGATAAAAATTATTTGTTTTGACGTGATAAAAGTATTTTTTGAAAAAGTTATATTATCTTTATGAAAGTAAAATAGATATGTATTTCTATAACAATGTCAGAGTTTTGTTATAGCTGTCGTCATCAATATACATACATAATAAAGTAGCTGACGATTGCAGTCAACGGCGTTTTTAGTCATGTAGCCGCTGTCGTCTATGTGTTTAATGCATAAGTTTTAAATTAAAATAGTTGCCACGGTGATGATAAATAAAAAAACAAACCGGGCTAAAGAACAAAGTGGATTAGCCGAGTTTCAAAACGGCGAAATCTTACTTTTATACAATTGCAAATTTTAAATATTAAATACCACAACAACGGCAAAGTAGTTTTTTTTTTAATTCAAAACACGTAATATTTTTTGCAACACTGATGTTGTACGTAAGAATTTATTACAAAAAAATCTAACTAAAATGAAAGAAAACAGCAACGACAAACAGACCGCAATTCAATATTTAACATTAATTAAATGAATTGCAAGAAAAAGAAATAAAACGTGGTTGGACAAAAATAAAAAAATAAAATAGTTCACACTCGTATTCGTTTTGTTTGTTTGTTTGTTTGGATGTTTGTATGTTTGTTTTTATGGTGTGAATAGTGGAGAAAAAACATTGATTTTGCTTTTTAAACTGGTAGTTTATGTGAGTGTGGCTTGTGGATGAGTGAATGTCATAAAAACGCAAAAAAAAAACAACAACATTTAACAGTGTGTTTTGGAGCATTTTTAATGTTTTGTTTCTGGCATAAACGTCTCCAAACTAAAAGTATTCGACATACATATGTATGTATGTACATACAAAGTTATTCTTAACCAGCAATAATTTAAACGATCTATTTTTAATTAATAGATACAAATAAAGCAAGCAAATAACAAAAAAAAAAAAAATGAACAGAAAACAATAAAAATAACATATACATACCTACATAAATTCTAAATGTAGTTAAAAATAAATAAAATTAATTTTTTACTAGCAACGTAAACATATCAAATATACTACAATACATATAAATAAATAAGTCATAATCAAAGGTTCTTAAAGAACAACCTAAAGAATTCATTTATTTACTTTGATCAAAAAAAGAAAAAAATATATACATTGTATGTATAATAAAAAATTATAATGAAATAATCTCAATTGATAAAATGTTATAAGATAAAACATATCTAACAAAAATTTTATAAATTTTAAATTGAATTCAACAAAATCAATTTAATTGGATAAAGAAAAGGAAAAGCAGAGCAAAAGCTGTATTATAAATAATCATGTAAGTTGATACACCATTTAACACGAGCATACATACCTATACAACTGTGTACATACATATATTAGATTTGGAAGTACAATATACACATACGTACAATACACTCATAAATACACACATGCATACATATATACATATACATACATACAGTTGAGTTCTTAAAAATAGGAGTGGACCTTAAAAAACAAACTTTATCGTTTTCATATTAAAAGCAAAAGTAACTACATATATCATCCCTGTTCTGTAAACCGAGTAAAATAAAAACGTGTGGAATTGTAAAAACTCTCGGAATCAAAAATTAGTTTTTATTATTACAAAACATAGAGTTAAAAAAATAGAAGAAACAATGCTAGTTTTTTAAATAAGAGGTACTTTAACACCTACATACTTCCAAATAATATGTCTGATTTCATTGATTTTTTTTAAATTCATAAGTAATACGTATTAAATTTTCCTACAAAACTAACTAAATTAAGCTTTAACTGAATTAAACTTTTCGGTGGAAGAAATTTAGGCATAGTGAAACAAATGTTTGAAACCGAAACACTATTGTCTAAAGCGGCATTTAGATGGTCAATCGCGGCTTGTCAGCGCGGGTTGATGGCAAGCTAACAAGCTCGTGTAAACGACCAAAATTCGTGTTTGTCAGCCGCGCTGGATGGAAATCAAAAATTTTTTATATTTTGTGTTTGCCGTCACGCCATCAAGCTTGTCTTAATGCATGTTTGTCAACCACAGTGTAAATTTCATTTGAATTTTTGTAAGCAGGCAGTAAAGATGTCTCGGCTAGAGCGCTTGTTTTTAAGAGAATTTATTGTTTTTGCATGTGGGTTAGTTTTTATGTATGGTATTGTATGTAAAGCGTTTTTATTAGAGTTTATTTTTAAAATATTTCATTTATTTAATTATTGCGTGTGTGTTTATATGGAAATATTAATTGCCAAAATTCAAGTTAAGAAAGGGTATGTAGACGAAATAGCAAAAATATTATTTAATTGGTATTTTTCAATTATTATAACGGAAAATCCCATAACGAAGTTGGGGAAATGTTTTCCTTCAACTTAGGACAGCTTCTGACATTATTACTTGTTCTAAAAATAAAGATAGATTTGATTAAACCTTAAACAGCACAATAAGAAAGGATTCACGGTGCATTAAAAGTAAAATACTGAAAACTATTCATGATAGAGAACATATAACTGTGGAGTATATGTATTACAGGGAACTGTTCGAAACTTTGAATTTTGTTTCTGTATTAATTTTCCTATTCATTCACACAGTATGAATTAAAGAAATTTTAATGAGGCATAACTCTGACCAGATACTAAGAAATTCAATATTGCCGAAAGGTGTTCTTTTGCAAAAATAATATAAAGAATATTTGTATTTTTTCAACAAATTTTTTTAAATAATTGATTAGAAACTGAATAATAAATAAAAAATATAGTCATGATGTGCCATCAGAGAAACAAGTCGTCGTAAAACTTGGCGGCGGCTGGGCAAAAAATTTTCGGCGGCGGCTAAAACTCGGCTGACTTACAGCCGACTTAATCTGTTATCAAAAAGAACAACAACAAAAATAAACAATCACTTATATTTATTGATAATTTTTTTACTTAGAAGAAGTAAATGTTACAAATTAACTCGAAATTAACTCGATTTTAAGAATTATGATTTATATATAGTTTAAACACAAAATTATTAAATTTTCTACTGTTTGAACAAAAAAATTTAAGTTTTTATTATTATGTTCAATTGTTTTGATTGAGTGTTTTTTCTTCAAATAATTTGTTATTAGGATATGTACATACATATATACAATGTGAAAAAAAAACTTATTATCGCCCATGTTCTGAAAACAGTGCGTTTTCAAATCGCAAATCGTTTTTAAACCGCAAAACGCATTTAAGCATGTTCTGACAACGAAGCGATTTGCTGGCGTTTTGCTTAAAAGAAAAATTTTTTATTGAAAGTATTTAATAAACTAACAATCAAAATTAAAATGCCTACAGCGTATTTACTTGCTCAGCAAAATTTTTAATTAAAATTGTGAAAAAATGTTAAAAGTTTTTCTTCAAATAAAAACAGAACATATTAAATTTTAATTTTACATCAATTTATTTTCACTTTCAAGTGCAGTTTAAATAAAAATGACCATATCGCTTCAGCATACACTAGCGGTTTGAAATCGCCAGATTTCTAGCGTTTTCGTTTGGCAGAACACCTGTTTGGCGCAAATTTTAAGCGATATGCGTTTTTTAGGACATGGGCGTATATCTTTTTGTGCCATTTTCAACAAAAACTTTAAACATTAATATTTATTTCTGTGGAAAAACAGTTACATTTTAAGCATTAGAAGGTTGTAATTCATATTTTAATGTTGCCAGTCGTAAAAAAATATATGTTTACTAACTTTTAAGGCTGGCATTACTTTTAGGTAAAAATTACCATATAAATACAATTCCATTAACAATCAACTTTAAATAAAAAGCTACGAAGTTTAATTTACATTTCTTTACTAATAGAAATTTGAATATACAAAATTTAAAGTATGAAAAAACCCAAAAGAAAAATGTCGGCTAACATTTTTGAGCCGTGACAAGCCGCACTCTTCGGCGGCGGCTCGATTATTTAAAAAAAGTCGGCGGCGGCTGTTAGCCGGCTACGAGGCGCTCTACTTGTTTCTCTGTGCGCCATCTTAAATAACAACCTCACTGCTCAGTGTCTGTCAAGGCATATTTAACAAGGTGACTGCACAAGGCGGAGCTAATATTAAAGAGAAATTTTTTCAATTTTTTTTATATGGATTTTGACAGTAAAATAGATATTTTCTCTTAAAAAAACTGATTAATGTCAAACTCCATATAAAAAAAATTGAAAAAATTTCTCTTTAATAATAGCTTTGCCTTGTGCAGTCACCTTGTTAAATATGCCTTGGTGTCTGTTGTATAATGATGTTTGACAATCTTCGCTTGATCATGTAAATGCTAAACACTCTCTCTCATCAACCCGCGCTGACAAACCGCGATTGACCATCTAAATGCCGCTTAAGGGATAGTGTTATTCAACTATATTTACGGCAGAGCTAACTTCGTTCAAGAAATTTTCATTATTTAAAAATAATTCAAAAGTTTTACAAATCATTAAAACTTGTTTTAAATTCATAGCTTTTAGAGAGCTTTTATGTCAAAGATTCATTTCTCTAAGATTGTTACAAACATAATATTTATGCAGTGACTGATCAAATATTTGTAGATCCTCTTTCTCCTGCAAGAAGTGAGATGCACCGGCGGCAAAACAGGCAGGCAATGAATGGGCAGTGGATTTAATCACTGCTTCCTTAGGAATATACCGCCCAACTTCGGGCGACAGAGCCGCGTTTGGTATCGACAGTATGCACCACGTTACGGTGGGGTTGTCATTTGGTTAGGAAACACTACATAGTCGCTACGCTTCAGTACGATCTTTACCATCCCAACTTATCAAATGCATATTTTTATGTATTGATAACTCTAGCTAAGAACAAATAACACTTTAAATTACCTAAGACCAAATTCAAATTTCTTATTTTATAACTTAATTATATTTAAGTAAAAATGTGTGACGTATTAAATATAATTATAAATATAAATAAAATTATAGCAGAGTTCAGTGTTCGATGGAAATTGCCTTGCAAAAGTGCAAGTGCAAGTGCAAGTGCATAATATCATATCATTTTTGTAAAATCCAACAACAAGATTCATATTGTTTTTGTTAAATTTTGAATGATATAAAACATTGGGACTTTCGCAAGACCACTTTCATCAAACACTGAATACCGCTTAAGGCCATGATTCACTATCATACTCAGTTGTACGATCTGTCAAAAAATGCATGTGTGCTCAAAAAGTATGATACTGTGGCTTAGAAATGTATGTGTGTGACACACTTTTTTACAAGTCGTACGATTTGATAATCTTTTGAAAAAATTCATTAAATATTGTTTTTCCATGCGATCAGAGTTGCAAAAACTTGTTTTGTGTGATAGTGTGGCATCTACAACGCCATTTTGAAAAGATTTTTAAAGTGGGACAGAATTCAGATTTTTGGTTGATTAAATCGTACGATTGTGTAGGATAGTTAGGCCTGGCCTTTATGTGCAATAGAATGAATAAAGATTTTAACGACTAAATGAAAATTAATACGTAAGGAAGAGCATGAATTGATTTTTAAAATATAAATTTTTTTATTTAAAAATTATTCTTTACTCTATTTTTAACAAACTTTAGTTTTTTAATATAACAATAATAAATGCTATGATAAGAACCCTGCGGGAAATTGATGACAAATGTTCCAATCTTACTCATCCCATGACTTGTATAATCAAAAATGGTACAAGAAGTTATGGTTCGTGACTTATAAATAGAATACATATCACGTTACTGATTTACATGTGGTAAAACTAGATTTACCTAGAGATCGGATGGTACTCCAGTAACTAGCACTTACAGCACAGACGTTAATATTAGGTCTAACACTTATCACTAAGTGTAGTATCGGTGTCCATCGATACAAGGCCATCGCCATGTTAAAGTGACAGGTCTCTTTCATATTGCGATGCGAAAGCAATTTCGATTCGAAAGCTCAATGCGATAAGAGGGCAAATCGGTACTCTCTATGTCTTTCGCAACACCTTTCGCAAAATTTGTGAAAAAGTGGCAACATTAACAGTTTAAAATATGTAAACAAAAGTTAAGCCGGTTGCAAGCAGATAGCTTCGATATACTTTCAATAAATAAACGCTGGTATAATAAATCTGTTATAGAATTTTTTTCAAATTCTTATAGCTTTATTTTTAATTTTTCCGTTACTGAAAGTTCTACAGGAAATCCACGCATATTTTACATAAATAATAGATAGTATATAAATTTTTTAACCAGATATATCCCCCCTTACAGGATCTCCATCAGATTTTCTAAATGTTTTGTGCTACATTTTGCTTCCGGCTTGTTAGGCATTAACTCGCAGCAACTGTTTCATGGCCAAATCAGTATCTACTCAAATTAAAAACTGCCGTTGTTTTATTTGTAACTATTTTGCTTTTATTTCTCTAAAAATAACGATTTAGATATCAATTAAAACACATTTTTAAAGTAATTACATGTTTTCTTCCTTTGCGCTTGCTCTTTTACTATCGCAAAATATTTGTGTTTATCGAACGAATTTGACATACGCTTTCGCATTACAGAGTGTGGTGCTGCCATCTTTGCGAAAAAGATATGCAAAAGAAAAATGCGCGAACGCTTTAAAGAGTACAAATCGTTCGATTTCGTACCATTTTTTTCGTATCGCAATAGAGAGTAACCCCCCTGATCCCTATTATTTAAGAACTAGTCACGTAACAAGTGATATGTTAGCAAGAATGATAAATGACAAGGTTACGCCATGCGCATGTTTTCCCGTTGATGACGTTGTTCGGCCAATGTAAGGTTATCAAGTCTGTAATCAACAAATTACTTCAAATAAGTACGTACAAATAACTTCCTAATTTATATTAAAATCTCTCATAATTTATAGTTATACTCTCAATCAGAATTATTAGCCAATAGGAAGAGAGTTTTGTGATGTCATAAGGCCGACATGAGCAGAAAATTTCAATTTTATTTTCGGGATGGCGCAACCTTGTCTTCTATCATCTTTGTGTGTTAGTTTCGCAAGATCATAGATTTTTTTTTTAAATCCAACAACAAAATACATATTATTTTTGTTAAATTTGATTGATATAACGCATTTGCACTTTCGCGAGACTTATTGAATCAAACACTGAATACCGCTATGATATTGTATAAATTTGTCTGTGCTTTTATCTCTTCCTTAAAATCATTACCAAGATGTCCTTGCTTTCATTGGAAGTTTAAAAATAATCAAAACCCGTGATTGATCTAGTTCATGCCAGATCTCTCCAATTTCTACAAGTAGGTTCATCAATCTGATTCTATCCACAAGTCGCTAATGATTACACTATTTGCTGCTTATTGGCTGAGAGTATGATGATAGGTCCCTTGTCTTGCATATGCACGAATGTCTAGCAAATTTGATGTATTTTTATTACTTTTTTAGCACAAAAAACTCTGAAAAGTGTATTTTTTAAATATGATAAGTTTTAGGGTTTATATTTAATTTAGATTATATCGCATCTGCTCAACAGAAGTGTATTAGCTAATGTTTTCAAATTTTGCGAAGAATTGAAACGCAGCTCTAATATTCACTACAAAAATCTCACATAGTTTTGACTGTGCTTTTAAATTTTTTAAATATTTTTAAAAATATGCATTTAATGTAAAATTAATATACATACTCGTATGTACATATTTGCATTAAATTTCATGAAAATAAAAAGTAAAACTATTCCAAATTTAACAATAAAGATTGTAATAAAATTATGTTTGTTTTACTATGATTAAAAAATTACTTCACATACAGAGTGTATTTAGTACAATTTGAGTCCAAAAAGTACAATTATAGAAGATGGTTGGTACAATTTTAAAACTTCATTTGACAAAATAATTTTTTCAATTTCAATATGAAATAGTGATAAAAAGTGACATTTGCTATTGTTATGTCACTTGTAAAATTTAAAGAAGATTGGAGTAGGATAAGAGGTGCCGCAAATCCAAATGCCGCAGATCCAAATATATTAAAATTTAGCTAATTTCAATACATTTGGATCTACAGAAACTGCATTATAGAAATAAAAGGACCATTCTAAGTTCATTAAATAAGTTTCAGTCAACGAAAAATCATTACAATATCATATCTACCCCTATCTTACTAAAACAAAGAAAAAAGTAAATTAAAAAAATAGTTTTCATGTTTTTATACCCCAATTAGGTATTAAAACGTGAAAAAGGTTATAAAATGACGATGGATAATAATTTGTTATGTTTTGCATTATTTTAGGATTAGTTGTAATGAAATTAAAATAATATTAAATATGACAACTCACCAATAAAATAAAAAATAACTATATAAGATTTAAAGACAAAAAAATATGTTCAAGGCTTCTGCAGCACCTCAAGATGTGGTCTTGTGACAATAAAAACTTGTAGAATAACTTCTCACATAAACAGACAAATTTTTATCAATATTTGAACGGGTAATAAAAAATTATTTCCTGCCATATACCAACGTTCCAGCCATATACCAACGTTCTATCTTCTATATATATAAAGCATAAAATGTGTTTGTTTTTATGTATGCTTGTCGGAAAGCTATAGCTGCCCACACCAGTGAACCGATCTTTCTGAAATTTTCACAGTTTGTTATTGGATATACGGATGGTAAAATAGGGTAATTACTTGTTTGATATTGGACGTGGACGTGGCACCTCCCATACAAAGTAAATATTAATCATCATATTGATACCTTCCCATAAGAATGTATTAAGCGACATTTCTAAAATTGTTCAGGAAACAAAAAAAGGTCTCATTTAGTTATTTATTTGTGTATTTTATTGAAAGGAACAGAATACAAAACTTGACATAATACAAATTTCATGGATCAACATTATTCCAGTGAGAAAACTTGGCGGTTGATACAATTTTATTTTCTCTCTAGTTTCCTTTGCATCCATGATAAGGCAGCGAAACCCAGGCCAAAATGTGGCGCTTAACTTCTAGTATAGTTCCACATCAAAAAGACATTTTCGAAAAAAGTGTCGCTTAATACATTCTTACGGTAAGGTATCGATATATCTTGGTAACCTCTATATTAACGTAAATAGTTTAGCGAAACACAGACTGAGTTGGAATAGTGGGCGTGGTACCTCCCATACAAAGTAAATATTTATCATCGTATATCTTGGTAATGGTAATAGGTAGTGCTGTTGAAATTATGCAACAGGAACCTCTATATTAAGGTGCATAGTTTAGAGGAAGATAGACTGGATTGGAATAGTGGGCGTGGTACCTCTCATACAAAGTGAACAATTTTTATCGCGTATCTAGAGAACTACAATAGCTAGCACCTTGGAATTTCACACCAGTAACCCCCATATTAACCTACATAGTCAAGATAAACACAAACTGAGTTGGAATAGTGGGCGTGGTACCTCCCATACAAAGTAAAAACATTATCGTGTTCCTGGCGAACTACAATAGACAGAGCCTGGAATCTTTGCACGAGTAACCCCTATGCTAATGTGCATAGTCTACCAAAATCCAAAATTAATTGGGACAGTGGGCGTGGTACCTCCCATATAAAGTGAAAAATTATTATCCTGTAACTAGAGAACTGCCATAGGTAGCGCCTTGAAATTTCGAACAAGTAACCATCATATTAACGTACATATTTTAGCTAAACATAGACTAAATAGGATTAGTAGGCGTGGTACCTCCCATACAAAGTGAACAATTATCATCGAGTTCCTGGCGAACTACAATAGATAGCGCCTTGAAACTTTGCATTAGTAACCCCTGCGCAAATCCGTATAATCTACTAAATTAGAGAATGAATTGAGATAGTGGGCGTGGTATCTCTCATATAAAGTTAAAAATTATTATCGTGTACATAGAGTACTATAATAGATATGATCGTAAAAGTAAGTACAAGTAACCTCATACCAATACGTACACTCTAGAAAAAGATAGGCTGCATTGGGACAGTGATCACGGTACCCCCTATACAAAGTAAAAAATTATTATCCTGTATCTAGAGAACTGCAATAGGTAGTGTCTGGGAATTGTCCATCAGTATCCCCTATATGAAGATACATTGTTTAGAAAAACACAGACTGAATTGGAATGGTGGGTATGGTACCTCCTATACATAGTGAGTAATTATTCTCGTGTACCTAGAAAACTGCAATAGATAGAGCCTTTAGGCCTTGCACGAGTGGCCCCTATGCTAATGCACATAGTCTACCAATGTAAACTGGATTGGGGCAGTCGGCGTGGTACCTCCTATACAAAGTGAAAAATTATTATCGTGTACCTGGAGAACTACAATAGATAGAGCCTTGAAACTTTGCACAAGCAACCCACAGAGTAATGTGCATAGTGTAGCAAAATACTGACTGGATTGGGGAAATAGACGTGGTACCTCCCATATTAAGTGAAAAATATTATCGTATACCTACGGAACTACAATAGCTAGAGTCTTGAAACTTTGCTCAAGTAACCCTCACACTAATGTGCATAGTCTAGCAAAATACAGACAGGATTAGGATAGTGGTACCTCCCATAAAAAGTTAAAAATTATTATCGTGTTAATAGTGTATAGTCAAGCAAAAAAAACAGATTGGTTGGGAACAGCAGGCGTCGTTGCTTGCATATAAACTAAAACATTTTTGATGTGAGAATAGTGTGCGTTTTCGAGTTAGAGGTTGGCCATACTTTTCTTCCAAGTGTTTATTATACTTTTTGTGGCTGGGTGTAGCGAAGCGCACCGGGGATAGCTAGTATTTATCTAAAACAAAAGTAATTATTTTCTAAACATGATACCTTTTTAAGTCTAACAATTTCTCCACTCGCATCTAATAAAGCAATAGCTAGCGTTTTGCTATGATTACTATAGGCCGGGACTCATAGAATCCGTCATAAGTTATACGTCGTCTTTTTCAACGAACAAGAAAGTTGAAATACAGGTTTTCTAATGAGTGTTGTCACAATCAGTACGTCTTAGTCAACTCAAAGTTGGGCAACTTTTAACTTTTGACGTGCGTTCAGAGCTATAAATTGGTTTCTCTTTGTTTTTATCTCTCAAAAATAATTTTTTGTGTTGAGTGGCAGCAAAAAAAAACAAAATACAACAAAATGAATAAAGTAAAATGGTGAAAAAAGATTTTCAAGTTTTTTATTTTCTGATTTAATATTCGTCAACAAAGTACTAATTGTGTCAACCTCTTCCGTTGTTACTTTAATTTCAGTTGAGAACGTTAATGTATGACGGATTCTATGTGCCTCTGCCTTAACTCTGTCGACAAACTTTTTACTAAACCTACTAATTTCTTGTTTAATTTTTGGTGTTGACAAATCTTTATGAATGTTATCATTTTTTATGTACCAATGCGCATTTGTAATCATTCTTAAGGTCTTAGATTAATAGCGCTGCAGTCTTTCAATGTTCGAATTGCTTGCGGTTCCCCATAATTAAATTCCATATGTCCATATGGGTTTGAGAATAGTTTTGTAAATCATGACTTTGTTTTCAAGACTAAGTTCAGAATTACGACCGAGTAACCAGTACAGACTTTTTGTTTTAATATTTTTTTTCTGGATTAATATTTTTAAGTGATTCTGAATCAAAATTGAAGCCTCTATCGGACAATTATTATTTGTTATTAATACTGTACATATTACAGTAGCAACTGTAACTTTATCCTCTAATGGCATTCCTATCTAAAGTATATATTGTGTAGAAAACCGGCCCAAGTATACTACCTTGTGGTATTCCTGCTTTTACTTCGCATAAATCGGAGATTTCATTGCTTATTTTAACATAAAAATGTCGATTGAATAAATATGACTTAAGTAATAGATAAAAAGGAGTACGCAGAATATACTTTAATTTTTATAAAAGCACAGGATGCCATACTTTATCGAAGGCTTGCTTGACGTCTAAAGACATCAGAACAATATTGCTTTTTCTCTAAATCATTTTGAATTATATTTATAATGTGGTGGCAATATTCAGGCGTTCCATGTTTATGGCGACATCCGAATTGATGTTCTATAACTATATTTTTGTTGTCTAAAATCGGTTGCAATCTTTTTAAAAATATATTTTCGATATTGTAGTAGTAAGGCTACCTGATAATTGTACCTTGGTTTGATCTCTCTTTCTATATATAAAAAAAACTTTCAAATAAAAATATAATAATAAAAAAACAGTTTTCTCTGATCATTTTATTGTCCAAAATTAGGCAGATGTTAAGCTTTATTTATTAATATTTTGATATTTTCCGTTATTTTAAGCGAGTTTGATCTACATACATACATATATATGCATGTATGTTTGTACGAGAATGTACATATAATAATCAAAAAAAGTTTTATATTAAAAATTTAGTCGTTTTTAGCGTGAAAAAAATGTTTAGTCTTTCGTAGCCTTTTGTTAAATGTAATTTCCCCATTTATCTCAAAATGTTTTGGCAACACTGGCATTTACTCATTCAAGAGATCGTGAGAGACAGAATGAAGTACACATGAATACGTTACTAAAAATTGTAATAGAAAAAGCATGAGAACATTGCAGAGAGATCAGGAGAACTGGTTTTAGTTTGTAAAACAAAATACAAAACACCACTACCATGATTTTGAATATAAAATTTAGTTTTTTGACGGGGACGTGCCTATTTGTATCTGTGTGCAATTATCAATGGTTGATTGCCTCTGTTTAATGGTACTGAATTTGTCTTTTGTATCTGTGAGTTAGTTGTGATTATGTGTTTGAGAGTGTGTTTCTTTCTGTCTGCTTATGGCGCCATGCATGACGCCGCTGTCGTCGTTACTATTATTTCTTTTATTACGTCAGTGGCGCCCACTGGCGCCTGATGTTTAAGCTGTTACCTTCAACTGATTTAATAATTTGTTGGTACTTCGTTCACATAATAGAGGGACTAAGTAACTGACTGACTGGCCTTATGGCTAACTGACTGACTGACTTGAATAGAATAAATTTTTGGTTTTATTTTTTGTACTCATTTATTTATTATTTAGCCTGACTAAGTGCACGCAAACAAAATTTATTTTACATAAAGGAAACTTCAGCTCTAGTGCCAGCTAGACGCCGCTAATGTGGTCGTAAATATTCTATTCAATTGGTGCCACAAACAAGGTGTGATATGGAACACAAACTTTAAAATAATTAGATTTTTCAATAAATTACTTAGCTTTTAAAAGAATAAAACAAAGAGAAGGAAGGACAGACACACAGACAGACAGTCGTCTGGCTCAATCAACAGCAATACTCTTTATTAATATTCAAATTAATGTTGTTGCTATTTGAAGAAAAATACTATTTCTTTAGTTGGATGATTTGTCAGTAGAACAAATACTTGTGGAGTAGTACAAACATATACACATACATACATATGTCGAACATACTTACGAAGTTAGTTAGCCATATGACTAAATAACTGACTGGTTAGCTGGATGTCTCGTTGGCAATCTGTCTAAATAGTTTCTTAACTGCTGATTTAAGTTAACTGACTGTCAGGCATTAAATTTAATGACATAAAACAAAAGCAGAGGAAAAAAGAACAACCGAAGCCCTGAACACAACATGAGAGGCGAAACATACTCGTAAAACATAAAACCGCCGGTGTCTACATACCTACTAAACCTGTCTGTTTAGCCGTCTGTCTGCTTGTGTATACATACATACATATGTATGTATATACATATATATGTACATATGTATTTGTTAATGTGGCTGTCGTCATCGGAGCCATTGTCGATGACTTGATGTCGGCTGATGAAGGCAATTTAACAACAACTTTGAGACATGATGAAAATGGAAAAAAAAATATTTTTTTTAGAAGAAATCGATTATTTCGTTTGAGACACATAAAATCATTTTCAATTAAAGTGTCAAAATGTTCTTGTAAAATACGAAACAATCTTAATGAAAAGGGAAACATATTTATTGCGACAGTCGGGACAATAGCAAAAGAAATTCAAATTATGCTCGATAAAAATAAAGTCATTGTGGGATAAAAACGAGTACAAAATTTTGTTAACTTGTGGAGTGTAGGGTTTCAATGAGGTCGTTAAAGCCGAATTAGGTTTGTACCGAAACATTTTATTTTTAGGTTATATGTTGGTTAAATTGATGATGTACGTACATATTTTTTTCTTTCTCCTTGCTTTTTTGAGGTTGTTGCTGCAGCAGCAATAAATGTTAATGTACATAGTTATTTTTTGCTGCATAGAAAACATTTCAACCATGAAATAACCAAGAACGTACATGCAATCATTAATCTGTTAAATTTATAGCAGGCGCCACATTACCTACAACATGTAGCATAAGCAATAGGAAATATAAAAAAAATCTTCCTGTCTATCTATCTTTAATATGTCCTTTAAATCAACAGGAAATTCTATTTTATTAAGAATTGACAAATTAAATACTTTGCGAATGTTATCAGAAATAAAAAAAATAACTTGTAAATTATTTCAAATCATCACATTCTAACGAATATTAACGAAAAAATATATTCTCTTTATAATTTCAGATCAAAAAGATCCCAAATTGTTTGAGATAATTGATGTACGTTTACACAAATAAGAAAAATACCCGTAAAAAGAAATAAGCACTTAAAAAACTGAGGTCAGTTAAAAAGTGACGTTTAACATAAAATCAGTTAAAGCGTATAATGCAAATAGGATAAGATCGATGTTACCACTACACTTAATGTCTCTCCATGAAATTTCAAAGCGAGAAGAAAGAACTATGGCGTTATGCGTCAAAAAACATAACAGCACCTGTCCGTGGAACGAACAGACCGCAACCACTGCCGCATCGCCTTCCACATCAACGCCTCCCTCAGTTGAGAGAATTTGCCATGATAACACAGTGTCCTCAAGAACCATCATTATTGGGCTATTGCGACGGCTATGGCGAGAGCTCAACATCGTCGACGACTACCCCACCACCGCCGTACAGTTCTATGCCCGAGTTAGATTATTCCTCGAATGCGACAATGCCGGATCATTGTCTGAGATTTCGCCAGCATCAGACGTATCTAACAGACGGAAAACTGGGAACCTCTGCCTCGGCGACCGACTCCGATACGAGCTACAATCGACAACAAGCACCCAGCACAGGTGGTTACAACTGCGCAAACACTGGCGACGAAATGCTCGTAGAAAATTACGAAAATCTGAGCCAAACCAACGCGTCCAGCAGTTACCAGTTATCAATCGAACTCCAGAAGAAAGCACGTCGAATATTTCCACAACCAAAAACCCCGTCAAACACCCAAGAAGCTGCAACATCGACTACAACAACGACAACATCTTACACGACATCGTTTGCTGCAACGGCAGCAAAGATTCTAAGGAATTGCTGTGGCGGCACCTTCGGTTCCTCGAATTCCGTCACAGCCACTTCCCCCAACACGAATGCCAACAACAACAATTCCACTACCTATACCTGCAGCAAATTAAACTACCAACACTCCAAGAGTGGGGTAGATCATTTGGAGAGCAACATCAACAACTACCAACCCGAACAATACTTCAGCACCCTAATGAAACAACTCAAGGCCAGTCAAATATCGTTACTCTTAAAAGCAGTAAAATCGCGACACGATCAAGTCATCCTCCTTATCCCAGCAACCTCCACATCCTCTTCTACCTCGTCACAGGGCTGTTGTGTTGCCAACTGCCAAACAAACTGTATACTAATACGACGTGCCGAAATTCTCGGCGAAGAACCATATGTGATAGCATGTCGCCTATTTTTTTGGCAAGATCTAAAAAACGCCTCTCAACTAAAACGTTTGCCCGTATGTCCGAACGAACGAGACCCAGTATATGTATGTTGCAATCCATTACACTGGTGTCGCATCCTCGAAACAGGTATGTTTCATGTTTATTGTTTTATTTTTTTAATTCTAACAGCGACATGCTAAATATCGGATAAAAAATTAATTTCGGTCGACGAGTGAAATGTTTTCATTCAAAATTCGTAACACTGTGAAATGATAAAGACAGAAAGAAATTTTTGCACTCGAGTGCATTAAATACAACATACCAAAGGGTAACTATGTATGTATATCAAATACTTTGAACAAACTAAAAGAAAACACAACCACGCAAGCTCTGTGGCAACGAGTAGCATTTTTCCTGGCGCCACTTGCTAAATTTACGCAAATCGTTTGAAAAGAATTTAGCCGCCATCACTTGCCAAAACACCAACACGCACTTACACATACTTGCGATTTTTGTTTGGCATGTATCGATGTATTCATGTGTGGATTTATCTAAAATCGGATAAGTACAAACAGGGATGGTAACTTGGGTGTAATTCGAATTTAAAAAGTACAATAATAAATCAATGACACCAAAAGCAACATAACTGTTGTATTTATAATTTTTAATTATTTATTTTTTGGATGCCTTTATTTTCAAAAAAAAAACTTATTTCATAATTTATTTCAAAGGCCAAAATGTCTTTAATTTTGTTAAGTATTCATTTTTTGTAGCATAAATGAAACATGAAAAGTCGTGCACCTTTCATACTATTGCAATTCTTCACTTGGTTAAAATCCAAGAAATCACTAAAAAAAAAAACAAAAAAAAATTTAAACATAAGAAATTTTTCCATTCAATTCAATTTTGCTTCGTGTTTATTAGTAAAGTTTATAAGAAACTTATCTACTTTATTGAATGACAAAATAGCGAACGTAGCTGCAATTTGGAAATTTTTATTACGATTTTCATCAGATTTATACTCCAAAAATCTGACTTAGAAATATGTTTTGCGGAGGAACCTAAAAATCTTCAAAGCTTGAATATATAACCTGTTATAATTTAAAAATGTTGCAAAATGGATACAACATAACCTAAATATACTTTTTTCTTTTTCCATTACAATATTACTGTACTAAAAGAAGTAATAAATAGAATATTTCAAGCTTGCATTTGATTTTTATCATATTTATATAATGTGTATGATTTTGAATAAAAATATAAAAAAGTAAGAAAAGAAAAACAAAATAAAACAAAAAAAATATCTAATGCATATTTTATTCAGTTTTCTTTTTTTTGGCAAAATCATAGTTCTTAAAGTTCAACATAGCACAGAGTTGAAATGCCTTCGACTCAGCTGAACACCAGCAATGCAAAAAACTAAAGAAAGCGATGCTTAAACTTGACATATGTATGTAGATATAATTGAAACCCTTTCCGAACGGCTGAAGGTCAGCAATGCAAATCTAGGGTTCGTTATACTATAGAGCAGTGGTGGGCTTTTCCTCATTTTCTATATCCGTGAGTATAGGGAAATTAAATTCTGCTAGAGGAACTTTGGCAACATTCACTACGTGTTGCTTTCTTTACATTTTAATAATGAAAATCAAATGAGATGCTTGTTCTGCTTCTAACACAAGCATAATAATTAAAAGTATATGTAAGTTTGACATCACTGCTAAAGAGCAAAATAACATAAATTTAACATTTACGTATTTCTTCCTTTCTTTCGCATTCGTGTGTTACCAGTTTGTAACATTTTCTGTTGGATAATTATAGATTATTTAAGCCCATTATTATATCTTGCCAATAGCTAAAATTAGGATTTTATCGAAGAGAAAAGGAGTTTTTTGTTATTATAAGTAAGCTAAAAGTAACCTTTAACTGTCACCTACTTTAAAGACAAGTTATCGTAACGAGTCTTACGTTATTATAACCAAAAGCTACTTATATCTCCGATCAAATCCTAATTTTAGATATTGGCAAGTAATAATAATGGGCTTTAAAGATTTATAGCAATATTTCATGACTGTTACAACAACAAAAAGTCCATAATTTATATGTTTGTCCATTTGAGAAGAGATTTTAAAATGGAAAGAATAATTAAGTCAGCTACATCACGCTTAATGTAGGTCGTTTTAAGTGCTTTCTCCCGGCTTAGGGTCAGTTATGCAGAATTATAATAGTGATATTTAATAAAATACAGCTTTAAAAAGAGCTTTCGAAGATTTCAATTGATGTAAACTTCGAAAGCTCCCTACTTAGCTTTGTTTGGTTTCGTTTTTTGATTTTTTAGCAAAAATTTGTTCCAGACGTCGTTTGAAATACGCTATTTGTAGTTTAAGCGAATTAAATATTTCTCATAGCATTCTATTCTATTTCTTGTATTAACTTTTTTCTATAAATCACACAACAACTTCAGATATCCGTTAAGATTTTTAGAAATAACATAGAGGTCGATGCCGTAAGAATAGCTATTTTTTTATTTGCCATTTCATTACAAAAGTATCAAAAGTGACTGGAAATTCTTCTTTAAAGTTGCAAAGCCAACATTTATTCCTACAATCACTAGTTGTTTTTTTTTTCACTCCTAAATTTAAGAAGTCTCATTCAGTTTTTAATTTAAACTCGGCTTGATTTTAATGGTGATTCTTTTTTGATGTTTACTCCCGTTTTACATTATGCAACTTTTGTCGCTGCAAGTATTACTTAGTAGGCGCGAGGGGAGAGAGGAATTAAATAGGTTACACACATGCATGTACTCTGAAATTCGTTTTGGGTTCTCATTCGTATACATATTTATTTTAATGAAAGCACATTTCGAGTTGATAAATTTGTATATTTTGACCGTGAGATCATTGTTAAGAATTTCTATTTTTGTCTTAGTAAAAAAATTACGTCTTAAGTCTTTCAACTCGGGTCAAGTTATTTTTAACGGCCAATACCTTATTCAGTATAAAATAAAATTTATATTTAGCTGTGGCTGAACTTGAAAACAAATGAGTTTCTAAGCCAATATGCTGGTTTCATAGTTTTATTTGTATGAAAGGGTATCAATGTATGTATGTATGTATGTATGTATGTATGTATGTATGTATGTATGTATGTATGTATGTATGTATGTTGTATTATAAAGCGGTTCTACTCTAAAAACACAAATACTTTAAGAGCGTATCAGTTATGTTAACTGTAAATAATTGACGTTTTCTACAGAAATTTGGTTAAATATGCAGCAATTCCCAACTTTTCCCAACTTTTCTATTACCAATCTCACTTAAATTTATACAAGGCGTAATTTTAAACAATCCTCGTACTTCGAAAGGAACTGCAATTCCGATGGAATCAATCGTGTTTTGCGAATTTAAACAACACTGGTTGTGTGCAGCATCTTAAATCTTCAATGTCACTGAAAAATCAGTGTTTTCTAATAAAAGTGTTGCTGACAAATTCTGAAACAAATTAGGTGCAGTTGCTGGATGATAGTTACCTTCCCTCCCTTGGCTCCCGATCCGCTAAGGAATGTGGCAATAAGAGATGCAGGCTTTTAAAAAATGTCATTTGAAAATATAAACCAACGATGACAGTATTTGGTGCTACGTTGGAGTTTCTGTTTTCTTTAATGTTTTGAGTTTTAACTGGGAAGTACCTCAATATATTGACCTATTTCATAGTTAATTTTTTTAGGGCAACACTAGCTGCGAAGCTTCTGGCTTTTCTGCACATCCTCTTGATTGATAGAAGAGCGCACTGGATGCAATTATTGAATTTTTTAACATAATTATTGATTTTTTTTATTAAATAAGCTAGAAAAAATGTTGAAGTTTTGCACCATTTAGACCTGGCATATCATGCGTACAAAAATGTTAACGCACAAACGGTATATTTTAAGCGCCGTACGGTATTTGTAATATACATAATAAATGTTAACATCACTGGCTCTTACCAACATGTCGTAATTTTCGCTCGATTCGCAAACTTGTTCGGTTGTTTTACAATAAAACTTAACAGCGCGCAACTACAACAAAAACAGAAAGCAACAGCAACAATCTAAATAATTATAACTATCTGACTTGCCGACTAACCAACCAAACAACCTACCGACCGACGACAGCTGTAGTTGAAAATAAATAAGCGGCAGCAAAAGCAACAAGAACAAAAACAAGAAAAAGAAAAGCACAAAAACACTCAATTTAAAAACAAAAAGTCAAAAAATCAAATAAATACAAGTGCAAACATACAATTGAATGTCTGTAGGAATGTGTTTTCAAATTTGTGGTCTGTTGGCCGTTGGCGCCTGTTTGCTTGGCGCCACTTTACGTGAATACTGCCATAAATATGACAGACTATATCTGTAAGCGCCAGAGAGTGTTTCAAGTTGTTAACGTGTATGTGTATGACTGTTTACAGTGTACGCTCGCAAACAAAATAATAACATTCACAACTGCGAGCAGTGTTGCCAAAGCATCACTTTTTCTGACAGATCTGGAAATAATTTTATATTAATAGCAGATATATTTTATATAAACACAACTAGATTTTTACATAAATTATAATTTTATTCTATTAAAAGAAATATATAGCGGCCGCTACTGAATTATACATCTGGCGGTTTTGACGTTTTTTGTGCCCGTATCTGGTATTTATTAGCGAGAAGTTTTGTAAACAAACAGCCTACTTCGTTAATAATTATTATCTCATTTTCCCAGAGCGAGTTGTCGTGCCGCGGAAAAAAAGAGAAGTAAAATGAGTCAAATTTTTCATAATATAATAAAAAATATTTTTTTTTATTTTTTAAATAAAAAATAATTTTCCTTTTTTTTTGCAATCGGTATGACGGTTGTGAAATAAAATAAGGATTATTTTATTAAATCATAAATTTATCAGGATGGGGTTATTGGGCTATTATGTTCGCCGAAGTAAATGACCACAAGATCAGGAAATGTTTCACTCAATAATTAATTCAAATCATATATCGTACAATCCAATATCATCAAAAATTTGCAGGAGGGGCTATTTATAGTGCCGCAGTCACTTGAGTCTCTTTTTTAAAGAAGTATGATCTAATAAGGCCTCTTGAACAAAATCTTAATCAATCGACTAAACTGTTAGCTGCCAAAATGTTTTTTTTACGATTTCCAACACTTTGCTGCACAAATGGCGTTTAATTCAAATCTTACTTTAATTTTTCGATAGCCTATAATAACATTAAAAGTTCCTCGCATTCGTAGGTGAAAACACGTTCTCTTTTGACAAGAAAACTAAAAAAATTACCTTTTAATCCCATTTTGCAACAAAACTTTGTACACTTAAAAAAAATTATTGGAGTAAGAAAGCAGTACATGGATCAATTATTTATTGTCTGAAATCATTAATGTATGATGGTAAAATTATTTAGATAATTTAATTCAAATTTTAATTTTTAGTGATCTTGACATGCATTAGCGTAGAAGGACATATTTTTCACTGATGAGATAGTTGAGCACTAGCGAAATAGCTATCTGGATATGCTTTCCCCATAGTAATCAATTCCGATTATTATATTTTTTGGAAATAAATATTTTATATTGCACTCATAAAATATTTATTTAATAAATTTTCGTGATAATAAATTTCATGATTAAAAATGAATATTCTATATAATACGATTCCAAATAGATATTTTTTTAAAACCTGATTTTAATACATTCCAAATAACGGATGCTGGCTTCATAATTCTTTCGCAGGAGTACTTTTCAAGGTGAACATAAAAGCAATGGTTAGCCGTGTCACCGCCTTAGAATGCATAATGCCAAAATAATATTTTGGTTAATTTAAAAATCTGAAATATTTTAAATAAATTCTTTGGAAACGTTTACATTTATTCCCAGCCAAGCCAATACTAACTGTGATAACACGAACAATATATTTTTTTCTATTCATCCTTATGCGTACTCCTTAAAAAAATATAATTTATTTTCATACATACATGTGTATGTATGTATGTATGTAAAAACACAGTTGATTTGAATCGTAACATACAAAATTTCAGAGATATATTTTATAAAACAGAGATGGTAAACTTTTTTGTAGGTAGCGGATAAGAACGTATTATGAATAAATTTCAACATAACGAGTACATAAGCTTAACCGGTATTTTATTTATGCACTGGATATGTTGAGTACATAGACACCGAACAACTTTTCATTATGAATACAGCTTATACTCTATAAATACGTTGTATAGCTAGTACTATTAAAATTTATTTCCAGAAATTAGGTAAGGTAGAATGAAAATTGGTAAATTTGTAGTTAATAAATCTTCGCTTGGAGATCTAATAGTTGAGTATGATTTCCTTCTTATTTTTTTCGAAATAATTCTTCAAGTCCTCATCCCTAGATAAGCGAACGTTGACCCGATTGCTATAAAAAATATAACTGTATCGAAATGTTGTGATTTCGCCTAATTCATTGCGGAATCGTTCGCCCAGTAAAAGAAACCGTTTTTCTTATAATGAAGCTGACCAATAATTTTATGGGTCCTTTTGCGACGATAATGACAGTAATATATTCCACAGCTTTCAGCTCCTTCTTATCTAATAATCTGGTCATTGCTCTAACTGAACAATAACCCGCAATTACTTCTATAAAGAAACCAAGATCTAGTGCAATTTGACTGAAAATCAGTCAAAACTCTCATAAAATGTCTCCGTTGGCAAGTGCTTTCTCAGACTTTATGATAGCATGAATAGGATACCAAGAATAAATTACATGAAACATTATTATTTGACTAAGTCCATTATTCAAAGTATTGGTTGACTAAGGTATTTTTTTTTTTTTTTTTTTGTAAGTATTATATGTAGTTATTTGAGCTCAATAGAATAAGGATAATCTGCAGAGAAATGAGTTGTCAATCATAAAAATCGGACCAGTAGTTTGGCCACTACAACAAAATTATTGAATAACTTCGGAAGTGTGTTCTAATAGGCACAAGGTTATTTACTATAAAAGCTCAAATATCTCAGTTGGACTCAAAGTAATGGTAATACATAAAATTAAAGAGAGAAACATTACCATTAGTTTAATGCATAGTTCATACGTTATTGTGTTACGGCCAAAAGGCGAGGGCGAACAGGCGAAAATCGTACTTTTTCGATCTTGCTAAAACTTCGGCTAACTAATATTCTGCATATATTGAAGAATTTGGAGGGTTCGGAAAAACAAAATTCCGACATTTTTTTCACCTATATGGTTAGTGGCCACCCTAGTGTACTCGTATGAGTTTTATTCTCTTAACATTTTTCTTGCTGTGTTTTGTGAGAGAAATTACGGGGTATAACGATGTGTGTGTATATGAGATAGTGACTCACAACCTAAGCAGACAGACGATGTGCCCGTCATGCTAAATGCTGCCCATATGCCATCAAGTCAGTCAGCCATAAAACTAAACAAACAGCAGTGTGTTTTTTCTTAGATTTTTTTATTGCCTTTTAATGAGAATCAGCAGAGGTGGTCTGGCGCAATGAAACTACAATATTATTAATACACTCATACATACATCAATATTATGTTATGAAAGTGTTGGTTGCAGCAGCGTTGCCACAAAGAAAAATATTTTCCTACCAAAGTCATCCCTAAAATCTACCAACACTTAGCAAAACTTAAAAAAAATACTACTACTACTTGTTTATCATAAATTTATTGTATCCTTTATTTTGTCGACTACACAAATTCGTTTGCATTGCTTTCATTTCACGAAATTTTGTCAAAATGTATACAAAACAAATATTAAAATAGAAAATACACAAATCTTAATAAATTTAAAATAAGATTGAAAAATTACACACTGACACTGCATACACAAATACATTAAACGGCATTTAGTTTGTCAAACACCATGATACAACAGGCACTGAGCAGTGAGATTCTTATTTAAGAAATAGTTGCTCCTTTGTTAATTGATGAATTATAGGAAGACGACAATCAGAAAAAAGAACGAAACGAATTTGGACAATGGAATTATTGAGAGAATTATAATCAACGACACCTGAAAACTAAATACAATTTGTCAAATAACTGTTTTTCGCAACTAAAATAATTAAATAATTTTTCTTTTTAATGACCATTTGCAACAACAAATTCGTTTTCTTGCGTTTTGTTTTTGTTAAATGCCGTTAGAATGCATGTTTGCGACAACGTGACGCCTAAAATTCTTAAGCGACATTTAGAAGGTCAATCGCGGCTTGATGGCAAGCCAACAAGCTCGTGTAAATGACCAAAATTCATGTTTGTTAGCCCCGGTGAATGGATTTCAAAAATTGTTGATATTTAGTATTTGGCATCACGCCATCAAGCTCGTCTAATTCCATGTTTGTGAACCACAGTGTAAATTTCATTTGTGTTTTTGTAAGCGAACAGTAAAGATGTCTTGGCTAGAGCGCTGGTTTTTAAGAGAATTTATTGTTTTTGCATGTGTGTTAGTTTTTATGTATGGTATTGTCAGTAAAGGTTTTTTATGGATAGTTATAAACAAGAATGATAGAAGACAAGATTACGCCATGCGCATGTTTTCCCGTTAGATGACGTTTTTCTACCAATGTAAGGTTGCCAAGTCTGTAATCAACAAATTGCTTTAAATAAATCCAAGTAATACGCAAAAATTGGCAACCCTGCGAATAAACTCTCATAATTAATAGTTATTCTCTCAGTCATAATTATTAGCCAATAGGAAGACAGTTTCGTGACGTCATTACGCCGACATGCGCAGAAAATTTTAATTTTATTTTCGGGATATCTTTTATCATCCTTGGTAATAAATATAAAGGGTTTTTATTAGAGTTTATTTTCAAAATATTTCATTTATGTAAATATAGATGATTGTGTGTATGTACATACATATATGGAAATATTGATTGCCAAAATTCAAGTTAAAAATAGCAAGTAGACGAGTTAGCAAAAATTGTTATTTTTCAATTATTATAAAGGAAAATCTCATAACGAAATTGGCGAAATATTTTCCTTCGCCTTAGGAGAGTTTTCAATATTATTACTTCTAAAAATAAAGATAGATTTAACTAAACATTAAACAGGCACAATAAAAACGAATTCACAGTGCATTGAAAATAAAATACTGAAAACTGTTCATGATAGATGAATTTTATACGCGTTGCTTGTTTTTTCTTATTAATAAAGGGTTATTTTCCACACTAATATAACATTAAAATTATGGTTCCGAAGTACACAATGAATAGTTTCTGCACGAAATGTTTTGTTAAGCTAATTTTAGCTTCGGGTTTTCCCTTATTTTCCTGGCAGTGTAGCGCCTCTCAGTTTCATTAAAAATTTATTTGTAAGCTTATCTGTTCTTATCATGCATCCTATTCTAAGGAACGAAACTAGATATTATTCTTTTCACTGTCGAATTACTAAGGCAAACCATTTCAGTAGTTTTTCAACGCGAATGGCCGTTTTTAAAATTCCCTCTACTATAATTTTTTTATATTATAGTTCGTCGTTCCAATTACAGAAAATGCGCCGCTGATTCACTTAACTAACGAAATTTTTCAAAAAGCTTATTAAAATAATTGTAAATATTAGGGGTTTTCACGATGGTTATAGTGCAAATTTGCATATTGTAAATATGCAGTGCATATTTACGTAGATCGTGAGCGTACTTCTTAAATTTATTGCATTTTTGTGCAAAGCGTTTAATTTTCCTAATAAAATGTGGCAACTCATCAAAAAGTACAAAAGAAAAGTATAAAATACAAAGAAAAACACAAAAAGGAAAATAATAAATTAAATTTTTTGTGATTTTTACAAATAATTTGATTTAATATTTTTCCTTTTTTTACAAATAATTCATTTTTGTTTATTTTAATTTGCATCTGAGCAAATACGCACAAATATTTCTGCTCAAGTTTTTATTTTAATGCAAACGAAGCAAATTTCAAGTAGGTCTATTTTGTTGTTGTGTTGATAAAAACGATGTATTTTTGCTCACGTTTGCATCATGTGCACAGTTTGCACTACCCATCGTGAAAATCCCTATTACTACAAAATAAAAAGCATTGAAATTTTCCGCTACCCGAGGAGTGATGACAATTTAACAGATAATAAAAGTGGCTACTTGAAATAAGGAGTGACTAAACACAGGTTTATGATTTTTAGTATGTATGTAAGTTCTTAAAAAAATGTAAATTTAAGACTGAATAAATCTTTTTATTAAATTTAGAAAGTATTCTATAAACCCTTATTTAATTTTTTGCCACTGCACATATATACATATGTATATAGGTATGTACCCTATAAACAACTCAACTAACTTTTAATGCACTTTAAGATAACTATTTTGCAACCAGTAGCAGTTGATACTTGGATTATTTTTATTAAAAATAACTGACTTTTTTAACATTGTGATGTCCTAGGGTGTAGTCAGTTGTCTTACTGACTATTCAGAAGTTAGCTTAAAGTTAGTCAATGTGTAGTTAGCTATAAACTGAATATATATCAGCTAGGTATAAAGCGAATTTGTAAAAATATGAAATAAATTTGTTCCCTGTTTATGATTATTTCCTGCAACTTTGATTAAAGGCTTCTTAACTAAAAATGTTAATACATTAAATACTCGATAGTCAGTAAGATATTTCCTACCAAATAACATTAAGATTATAATTTAATAACACAAAGAACTCAAGGGATGAGACACAAATTTTCATTTTATAATTTTAAAGAAGAAATGAAAAATATTTAAAACAAAATAATAACTTAATTATGTTTAATATTTTCATAAATACATTATTTGAGATCACCTCATAAAAAAATCGAAGAATTCAACGTCCTTAATATTATTTTAAAAAGACACTACCTGCGAAGCTTCTCGCTTGTCTGCAGAAAACACCCAAAGTCTTTGGCGGGAGTCGAACCCGCCATCCTCAGACTGGTAGACTAGCATCGAGTGTCTCGATTGGAGTATTGAAAAAAATTTGTTTTATTTAATGTTATAAAGTCTTAACTATATAAAACTCCTAAGACTAAATTGTCTAAACACTTGTTCTACATTAGAGGACAGATGAGACAGAACAAAAATATAAAGCGGATAATTTTAGAAATAAACATTATTTTAGCTGTATATTCTACGTTTTCCACTAAGCCAAAATAAATATTTGGGTTGTATAGGTGTACTAAATAGTTTATAAAGCCAATGATATTGACAGGGAAACCATATGTTCAGATGTTTTATTTCTAATCATCTTTGAATTTCATTAAATTGTCCAAGCGGAAGAAAATCGGCAAATCTAACCTAGTCAGTTTTACAATTTAAAGTCAGCAAAATACAGAGAAATCAGTAAAACTGGCAACGGTGTTTACATTTAATACCATCCATAAAAACCCTTTATATGCAATACCATAAAGCGCTTTAACCAAGAAATCTTTTCTGTTCGCTTAGAAAAATTCAAATGAAATTTACACTGTTTTACAAACATGCATTTAAACGAGTTTGATGGCCTGATGGCAAAACAAAATATCAACAAAATTTTAAATCCATTCTGTGAAACATGAATTTTGGCCTTTTAAACAAGTTTTGTGGCATGCCATTCAGCCGTGCTCACAGGCCGCGTTTGACTGTCTAAATGGCGCTTTAGTTTAAATACTTCAGTACTCCTTGCTCGCAAAGTATAAAGTATACCGCTCATCAGACCAGAAGATGTAGAATTCTCTCTTATTGATTTTAATAAAAAAAAACTTAAAATAGCTGCCCAACATGCAATTCTGCCTTGGCGATATATCAGATGCAATAAAAGTTATTCTAGAGAGGCCGAACAGCTCTTAATTGAAAAGGAGATGTTCGAAGAGAGTGGAAGTTGCACGGATATCTTCAACTTAAAAGCAGACTTAAGAAACGCACGAAACGACTTGAAAGGCTACTTATGTATATCCTGGACTTTCCCAAGTTAGTACATTGGAACTCATTATATATTTTTTGTAAACATACTTTATTATGCATTCTCGAAAGTCTCCAAGTGGCAAGATATTTGCAGTACCATACTCTTACATACATACATACATACATACATACATACATACATACATACATACATACATATCGCACTTGATCAACAAGAGGGTATTAACTCAAAAGTGCGATATATATTTAACTTGGAAAAATTGTTGAAAAAATAAAAATATTTTGTACTGATTTCAGGCTGTAGGCATCACTCGACCGAACATACTTCTCCGAAAATAAGGCTGGTCAAGCATTGACTGATGTTAATAATCGATATTGCGATATGACAGGTAAATTCATTCTGCCATAATTGGAAGCAATTGCCCATAAAATAATTCAATTACTTAATGAGATATTCCTGGACTTTCTTAAGTATTCAGAATTTGTCCTATAGATCGTTTGATTTTACACTGTACACTGAATTTCTTTTTATGGAGTTATTGAAAGAGAAAACAAAATACAGTAAACTCTCGGTTATCCGTTTTGTAGATAATCCGCGGCGCCTATAGTAAAGTAAAATGTTTTATGTAAAAAACAGCGATCGGCAATTTTGCGGCTTATTCGCGATATTAGATTATCCGCGGTATCCGCACCAGTCAATTCGAATTTACTATAGTCATTGAATATTTCGAAAATGTTCAATGACAATGTCTCAAAGTGAAGCCGTGAAGATCACTTGTCCAATGTGCTTTTTCTTACATAATCCTGTCTAATTTATGATTTAATAGAAAATAATAAAAAAAATAATAAAATAGACTGCTTTTTTTGTGTTAAGTTGTTACACCCAGTGCACTGGGCCGGAAAATTTCGAAATCTTAATATTCGTATTTTTGTCGAAAGAAGAGATTAAGAGTAAAACCCTTTTTTGGGTATTTGACAACAGATCATTTTTGTTCTACCAACGCTTGCTCTTCATTCGAGAATTATTATAAATAGGAGAATCCTAAATGTTAAAGAATTCGAAATTTAGATAAAGACTTCTCTTATTTCATCAAACCCCTGTTTAGTTTCTGTTTTTGTGGGTGTTTTTTTCTTTTTATTTAATTTACGTCAGATTCGTGACGTCGTGTGTGCGCTTCAAGGATGAAATCCGCTTATTTAACAAGCAAACCATATGATCAAATATCATGATTTGTCAGCACACATTTTAGCCAGAAGCCAATAAAAAACAACAAAAATACCAACAACAAGCCAGACTACACCATATGCACAAATGCTGAATTGACTACCTCGCTACAAACATACAATTAGGCGTAAAATATCGTTGGACTCGTATGTTGGTGTATTTCACATTAATGTGAATTTCGAATTAGTTTTAAAACGAGAAACAGATTTTGTGCTACGAAATATTTAAGTGACAGTAATTAAAAAGCTGATTTTTCAATAACATATTTATAAAATTTAATATCAGATTATGACTAAATTTAGAGGGAAAGAAAGATTTTAAAAGATTTTTAATGCAAAAGTTTAAAACATGTTGATTTATTAATGCGAACAGTTAGTTTCAAAACACTTTTTTCTTCATTAGCTTTTTTTTTTCAAAAAATATCGCCTAAAGCATGGTACTCTACTCATGATTTCGTGCGAAATGCTGTTAAAAGCCGATATTTAAACTTGTAAGACGAATTGAAGCCAAGGAAGTCCAAAAGTGATTTTACATTTCAGAAATGCTGCTTCAGCGCAATAAAACGGAGTCGTTTCTACATCAAATTGTTGCGGGCGATAAAAATGATTCTATTGTAATAATCAATCCAGAACGAAAGGAAGTCATTACGTACCAAATACTTCGTATGACAAGTTCTATTCTTTTTTAGGAAAACCGCAATACAATAAAATCATTTCCAACTTAAATTCAATGGCACACACTAAAAGATGAGCTGGCATAACAAGAGAAGTTAGTTAACTGTTTGTTTTTTTTGTTTATTAAAATTGTCACCAGCGCAATAAGATGTAATATGTTTTAAATTAAGCTCTGGACATTAAAAAGGCATAGGTATACAACAAGAAACATAATTGTCTAATATTAATAAATGTTTTATAAATACTCGTATTATAAGAAAAAATAACAACACAATTTAAACGACTTGACATTTTAAAGTCTAAGAAAATTAATATTAATTAAATAAAGTAATTAACAAAAAAAAAAAAAAAAAAGAAAAACAAGGTTAAAATCATTGTTGGTCAAAAAAATTAAAAATAACTTTCTTAAAAAGTACTGCGTTGCTAATGTTTTGGATATTATTTGTGTAAAAAATGAAATTAAATGTGCAAGGACATTTGAAATGTTGACTGTGGCGTTTGGCGAGTCTACTATGAGCAGAACGGTTTAGGGAAGGCAGAGAACATGGCCCGAGCACGTCAACAACCGATGAAAACATTGAAGCAATGAAGAAAATGATTTTGGATAATCGTCGAATCACTATTAGAGAGGTTGGTGATGATGTTGGCATTTCGTTCGGCTCATGCCAAGCAATTTTTACGGATGTTTTAGGCATGAAACGTGCGGCAGCGAAGATTGTTCCAAAATTGCTAAATTCTGTGCAAAAACAACGTCGCATGGACATCGCTCAGGAGATGTTGAACATCGTCAACGACGATCCAGATTTGCTCATAAAGGTCATAACTGTCCATAATGTCCTTACACATTTAATTTCATTTTTTACACAAAACTTAACCAAGTTACTTTGATCTATTTTTTGAAATAGTAAAAAATCGAAGAGCACACCAAAACACGACTAACCTTCTTATCTGTCAAAACCAAACTGACAATCCAAAAGGGCTGATATTGTCAACATAAATAACAGACATGTGTACCAAAATTAAAAAAAAATGCGAAAATCGAACATACGCACCTCACGAAAATTGAAAATAACCGTTATTTTTTTTATCATACCTCGTTATTTAAATTAAAAAAACCTCGTTATATGTATCTAGAGATATTGTTAAAAGCAGTTCTTTATTTTCGTTTGTCATCAGCACTACATCCAGCAAATAATTCACAGCCATATAAAAAATGTTGGTAATAAGTATGCTTTGGCCTATTAATTCTTATTGGAGTAAAGTAATGAGTAGCCCATAATGTTCTTAACATTCCATAAATTTTCCCTGTTACATTGTTAATGTGATCCGTCCATGAGAGAGTAGAATTAAATATGATAAGCAAATTCTTTGCAGTAGGTACTATTTCGATTTGGGATGTTCCCAGCGCAATATTGAACTGATTGGTTTCCTTGAAATTGGAATACATTTGGTTTTTAAAGGTAAAGCCCATTTATTTATTGCTAATAGGTCTAATTTATCTTAGTTATGCAACTCCTATAAACAGTTGCACATCATCAGCATACATTTGGATTTTCGAAAGTTTTAACTGAGTGGGAAGATCATTAGAGTACATAATATACAACAAAGGACCAATAACTGATCCTTAAGGAACTCCTCTGAAAACTTCCAGCCACGATGAATATTTTGAGGCATTAAAAGCAGTCTGGTATCACTTTCTTAAATAAGTAAAAAATGAAATAAGTGTCTTAGTTTGCTACACAATATTTCATGATGGACACTGTCGAACGCTTTAGAATGGTCGAGAAGAATTAAAAATGCAATATTACCGTCATCAATCAATGATATACCGGATTTCTTTTGCAACTTCAGATAGTGCTATAATGCATCCACGTTTTGGTCTAAAGCCGGACTGATTGTTAGTTAAAAGATTTTTGGAAGTAATATATTCCAAAATTCATTGGCAGATTTAGGAATTATTGCAATCTTCGAGTACTTCCAGTAAAAAAGGTATGTTTTGAAAGAAAGCAAGACAGGCAGCACTATTTTTTCAAATTTTGGATTTATATCGTCATAGCCAATTGAGCTAAACTTTTCTGATAAAAAAAAACTTGAGTAACATCTGATTGGCTAAATATTCGAAAGTTAAGTTTGTTAGTTTGATTTTCCTCATAGTCAAGATTCATTTGACGATAATAGATATTGTGATGTACAGCAGGCATTTTTAAGTTAAGAAAGTCTTTATTTAACTCTTCAGCAGTCCATTTTTGTCCTTCATCACGCGCTGATTTTGCAAACTTCGAAATGTCAGTGCTTTGTTTCTGTCAATGTTTTATAATTTTTTCATTTTTTTATACAACTAAAATAATTTAATATTTTTACCCCATACGTATTTATTATTTTTAATGTAGCTCCCCGGATGCTAGTAGATAGTGTGCGAATCTATCAGCCTCTGGGTTGTGGGTTCGATTCTCACGAAGGACGGAGCGTTTTACTAGGACGGGGAAAGTCTTCGTTATTAAATAAATATTTATAACATTCGATCCCTTGTATAGATCACTTATATACATATCTATACATATGTAAGTCCTTAATTTTGAAAAAGAATATGATGCAAAAATGCATTCTTTAAACGCTCTGCCAAGATCAGACACACAAATTGGAGTAAGTTAACTGAGCCTGTTGTTATCGTCGTTTCTTAAGTCACACACGTTGTGATAATTATGTATGATGTTACTCGTAGTAATGGAGTTTGATGTTTGTTTATTTAAACTTTAATGTTCTTTTCTCCACCAAAGGAGAGGTAACTTGGTTACAAATGTATGTATGTATGTATGTATGTATGTATGTATGTATGTATATCTAGACATATCTCATGTTCCACTGAATTTCCATAAATTTTTGGGTTTTTGTTTTTATTTTTTTTTTAGTAAAACAGGTCGACGAAAAAAATGCTTTATTTATATTTACTCACACATGGATGTATGTAGATGAATATACGCTTCATTCTGTTCACCTTACTTTCTCAGAATTTGTAATCAACGCGTTTTAAAAAGGGACTGTTCCTGCTTTATCAGCTTCCTCACGTTATTATCAATCGAACAATCGTTACCGATTACATTTTTCTCGATCGACTAATTTATAATAAACTATTTTCAGTAAACTAACAAAAACCGATAGAAACGTTACGAACTTGAAAAATCAAAAATTCTCGTGAAGTAAAAAAATGAAAATTCGGCTTTTATGTATTATTTTATTTCTTCTACTCGTATTATGTTTTTTCAAATTATGGAAAAACTTGAAAAATAGTTTAAAACTTATATTTCTAAAAGAAGATCTCTTCATATTATTTTTATTGAATCAATAATTGTTGTTTTTATAATTCTGTTCGTAGAGAATTCTAACGGAAACATAATAATATCGCTATGGTATTTTCAGATGTGTCTCTTGACTCGTAATAGGTACAGAAGATGTTTTATTATAGCCGCTAAAACAACAAATAATAGAAATATCAAAAAGTTAAAAGAAACTTTTTTATAAAAATTTTGATTAAAACTAAAACTATAAGATAACATAGATGGCCAACTCTCCAAATGTCAAAAACGTGGCTATAAATGTCTTCACATATGTATACGGGTACGGTGTGAATTCAACACACATAAGGGAAGTAAAATTTGTACTTACAGTGTATTTACATTAAGACACTATATCGCGATATATCGTTGCACTTTCCGAATATGCAAATACATAATTTAAATTTTTCGCAATCAAAATTTATTAACATTTTAATGTATTTATAGTTTTTAACAAAAAATAAATTTAATTTTGTTGACGTTTGTTGGGTGAAATTTATTTCTTCACAGTATTGTATTTTTTGTCTTTTAGGGGATGAAAATTTTCAATACAAAATAATAATTATTTTAAATTACTCAATATAACGTTTTTCGCACATATAAATATATGAGCAAAAATTTGACAACAGACTTAGGGTTTTGACGTTTCAGTTGACTATCTATGTATTATCTATGACCAAAACTATGCTTAAAATATTATTAATTTACATTTGGAGTTGCCAGACAAAATGAGTGCAAAACCGTTAAGTTCTTCACAAAAAATAAATCGTCAAAAACTTTAAAAACTTGTTTAATCGTCAAAAAATTATCAGTGTAAATTTTCAATATATGTACATACATATGTATATAATAAATCTTAAGACTTTCTTATATTGATAAAAATAGGAATCAATAATTATCTTTATCCGAAAAAGATCACATGGTCGGTCATAAATGTGAAAGTAATAATATATTATATTAAGAAATTTAGTTTTTATTTTCAAAGTTATATGTATTCTAAAACAGTTTCATACGTATAATAAAACAGTTTTAAATTATAAAAATTATAAATTTTAATTAATTTAGTAAAAGTTGAATTAAAAACATTAATAGTTATTGATTTCATGATGAATATGCTTTAGCAAACAAATAGGTATAACAAAAATTAATTACCTGGGCGAAAAACATCAACATTAATTAATTCTTCCTGATCGCCCGTTTAACTTATAGGCTTGCTAATGGAGTTATCGAGCCGATTTTGGAATTATTCGCAAAACCGGGTTTTGTTTGAATAGCCAGTTTATATATGTACATATATATATATATATATATATATATTTGATAACATACTTTTTTTAATCTCAACGGCAGCCATTGGTTTGTGTAAGAGAAAATTTATTTGATAAAAACTATATTTTATTAAAATTTTTTCAATCCATTTATTTCAATTTTGTATAGAAGATTATGGTGGCCAATTGCGAATTTATGCACGTTTAATTTAGTTTAATATTTTTGGAATAAAAGTTTGGCCGGAAATGCTTACAAATTCTTGAAAAAAAACGCGGAATTTGTATGTTGTAGTTGGTAGCTTTGCAAATACCCAGGTACCATTATTATAAACCTAACTTTTTAAAAGTGGAGATGTATTGTATTGTATTTGTATACGATTTATTTACATAAATACGTCACTTCTATTTAACAATCCAAATGTCAAAACGCGATCATCATTATCGTCAACAGCAACATTTTAAAAATAAAACATAAAACAACAAAAATTTAAACTTTTTTGTTTTAGTAAATTTTCAAAGAATTCATAAAACCTGATTTGACTCGCATTAACTTAAAAATACACAACATTTAGTAAAAAAAGGAGCAAAACCTACCTGTAGTGCTGGTTCTGCATCTTTCATTTTCAGGTTGTTTTGTTTTTATGTACATATGGATGTAGCTTTAAGAGAGTTTTGTTTTTTGTTTGCTTACTGGATACCAAAATTCCCTATTCATGTTTGTTGTTGTTCTTGTCGACTTATTCTTTGAATCCCTGATATCGGTGGCGGCAAATAATACTCAATAATAAACTGAAACTAAAACAAAAAAATAAATAACAATAAAAAGAACCAAAAGCAATGATCAATTCCAGGAATTTTAGCGTGTACCATTGATGCATTTTAAAATTGAACAAAAAAAAAACAACAACAAGAACAAGTAAGCAAGGAACAAGTAAACATTATCTACACAAGACGACAATGGACGATGTTGATGGTGATGACGACGATGATGATGATGACTGGCTTAAAAGCTCCGGCGCCATGTAGCAACAAACTTGTTGCTGGCTTTTGACTGTAATTTTGATTACTTACTACCAATTATTGGGAAAGAGTTTTTTTGTTTTCTTCGAAAAATTTCAAAGAAATAAATATTTTTAAAATTCAAAGAACAAGATTTTACTACCAAACACACACTTACATACACATGTACATACACACTGAAACACAAACATCAATTGATTTAATGGAATTAAAAAAACAAAGCAGGAAATTTGTTGATTTGAGTTCTTGACATTCTTTAATGAAATCATAATTACGGGTAACAAAGTAATTCAATTAAGTTTTATTGTTTTGGGGTTCCCTTTTCCAAATTAAATAGCTGTAATGGATGGTTTATAAAGCAAAAAAAAAAAAAAAATCCAAAATTGTAAAACCTATTTATAACAAGTAAATAGTTAAAAAGCACTTCGATCCTAATATACAAGATCTTTTAAAATGCTCATTCTTTAATGACGAAAACAGTCCTTGACTGCAGTTCATCTCGAAGTTTTGAACTGATCTTCTAATTGGGTTGATTCGATGATGAGGACTTCGTACATATGTAGGTATACTAAATTTTATTGGTGATACTTTTTGATTTTTGTGAGGTACCGTTTTTTTTTACAAATTTCGGTTTCATAGCGTAATTAATATCATTATGTTTTTGCTGAAATACATACCTATCTATTTTTGGGTAAAATGTTTTTTGTGTAATTTTTATATTTTTCGTTGGTGAAATTTTTATTTTTTTGTGAATTACGAATATACATAATTTTAATTTTTTGGATGAGATGCGATTTTTGTAAAATAACATTTTTTTCAAATTTTTATTTTTTTTTGTAAAATTTTGATTTTTGAATAGATGATAATTACAACTAAGACGCTACACATAGCAGATAAAAACGAAGATTGCTGAAGACAAATGTAGCTGTATTTTTCTTTTAAAATAATCACCTTTTGATTCTATTGAAAACCTACTCAAAGAATTAATATTATTCAAAATTAAATTTTTTTTTTTTAATAAAAACAGTGAAATTTGATTTTTATATTAGAAGGAGTCAAATTCTATATACATATGTACATATTTATTTCACCATTAAAACTGAACCTACATGAAAAGGTCTTTATTGTCGTCGAAGCATTTAAAATAGTAAAAAATAAAAAAGAAAACGAAATGTTGAGTCTTACCGGAAATGGTCAAGGTTTATGATTAAAACATTTTTTATTATTTGTTAAATGTTTACTTGTTTTCGTTGATTGTTGTATTAGAGTTATTACTGCAATTAAGTGTTTTTCTTTTCGATTTTTAATTTGCCACTCCTTTTTCGTTTTTTGAGGTTTTTGGCAATAGTTTTGGTTTAAATTGTACGTTTTAATAGAGGATTTACATTTTTCTGTGGATAATTGACAATCTTTATGACTTTTAGTGTGATAATTATTAGATTTTAGTCAACTCATATGTACATATACATACATACATTTACAAATACTCCGAAATATTTACTAGCATAATAGCAAAAAAAAAAAAAAAAGAAATTGATTTGTTTGGTTTCTTACGCTCGAATTTTGATATTTTAGTTGTGCTATTTACTTTATTTGTTCTATGTCATTGTTACTTACTTTCTATTTCTGTGACATTTTTTATTTATTGAAAAATAAAATTCAATATGTCAATTATCATCGTATTGATATATGTATTTCTAGTTAAAAGCAACTTCAGATAACTCTCTGGATAACTCTGAGGTAAAACAGAAAAAGTAGGATTTATTTGAAACCAAAAATAGCAAGTTACAATAGGCTGCCTTATTACATCGAACTCAAACTAAAGCGAGGGGAAATTTCACAACCTTTCGCTTGTTATCTCATTTTTCGAGTTATCGTTCGCATGGTTTAATACTTGCAACCAAGGCGAATTTATATCAGGTGGTGTTGAGAGCCCAGCTGAATTTTGTTTGTTTCCGATTTTTGGACTTAAAATACTTGCAGCTTTTTACGCCTTGTCAAATTGATGTGCTGCTACTTTTACAATTTCACAAGTTATCCAAAAAAGAGAGGCACTTGTAAATTGTACCATAAGAAATATGTATGTATCTATGTATATTTATGTACATACATATGTAACTCTGTGCTATTTGAATATAACACAGCCAACAAAATTACCCGACATCCATAAGATTTCTGACAGAAACGGCTACAAAAAACGTATCGTATACGAATTCTGTCAGAGTACTGACCCAAAAATATATGAAGTGATTGACACTATGTCTGACAGCCACGTCTTGGGAAATTCTGAGTTTTTTGCCGATATGTCTGATAGAAATCTAACAGAAAACTATTTTGATTTCTAATCGTATAGATTTCTTGCAGAAAAGGGATTTTTAATGAAATGTGATTAAATATCCAATGAAGCTCGATATTAATTAATATTTGTTTTTTGTTAGTTTATTTATTAAATACATATACATATGTATGTACATATTTCATTAAATTTTTAAAGACAAAACCGCTTACGCCTATGTTACCTTTTGCGTCTATCCAGGAAAATGTCATGACCACGTCTTATCTAATAAAGACATCTTAAAATCTCCCCACATAAATTTTCTTTCTTGGTCCTGCGGTATTTTGTTTAAAAGCTCGTTATCTGAAATGTTGCATATTTAAATGTTGTACGTATGTATGTATGTATGTATATTTTGTATAAACAATCTATACCTGATCCATTTTTCTTAATAATTTAAATTGTTACAATTTGAAAGTAAAAAATTTTAACGTCTTATGTTTTTTGAAATATGAAAAAAAATTTTGTAGCATGAAAAAAAAGAGAATAAAAACAATAAAAAATATACATATGTACATACATATCGTTACCTTAATATAGAAAGGCCCTAACTCGTTTTTTAAATCGAGTTTTTTTTGCATATTTGGATAGATGATCTTCTAATACATATGTATAAATAACAAAAATGTTATAGCATTAAAACGCTAGGAGAATTTAATAAAAAATAATTCGGAACTACAAAACTATAGTTTTTATTAATTTTTTTCATTCCCCTGTAAAGTACGAAAAACGTTAGTTAGGGCCTTTCAATATTAAGGTATCGTTATGTATGTATAAGAAATCCACCAGAAATCAGTCTGACAAACCCGTATATAAAACAAATAAAATTTAACCATCATATACAAGGTAGATTTATCTTACTAGGTAGTGGCGTCCCTACAACAAATACTACAATACAAAAACAACATAGCATTTTGTTGTTGTTTTGTAGTTCGAAATGTCAAAAAACATAGAAGAAAATTGAGAAGGCGTGTATGTGTTTGCCATGTCGAACTACTAAATCAGCTGAGCGGACAACACTACCTTGTAAGATAAATATACCTTGGTTATTAGACATAACGAAATCGATCAGAAAACATTTCGACATTTAGTATATGTATAAATTTTCCCAGACATACATAACTGACAGAAATCAGGATCCAGAAATTTGTCAGAACTTTCTGATTAAGACAATGTCGAAAATTTTTGTTAAACGTAAATAATTTTTACAACTATTAAATAAAATGTTGAAATTGTTGTTGCTATTTCAATTAGATTATGGATAGGTTTGGGGGACTTTTGCAGGAATCTGTAATTATTGAGTTCTATGAATCTGATACGATGGTATTTAGTTTTACGTTTTGTGACACGGATTTTAATAAAAAATATTTTTTTCCACAAACTGCTGAATGTCTCTGTAACTATTCGGTAGATGTACAGTACTAGATCGGTTTGCGTAACCGAAAGGATATCGCAGTTGTTTCTTTTACTGAAAAGTTGCAATAACCGACCATAAAAACTTTGTATAAAAAATACACTTTTTCATCATCAAATTATTGGTTTTTATTACTTTGACATAAAAACTCATTTATTAAGCAAAATTATGTAAAACTAATAATAAACCTACTTTTATTGCAAGAAATGTAGCAACGAATATCGCAATATAAAAATTCCAATTTAGGTACAACTCTGAAAAATCCGCAGACATTTTGGTAATTACACTGATGATAGGTAAATATCCATACAAGGCGTAATTTTAGTCTCTCCTTGTATTTCGAAAGGAATTGCAATTATGCAGCATCTTAGAGCTTCACCGCCAAAAGTATTCGCTCTACTGTAGTTGTGGCAGGAATTGTCTCTCATTAGATATAAGTGCACTGTTCTACGTAAGTTGAAGTATTTGGAGCTACGTTAGGAGTTTCTTGCACCATCTTTGATATTAAATTGCAATGTTTAATTTTTTAATATAATAACCGATTATTTTTAAATATACTACAAACAAGTTTTGGTTTTCGGCTACTCAACGTTGGCATATCTTGCGTAAAGTAGTTTTAATTCACAGACGGTAATTTTTTAAGGGCCATAAGTAAGTAAATATAAAAGATAATATCACTGGTTCTTAACCTTAACCTCAACCCTTACATTATTGCTAAAACTACTTTTCTGAACATAAAAAAATTGTGACAGAAAGCCAAAAGTTGCACTTATCGAGGCTGTTTTTTGGAAAAAAGTTGCACTTATAAAGATTGTATTGTAAAAAAAAATTACCTCTTGCGCTAATCGGGGTGTTGCAGTAATCGTTGGTTGCCCAAATCGACCACCCTGTACATTAAATACTTTTTAACATTTATGTTAGCACAATTAAGAGAAATAGCACTAAATTTAGCATTATAGCATAAATATTTTCGTTCTCTTTGTGGTGATGATGGTCGTTAGTGGAACACGATCGTTAGTCATTTAGAACTCGTGCGATAGAAAGCGTTCGAAATTTTGGAACAAGCTCTTAATCTATAGTTTTAGTCGAAGACGTAATTATACCTTATTCCCTAAATTCTCTTCGTGTACTTTTTAAGAAAAATCTAATTATTAAAAAACTTAATATTTTTAATTTTTCTTTTATAATTCTGCCATGTCTAGTAATAATGTGTTTTTTGCTTCTTCTTTCAGAAACCGCTCCACCTCCTTATCAAAGTCAAAGGATGAATCAAATCGAAGGTAATTATTAAATTTGTCTTAAAATTATATTCCCGTATTTATGTAGCCGTATGTGCATTAATTCTGATTCCGTTAGTAGTATTCTTCCAAAAGGTCCATTCTGGGCCTCTCACTAGAGGCCTATATTATTTGTCGTTATGTTAGGGTCAAACGTGGAAAACTTTAGGAAGCTTTAGAGGTAATGAATTGCAAGCCAGCTATTTTAATAAAAACTGTTTAACTTAATGATTTTAATGCGACAGGGAATAATTAAAACGAAGTAAAAAACTTTTTAAATAAGAATAACCATTTGATATGTAAGATGTTCCTGTTTAAGAGGCTGTCTTCACTAGCCATCAATTTGAACATAACATAAACATGACGCCGGTAGAGCAACGGAATTCATTTGTGCATGTTGTTATAGGTGGCGAAAACGTGTTTATGTCATTTTCTGTTTTAACAACGTTGTTTTAATGCTTGTTGTACAGCAGATAGTAGTTGTTCGGTTGGGCAACAGATGGCGCCGTTTGAAAATAAAACTTTCAAACTAAAATATAACAACAACATTGCCATGTTATTAAACAGCTTTTATAAGAAACGTTTTAACAGCCATGTTAAGACATAGAAAGAACATCTACATTTAACACTAACATGATGTTAGAGCTATGCTTATTATTTTATCTCTAATGTATACGGGGAGTAAATAAAACGCTACGACAATATTATGTGTAAAATTGTAAGGAAAAAACATTCTGACCCAGTTCTGCTTTGTCATTTCAAATCTAAAAATACCTCATGGATATAAAGGGTCTCCAAAAATGAACACAAGTTTTGTTTTAAACTGTTATTTTTTTATTAAACCATTAAGTAAATAGTTATGAGAGTTACGCATGGTATAGCACATCGTTCTAATGACCTCCAAGACTTTGTTCTGTAGGCAGATGTGCAATTAAATCTTACAATCCTAAATTTATGAAAAAAGGAAACGCGTAGCTTATAATGCTTGCTGAGACTAATTGAAAATCCCAAAGTTTTTTTTTTAATTAATTGATAAATAAGTTATCACATATACTGAAGAAAACAGATTTTGTTTATAATACATAATCACATAATTTTTCAATGAAATCTTGGGTTCGTTATAAGGAAAACCCGGTTACCGTGACAGCTCTAGTTAGAATCATATAAAAATATTAAATTTCACTTCAGAAACCATAATCAAAATAAGCGAAACTAAAAATTTCTCTTTTTTTCTTTTTCATTTTAGGTGTAAGTTCACAAAGTGGAATAAATTCAACATCTTCTGGAAGTACAGATCCATACAACATTCGACAAAACTATTCCAAACCACGATTACGAGTTACCGAATCAGTAACTACTGACGGCGAAGGTAATTTAATTTTTTTCCCAAGCTATCAACTTTTTGACAATCTATTTTCGTAACAACCCATCTGTATCGTGAGAATTTAAGATTTCCTATAAAAATTCTTACAAAAAACATAATTTCTTAAATTGGATTATTTATAATGAATTTGAAATGTTTGCAAATCTCTTCATTGACCGCTTGTGGTGGTAAAATTGTCTATTCGATTTTTTTTTTTTTTTTTAATTTTTCTCCTTGTAATGCATTTGATGTAATGAAAGGTATTTAGATTTCGTGAATGGAATAAAATTTTATACACGGTTTCGATTGGATTCAGCTGCTTATATAATTGATCTGTATCGGGTTCTCTTTCTTCAAAGTCAGTTTTACTGTGTCTATACAGAACAAGTTTTGTTACAGCTTGAGCGCCGCATACAAATGAACCAAAAGTTGTTTGTTGTTAATTTGTTGAAAAAATGTTAAGATTAGGATTTGTTGTTTTTTTTTTGTTGTTATTATTGATGGATAGTTTGCGGTATTGTTGCTGCTAGTGAAAATATAATTTTTTTTTAAGTCGGAATAACTATGCGCACTTTTACTCACGTACATAGTTGCATTTGTTGGATTGTGTGGTTTGACAATAAACATCATTAACAAAACATCATTAACAGCACAATTTAATGTTTGACAGTCTGGACAAATTTGATTTACTTCAATCATGCAAAATTACGGATAGCCGTGCAACGCCAGGTACCAAATGCTATAAGTCGCAGTGCCCGCGACATCGACAGAGTCCTGACAATATTTTGTTTGAATTTAACTTTTAATTTGAAATTAATTCACACCAATTTTTTAGACTCTTACTTTTATTGAGCTGCAGATATAGAGTTACCCATTTATGGGTAATTACTCAGTATGTTGTAACGTAGGTTTTTAAATTACATTTTATTATTGTAGAGTTTTGTCAATAGTGTCTAAAATCTTCCGTTTACAAATATAAAAGGTGCTGCCAAGTTGTCAGTACCAATAAGTCGGAAAAATTGTGTACTTTTATTATATTACATATATTTCTCTTTTAAATGAGATAATAAAAGCTTCCTAAGTTTGGATTGAGATACTAAGGTACCTCCCCACAAAATTTTATTAAAATTCATCCTGCAGTTGTTACGTGATGCGAACACAGACAGACAAAATTCCCAAAAAATGGATATCGATTAATATTTGCACAAGATGTATAGTGTTGTGAGTTTAATTGTTGAAGCATATTGGATCTATTCATTAAAGAGTCTTCAAATGTTTAATACTTGAAATCGTTTTAGTTGATAAAGACAAAAAATAACAAAACATATTCAATTAAATACTTAATTAAATACCCAATAAAATTCGTAGATTCCTAGATTTTACAATCTCTATGAGATCAAGTTTATTTGTCTTATTTCGAGCACTTACTTGGTGTTTAAAACTACCCATACATTTTCTCGGGGTCAAGTCAGTTTTTTGAGCGAGCCACTACAAAACTATATTTCCATTGCAAATAAGCCGCTCAGTTACAGTTTTTAAGGTACACCCCGTGTAAATATCATACTGTTAAGCTCAGTATCAGATTCAAATTATTATCAACATTTGGATACACAACATGTCTTAACACCCATCCCAGTTGGAAATATCCGCACATCAATTTTGTTGTCCTCTATAAACTTTACAGTTTGAAATTTTCTTTGAAATAAACTATAATGCCATAATGACGTGCAGATACCGATTTAATTTATAAACTAATGATTTATCTATTAAATAATTGTTACTGGTTTAGATTTGCATTAAACCAGCTTTACAATTACATACATACATATATACAAATATGTTGCTGTCACGTTTAAAATATCGGCAATTGAAATAAAATATTTGCTTAACAAAAATCAAAAAATACAGGCCTCTAAATTTAAAATTTTTAAACACTTCCTTCCCACTGTGTAAAAAATTAAAATAAAACTATCACGGTCATGGTTGTCCTCAACCTCCATTGTTAATGTTTATTTTGTTTTAATAAAATATAAAACCAAACAATTAAAAACAAATCCCTTTTTGAATCACTAACCTGGTAACCATGATTCTCTCTTGAGTCTGCACACAAACTCACAACCCCTGAACCAGTGTTGCGATCTGGCAATGTTTAAAATGTACCGCCCCAATGATAAAATTGTACCAAATCAGTATCAATTGTACCAAAATTATGTATAGAAAACATGACAGCAGATCAACATAAATAAAATTTATGAATCAAAATTTTTATACTATGATTATTTAGAGTAATTTACCTTGATACCTAGAATTTCTTCTTTTGTGTTGCTAATTTGCTAACAATTATTTTGCCAAAATACTTACCTCACAAGCACATAAGCACAAGGTTTACAATGTTAGGAGCAGGTTACTCTACAACACGTGCTTGAAACTCCATCAACGTGAAGGATCTTAATCCAATAGAGTGTGCCTGGAGTGATGCCTTGTAATTATAAATAAAGAGTCACCTAATTGCAAAAAGAGACCTCTCTCACAAGAAAGGATGGACAAATACATGGGTCTTATTCAGCAAAAATGTCTTGAAACAAAATTACATCTTACTTTACATAAAAGAGTTACCAAAGTAAATATAAAAATCTCTACAAAGATCTGAATTTAGTTAGTTTTAGACAGGGTTAGAGAATGATAAAATTCGAAATGTTTATTATTGTAAGAAAAAGGAAAAAAATACTTATTATATATTAAATTTTACCAAAAAAGTGCATCAGTGTACCACGAATATGTCGATTGTACCAATTTTGGTACAATTGTACCACAAATTCCAACACTGGCCTGAATCCAATTTTAAAACCAGAGAGAGCAAAACAAGCACGAAACAAACAAAACTTAACCAACGAGATTGCGAGTATCTGTGTGATTCTACTTGAAATAGATGGCGGTTTGTGTATGGCTGTGTATTTAGTTTGACAGGCAGCGCGCCGCGACGGCAGCAATGAGTTTCGGCTCACTTGTTTGTTTGTTTTTTATTTTTTTTATTTATTCAATATTTTCCTTGTTTATCTTACGAATTTGTCGGCGTCAGCCCCACACAATAAGTATTGATGGCGGGGTTTCAAAGGGGAAACTTGGAGACTAGTAGTCATGTTTTCTTAGGCGCCAGGTTGCCGCGTCAAGTCGTCACTTTCTACAACATATTGATGATATTTTAACTTTTCAGCGATTGTGAGTGCGCGATTTTTTTTTGTTTTTTAATGTTTTTATTAATTTTATTTTTATTTTATTTCAACCAAATATTAAGTAAAACAAAAGTGTACAACACAATCGAAATTCGTACGTCAATATTACTACGTTTATACGCAGCACTTATTCAAAAAAAAAAAAAAAAAATAATGCAAATAGGAAATTTTGCTGCATACACAGTGAAGTAATTTTTTATTTGCGAATAGTTAACTCACGAAAGCAATTCCTGATTAACGACACTATTTGCAAATAACCCGTATGGCGTTGCCACTTCTTTTAAATATAAAATGTATTGTGTGAATTAATTTATCGCATAAACAGTGAGTTATGTGCTGTTTATGTAACCCAATTAAACAATTCGTCTAGGAAATTTGTATGAAAAGCACTCAAGTTTTTGAGTTTTTCCTATACAAATTTTCTAGACGTTTTGTTCAATTGGGTTACATAAACAGCACATTAATTATTTGCGAAGAGGCTACGTATAAACGTGGTATATGTATATGTATGTACATTCGTTGGTGTGTAGGTATGTACATATGTATATACGAGGGGAAGTCAGAGAGGAATGGCACTTAAATAAATATTTTTTAATTTTCAACATAGTCTCCGTTTATATTGATTCACTTTGTTCACCATACCTCTACTTATTTAAGATCTTCACGAAATAAGATTTCGTAAGGTCCTTAGGATTTTGTGGAGAGATTTCCTTCTCATTCGAATTAAATATTTTTTTCATTCTCCATTTGTTATTTTTCCATTTTCTAAACCGTAAATATAGATAAATTTATCCAAATAAAAAACTCGTTTACCCTGAAGCAAAATCAGCAACTATGTGCTATGTCCGTGGCCTAAAATAGTGCTTATCACCATTTATATGTTCACTACGGTATAATTGTTTTAGCCAATTGTAGATGGTCTCAAACGCTAGTGAAGATGATTTATAAACTTCAACGTTTGCACGAAACTAAACATTATGTAAATCAATAGATTGTTAAGAAAACAGGTTGGCGGAATATCAGGGCAATAGTTCAGTTAACAGAATTAGCATCAGTAACAACAGTTTATAGCAGCAGCACTATATGACATTTTTACCTCTTGTTACATTTGCTTCTGGTAAAACTAAACGCAATAGAGCACATAAAAAGTTTTTCTTATTTAGCTTTATTAATTTGTTGATTCCACATGTAGTAGCAACATTTTTTAAACTCTTTGACAGGTCATTTTCTGAAATATACCAGTTCAGGATTTTTCGACAATTGTTAAAATTTTGTACAATTTTATAATAAGTTAATTACTTTTTAATTTTACTGCGTAAGATGGATACTTTCTTATCATTTATTGATCTCTTATTTTGCTCAGACTGCAGTTGTTGTTTTCTTGTTTTGTTTTTTTTTTTACGATGATCTGAACAATTTAATCATGCTTTAAAAATATACATACGGTAGACTAATAGGAAGTGTACTAGTCTATTAGTGTGGGGGTTGTGGGTTCGATTCCCACCAAAGACTCTGGGCGTTTAACTACAACGAGTGATGGTCTGCGTTACTATGCTCGGTAAATTAAGTAAAAATATAATTGTAATTGTATTGTAACATTAAATAAATACGAATAAATGTAAGATTAGCTTTGTGTGAATATTTGCTCTATCAAAAGCACTAAACGAATATCAATCCTGCAAATCTTTTCAATTCAATAGAATCAAGGCCGAAAATATTATATTATATTAGATATTATACATATAATAATAGATTTTTAAAGCGGCAAGCAAACGACGTAGAACTGTTTCACGTAGACCACGTAAACAAATTTATTTTTTTCGAGCAGAAATAAAAGTTTTTGAATTTCTTAAGTATTTATTTCTCAAAATTAATTGAAAAAATTAACTTTTTCATTTAAAATTAAACAATTCTACTAATATTAAAAACATTTCTTTTCGTTTTTCTATGAAAGTAAGTTAGAAGGGTAATTTAAAATAATAAACTGTTATTCATTTGAAAGATATTAAACATACATAAGTACATCGCACCCTAAATACAAAAGGGTCACAACTCAAAATACTCAGGGAGACAAAAGCAACACACTTAAAATAAAAATAAAAATACAGTTATGTATTTTTTCAGTTAAAGAATATAGTGATGTAAAAAATTTTGCAGTAGTTAGAGATATGTACTCTGAATTAATTTATGGAAAAAAGTTAGTTTTGGAAAATTTTGAGTTGTGAACATTTTGTATTTAGGGTGCGACATATGCATGTATGTACATACGGTGATCTTATCACTGGGTAAGAAAGCAATGCGAACACCAACGGCTTTATGCTCAAATTGTTACACCATGGCTGACTGAACCATAGAGTTATTATTTTTAACGGATATTTGGGGATTGCGTTAACGCCTCTTCTCGCTCCATTTGAGTCTCGCTCCACAGAAACTACTGAGATTCCGACTTATAACCAGACCGGTGGTTTGTCATCGCTGAGACTAATGGTTTCTATGGTATCAGTATTAGGGTGTTCAAAAAACTCAAGAGCTCAACAACGTTAAGCTTTCACAAATTTCTGTAGAACAGTTAAGATAAAAGTGTTATTGTTTGTTTTTCAGGATTCAGAAGATAACAAAGCTGTTGATACCTTTATTACAGTTGATGTTTAATATTTTCAGCATTTTTATCAAGAAGGTACTGAAATGTAAAGGAGTTATAAAACTATATGAATTTTATTTGAACTATTTTTGAATTAATAAATTAATTATTTAGGCTTAAGTTCTTAATTATAAAGAGATAAAGAAAAATTAGATACCAGCAAAGCAGAATGCATTTTCTACACAGCTACGTCCGTCATCAGTACTCTTCGTATCGATCTACCCGGTAGTTTCAATTGTTATTAATTTTCTATTTCAACAAACTTATCAAAGAAATAGAATATGAGAAATTTTTAATTTTACATTATATTTCATAGAAGATGGAGCTTTTTGAAATTGTTTAACACTTGTAAACTCTATTTCTTTTTTATATTATACTACCAATCAAACATTTTTCTTTATTTTTATTCTATTTATGTATTTTCTTTTATTTAAAAATGGTATATATCTGTCTTGCTATTTGCTAACCAAATTGTTGTTAATTGCTAACCAAAGGTTAGCTAATAGCAAGACAGATATATATATGACAGATATATATAAGACAGAATGGTCGCAGATTAATATCGATACCTCATAGGTTAAAAAGTGATATTAGTAATAAATTTACGTAATCTAATATACATATGTACATATGTATATTATAAATCTATTTGCATGTTTGATTATTTATACGCCAATCACGGCGAAACGATTAAATCGAATTTAATGAAATTTAATTTATTTAATTTTTTTTTGTGGGTGCAATAGGATATATCTGTTTTCAAAACTAGGGCCAGGAGGGTATAAAGGACATTTTTATACGATTGAACCGATTTTGATAGAAGTTGAGAAAACCAATGGAATTCTTTTCTATTGTAATAAGAATTATGATAAAAAAACATTTTATTCCTAATTAAAAATTATTTATTTATTTATTAACAAATGACAATAAGCCTTCAAGGCCAAATCTGTCATAGGTACATTGTTGCTGATATACATATGTAGAATTAGTTATTATAATTTTGTTTGTTTTGATATAATTTCTCTCCAATAAATTGATTTGTGTACTGTTGCAGAAGCTCCCAAACGATAAAAAAAAGTACATAGTTCTTTATAACGTTGACGTGAAGTGACGGCAAAAATAAATAAATTGCCTAATAACTTATTACAAGTCCCAATATTATTATTTATTATTATTTTAAATAATTATTAAATATCATTTTCGGGTTTTCCTTAGAATCACACTCTGAAAAACAGCTGTTTTAAGTATTTTATTTTTGTTTTCAACTACAGGAGGTTATGTCATATGTACGTAATATGTGGCCGTGTAAACACGAAAATTATAAAACGTATATTAAACACTGATTTTGACATAAAAATGAAATTTTATATGGGTGCACACAAAGAAAAAACATGGTTGAGGTAACCATAATCTAAGAGCAGCATATTATGGTTGTAGTAAAACTAAATTATTGTTGAACATTATACATAATATTATGGTTAAATTAACCATTATAGTATGGTAAAAAAAATATAAAATGTCATATGAATTGGATATGCCAGTTGTTTTTACGTTTTAAAATACAAAATTATTTATTTTTTATTAATGATTTTATATAAAAACAGATGATTTTATTAATACATAGATATACAAATTTAATTAGCATTTTTCTTCTTCCAAACCGTGTTTCAAGGATATAAGGGAGGGAACACTTTGGCCATCGATTTAACGGCATTCGCACATGGCCCATATCATCGCAGTTCATTGATTTACCAGTAAAGAATTGTTCTTGAATATATCAATTTCGGGGGATTTCTTTTCCAATTCAGCCAAAACCTTTTTCATGTAGTCTTTCAAGTACAAAGAAAAGTATTTCTTGTCTCCGAAAGCATTCTTGTAAACTGTGATTGAGAACAACATCAACGCCGGTATCAACGGTTGAGTTTGTATCCTCATCAGCTTCTTCAGCTGAGGTATAGAAATCTTCACTTTTAATGTCACCTGGTGAATTACATCACCGACCAATTTCGTTTTGTATTATTTCATCATCGTGTTGATTTTCATGATTTCGAGGTTTTATAAATTTTTCTGGTCTAAAAATTAAAAATAAATTACAGTCTCACACCGAGAGGACTCGAATTGTGGGTATACAGAGAATATGGTTGCCACGCGCTCAATTCAACAACGAAAAAGAAATAATTAAATATTTATTTTTAAATTGAATTTCCGAAACTATTTTTTATACATTTTTTATTATTTTTTACAACACAAAAAAATCAACTCCGGTGACATAAACAAACAAATAATTTTTATTTTTAAAAACCTTTTGGTTACCCACGAAAAAACTTTGGTTGTGGATTAAACATTAAATAGTTAAATCCAACCATGTTGCATTTTTTGTACGTAGTAACCATTTAATGATAAACCAAAGTAATGTTACAAATAACTAAAATGTGTTCATCGCAACCATATATTGTTACAAAGAACATAATGTGGTTCCTGTGACCATACCATAACCATGTTTTTTCTTTGCGTGTGGAAAATGACTTGTACACGCAGTCTAAACACACCTTAAGCGATTACATCATATAAATTTTAAAGGGACTATGCTGGGATCTGAAGTTATGTATTTACATAATAATAATGATAAAAATATTCCGCTTTCAAAAATAAAAGGTGCTGTCAAGTTTGCAGTACCTTTAAATCGGTAAAATTGTGTACTTTCACTACTGTTTCTCTATTTTCTTCTGGAAATGAAATGTTTTTGCAGAAAGAAATTATCCTATATTTAAACCGAGTTACTAAGGTACCTCCACCATTTGACAGCTGACATTGTTGAACTATATTTCAAAAATAATGCAAGTATTGTGGCATTTTCGAGCAAAATCATCTTAAGCGATGACGCACATTTTCACCTTGACTTCCTTGATAATCGACAAAATCACCGCATTTCGATGTCGGAGAACCCATATGAGACTGACGAAATCCCAATACAACCATTGTGTTTGGTGTGAAATTTTATAATTTCATATGTGAACCGCTAAAATTATCAAATAAAAATCTTCTTAATGTTGATATTGAAGAAATATGTTTATTCGATACTTTGTACCTTATTTATCTACATTCTAAAATCATGGGCAGAAGATAATTTGTTCATACAAACCCATTTTTATTTTTTCAATATTTAATAGTTCCTACAATATGACGATACTGTGTCTTCCTTTGAATAACCGCAATACATAAATTCTTAAGAAAAAATATTTATTTCGAATATATTTTTTGTCTTGCAATATATTTGAGTATTTTCACGCCTAAGTGTTTTTTTTTTTGTGCATTGTTTATTAATTAGTTTGTACGTGTAGAGTGTGTTTTTATGTACAATATAAGAAATGATAATAAATATAAATATTTTTTTTTTTGCAAATAATGTGTTTAAATTATACTGGCGCCAGAAAAATTTATATTTATTATAGTGGCTGAACTTACAGAAAGAAAACTATGGAAAAAATTAATTGCGGACTATGGCACGAGTACAGAAAAATAATATTATACTTTAAACTATTATTTTACTATTTGAATTATATAAATATAAAAATAATACAGTGCAAGCTGCTCCAAAACAAGTTCTAAAATACATGAATTTATAAACTCATAGAAAGCTGTCGTTTGACGTTGCGAAGCTTAAAAATCTGATAATGTTAACCGCGGATCAAGATTCAAAAAAACTAAAATTTATTGAAAAGTCAATTAAAATTTCTCGCGGAATTGAATAGAATAAAAAACAGAGGTTTTTATATGTTAAATAAAATTACATATTTAAATCGTAGGATTCTTTCATTGTGAAACATTTCAACCCTGATGCTATCGAATAATAATACTTTTCCACGGTTAAGGCCTGTAGTGCAATTCACTAGCTTTAAACAATGCGACCATCGCTCTATTAGTCAACGGCTTTTGTTGTTTGCAGTAACGAACGCAGGATTTGATAACTACTTTTTAACGTTAGCAAACAACACGATATTTATACCTACACACATTAGGTACATGTAGCATCTCTGTCCAAAAAAGCGAAAAGCACAAAGCTTTATCCGAATACAGATAATGCTGAATAATCAGCAATTGCAAGACAAGTAAGACAAGAAAAAATATAAACTGATACAAAAGCCAAATTCATAAAATTATATTTTTATAAAGTTTGCAACAAAAACGAAAGTAGTAGATTCTAGTTCAAGACCTCATACAACTGAAGAAAATAGCGAAAAATTGTCAAACCATATTTTAAGGTACAAATGAATTTTTGAAGTCAGGTTTAAATTCGATATGTTCTCAAATTAAAAAAACAAATTTGGAGAATAATTTCAAAGAAATATTTCCACTAATTACAAATTAAATATCCAATAGATATTTGAAAGGTTTAAGGGCAAGATAGGCGTAAGTAACAAAAAATTGCGGTTAATTTAAAGATCAGTTAGATAAAAAAAGTCTTAACAGACCCCAAAAATCATTTTCAACAAAAATACGAATTGACAAATTGCTAATGCAATTAATTCGTATTTTTTATATATTTTCAAAATGATACACAGTGGTTTAACAACTTTTTTTGAAAAATTTCGGATTGTGAACCACTAAAGATATATTAATGAAATCTTGCCTGTTAATGAATGAAAGTCAAACTAAAATATATAACGCAGTCATATACTCGTATATAAGGGAGCTTTTATTCATTAATCCTAGGCGGCCAAATTGTTGGAGCTTCATACAGAAACCCTCTGCTTTTGCTCATTACGATTTGCTACTGAATTATTTCGAAAATAACAAGTTTTTAACCACTGTGCAACAATGAATGTAAAATAATAAATATATTTATTTTTTTTAATTTTTCTTTTGTTGTGGTTTTTATTTGTTATTTTGCAAAGGTGAGCCACGCTCTTTAAATATTTTACGTTTTTTTTTTTTTATTATTGCTGTTGTTTTCGCATTTTGTGTTTGTCATTCATTGTACAATAAAGACTATAAGGAATTAAAAAAAAAACACACAAATATACAAAATATGTTTTTGATTGGCGCCAGTTGTATGTTTTATTTTTCATACTTACAATTTCGCCCACAAAAACTAGGAGCCAGTCGTATGATTTAATTAATAATCTTCAAATAGTCCACCTGACAAAAGGTAATGAAAATTATTGAGGTTAAATGCAACGTGCAGTGAAGATATTTAACACCTTTGTTTTACAACCGATACACTGGTGAGAGTAACTTAAAGATATTGTCCCTTCCTTAAGGACTGTATAGAGTTGGCAGTATTGCATGTCAAGATTTTTGTTTTAATTTGTCACATTTACGAATTATACTAAGCGCTCTGCTTTAACAAACTTTTTTTTAACTTACTCAGGGAAGTCAATCACCCTTAATTTTATTTCTTTATAAGTTTAGTGAGTTTCAACAACATTAATTGCTAAAAAAAACTAATATCTCGTATGTGGTTATAAAATAGTTTAAAATTTTTGTATGGGTTATAAGTTTATTCAGGGTAACTGCGAGGCTAATTTCTTTCCATTTCTCCAATTCTTTTAAATGATCTTTGTCAAACTTTAAGCCCTACATGTTTGCATCAGGATTTTCCCTTCATATTTATTCAGTAATTGTTGCAGCCTATTGGAAATTGGGATTGGGAAATCGGATGGAGAATTCACACAATTATAGATATAATGTAAACTGTTTAAAATTTAGTAAAATAGAAATAAAAGTTTTTTTTTTTGGTGATGCAAAATAAGAAGCCAGAAATAAGAGTCTCTTTCAATGACGCTCTCCTTCATTGACCGAAATCTCTTACCACCCAGCCATTTCTTTAAATTTAAAAACAAGAAGTAGCCACAAGGAGCTACATCTAAATGCTATATGGTCTAGCAGTTCGTAGTGCAATTCAATGTTTGCCGTCACTTCATTTTATTCAAAACTCGTTAGTGAAATGAAGAGCTGAATAGTTTTTGGGCATAATCGGGAAGGGGCAAGGGGTAGTTTACTTAACACCCCAAACCGATAAAAATTATTTTTTGATTTGAATACACTTTGAACTTTTATTCTTTATGTAATATATCCATATCATATAAAATATAACATATCTGTTTCCATGAGGTGTGGTAAAGTTGAGTGTAGGTCACTCCAGATTTTTTTATTAGGAATAAAATGTTTTTTTTTATCCTAATTCCAATGACAATAGAAAATAATTAAATTTCTTTAAAATAATTAAGTGATTTGCTACACTTTCGACACCAACAATACCTCAACAGTATTTTTTGTCCTACAGTCCAAAGGTGTTAATTGGGTGATATTAACAACTTTGCACAATTTAGTTTCCGTCTTAAAAAAGATTACAAAATTAATGCACTATAGCAAAGCAAATTTTTAATTTAAATCCGTCTTACCACCGGTAAAACTTTGCCTTTTAACACTATACATACATGTACTTGTTTCCTCAACTTCTATCAAAATCAGCCCTAGTTTTGAAAACATATATATCCCATTGCACCACAAACAAAATAAATATTTGTCTATTGACATACAAATAATCAAACTTGCAAATAGATTTATAATATATGTATATTAGATTATATAATTTTATTATTAATATCACTTTTTAACCTATCAGGTATATCAATATACATAAATCTGCGACCATTACATTACTAACAAAAGTTAGAATAAAGATATCGGTTAATTATGCACTCATTAACTTCGTGATAAAAATATATCAGCGGAAATTTGGAAATTAAAAGTTAACATCACTGCAAACAGCTGTTGTCATAAAGTTTTACACATCAAATAGAGCGTGCTTTAAATAAAAAACTAACACATGTTATTGCACACAGGAAAAAAACGTACATACATATGTTATGATTTAGAAGGTTTACACTATATGTATAGTAAAGCTTTAGAATGATGCTCTAAAATCATGCTTTAACCTATAAATTATGTTTTAAAATGAGCGATTTATAAGCAATTTAAAATAAAAAATTTCAAAAGTAAAAATTAAATACATGGCCTAGCCACTTGCAAATGGCTGAGTTATTTCCAAAATATTTTGATTCCGCCCACTGTAAAATTCTGTAACAAAAAAAAAAAAAGAATTGTAAGATGTTTATTCTCTTTTCTTAACACGGATCTTTTTGATATTATTTGCTCTTGGAATTTACGTACGTAAAGTCGTACCGTCTAAACCACCCTTTGCTTATTTAGTCACTCATTCACAACGGTAATTCATGAAAATATCTGTAAAATGACAGGATTGCCTGTAACTTGGAGATATTTAGTTAAGAAGATGTTTACTTATTAACATTCTATTTACGTGGCGAGTTGTGATATTATTTTTTCTGCCATATATCAGAATTTAATCTTTTTTTTAAATTAAAGAATAAACACAAAAATAAAACGACGAAGAAACCTGGTGAGCAAAAAAGTTTATTTTTATTTTTGGTACAACACTTTAGTTTAAAAATATTTCTTTATTTAAATACAGGCGTACGCAGAATTTTAATTTTATTTTTCAAGAATTTAAAATGAAAAGCATTAAAAATCATTTAGCACATGTTTGGATGTAGACATTGTAGACTCTTACCTTCATACAACTAAATATTGTCTTTGCTTGCATTGTTAATAAGTATGAGTGCTAGAGTACCCTGTAGGAAATTGTGTCTAACTAGTGTTTTACTAGTACATAAAGCACCAGTACTAGTTCTCAACTGTAAACTTATACTTATACCATCTTAATGCTCAAATTAACATTGAGTGTGTTTGGAAAATAACTAGTGCCATTTGTTCTAGACGCATACTAGCACACATGGATCCGATTGGGTGCTTTTGAACCAGTTTGTTACTAGATTTTAAATGCCTATTGTGGTATGGCAGTTCTTCTTAAAACACACAAAAAAATATGAATAGATAATGAGAATTTCTCAAAATATTTTATTTTTCATTATAGAATAAAATAGAATGACGCAAACACCAAAGTTTAAAGATCAAATTGCAAAAGTTATACTAAAATACAAATTTTTCTGTTACCCAAATTTTCTATCAGTCTGCAAGAGGTACCCTTGAACTCATCAGCACTAGTATTTCGTAATGAAAGTTCTAACTCTGTTTTCACTAGTGTATGTAGTTGTAGTAGTTTTACTAGTAGCTTTTAGGCAATTATTGCTTAATCTCCTACAGGGTATTTATATGTACATACATACATACATATATACATACATACATACATACATACATACATACATACATACATCCGTACGTATGTATGCATATGTACTATTTATAAATTATTTTATATACCAGAGATTTTTTATTGCTTTCGAATAAAAATTATTCGATTAATCAAAAAAATTACAAATATTATATTCATCAATTGAGACAAGGTCCTGCTTTGAATACACCAACATGAACATGTAAGATTATTAAACATATATATCTTAAAATAGTGATTATATATGTAAGTTTTATCAAATATTTTCTCCATTCGACTTTAGCTTCATAAGAATAATTTGTACAGCATATGTATATAGCTAATATTATATACACGTGTAAAACTTTTTCATTATGCAACATAGTCTGCTTCTAGTTTAATAGTCTTCATCCAACGATTTTGAAACTTTTTTAATCTCTTCGCAATGTATTATTGGGAAGGTCCTCAAAATTGGCCCTAACGGCAGGGTTGACCATCATCTCAGATTTGAATATTTTTTCCGCCAAGCCATTTTTTTAAATTTGAAACAGAAAAAGTATCTGGGAGCCAACTCGGACGAATATGGTGGATATGATCTTCGCTTAATTGGCCCAATATTAATAAAAAAAATATTTTTAATTTATTACTTTTCCTTTTCAATATTAATCTATGTCGATTAATCCATGCACATTCCAAATATCCGTAGCAGTTAACTGTTACTGTCGTTGCTTTCGCCAGGGCGCACATTCAAAATTATATCGAGAATTTTATTTCCGAAGTAACTGACTTACCTGAAAGATTGCATTCATATCTTTAAATAGAGATGTACGGCCATATTGAAAACTTGTTTTTATTTGCCGAAATTATTAATTAACAACATTCGAGTGAATGCAGGAAATTTATATTTTAGATTTTAGCATAATGCAATGTATATTCTGGATCGTATTCTTCGTATCTATTGACGAACCAAATCTTATTTTGTTATATTGTATTTAATTTGATAGCTTTAATCTGAATCTGAATGTGTTTTATTTAGAAGAAAAGCAATTCAAATAGTTTGGCTGATTGCGAGTAATCAGTTACCCAGACAAATTTTAGACAATTAAAAAAGGTTTAAGCTGGATTCGCCCATTTTCTTCGGACAAAATTTTTTTATATGTAGTTTACATTTCTTTTCAGAGAGTGTGAAAGAAGTAATTTTTCCCAGCTTGATTTGGTTTAAATTTAATTTTTGTCCGGACAAAATATAACTGAGTTGCCGGTTAGTATTTTAATTGTCAGATTTTGTTCAATAAAAATATTTATTGAAAATTAAATTTTAACAACAAATATTTGAAATTTATTTTATAAATCCATTAAAAAATTTTGTTGCCTCTTTGCTGTATTAAAGGGACTTGCTTGACAATCACGGGGTTTTTCAAGGAAAGAGGGGGTGTTAGCGGAGAATAACTGCTGTTGCTCTTGATAGAAAAAGAAAATATGGAAGTCAGAACACACGTTTTATCATTGGCAGAGGCACTTTGCGTTAGTTCCCAATCCCACGACACCATTCATCAGTTGCACCAATGTGGACGCCTCCTGCAATTCAAATAGTCCTGTACTAGCGAACATTAAACCATAGACGCGTAAAAGCTTACAATGAACCTGAAAACATCAATTTGACTTACTGCCGCAACTATGAACCCATCTCTCAGATCCTTCAAAAACACTGCTTCCATTATATGGAAGATATGTTCACTTCTCCAGGGTCTTAGTCAAGAGGCATCTGTGAGTGTGTACGGTGTACCGTTCGATTCGATTCGACAGAAAATACAGTTGCAATGACGATGATGAATTTTAATTCAGTAGAAGTAAGGGCAAAAATTTCAAACCTGAAATTCAGGAAAGCTGCATATTGACCTTAAAGCAATATTTACAAAAAATGTATCACAATACACAAAAATTTTAATCGAAATACAGATAATTTCCTTTTTGTTTTCCTATTGTAAGGATTTAATTGATGCAAAATAGTAGTCTAATCAATTTTAACATTTTTAAATACATAAAAATAGCAAACGAATATTGTTTTATTTTTATATCTGGATATTAAATAAAACGGAGTGCAGTTTTGCATTTACTGACCCAAATAACTCAAGAGACAACATTTAGTTAATTTTAAATTAAAAATAAAATAATCATACATTGTGAAAAGGACCGTTAATATACAAAATGTTAAATTATTAATTTAAAAAAAAAAACATGTCATTTTTATTGAATATTATGCTAATTATCCATAACATTTTATAATAAAAATGCAATTTACTTGTTATTACACCAATTTATTTATAATCAGTTGTTGCTTTGTTGTCATGTTGTAAAATTAATATGACTTATTTACTTATGTATTTCTATGGCAACTTTGTTTGTCCAAATAAAATTTTCGAAATGAGTGAATCTTGCTGCTAAAAATTCTCAGTAAAAAATGTTTGTCTGAACAAAAATTTTGTCCGGACAAAATAGGTGAATCTAGCTTTAAAGTTTTCTTTTTGCACAATTCCACGATTTTGTTATGTTATATATATCTGGCAACTGTAAATGTGAATTTGTATTATTCAAAGCATACTTTAAGGATGTATAAAATGTATGTAAAAGTATATTATCTTTCTTTTATAATTTGTTGTAACGAAATCAGAAAATTATGTTCAAACAGAAAATGACATAAACACGTTTTCGCCTAGTGAAGATGGCCTCTTACGTACATGATGGCCTCTTACGTACATGATAACTGATCTCCTAGACGTTTAAAACAATACTGTCATACCGCCTAGAATGTTCTGTTCTAGAAAGATCTGTTAGGCCTGTTCTACATACGTGTGTCTCTGCTGTAGTATGGATTTATGTATGTACAAACGTTTGTATATCTCTGCTGAAGAGATCGAGTGTTTCTTTATACTTGATTGTTTGCATTCAAGTATAAAAGAAGTTAAATTTTATAACGTTTCTTTTTTTCAAATTTTAATTAGTTTTTATAGTTGTTTATTGTTGTTTTTTAGAATAAAACTATTTTAATTAGTTGTCTTTTTTGCATTGTATTGAGTTACTGAAATAAATCTTTCTTTGCACAAATTTACACTCGAATAATTAATAACACTACTTAGTCCATACATACTTATGTATGTACGTACGTACATTCCTATGTGATTTTTGGAGTTCTAGTTCACAGTGTTGCCACCCGTAGTATGTTTTTACTCTTTGCTGTAGTTCGTTCCATTTGCAATTTTTCCCCTTGGGAATTCTTTTGTATTTGTTTTTTATTATTTTTATTTTTGATGATAATTGTGGCGACACAGTTCCTGCGCTAACTAATATGGCGCCTAATATTATTATATATGGATGTGTGTTTGTTTATTTTGTTGTTAATGTTAATGCACAAAATAAAATTTTAGGAATAACAGAATTGTAATTTAATTGGGTCGTATTAATGCATTTTTGTTGTACTTTTTTCCCTAAAGAATTCCGAATTCGCCTTTTGTTTAGAAACTAATAAACACCATATTTTTAGTACTGTAGATATGGTTTATGTATTTACTTTATGTAGAGGTACCCATCTCTGTTTAATTACTCAGAATGTTGCAGCATGGGATTTATATAAAGTTTTTAAATTTATATAAAATTCTAAAACTGTTGTAAATAGTGTCTTCCAAAAATAAAAGGTGCAGCCAAGTTTTAGTTTATTTATTTTCTGTTTGAAATGAGACATTGTTAGGGGGAAAAATATCCTATATTTGATTCCAAATTTCTAAATTTTCTCGCAAAATATCGATCAACACCTGCACCAGCATCAAATTTTGCAAAAAAAAAAATTTAATGTACAGGTACGACCTGTTATTGTCTTATTATTTAAATGATAAAAACAAAATATTTGAAACATGAATTACCTTGGAATGCAGTTTCAAAATAAAGCCCAGCGGACAAATTACATAAACACATTTCAACAATTTTTTATACCTACTTGGGATTTTTTTATTATAATTTAGCTATCCCCGGTGCGCTTCGCTACACTAATCCAATAAAAATACAAAAAAAAAACTTGAAAGTAAAAGAATTGGCAAGCTTTAACTTGAAAACGCACGCTATTCAAACGACAAAAATGTTTCAGTTTACATGCAAGGTACAACACCCACTGTTCCCATTTAATCTGTTTTTTGCTAGACTATGCGTATTAACACGATATTTTTTTTACTTTGTATGGGAGGTACTAATCCGAATATCCTAATCTAGTCAGTATTTTGCTAGATTATGCACATATTGTAGTTCTCTAGGTGAGCTACCACGCCCACCAGTCTAAATTTTGCTAGACTATGCACATTAGTGCGAGGGTTACTTGTGCAAAGTTTTAAGACTCTATCTATAGTAATTGTTTAGGAACACTATAATAGTTTAATTTTTATGTGAGGTACCACTCCCACTGTCCTAATCCAGTCAGTACTTTGCTGGTCTATGCACATTAGTATGATGGTTACTTGGGCAAAGTTTCAAGCCTCTGCATATTGCAGATCAACAAGTAGACGATAATAATTGTTCACTTTGTATGAGAGGTACTTCGCTCACTATTCCAATACAGCCTATGTTTCGTTAACCTATGTATGTTAAAAGGTGGGTTATTGGTGCAAAATTTCAAAGATCTATCTATTATAGTTCTCTAGCTTCTTACCAAGTGGGTTTGAAAGTGGGCGTGGTCAATTTTTCTTTGCATAAAAACCTAAGTTGTGTTATGATAAAAAAATTTGGGCAAATCGGTGCAGTCATTTTTAAGTAATGCGATTACCAACGAACGTCATTTGATTTCATTTATATAGATAAATTCCTTATATAGATAAAATCCTGTTAGGTGTTTTGTTATTGTGAGTTTTTTTTTACTGCTTTGAGTCTTTTTCTCCACTTTGCAAAAATATTAGAAATCATTCTATATTATGGTTTAGTTTTATTCTTTAATTTTCACAAACATTATTTTACTTGAGAGTTATTTTGCATAATATATTTTATTTTACAATTGAATTTTTCAAGTTAAGCTTCTTTTAAGTTCGTTATATTCCCTCTGAGTTAAACGAATATTAATTAGAAATTAGAACTTAAGTTAATTTAACACTACCCAAAAGTTTAAATATACGAAGAATGCTGAAGACTGACGTAGCTACCCAGAAAATGCATTACATTCTGATAGTGTCTAAAAAAAAATTTTCTCATTTTTTCTTTAAAATTAATCGCCTAATTTGTACTTAATATTCTTTCAACTTAGAGGGAATATAATGAACCTAAGCCTAACTCAACACAAAGGGACAAATACTTGGAACCAAGTGAGCTGATTGGAGCTGCCTGCTTAACCTAAGCTTAACTTCAAAAATTCATTTGTATCATAATAAATATAGCTCGATTAATTAAAATTTAATGTTCAATTTATTTTATTCAAACAAACATTTGCAAAATTAATAAACAAATTATTTAGTCTGTGACAGTATGGCAGAGCCACAAAATACCAATATGCTTTAAAGATCAGACAGAAAAAAATAATTATGAACCTGGAACTACTTAAATCAAGTATAAGAACACTTCAATGTTAGTTCTAAAAATGTTATACATATCTATTACCTCCTAGACATATTAAGATGAGGATGATAAAAAATCTATTCAAAGAAAATTTATTAAAATATTAATGTTGTTCTTTTGAACATCAAACAAAAAGAGAAGAGATGAAATTTTAAGTCAAGCTTAAATTCGTTTTATTCTCATTAAGAATGAATAATTTAAATTACAAATTAGGTGTTTAGTATTAAAGAAAATTTTTAAAAATTTATTTTAAACACCAGCAAAATAGAATGCATTTTCTAGACAACTACGCCCGTCATCAGCACTCTTCGTATCTATCAATTTTGGGTAATCTTATGTTGTAAACATCATCGCTTTAACCAACCAAACTCAGATAAAGGAATACGATATCGTCAGTTGGTGGGTAGTTTAATAGTTTTTATTTAATATTTACCACCTTATATTTGTCGTTGCTTCAGCCAACCTTCGGGTAGCAATGAAAGCTACTTTTCGTTTATTTGTTTTCTCCCAACATTAGTTTTTTAGCTAATCTAGTATCAAACCAAACTTTGTTGGGTAAACATGATTACGAGATGCTTAAAGTTTGGAATCGTTTCGACGGTGTCGTAAAAGACTTCGTATTTAATGAAACTTGAAATCTATAAGAGTATAATAAAGGAATATCTTTAAACATTTTTAGACACAACGCAGCGTCTCAATTTAAATTTCATTTACATTCTCCATTCGAGTTTTTTCTAGTAGCCTTGGAGAGAGATTTTATCAAGATGTGATAACAATAGATTTCGATTTTTTTTGATGGTCGTAAATTTTTGAATCTTTAAAATTTTTAGTATTTATTGTTTTGAAATTTATTTTTTTAGTGAATTTTTTATTTGTTTGTCATTCAGTATTTGTGAATTTGAGGTTTCTGATGAAATTTTGCGTTTTTTTAAAATATGATTTTGAGTAAAGCTTAAATTTTTTGGTGAAATTCAATTTGTTGATGTCGTTAAAAATGTTATATTTCGGTGATATTTGGAGATCTTGGAGAACTTACGATTTATTGTTAATATTGTTGTAAGTTTTCCGTTTTTTAGTGAATCAAAGACAAGAACAACATCAACATAAAAAAACCCAACAATGTGGAGAAAATTAGAGACATTATTTGCCAATCTTTCCGGCATTTATGACTGATTTTCGTGTCAAGTAATGCTTGTTTTGATTCTTCGTCCTGTCCTGTTGATAGATATATTTTATTTTCATCGTCGACTCTGCTTTTGTTAGCATAATATTACTCATTATTTCTATGAACGACTTTGGCATTACCGTGTTTTACAGCTTTTTTGTATGTTGTGTGATGTTGGCCGTATTGTGAGATTGGTTTCAGCAAATAAAACGATTCTACTTTAATCTATCATCAAATATTTTCCTCCACTTTTAAGGTCAGTTGATATATTCGTGTGAAAATTTCAAGCGTCAGGCTACCTGCTTATTTGTCTACAGTAGAATTTTACGAGAATTCCTAGCCATTTATTTGTTTTTAATCAAGTGCCTAGGAATAGTAACAATGCTAGCGAATAAATTAAGCTTCTTTGTTAAATCTTCTTTGCAGCAATCATCGCTCTATGTGTTTTATGCTTGTGCCTTCGCTTACTCCCTTTGTTACTACTGCTCCTATTATATTGAACACAACTGTATACATTTTTAGTCATTGACAACAAGCCACTGCAGAACATCCCGAAATGTTAGCAACAACCAGCGGTGATGGCTAAGCTATATCATTTTTCAAATTATATTTATTTTTATCGTTGTATCTACGCCACGTTGTCGTACTTATAATTAGGTTAGGTTGCACGGGTCGCCGGCTACGCAAAAAGGGTAAAAGCCGACTCACTTGGGTCCCTTAGGTCCCGTTGTGACGCCCGAAAGAGGGATGAGCAGGATAGATACCTACCGATCCCCACTTTAGGTTTGGTGCAAAAACCAACCGGAGAGCCGGATAAATGACTTTATCCTGTTTATATCGCAACCCGATAGGTCTGTGAGGTCCTGTAATATCGAGCTGCCTAGCAGCGCCGCCCTTTCCATAGATAAGGCCGGACAGTGACAGAGGAGGTGTTTCACTGTTTCCTCTTCCTCCTCATCCTGACAACTTCTACAGAAGTCATTATGCGGTAGATTCAATCTCCTAGCGTGTGCACCTATAATGCAATGCCCTGTCAGCACAGCCACTAATGTGCCTATTTGACCTCGAGGGGTTCTCAGCAGGATTGCAGTACGTTTGCAGTCATACTGAGGCCATAGAAGCCTCGAGGTCGTGCAGGTGGGCTCGTTCGACCATCTGGTCTGCGCAGCCCCCAGTAATTCCTGCTGTATGTTATCCTTACAGCAATTTAGCGGAACACCGACTAGTTGATCTATCTCCTGGTCCCTAAGGTAGGTTCCAGATCTAGCCAGTTCGTCCGCAGTTTCATTTCCGGGCACTCCCGCGTGCCCTGGCACCCAAAAGAGTTCCAGGTTGGAATGTCTCGCCATCTCATCAAGAGATGTCCGGCATTCACGAACCAAACTGGACGTAGTATAAACGCCCGATAAGGAATTTATCGCAGCCTTGCTATCAGTACGGAACTGGATATCTTTACCATATATCCTGTGATACCTTAGCCAATTTGCCGCTCTTTTTATGGCAGAAATTTCAGCCTGAATAGTGCTGCAATGATTTTGTAGCCTAAAACTCATCCTTATTTGAAAGTAAGGAATGAAAACGCCTCCCCCTACTCCAATGTCCGTTTTAGATCCATCTGTGTAAACCTCAAGCACGTTTTCTTGATGACTTTCATGTGTCATCATGGATGACGTGCCTGAAGTTGATACTTCGAACCTTCTGGTCGGCATGGCTGAGGGTGCACAATAATCAATATTTTCCGGGATGGTCGATATGCGCACACATCCCAAAATATTCGCATGGCCGAAATTCTTCGATTTCCATGTCCCGGCTGCACTAAGTCTTACTGCCGAGTTCAGGGCCAGCTGTTTGGCCATTAGATCGGCTGGCAGCCAGTGCAGCATTGTAAACAAAGCCTTTGATGGTGTCGTGCGTAAGACATTTGTGATCATCAAAGCTGAAGTTCGTAGTACTTTGTTGACTATACTACAGTATGTAGGCTTGCCTAGTGCAGGCCACCATACTAGCGCTCCATACATTAGTATGGGCTTTATTACAGTATTGAAGAGCCAGTAGGCATTTCCGGGGCTAATGCCCCAGTTTTTACCTATGGCTTTCTTACAGGTATATATGGCTATTAAAGCCTTGTTTGCCCTAAATTGTACATTAGGGTTCCATGACAGTTTGTAATCTAGAATAACACCCAGATATTTCGCACTGTCAGACAGTTTAAGCTCCATTCCATTAAGGTGTGGTAGCGAAAATGTGGGAATCTTGTTTCTTCTAGTGAATAATACAAGATCCGTTTTCTGCGCATTAACACTTAGACCACCTTCGGTGCTCCACCTACTAATTTGTCTAAGCGCTGTTTGCAGACGTTGCGATATAGTGTCCAGGTGTTTGCCTGACACAGCTACTGCAACGTCATCCGCATATGCCACGGTTGTGAACATCATAGAGTCCAGTACCGTAAGCAATGAATTTAAGGCGAGGTTCCAAAGAAGAGGTGATAGCACCCCTCCCTGTGGTGTCCCTCGTCTGGCTATCCTACAGACAGTAGCCCGCCCCATATTGGATATGATGACCCTATAGGTCAGTAAATTCCTAATGAAGCTAATAATCGACTGATTAACATCCAGTCTCTCCAGAGCCCTAATTATGGCCTCCAGTTTCACGTTGTTGAACGCCCCCTCTATATCAAGGAACGCCACCAATGCATATTCCTTATGCTCTAGAGATTTTTCAATACATCCTACGAGCATATGCAGTGCCGTCTCAACCGATTTACCCTTGGTATATGCGTGTTGAGATGTTGAGAGTCGGTTTGGATTAATTTTTGTTCTCATATGGAGATCAATTATCCGTTCCAATGTTTTCAGAAGGAAGGATGACAGACTGATAGGTCTAAAATCCTTCGGTGAGGTGTGCGACGTTTTTCCTCCTTTCGGGATGAAAACAACGGAGCACCTAGTCCACAGTTCCGGAATATACGCCCATGACAGACATGCTGTGTATATTCGGGTTAACCATGGTGTTACAAGATCCGCATTATGCTGCAGGTCAGCAGGTATAATGCCATCAGGACCCGGAGATTTGAACGGGTCAAAGCTCTTTATAGCCCACAAAAGTCCTTCCCTGCTAATAGGGATTGAATTTTGCGGGTGGCAGTCTAAGCAGGTTGAGTGTTCCCCTATTAGAGGAATACAACCAGGGAAGTGCGTGTCCATGAGTACCTCAAGGGTCTCACGTCCACTGGTAGTCCAGTTACCACATGGTTTCTTAATGAAACTTGGTACAACTTGCGACACTGATAAGATTTTTCGAAGTCGGCTCGTCTCAGAAGCCCCTTCTACGCCGCTACAGAAGGATTTCCATGACGCTTTCTTCGCATTTCTTATCAGATTTTTAAATCTATTAACTGAGGCCTTATATGCTGACCAGTTACCTAGTCTTTTTGCCTCATTGAAAAGTTTGCGGGAGGTTTTTCTAGCTTCCGCAATTTCGGAGTTCCACCAGGGTGGTTTACTCTTACCACGGCAGATGTTTACAAGATTCAGACGTCGCTAGTTCGAATGCATTTGTTAGGGCACCGACTGCGACATCAATACCCTGCCTATCATTGATAACAGGAGGGTTTGAAAGAAAGTCTGAGAGAAAAGATCGCTGTTGCTCCCAGTTTGTTTTCCTTCTGTTACGCCGGGGTGTAACCCCATTACCCTGAATACCTATCTTAAATTCAATATACCTATGATCAGAGAAGGAGCAGTCATTTGAGACTCTCCACGAACTGATCAAATCTGAGTGCCTAGTGTCTACTAGCGTTATATCAAGTACCTCCCTTCTATTTATCACAACAAAAGTAGGTTCTGAACCAACGTTAACTACGTCTAATTTACTACAAAGGATAAAGTCAAGTAAAAACTCACCCCTTGTGTTGCAGTCGGAGCTTCCCCATACGACATGATGAGCGTTGGCGTCTGCTCCAATGATTACCGGCAAACCCAATCTATTTGCCATTTCTACAATGCTGCGAACTTTAGGTGGTGGTGCTTCGCTATCATACGCCATATAGCTGGAGACAATTATAATTGTTTTATTTCCTGTCTCCCATGCGGCTGCAACCGTATCTTCATCACTGAAATCAGACAGAATGAAGATATTCAAATCGCTTTTAGCCACTATACACGCTCTGATCTTACCTTGACCATTCGTGTGCAGTAGCTTAAAGCCTTTTGCACCGAGCCCGCAAACCCTGCCTTGGTGTAGCCAGGGTTCTTGGGCTAGGACAAGCTCCTCCCCTCTCTCAGCCAGGCGGAGGAGCAGTGCAGCCGAAGCTGCTTTAGAGTGATGAAGATTGACTTGCGTCACCTTCACCATCTCTTGTGGCGGGTACAATTGTGACGTTGACGTCCTCTTGATCAGAGTCCAAGAGGGCGTCCTCGTCAACTGCCTCGTCCATCCTCTCAAAGAACTCACCCACAAACTCAGAGTTTGAGAGTGCGTCCTCATGAGAGCTCAGACTAGCAGTGTCATCGTCTGCCACGTCCGGAGATGGATCATCATCTCCCTGAGCCTGGTGATCCCTATCGTCACCTCGGTAGACACGTAGGGTGATCGTCTCAAAACCATAGAAGATCATCCCACGTCTCTCTCGAAGCGGCGCCAGAGATTCCCGATTCAGCAAGACGGTGATCCGTCTGGATGTACCTTCAGGTTCGGAAATCTTGGCTACCTTCCAGTCATTGGTTGGTAGTTCAGGATTTCCTATCTGAATGAGATCCATAATCTCCTGAGCTAAGAATGGCTCTTCGGGAATTCGTGCCATGGCCCTAGGTCGGCGGGGAATCTCTTCAAGAGAAACCACGTCGAGCCTAGCGCCTTCCCAAAGACCCTCCAAAAGAGCAACAGCCAGCTTCAGAAGCGTGGCTGATCGCTCGTTTGAACAGGCCATGAGTTTGACACGCCCTCTGAACCATCCTGCATCTACGCATTGAGGAGAGGGCCCTGGATTGTCTTTAAGGACTCTCCAGAACACTTTCATCAGCTGCTTACGAACCACCTCCCAGTTTGCATGAGAGATGGAGCTGTCCGCATCGTTGCGGTCGATGACAGCACGTACGAGGTTGCCTTTGGCGACCTCGCTGAAACTCCTGTCCATCGACTTGTGCTTCGGACGCTTGGTGTCGGGCTGCTGACTTTTCGCATGCGTCTCCTCCTCCGACCTTTGACGCTTAGGTGCGTCAGTGGACGAAGGTGGAGGTGCATGCGGTTTAGCCAGAGTGGATTTAGCCCATTGCAGAGAGGTTGATTCCTCCTTAGTGAGCGACTCAGCTGGCTTCTTGCCAAGTTGGCCGACGCATTTTTCGGCTGCTCGCCGTTTCAAAAAGGCCCTTCTGGCAGGTGGGACGTGCCGTGTTGGTCTATTTGTGTTGCCTTGTGAGGCAGGGAGCACAGCTTTGGAACCCGAAGACATGTTGTTCCTCCACTGGCGGGGGGAGGTGAGACAGTGGAACCCGAAATCTTGTTCGCAGTTCCTCTGCTCACAGCCGGCACTGGGGCAGCTGCAGCTGATGTGCTTGCAGCGCCCGAAACAGGGGTTTTAGCCTTAGCGGCACGGACCTTGGCAGCTTTTGAGGTGCTTGGTTTAAGGTTCAGAGGCACCTCGCTGTCTTTTGTGGCACTTTTGGTTAGTGCATTCTTTGTGCATTTGGATGGTTCTGGTTGCCCAGAGCCTCCTCCTGCGTTTTGTGTGACACCAGTGGTTTGCAGATTAGCCTGGCCTGGCGTTCCAACCGGACTAACCTGGATCTCAGTCGTAGTCGATTCACCGCTTCCTGAAATCGACGAAGCGGGAATAGGTTCTCCGGAGATTATTAAGCCCCCGACCGGATACATGGGGCATGGTTTTTTTTTCATTTGGGATAGGGGGGGGTTTGCATTTTATACATACTGCCATGTAATTTTAACCATTGCCTGACGGGGAGTCAGACAGACCACCAAGCCGCCCAATATGGGAAACAGACGCCGGTGGGATTATGGACAGTGGACAGTAAAAACGGACGTACCCTGACAGAGTGACCAGTCTCAATGAAAGGAGAAACACTCCGTGCAGGGTAACTGATAGCCGCCCCATAGGGGAAACAGACGCTATCAGACACTGAGGGGGAGGGTAATTCTTAGTTTGTACCTGTCATGAGCCCGTCTGGCATGGGTGGCCCTACCAGCATGGCCTCATGGCATGCACTAAGCCTCTGCATCGCGACAAGATGACTACCCATCGCATTATAATTAATGTTGTTGTGTTTGTTGTTATAATACGAGCAATGTTGAAGTATTATTTTTTTAATTTGTATTCTACAGATTACTTTATCAAGCTTTAATCACGTAGACAGCAGCGGCTACACAGCTACATGACTACAAACGCCGTTGGCTGCAATCGTTGCCATTTAGGCAGCTACTTAATTACATTGAAGACGACAGCTACATTACAACTCTGACATTGTTGTAGAAATACATACATATTTTACTTTTATAAAAGTAAAATAACTATCAAAAAATAGTTTTGTTGTGGGAATGTGAACTACCTTACATAAAAATACAACCATGGTCTCATGTACATATCGTAACATGCCAACACTATCACTTAACTTTTTTACATATTATACTTACAGACTCTTTTCTTAACCTTTGTCAGAGAACAAGTAATTTACTGATTTTTCTAATAAAACTTTTGAAGTATATTTTTAAAAGCTGTGTTTCAATTCTGTTAGACCACGTCAAAAAAAACTAAATTAATTTGCTCAAAACCTCATGATTGTAATTGAATTTATAGATTTTTATTTTTTTTTTAATTCCCTTCTGTTGTGCTTACAAAAATAGAAGTTAAGCATGAAACACATAGACAACAGCGGCTACACAGCTGCACGACTACAAATGACTTTAGCTACAATCGTCGCCGTGTAGTCAGCTACTGAATTATATTGAAGACGACAGCTACATACATCAAAACTATGAAAATGTTGAAATATGTACCTATTTTTTCTTTACAAAAAACTTTTTCAAAACATGTATTTATTTGTTTTGATATGATAAATGATCAAAACAAAACCTTTGATTGTAAATGAATTTGTATTTTTAATTTTGTGACATTTTCTTTTGTTAAATAAAATAGAATTGTCGCAAAGAAAAATAGAAACTAGCCCAAGTTAGCTACGGCCACAACAGTGGTCGTGTGTGTAGCCATGTAGCTATGATGTCTAAATAATCGTCTTCATATAAAAGTGTGTATTTTAGTTTTGACAGGTTGTAGTCGGTAGCTAGCTGTTGTGAACAACAATCCATATAATTAAATTAAAACCACATAAAATGTAATTTACATTAAGAGGGTGTCATCTGTAAAAGTGTGAAATACCTATAACAAAAAAAAAAAATAAAGACTTTTAAAAACTGAAAACAAAAAATAAAACAAATAATAGACTTGCATTTGCGATAGAAGCTTAATTTTTCACAATTAAAACAAAAGAAATTAAATATTATGGGCCATATTCATAAAAAATATTTTTGGTTTATAAAAGGTTTATTGAAATAATTTCGTATACAAATTTATTTTATAAAACAGAAATATTTTTTATGAATTTGGCCTTATGTCTACATTTATTCCTTTATCTGGGTTAAATAGATGATGCTTACAACTAAAACACTACCCTAAGTAGATTAGATACAAGTAGTGCTGATGACGGACGTGGCTGTCTAGAAAATGTGCATTCCACTCGTGCTGGTGTCTAAAAATTAAATTTTCCCAATTTTTCTTTAATATTATCACCTAATTTGTAATTTAATTAATTTTTTCTTTGAGAGAATAAAAACGAACTTAAGCTTGATTATAAATTTCATTGTATGTAATACATAAAACAGTTCGACTAATAATAATTAAAATTTTCAAAACTTTTTAAAGTCCTTTAAATAAGGGTGCTGTAGCTTAAGTGGTTAGCACGTTGACTACTAAGTAATGGTCACGAATTCAAATCTCAGCCGTGGCAACATCAATTTTTCTGATAAGTATTAATTTCTCTTTATAATATTGCATATCACAGCGCCCTCCTTCGCCGGTATTACCACATAGCACTAAATCGCCGGCGAAGTAAAATAATTATAAATTGGCTATGCTAGCTTCAAACTAATTCGCCTAAATAACACCAGAGGCGCTGCAATACTGTTCTAAAAATAATCATAACGTGCAATTGCAGTGTTGCCAGAATCGAAGCTTTACTATCACTAACCATCTGTCTTATCTACTACTATCCCTTTCCAAAGGAAGTACCACAGTTAATGTAGGCATTAACCGCCTGAGTGGTACTTCTCTTTATAAAAAAAAAATAAGTCATGTGCAATAGCATGCTATTAACCCAAATTATAAGTTCACAAAAATTGATTACTATGGGGAAGCTAGACTCGATGGCCAATTGGCTAAGTGCTCAATTTAGCATAATCAGAAATCCCTAACACAAATTTTAGATAAGTTAAAGTTACTATTATGTTGAGAAATTTATTAATAAGAATTAAGTCAATACAATTTAACTACAAGTAACAAAGATCAAACAAAACAATAATAACCAACAGTGAATTTATATTTTTAAATATTTAAAAAGCCGTTTCCTTCAGCTCTTTTTTCTTATTCTTGTAATCGTCCCATGAGTTTGAATCTCTCTCCCTTGTTGCGTTTAAAGCCATTTCTTGTGTTCTTTTTCTTCCTCACTTCAAAGACTATCGATCAGGCTTGTCATCCTCTCAATATCATTTCTGTCACAGACAGTAACTATTTCATGTGCCTTTTGGTCTCAAGTCTTAATTCATTCGCATTATTTTACCATATTGTAGCATTAATTGGCCTCCGTGATCATGCAATTTACGTCTCTTGATTTCTTAAATTATGGCTATGTATTTGAAAACTTAAACAGAAATTAAACAGGAGCTACATAACCGACAACGACCCTATTTGCTTATAGAAAATTATGACGATCGTATAACGTCATTTTACATGAGTCGAGATGGGGCGGCTAATTGGCCGATTTGATCTTTCATACGTATGCATTTCTAATAAATGTTGAAGAAAATGCATGTTTCATAATATACATATTTACATTAATGTGGAAATCCAGATTTTGGTAAACGAATAAAATTATTTGCATCTTCCAAATACGCAAATACGATGGACGGAAACAATTTTCATTTGAAAATTAGTTTTGAAATGTAATATTTTTAGGGCATAGATTTGTTGCAAATTTAAAATTTTTACTCGACCGAGATGTCACACATTGAAGTAGAACAATTTTACATATTGGCAGCAGGGATGTACCATTTAAATTTCAACTTTAAGGTGAAATTTAACTTGTTCTTATCGATTTTTTTGATATCATTTGACGAATAGTTGCTGTAGAAAGTATAAGTGAGATAGCAAAAATGACAGCCACAAGATGACGCAGTTCGTCTATTGTAAGCGTTGCCAAGTCTGTAATTAACAAGTTGCGTCATTAGCCCAACATAAGCAGATTATCAATTAGAATTATTAACCAACAGGAAGACAGCTTCCCGACTATATGTGCGGATGGTGTAATTTTGTTTCTATTGTTCTGCCTTTTTGCCTGAAGTTTCAGAAAAGTTCTCTTTCATCACTATTAATCTAGACATTGTGTTTCTTTCCGTCATTAATAACTGCAATATAATTAAGGATTTTGCTATTTGGTTGAAATGTGCATTGTGTATATAATTAATCCATAAACCAAAAATAAAATTTTTTTAGTTATCTCATCTTTAAAGTTGTACTGTACGAACGACGTGTAATTAGTTTGTTTTTATTCTTTTGGCAAATTTCACGATTTGTTTTATTAAAACGGTCACCATACCGGTATTTAAGTAAACGACATATTTCAAAAGAAATATTATTTCGGTGTAGATATCGATACCGGTATTCACTTTTAAACGGTATCAACGTGTATTAGTATTTATAACTTGATCGGTTGCTAATAAAAATCAAAGTGCAACAAATTGTTTTTTTTCTGTGTATGACGAATATACGATTTTTTTCTTGTATGTGAATGTGTACATGGGTATATTCCCAGGTGTAAAAATAAGCAGGCCTTTTCACTTGAGGCCTTCTTTAAGGCATACTGAGACCTTCTCTCGCTACGGCCCTCATTTTTCTGTGCCTTCACAAGAAGGCCTTTTAGAATGAAGGGAGAGCCAATCCTTCTGAAAGATCCAGTACACATTCCTACTTCCTTTCACATTTCTTAGAAGGTCCTTTAGAAGACCTTGGCACTCACTTCTAAAAGATCCTGTACACAGTTCAGAACATTTTTTCTTAGTTTTTTGCTGCAAAAAACCATCTAACAGCTTGTACTGCTGCTCAACAATTAATACGAATTGAAATTGCAATCGAGGAACTTTGGACACAATAAACTTCAAATTAAAACCACACATAATTAACTGATCAGCTCTTGATTAAAATTCCGTATGAAAAAAATGCTGTTCATATTTTTTCGCAGTTACAAAAAAATGTTGCCAGAAACATTTTTCAATAAAAAAACATGCTGCCAGAAACATTTCGTGACTTTTCAATAAATGAACAGAGTACTACTTTGGCAACTTTTTTTCTTATTTATTTCGCACAAGTTTTTTATATGGGCTTTTGACAGCAATTCGCACGAAATCATGAACAGAGAACTAGCATGATGGCGCCAAAATTATTGTCAACGTATAAAACAACATATTTCGAATGTTTTTGATCGTTTCAGCAGTATTTAACCCTCAAATCAGATTTAAATAGGAAATTTTATTAAATCTCTACTTCGAATATCGTGATTTCAAGAGATGAGAGTATAATTAAAACATTAATAAATTAATTTTTTAATAATAGTTGGAGAATTACGAATACTTTTGACAAAAAACAAACTGTGACAAAAAAATTCCTTCAGTCTTGGGGGACTGCCCATAGAAGTAAAAACTAAAACTAATACATATGTTCTGCGTAAATTCGAAGCATCTGTCTATAATCGTTTCAAAGATAAGGTCATATAGGTCAAATAACATCATCTATTGCGACACCCTTTAAATTTGAATTTTTAATTAAACACTTGTTATGGAAGACTTAGGTATACATATTCTTTGTAAGTTTTAACTGCCTGTCTATAACGGTTCAAAAGTTTGGCCATATATGTATTTAAATCAAATTACATAAATTATTGGGATACCCTTTAATTTGTAAATTTTAAATATTTTACTGTTGTCATACCTTTCGGTGAAGACCGTCGTCACTGGCTGTTGTTTTGGTACGTTTGTCGAGCGCTTTCGATGTGAAGACATCATTTTCAAGCCGCGTTTAAAGTACCATTTTAAAGTACAATTTTAAACGCGGCTTGAATGATGTCTTCACATCGAAACCGCTCGCCAAACGTACCAAAACAACAGCCAGTGACGACGTTCTTCACCGAAAGGTATTACAACAGTATTTTATTTACTGGCGGATCAAATCCTATCAATTTAAATATTTTACTTGCTATTATTATTCTGCTGGCACAAACCACCTATCTATAGAAACCAGCGGTCGATGACAATTGACGTGAGTTCGATGATTTTTGTTCACCCAAAAAGTGCTCAACGCGCCTAAAGAAGTTTTCTCTTCAAAAATGATATTGCTATAAAATTATTCCACGCATTTACTAGATACGTTTACATCAAATAAAAATAATCAATTTTTATTTTGCAGGTCGTCGTTTTTCATCAAATTGGTGTGAGGTTGCCTATTGGGAAATGGCCCAGAGGGTGGGTGAACGATTTCCAGCTGATACACCAGTAATAAATATTTTTTCCGATAAACCATACTCAACTTCTGGGGGTCTTAAAGGTGGCATGTATCTAAAGGAATTAATTGAAAAGCGTACCACACCCTCGCCCGACGACGTTCAACATACAAGGCAAAAAATAGGTTTAGGTAAGACTCGAAATCAATTTTTATTAAACTTACATACATAAATTAATTAATTTTTGTTTATTTTTAATCTCTCAGGTATAACACTAAGTCAAGAATCGGATGGAGTGTGGCTGTTTAATCGTTCGACGGTGCCAGTATTTGTGCATTCGCCCACTTTGACCGAAAGTTGGTACCGCGTATGTCGTGTCGAACCCGGAGATTGTCTGAAAGCCTTTGACAATTACAGGTATTTGCGATGATATACATAAGATTATACCATTTATCTTATTTTTATGTTATTTTTGTCACTTGTTTGCTTTTCCTTAGGGCTCAAACGCTAATACATCCAGGTCAATTTCCAGGCGTACAAACTGGCCCAATCGACAAATTTAGTATGCGCATCAGCTTTGGCAAAGGTTGGGGTTATTCCTACAAACGTCCCGATGTAACACTCTGCCCTTGTTGGCTGGAAGTGCTTTTTAAACCCCAACGGTGACAGACACTTCAGCTAGCAAACGGTGTTAAATCTATTCCATTGGAACAAACGGCAAGAACGGAATATAAAAACCGTCATGCAATAACTTGCAATGAAAAATCCGCAATAATGTTAGAAATAATCAAAACGATAAAATTGCAACAACGACAGAGACTTAAAACAGGCAATGGGAATGGAATCAGTCCAATTACCTCAACCATCGAAACTAAGGCTCGCAAAAAGAAGTGGTCATCATTAATTTTCATTGGTCATAAACATCCATTGCATCAGTGTAAGTTTCTTAAGCATAAATTACAAACCACCCTAGTCAGAATGGTCAAATATCTACAGCTGGCTAACGGATCAATTACAAGAAGCAATAACAACGACAAAACGGCCATGTAAGTTCACACTTGGGGAGGAATAATGGTAATACAAGCGGAATACATTTGATAAGATAAATATTGGTCTAACCAAATTCACAAATCAAAGTCCATCAAAATCAACACAAGAAATGTAATTACAATTTAATACATGAAGCATTTTGAGCTTACAGCACCATGGAAATAATAGTAAGAAGAAAAATAATGAAACGTTACGAGCAGGTATACGAAAATGTATACGTATAAAACGCAACGCAACATACAACAAATAATATTTTTGTAATTATTAAAAAAAAAGAATTAAACAAAACGGTCAAACTGTTTTAAATGGAAATCCTGTGATTCAAGTAACAAAATAAAAGGAAAAAATAATTTAAATAATTAGTTTATATTTTAAGTAGAACTCTACATCGTCCATTTTCACTTACAAAACAAACTCATGCGTAAATCTTATTTCTAAATATTTATTTTCTTATTTCTAAATTGTTTGTACCTTCAATCTGATACTTCCCTGTATTCTTTATTTACATATGTTTGTATGTATTTTCTTAGTTTATATGTTTGTGTTTATATTTATGTATTTTAGTATTGATATTCTGCTGGCCAGATATCAAATTTATAAGCTGTTGCATACAGTCAATCATACTTCTTAGTCAAAAATTCGACAACTGAAGCAATAAAAATTGTTTCAATTACTCCAACCAATGGGAACTAAGGAAATTGCGTATATGTACATACATATGTATATATATTATATAGTAAACTCATAAGTGGGAATAATTCAATAGATTGACTAATTGATTGCCCACTCCATTTACACTCAATTACAAATAATGCTAACAAACCATTTGCAGCATTACCATTGTTTTCAATAATCATAACGCTTTCTAAAGGAACACTGTCTCTAGCTATCATAATGTCACTGTGCTTTGGAATCTACATTGTAGACACCAATACTCGGTTGATAACGAGCAGTAGAGCGATACCCATCTGAAGAACGTGGAATCATTGCAATATCTTATTTTACCAATTTCCGCCCTTTTCAGAGACGGCATCAGCTTTTTTCTTCTGGGGCTTTTATGAATATCGCGTTTACCACTACAAACCTGCAAGTCTTGAAAGCTAACATTGAAGAGCGACAATTCAAAATGCCTTAAAACGAGCCCAAATGTGCATCAATCTTAGCTTAATGCCTTAAAGGCAACTTTTATAAAACTCAGTTCGGTAGATTTTTATGTTGTTTCATATTGTATGTACATACCTTGAAGGTAATGCTGTGAAAGAACATTTGCAAAGAATGAATTATCTAAATTTTGGATTTTCTCAGTTGCGAATCGCAATATGGCAACACTGTTTTTATGACATCCGATTTGACAGTTCTTATTTGTTTTTTTGATTAAATGACTATAAAGGTTTACAGGCAATTTGTGGAAAATTTCAGGGATTATCGGAAGGTGACGCGGTTCTTAAGATCAAAATAAATTTTTAAATTCTGAAACCACTTATTCTAGTTTAAAATTGTTCCTCCTGTGTTCAGGTTCACTCTTAAAAGATTTTGTTTTTTATATCTCTTATACATATGTGTTTATTATTTCCGTCTTTCTTTACAGTTGTTGTTTTCATTTAATTGAAAAATTTTCATTCATTTTTATGTTGATATGCATCTGAGCTGTAAATGAATCATTCTTTTTTGATTTTAATTCGTTACGAATTAGAAAATTTTGAATTAATTCTTTTCATACAAAAAAAGGAATTTAATGAAATTTGAATCAACTCAAATGAATTAGGCAGAAATGAATTGCAATTCGTTTCCAATTGAAATGAATTTGTAAAATGAGTTGCAATTAATTTTTCAATTCAAATGAATCTGAAAAATGAATTGCAAATCATTTCCAATTCAAATGAATTTGTAAAATGAATTGCAATTCCTTTTACAATTCATTTGAATTGAATTGATTTTGAATTCATTCAAATGAATTAGAACAATGAATTGCAATTCATTTCTAATTCCAATGAATTTGTTAAGTAAATTGCAATTCCTTTTACAATTCGTTTGAATTGAATTTTTTTTAATTCAAATGAATTAGAAAAATGTATTGCAATTCAATGAATGAAATAAAAAATGAGTTGTAATAATTGTCGTTGGATTCTGGGTTACAAAATTTCAAAATTTATTAATTGTTGCTTGAATATTAAACGTGTCTTGTCGTTTAGCGTATTTTAAAATTAAAAGTCTATTTCTTCTTGAAGAAATAAACTCCAAACACCATGTTTTCTTTGTTCATGCGCAGATCCAGGACAAGGCTTTTCAATTTTTTACTGAATATTTTCATTTTGGTAGCAGAAATTTCCATTTTTCATTCCCCCTAGATCTGCTCTTGAAGTTTATTGATTGCAACTCATTTTTGATTTTATTCATTGAATTCCAATTCATTATTCTAATTCATTTGAATTCAAAATCAATTCAATTCAAACGAATTGTAAAAGGAATTGCAATTTACTTAACAAATTCATTTGAATTAGAAATGAATTGCAATTCATTGTTCTAATTCATTTGAATGAATTCAAAATCAATTCAATTCAAACGAATTGTAAAAGGAATTGCAATTCATTTAACAAATTCATTTGAGTTGGAAATGATTTGCAATTCATTTTTCAGATTCATTTGAATTGAAAAATGAATTGCAACTTATTTTACAAATTCATTTGAATTGGAAACGAAATGCAATTCATTTCTGCCTAATTAATTTGAGTTGATTCAAATTTCATTCAATTCATTTTTTTTTTTTTTTTTTTTGTATGAAAAGAATTAATTCAAAATTTGGTAATTCATGACTCGCGAATTAATTCAAAAATGAATGATTCATTTACAGCTCTGATATGCATCATATTATACTCCAATTATTTTATTATTATGGAAAAATCTGCTTCCTGGTCTGTTATTATTATAGCCATTTTGTGGTTACACTTTATTCGAATCATATTCACAAATATGTATGTACTTATGTATTCGATTTAAACTTATTTAAAGGGTGTCTCGAATTTAGGTAACCCTAAAAATCAGTTTAACAGCTGAATGTTTAGAGTTAGTAAAAATGAAACTACACGAAAAAACAGCGCGTTTACATTGCTGAACAATATTTTATACAAATATGTTGTATTAGTATTTGAAAGCTCATTTATTAATGTTTGTTGTGGATCCTACTTTTTCGAAAATGTCGGTGATAAATCTGTGACCAATACTGCTACTCGAGTGCTCCATATGACATAATAACAATGTTTTTTTTTTCGTGTATGCTGCATGAAGTGGGCGAATATAGTTTTAATAAGACGGTACTGGTTTCTGGTTCGGTTATCAGAAATGGTCCCCCTAGATCTTTTAATTTAATACATTGACTTTGGATGTGGGTTTGTAGAAAGTCAAAGGTCTATGTCAACAAGCCTACAACCACTTGTGCGATAAAGACGGATATTCAATGATGCGTAAAGAATGGCCATGGAAAATTTCGACATCTTACAAATACTGTTTTCTGTTTAATTTAAATCTTGCGTAAAGTTTGGGACACTTTTTTTGTTGATATGGAACTGATTTGCATTTTCTTTAAAACAAAAATTCAAAATTGAGATTCTGTCATAGATGCGTAGTTAATAATATTTTTAATAGAACACTCATCATACACAACACCTCCAGCATTTCGAAAAAATGCACATCTGTTTTCATTTCATCATATCTTACATAATAAAGGCACATACATAATACATACATTTTTATTAAATTATAAATTTTAATTATGTGTGTTTTTCCCAAAACTGCTTAAACGTCTCTCTATTTTTTCCTGAATAAAGTTGAACTGTGCTTTTCTATTGTATGGTGCAAGGACTATCAGGTGGTGTGGAAAGCACAGCTTATTAACTTTTTTGCTGGCTCGAGCGAACGGAATGCTAAATTAAAAAAAATTATCAAAAAATATGTAAAAACATTATACATATGAATTTTATTTTATTTGAACTCTTTTTAAATTAATTATTTAGGATTAAGTTCTTTATTATAAAGAGATAAAGAAAAATTAGACACTAGAAAAATTAGAACAGAATGTAATGCATTTTCTGGATCGCTACATCCGTCTTCAGCATTCTTCGTATCTATAATTAATTAACTCAATATACATTTACCAGGTGATGACAATTGCGAATTTATAATTTGCCCCATTTTATAAAATATATTATGGTTTGTTCAATAACTGATATCTAGACCAAATTGTCTAGAATATTTATATGACTGGCATTTATTTTTTTGAGTGATTCCTATAATACAGAAACAGCACATTATTGTTCGCTGGCCTGGAGGTCGGCACCTAAGTATGTTATTATGTAATTCGATTCAAAGAAAAAAATTACGAATCCGTACGAATTGAATTATGCAGCACGATTTTCGGAAATTTATTTACGAACGTTCGGAAATACCTTTTCGAACCGTACGTTTTTATTCCTCATTCGAAAATCAAAACGTACACTTTCGGAAATCAAATTATGTAATTCAAAAGCAAATGTCAAATACGTTAAAACGTCCGTATTTAATTCGCAAGTTCTGTAATACTTTGATTTAAAGATTTGCATTATAAGTGGATTTATGTAAAATATAACACAAGCAAATGCATATAATTGTAGATTTTATGATAAAGCATATCGAGTTATTACAAAAGCAAACTAACGAAATTGGAGAATTAAAAAATTCTTCAGATAAAGTTATGAAAACATTGTTTTTTATTTGTTTTAAATATAATTGTGATTTTGATTTATAAACCTTTATGAACTTAATGTTTATCGGTTATAATATTTTATAATAGCGCCTTCATCAGTATCAAGCAACCCTGTTTCGGTAGTATTTCTCAATTCTTCCTATTTAGTGTACGTTATTCTTGATTTTTAACTTTCCAATATACAACTCTCCCAAGATGCATCGATTGGCACTAATTCCAAAGACTTCTTATAAGGGCCGTGGGCTTCTAAAAAATACGTTATAACGAAAAAACACACTTTAACTTACTTCAAATTCAGAATTCTCCTGCAAATAAACCAATAGTTGCTGAATTTCATAATGTATCCACCATTTCCTTTCGAACTTGATGAGTTTATTATTTGTTTCCATTTTTGGACCGCTTTAAAAATGTTATTAACAAATTAACGCAATGAGAAAATCACGCTACAAAGTTTTGACGGCAAAACGTTTAGCAGTTTTATTCTGATCAATTTATTAGACGTGGTTACTAAAAATAAATATTTTTAATTTTATCCTGTTTTTACTTTAAGTTTAAACTTTTCTTCGTTATTTATTTTTCCTTTGATGTCCAAACAAACACAACTTCTGACAAAATTTTGCATCACCATTAACGAATTAGATATTAGGATTTACTTTTGAGTCGGAAATTTGTTTCGAAAGTGTTTGCTTTTAGAATCGAATTACATAATAACCCCCCAGATGTTTCGTTCGGAACTAGTTTCCTTACATCTCTGATTTTTTATTAAATGATTAATCCTTAAAAAATATTAAAAGATAACTAGATGATGAGGAAAGGAAGCACCAGTTTGCGCTTGTAAGCTGTTTGCGATGAAAATAACATAAGTGTTTTATTGGTATCCAGGTTCATCGCACGATACCAGCAGTACGAGAAATTTTTCCAAATGATAAAATCATGTTGCGGAAAACTTATGAAAATAATTTTAACCGAATTTTCTCCGATTGATTTACTTCATATATGTATGTACATAGTACATATGTACGTTTGTATGTTTATTATCTTAGCTTCTTGCACGTCTATATCATAAATAAAGAGAGATTTAAAAAAAAGTAATAATAATATTTAATTCATTGACTTTTAAAATGTATGGTTAAAAGTCAAAAACGCCAATATGAATTGATCTAAGATTGAATATTTTTTAGGTAAATGAATACAAAATCTGGCTCTACATTGCATTGAATAAATTAAATATTTTATTGATAAGGCAATTACGTAAACAAATTTTTCAACCAAATACAATGAATCAATGAAATTTGAATGTGTTGAATCTTTTCATAAATATATACATACATATGTATGTACAAGGCAATTTCATACCAGGTAAACTCAATGGCGAATTCGATATTATATGTTTTTTCTTCGCCTTATTCCTAATTTGTTTTGTGTATTATGATTATTTTTATATCGTTTACTTTTTTTAAAGAAATAACCAAAGCAAAAAGTGAAAAAAATTGTTAAATTTAAATTATTTTAGTTTTTAAATAGTGTTTGTACCGATTAAATTTTTAGATAACTTCGGCCACAGGACATTACACTTTTCTGCCCTTCTCTCCTTGTATCATTTAATGTTCTAAACAGGTTTCCAATGGTTCGGAAGAATGTTTTCGTTTCTTTTTTTTTTCCTCTTTAGGGACGAATTTTTTTAAAGTGAAAAAACAATTATTTTATTTTATTACTAGTTGTTTACCTTATATTTATAACAATTCAGTAATATAAGATAAAAATAGTAATTTTTACAAGAAAAGAAATGTCCACATATGTGGCCATATAGCGTAGAGTTCATCGGGTTCTTTACACTTTTGACCCAGATAGTGAGTTCGTATCGTATCGTTGGTATCGCTAGTGTTTTGCTAGTACAAAAAGCACCAGTCAACTGTAAACTTTCCTATACCAACTTAATGCTCAAATTAACATTGAGTGTGTTTAGAAATTTACTAGTACCATTTGTTCTAGACGCATACTAGTACACATGTACTCGATTGGTTACTTTTGAACCAGTTTTTTACTAATTTTTAAATGCCTATTGAGGTATGGCAGTTCTTAAAAACACAAAAAAAGGATAAATAGAATTTCTCATCAAAATATTTTACTTTTCCTTATAAAAAAAGAATGAAGCAAAGACTAAATCTAAAAGATCAAACTAAAAACACAATTTTTCTGTTACCCAACTATTCTATCAGTCTTTTATGGCCTAACTATAAGCTAACTACAATATAAATGCAAAACCTCCCCAATATCAAAAATGAAATAATATTATTTTTGACAATTATGTTTTAAATATTTTTCATTCCTTTTTTAAAATTATAAAATGAGAATTTGTGTCACATCCCTTGCGTTCTTTTGTATTCTTAAATTATGATCTTAATAGGTGCGATCCCGTACTCGACATTCGGAGCCCTTGGGATCCCAATTATACCGGAAACAGTTCCCGTACTGCAAGATTGGGTAAAAGAGAGTAATTTTGAGAGAAAGTATTCTTCTTCTTGCACGAAAAGTTAGTTGAGTTGCTTATACGGGGTATACAAACATACACACACTCATGCATACATACATATAAACGCTATACAAATCTACTTATAATATTTGTTTTTATTCTTCTTAAGGCCGGGGCACATAGAATCCGTCATACGTTAAGCTTTAACGTACTAAACTGAAGTCAAAGTAACAACGAAAGAGGTTGACACAATGAGTACTTTGTTGACGGATATTAAATAACAAAAGAAAACAAGAGAAAAGCTTTTTTCTCCATTTTACTCTATTAAATTAAATTATTTTGTTTTATTTTTGCTTGCACTCAACACAAAAATTTAATTTTGAGAGAGAGAAACCAATTTATAGCTTTCAACGTACGTCCAAATGTATGTGAAAGACTTTTTGACAGTCCGTTCGATTTGATAAGCTATTAAAAAATCCATAAAATATTTTTATCCGTGCGATTAGTGTTGCAAAATCTTTTTTTTTGTAATATAGTGGCACCTAAGTATAACACCGTTTTGAAAAAAAAAAATTATTTTTAATTTTACATACAATTGTGTATAATAGTGAATCCTGGCCTTTAAGAACACTCAGTCGTACCGATTGCATTATTGTATTCTGAAAAATTAAATAATAATGAGGACAAAACGTAAAATATTTTTAGCCCATATGTTGAGCCCATATAGTGGACATAAGGTATACACTTTGTAAATTTTAAAGGTCTGCCTATTACGGTATTTACAACTTTTTTGTACTAATTGTTATAGCAAATACAGTAAATTTATAGTGTCTGGCAATAACGGTTCACAAAAATGGGGCCTTATACCTTTTACTATAGGAATACCCTTTAATTTCTAATTTAATAATGTTTTCTAAATGTAAACCCAATCTTTCAAATAAAAAAAAATTCAAAATCGATTCAAAAATGACGGTGTTCTGAAATATAAAATTTACCTTCCTGCATTACAATACAACCAAAACAACAATTCACGAGGGATGTGAACTGAATCAGTGTATCAAAACAACTGAAAAACAAAATTAAATCCCTTTTATAAATAGTTGTGAAATTGAATGCAAATATGCATAGTTTGAATACGAATTCATGACATGGTCGATTCCTGGTATTATATTTTTCATTAAATTTTTATTTTACTTTTTGTATTATTTTTATTAAATGAGAAAATAAACAAGCAAACAAAATTTATAACTTAATATCATTAAATAAAAACTAAATTATTAAAAAAAAATTGATACCAGGCACAAACTTAATGTTATTTTAATAATTGTTTCCTTTTGACAACTCTAAGCCAAATATGTCAAATATGTATGTGGAACTAAATTGTAAAACAACAACGACAAAAACTTTACAAAAACGGATGCGTTAAATATAATTCCAAAATTTTATTTTTAATTAAAATTTAAAAATGATTTTTAAAAGAAATTTCATATTAAAAACAAAGAACGCAAATGTAAATTAGATAAAAATGATATAAACTAAACGTATGGCTATTGTTAAGTTTTAAGAAATTTTGTACAATAAATAAAAATAAAAAATATTTTCCATTAAAAAAATAAACAAAATATATAAAAATAAAAAAACAAAAAAAAACTTTTTCTTATTATTTTTTAATTGACCTTGTTCTTTATACTTTAGAGATAAACTTAAAACTTTTGAGCTAATTGTATAGGATATTTCTACATGTATGCATACATACTCGTAAGTAGATGAAATGTAACATTTTAACAATTCAGTGGCTACAGTATAATTGTTAAAAGAAAAATGTACCTTATCTGGATTTCAGCTTTACCAGTGGAACAATATACATATGCGGTAATATAAAGTGATTATATACATTTTTAATTTATTTGTACTCGGATCTTGTCTTAAATATTATGCTCTTAACTGCAATATTGGTCTTCTTTAAAAGGGTGAACTTTAAAAATCGAAGCCGATTTTGGATAAAATCACGCAGGTAAAATTCTTGCAGAACAGCTTTAGAAAACAAAGCCTGATGTAGATATACTCTACAGGAGAAAAGCCTTGAATCCAGCTAAAGCTGGAAATACTGATAACCTTTGTCAAGAGTTGTCGACGTTATTTCGTTTAATAGTTATTTCCTTATGACGCATTTGACAATAAAAAAAAATAAAAAATCAAGAAACCCATTTGTAAATATGAAAAATTCGTTAGGTTTTTTATTTCGTGTTATCGTATGTTAATCCATGTTAATCCCCACACTGAATTTCATTTTGTGGCATACACACCCACCCACAGAAATCATCGCGAAAATAGCCAAAATGGATTCAGGAGACCTCAAAACGTATAAATCCGTCGAAATCACGACCTCGATTTTTTTCATGATTACTATACTTTACCTTATACTATGTATGGTAAAGTAAAAACGTGAAAATCTAATACGCTATGCAGACATACTACTTAATTGCGCAATTAGAGAATTAACGCAATTAAAGGCTTAATTGAGCTCAATTTACCGTAGGAGAACTCAATTACTAAATTAATCAATTAGTACGTAATTGCTTCACTAATTGAATAAAATACGAAATGCAACCCTGTTGTATGAGAAGTATGTTCAGTGAGAAAAATTCAGTTCACTGCATAGTACAATATACAAGGTAAACTCGCGGCAAAGAAAAAGTACAAATTTGTAATAAAAATACGTACACTTTGTTTTTGTATAAATCATTATCGGCTGTGAAAAAAATGTTAGTACATTTTGACACTGAAAGATGGAGACAAAAAATAGCCATCTGAGCTCTCGAGTTTACCTGTTATGAATTCGCCTTCAGTTCACTGCATGGCAGAATAATATTACCTCCCGTTTAGCATTAACATGCGTTAACAAAGTCAAACTTCATATAAAAAACATTTTTAATACTGATTTATGTATTTATATAAAGTTTGACTTTTGTTAAGACATGTTGATAGCAAATGAAGACGGGGGATTAGGTAGCAGTGTTAGGATTTGTGGTAAAATTGTACTAAATTTGGCCCAATCGACACATCAGTGGTACCCTGGTACACTTCATATTGTTTTAGTAGAATTTCATATAAAACTTATTCAATAATTTTTTTAATCAATATTTGTACTTTTTCTTACAATAATAAACATTTCTAATTTCATAGTTCTCCTACCCTGTATAGAAATCACTAAATTACAAAATTCTTAAGTTATTTTTATTAACTTTAATAACTACTAGCTGTGCCCGCCACTTTGTCAGCGTCCTTCAATATATTGTTCGATTTTGCTTTGAAAGCAATCCACACCAATTACGATTTTTATTTTTTTTAAGAGAAGTAACACTCAAGCAATTAATGCCTACATTAACTGTATTACTTCCTTTAGAAAGGGATAGTAGTAGATAAGACAGATGGTTAGTGCGATAGTAAAGCTTCGCAAGCGCTTCTGGTGTTTTTTAGGCGAATTAGTTTGAAGCTAGCATGTTAATGTCTAGCTATCATAGCCAATTTTTAATTAATTTACTTCGCCGGTGATTTAGAGCTATCTGGTAATACTGGCGTTTTCAGTTCCGCCTTAAGATATGCTACATAGCAGTATATGTATTTGTTTACTTTATAAAAAGTAAAGTATTTTTCTCCACTTTCTAACATATTTTTTTTGCGGAAAAAAAGTATCCTATATTGGGATCAGGATACTTAGGTACCTCCTCACAAAATTTTGTTAAAATCCATCCAGTAGTTTTTACGTGATGCGAACGTCAATGAAAAGCAGACAAACAGGCGAAAATGAGTTACTACTTTATTATACATATGTTAGATATTGTTACGTTTTTACTTTACGTTGGGTTCTTTTAATTGCAAAATAAATACACACTGTTATTGCTTTTACTGTAAGTCACTTTATTTATTAACACCACTGTTCAAAAATACAGCAAACTGTTCAACACTCTTAAAATTCGACAACTGAACTCTTTGACTTTTTAATTGATACTGCCATACTACTCGCCAGCACGATTCGCTTATATAGGTGATTTAAAAGCACCAGAATGTTATATTCCAGACAGATCTGGCAGGTTCGATTGTTATTGCTCGTGTTTTTTGTTTGAGTGGTTGTCAGCGTGCTTTTTTTTAATTTTTAGTGGAACCAACAGTGCAAAATGTTCATAGTCATTTTAACAGACCATAATAAGAACAACTAGTAATGATGTTTAAGACATACCGAATCATATGCACAAAGTAAAACGGTATTGTTGTTGTATTAATTTGTGTTATGTTAAAAAAAAGAAACATTTGACTGTATGGAATTTGCTATCCCTACAAAACACATTGGTTTTCCCATTCAGCTGATAATACTGATAAAGATTTCCACTGATTGCAGACACTCGTTGGCTTTTAATAGAAAAGTCAAAGCAATTTTAAAAATGTGGCTTGAATTAAAAACGCTATTTAATACATTGCCAACATCTCAACAATATTTTGTATGTAACCAACTAAAAAATATGTACAATGATGATATTAATTCTGTTTACTTAGTATATTGTGTTTACTTTAGTATATCGTGAGTGTTTATTCGTTGAACAGAACGGTCGCAAGTTTTTAAGCTCGCAATAATAAAAAAAAAAAAAAAAAAACAAAAACATAGTGTGTGAATTTTTTTTACAAACAAAATATCAAAACAATAAAAACCTGTTTGATACAGAACAACAAAGTTGTTGTATTGTTTTTCCTTCTTTTACAACGGCATTTATTACTAGTAATAAGAAAAAAACAAAAAAACAGTGCGAGGGCTCATTTATGAGTCACTCAAATTTAAATATATCTGAGAAAAGTGCGAACATAAGCAGTAGAAATGCATATGTAATACTAAATGCTGATGAAAGCAGTGATTGTTTTTAAATGCTGCGCCAATATACCGCACACGTTCCTGTTCACCATTGTTGCTTAGTAGCGACAAAAAAATATATATGAATAAGTCATCTTCGCCTTCTCAACACAGTGTGACCAAAACAAACATGGACAGTGCTCAAAAACCCAAAACACAAGTGGGCATAGATAGATAAGTGACGGTATTAAAACGAGGACGTAGCCCTAAATCTTCGCAGTTGGCTTCAATTTCTAAAGTACCTAAAGATAGGGAATCTAATAGTATAAGTTTCCAAAACCGCTTTGCAATCTTGGATAGCGAAACAAGTGTGCCTACAACCTTACCCAAGTCGTTCAAACCACCTCCTATTTTTCTGAGAGAACAAAATTCTAATGATTTAATAAAAAGTATAATTTCAATAATTGGAGAAATTTCATTTTATGTGATTCCTCTTAAGCGTGGTAACATAAGTGAAACAAAGATTCAAATAAGTGATGAAAGCAACTTCCGAAAATTAGTTAAAGAATTTGAAACCCGCAATAAGAATTTTTACACCTACCAATTGAAAAGTGGCAAAGGTTTGCAGGTTGTCATAAAAGGTATGGACCCTTGTGTCGATCCAGCTGATATTAAAACTTGTCTACAAAAAAATGGATTTAAGGTAAAAAGCGTAGCCAATATCAGAAATCGTGAACGTGTCCCCCAACCAATATTTCGGGTTGAATTGGAACCTGGTGATATGAGATTGAAAAAAATGAGACTCACCCTATATATTAGCCCAGCCCAACGCAAAACACGTTTCGTATGCTGGTATTTTAAAAACAAATCGTACACCAGTTATTAATGTACCACCAACATCAAATAACAACAACAATTTATACACGGAAAATAAAGAACAAATCCCATCCGCTAACTTCAGTCGCCTTGAAGGTACAATTGATACATTAGTGCAGTCTTTAAACAATTTTATGAACTCCATGGGAAATATGATGCAAGAAATGTTAAAAATGCAATCCATGATATTGCAGTCAGTACTTAAGAAACCATGAACTGTTTAAAAATATGCTTCTGGAACGCAAACGGCTTACGCCAACATAAAAATGAAATTGAGTACTTCCCTAAGAATCAACAAATTGATGTCATGCTGATTTCAGAGACTCATTTAACGACAAACAGCCTGTTTAAAATCAGTGGCTATATATTTTATGATACTAAGGACCCCCGTGGTAGAGCTTGTGGTGGATCTGCAATATTGATAAAGGCCCGAATTAAACACCATTTATTGTGCGGTTTTTGTGAGGACTACCTTCAAGCAACAAACAACTGTCTTGAAGAATTTCATCAAAACTTAGTCATTTCATCGATTTATTCACCTCCTAGATTTACTATATCAGAGTGCCAGTACAGCGATTTTTACAAATCTCTAGGTCCTTGTTTCTTAGCAGCTGGCGACTACAATGGCAAACATACGTTTTGGGGATCACGGCTAATTACCACAAAAGGTCGCATTTTGTTTGACGTAATTTCAAAAATGGCTATGAATGTTGTTTCGAGTGGACAACCAACTTATTGGCCTACTGATCGACAAAAAATACCTGATGTTATTGATTTTGGTGTAATTAAGGGCATTTCAAGAGAAATGATTAAAGTTGAAGCATCACTAGATTTATCTTCAGATCTTTTACCCACTATTGTTTCTATATGGAATCAACAAGAAATGATGTCACCGACAACAAGCACTCGCATAAATTGGTTAAGTTATAGAAAATATATTAGTTCTCATTGTTCGGAGAATGCACCGCTAAGAACACCAGAAGACGTAGAGCTGTGTCTTTCTCAATTTGAAAAAAACCTCAAGCTGGCCGCTCAACATGCAACAACAACCCGACAACAAACTAGATACAACCAAATTTATTCTGCGGATGTCGAACGGCTCCTGACTGAAAAAAGAAGAATCCGAAGAGAGTGGCAGTTACACAGATCTCCCCAGCTCAAAAATAGACTAAAGGAGTGCACGAAAACGCTTAAAAAGCTGCTGGAATGTCGAAGAATAGCATTCCTGGAAAATTACCTGGCGGATCTTGACACAACTTTACAATCAGATTATTCATTATGGCGTGCATGTAGAAACTTAAAACGACCAGTCATACGCAAACCTCCCTTACGAACTTCTTGTGGGGGTTGGGCAAGAAATGATACTGAAAAAGGTAATCTATTTGTTGACCATTTAAAAAACGTGTTTATTCCAAATGACTCGACTGATATAGCTGAGTTGCCACCTGTCGATGTAAGTCCTGCAGTCACCTTAAGGTTTGAGCTTCGTGATATTGAAAGGGTAATAACTGATTTAAACACCAAGAAAGCGCCTGGTTTTGATAAAACGAGCAATAAGATGCTAATTGAGCTTCCTAGTATTGCACTAAAAATAATTCTCTTTATATTTAATGCCATTTGTCGTCTTGAGTACTTTCCATCAGATTGGAAGATTTCATTGATAACTATGATTCCTAAGCCGGGAAAAGAAAACACAAAAGTAGAATCATACAGACCCATGAGCCTTTTATCAAACATGTCAAAGCTATTCGAAAAGATTTTCATTTCTAAGTTAAACCCAATTCGAAGCGATATGGGATGTATTCCGAATCATCAATTTGGATTCAGAAAACAACACAGTACAATCGAACAAACACACAGATTAGTGAATGTAGTCAAAAAGACCTTTAAGGAAAAAAAATATTGTTCAGCCCTTTTCATAGACGTGTCTCAAGCGTTCGACAAAGTATGGCATAAAGGCTTAATATATAAGTTAAAGCTAAATTTGCCTAAAAACTTCTATAACTTGCTAGAAAGTTATTTAACTAATCGAAAGTTTATACTGAAAGAAGGAGACTTTTTAAGTTCACCACAGTCTATTGTCGCTGGAGTACCCCAAGGTAGTATATTGGGACCTATTTTATATTTATTGTGTACTTCGGATATGCCAACTAGTGACCGAGTCCACACATCGACATTTGCTGATGATACAGCTTTTCTAAGCATCCACGACAGTCCCCAAATAGCATCGCGATATTTACAAGACCACATATTTAATTTGGAAAACTGGTTGAAGAAGTGGAGAATAAAAGTGAGCGAACAAAAATGCACTCACATAATTACACTACGTAGGGTCTCATGTCCCCCTATTCGCATAAATAATCAAATGATACCTCAAGTTTCTGAAGTCAAATACCTCGGTATACATCTTGATCGGCGCCTTACATGGAAAAGTCATATAGAATCAAAGTTAACACAAATGAAATTGAAAGCAGTCCAACTTAACTGGCTTATTGGCAGAAACTCTACTCTCAGCTTAGATTGCAAACTTTTGCTATACAATTGAAGCAGAAATCGCGAAACATGCATTAACATATTTAAAAAAGCTCGAAACACATCCTAACCCGCTGGCTCGTAGCATCCTAAACGACCGCGGCTACATTCGACTAAGAAGGAGGGATATTACATTTTTTAGCCAAACCCCAGAGAGGTGAACCCGAAATGATGACATCAGCCGGAAAATAAATTTGAGCCCGGCATTGGCTGGACTTGATTAAGTATAATTTAGTTTTAAGATGTGAACACTTATTGTTAGTTCAATTATATATGAAGATTCAATAAATAAAGTTGAAAAAAAAACTTAGTATATTTATCCGATATTTTAAAAGAGGTGCAACGTGTTAATCTCGCATTTGAATCAAGAAATGCCGACCAGACTAAATTATTTGATGGTTTGCACAATCTCTTAAAAATTTTGATATCCAAACTAACTGAGCCTGACGTTCGATTTTTTAACTGGTGATCTCTATACATCGTTTGATATTTCGTCGCGTTTCTTCTTAAACCACGTAAGCGACATTTTTTCGAAATTGACTTTTTTGGTTTTTATGCTAGTAAATAACATTTGCCACCAGACTACATTCTCATCTTAACAAGTTTGTATGAAAAATAAATAAATCCATTTTCAAAACCTCGTAAGCGCCATACAAATGACATTTGCATGCAAAATATAATGGTTATTATATTTCAAGTTGGAAATGTTAAAGTCTCAACCACTAAGTTTTTTGTATTTAAGATTAAAAAAATCATGAAAGTTGCAGACCAATTGGAGCATTTTTAGTAAAGTTAAAAGTTTTTTTTTTTGATAAATACAAAAATAAATGTTTATTTACACACAGAAATTTGCTATTTGCGCCAAAACCACGTAAGCGACAAATTTGGCTACAATTAATAGTAAGTAACAAATTTAAAAAAAAAAAGTTTGTATATCCTTCAGAGAGTCGCATAGCCTTGTTTTGAAAAAAAAAAATATTTTGAAACCCGTATTAAAGAAGTTATTAAGTTTATTTCGTTTTCTGAAAAACGACTTCTTGGCGCTTACGTGGTTTAAGAAAAAACGCAACGATTTGTTATTTGAGTTTTAAGAAGCTTGCGCATTAAAGAAAATAAGCAATGAAGCAAAGAAAGATATATCAAAAACTTGTTGTCAATTCACCAAAAAATTTGTTGAAGAGATTCGGGCGAGACTGCCTTCTAATGTTGAAATTTTACAGAAAATAACGTTTTAAAAGTAAAAAATGTTTTATCTCATTGCAAAAATGATATCATGCCATTATCAGTACAATTTGAATCCGATATCAAAATATTGTCTAGTGTTGAAAACGGATTACAAATGGTTTACCTTATGCAATGGAAAAATATTGATTCAACATTAGAATTTTGGACTGAAGTTAAATGTTATAAAGACGTACTTAATATTAACCCTTTTCATACACTAGCAAATGTCGCGTTTAAAATTTTGTCACTTCCATACTCAAATGCAGAAGTTGAGCACGTTTTTAGTTCAATGAATTTATTTAAATCAAAGATACGCAACCGATTGTCTTTAAGTGCTGTTAATGCATTACTTCGAATTAAAAATGGATTAAAACTGGAAAATTATTGTTGTAAAACTTACGATCTTCCAGATAGCGTTAATTGCCGCATTAATTGTAATGATGTTTACAAAATATCAGAATCAATCAAATCTGTTTTATGGCCAAATTAATGTACAAAAATGTATCATATATACATATGTACCTACTATTTTTTTATTCTTCTGCTTTTTTTTATTGTTACGTTTTTTGTTAAATTATGCATATTGTGAATGATCGCTAATTTCTATTTAAAAAGTTGTGTATGCAATATATGACATGAAATTCTATTGAATAGTAAATATGTGATTACATTTTTTTGTGATTTAGCGTTAATTTTTATAATTTGATAAGAATACTACGACTTGAGTGTGGCTATAAAATTCTGTTATTATTAGTTTCATCTTAGTTTAGTTGCTTAGTAGTTTTTATAGGTGCAACTCTTTAAAAGTAAGTCTTACAATAATTGTGGAATACTTTCAAAGCAAAATCTAGGAAAATATTATCAGGACGCCCACGACGTGGCGGGCACAGCTAGTATACAAATAAGAAAAATAAAACAAAATAAAATTTTTTTTAAATTTTTATTATTTTTTAAATTTTATTAAAATTTGTATTAAAATTAAAATTACATATTTATTTTACCATAAAAACACAAACAAACTGGTTGCAGCGGACACAGGTTAAATCTCACTTTTAAACTATTAGGGGTTTTCATGATGGTTATAGTGAAAATTTGCATATTGCAAATTTGCAGTGCATATTGAAGTAGATCGTGAGCGAACTTTTTAAATATATTGCTTTTATGTGCAAAGCATTCAATTTTCTTTAAAAAATCTGGCAACTCATCCAAAAAGTACAAAAGAAAAATATAAAATACAAATAAAAACACAAAAAGGAAAATAATAAATAAAATTATTTGTGATTTTTACAAAAAAATTTTATTTAAAATTTTTCATTTTTTTGGAAATTTGGATCCGCAAACTTGATTCTTTGTTAAGAAAGTTTTACTGTATGGAAAATCAGTATAAAGAAATGAATTTGAAACGAAAAAGCTGCATTTTTTAATGAATTCATAATATGGGCTTCAATTTAAAGAAGTTCACTATAGAGAAGTTTCACTGTATAAAGTTTTTGATATTCTCTGGCTCAAATATAAGTCGAGCAAAAAATAGTCAGCTGCCGTAGTGATGCCACCTGGTTAAATGTGCCTTGCTCTTACTTTTATAGTGCTTCACGTATATGTATTTTCTTTATATAAAGGATACCCTGAGAATTCTAAAATGAATAAAAAATCTTTAAAATTATTGTTAAGCTTTGTAAAAGGTGTTTAAAATATCCCGCTTTAAAAAGTAAAAGGCGCTGTAAAGTATGCAGTACCTTTAAAATATCCCAATTTCAATTTCGCAATTTTACCGGTATAGCTTATAGTATTCATATCGCTAAAATTGCGTAAATTCACTGTTTTTTCTCCACTTTTTCTTTAAAGTAAGATGTTTTTGCGGAAAAGAAGTATACTATATTTGAATCTAGATATCCTCACAAAATTTCATAAAAATTCATCCAGTAGTTTTTACGTGATGCGAACACAGACAGACAGAAAATAGTTACTGTTTTATTACATATATGTATAGATAATTAATTTTATTAACTACTAGCTGTGCCCACCACGTCGTAGACTTCCGACAATATGTTGTTCATTTTGCTTCGAGAGAAATCCACACAAAATTTTAAGACTCTTACTCTAATATTTAATGTATTTACTTTATATAGAGGTACCCATCCCTGGATAAAATTCTAAAATTGTTGTTGTTGAGTTTTGTAAAAAGCAGGGATCGTAAATAACAGTTATCGTTTTAAAAACATTATTTTATAACAGTTATTTTGAGAATTAAATAAAAAATTAATTAAAACAGTTATTTTTCAACGTTAAAATAAAATCTCAAATGAAAGTTTTAAAAAAAGTGAACTCTATTTTTCCGTCATAAAATAAAACTTTTTTAGGAGTTTTATTTTTTCGTCAGATTTTTCTGACAGATTTTTATGTGATTGCATCGTACGATTGTATAGGATAGTGAATCCTGGCCTTAATGCATCAAATATTCAAATAAATCAAATATGAAAAAATATTATTTTTCAATACATTTAAATTAACAATAATTATTCATATCCTAAGTCTAAATAAAAATAAACATACTTAATAAGTCCAGCCAGTGCTAGACAAAAATAATGTATGTTTCACGGTTGTTGAAATCATTTGCGCGTCATTCCTCTAATGTATAGCCAAGAAAAGCAATATCTCCTCTTTTTAGTCGAATGTAACCAGGTGTATTTTGAATGTTACGCGAAAAAGGATTTGGATGAATTTCAAGCTTCTTTAAGTACGTTATCGCATGTTTCGCTATTTATTATTTAACTGTTGGCACTTTTAGATATTTGTGGATATTTTTCTATATACCAGGGAGCCACTGTGATCATTCATAGAACCTTATTTTGGTGCCTTTGGATTTTTTCAACATTGCTAGCTGTGCCCCATAATTAGATCCCATAACTCCAAATTGGACTTTGCATTTAATGGGCACAGAAGAATTTCAATTTATTTTATTCATTCAATGGATAGTACAAGAAATGACAAACATTTTAGTTTTCTTTCTCAGTTAATGCCAATTGTTTTTTTGTTTTTTGAAGTATACAGCTTTAAGACTTTGTAGCTGATTCTTATTGATTTATTCCCATTGCAGTTAAGGATATTTCTTTCTGTCGGGCCCTTATAAATTAAGACGAACGACATGTTCTACGTTCTCAAAAATAACACATTCAAGTAAATGAGTTATTCACGATAACAAAACATAAGAGCTTAAGACGACTTAAGCAGTTATTCCTTTTTGCCACAGAATTGTACTCGATGGCTTTAGTTTTTCGAACTAAACGAAAAAAAGGAATTTCCAACGACTTCAAAATTCAGAAAATATATATTAAATGTGTTTAATTAAATTTTTAAAATAATGTTATAATTCTTTCGACAAAAGCATGCATATTTCAAGTTTTTTTTATGATAATTCGACATACGTTTTACTAAAACATGTCGATAGCTTGTACAAATTTCAAAATTTTCAATTAAAACAATATAATTTTTAGTGGGGAATTTTGGGGATGAAAACTTTCATATTGGAGATGGATTGAGATGGGAACCCTGGCTTTAAGCCAATTAACGCTTCATCTTCTGCATTGTACATATACATACATACATACATACATACATACATACATACATACATACATACATACATACATACATACATACATACATACTTACATACATACATACATACATACATACATACATACATACATACATACATACATACATACATACATACATACATACATACATACATACATACATACATACATACATACATACATACATACATACATACATACATACATACATACATACATACATACATACATACTCGTACTTATTTAAGAAAAACTCCATTAGACGTAAAATTGCATAAAAATCCTGTTGAAAACTCTAAACTTCTTATGTTATTACAGGAAATGAAATACTTGATTCAAGAGTGTTCATACGGACCACATTTAAAATTGTTTGTATTATATTAAATTCTGTGCCGTCTTATCATAACATCTTAAAGATACACACAGAAAAAACATTTTCTAAATAATTACAAGCATAAACAAATAAACAGCCACACACACAGGTATAGAGAAATAAATAGCCACAAATACAGGTATAAAGAAATAACCAATCACACAACATACTAAAATAGAACTAAATTTATCAGATATCTCTATGTTTTTTTTTTTTCAAAAAGAAAGTCTTATTATTTTAATAAGGAAAACCTTTTTGAAGAAATCAAGAAGAAAACTTAGGGTTTTTATTAGGTATTCTTATTGTTTTTTTTTTTCAAACAGGGTTTCTTCTTGATTTTATTAGGCTATCTTGTTTTTTTTTATAAAAACAAAAAAAATAACAAACAATTTTCAAAATACAAAACTGAAAACAATTGGCTTTTTAGGCATCTCCTTTGAAATTTTTTGCTAATCAATCTTTGATTTCATTTTTTTCTACCTTTTCTTTTCTTTTTGTTGTGGCGGATGCCTGACATTTTTAATTTTGACTTCATATTATCATAAATTTTTCCAGGGGGTGGTGGAAGGTCAGGGGGCTTCCTCTGATGGATTGTCTAGAGAGGTTTGGTTGAAGCCTCTTAATTTTTAAAACCAGAAAAACCATGTGAAAATTTTTTCGTCCTCTGCCAGGGATCGAACCTGGTGTGCTTAATTTTTTAGGCACGCACTTAACCACTACACCAAATGTATATTTTATATTTTGTTTTAACAAACAGTTTCTATGTTGATTTATATAAATGAAATAACAAGAAAGCTAATATAATCAATTCTTCTTAAGAAATTTAAAAAGATGATTTAAACATGATCATATAGGAACCTAATGAAATCAATCAGAAAAACCTTTTTGAAAAAATCAATAATGTAGCCTTATGAAATCAATAAGGAATACCTTTTTGAAAATATCAATTAGGTAGGCTAATGAAATCAATAAGAAATCCATTTTTATACAAATCATAAGAAATAAGAAATAAGAATCAAAAAGTTTTTCTCTATGGATTGTTGTTTTTTTTTTTTTTGTGTCAAAAATGAGTAAAAAAATGTGAGTAACAAGTTGTCTTATTGATTTAATGCGATTTCCTTATTGATAAAACTAAATGATTAACCACATGAAAATAATAAGGAATCCCTTAGCCTAAAAACATTTCATAAAGAAAATCTTTTTGATTTTATTAGGCATTTTTGGCTCTGTGTACTCATACATTTGCAATATCATTGTGCAATAACTGATATTGTCCAATAAAATTGCCTGTGTATATTATATTAGTAGTTGGCACAATATATTGAACAAAATCAAAAGTCTTTTGTTTTATATTGCGCAAAAAGGAATATTTTGTAATGTGTTGACAACATTGTACAATGATGATTTCCCACCAAATAACTTTAATAAAATATATTTAACATTTTTTTTTTTTGAAGTGAAAACTTCTTTAGGTTGAAGAAAAATTATTGAACTCAAAAACCGTAATCGTCGTCGCCATTATCACAACCGTAACCGCGTCACCTAACATTGGTTTCTATACATAGGTCTGTTCGTCTTGGTTGAAGAAAAATGATTAAACTCGTATCGTCACCATCGTCACCTAACATTGCATAGTGGGGCAGAATCAAAATATTTTGGAAATAACCTAATAATTTATAAACGTCTAGGACGACTGATCCAAAATTTGACATGAGCATAGAAGAGAGTTATCTGAACTTTTTATCAGTTTATGTTACTGATTTATGTTATGTTATGGTAACACAAACTGATAAAAGCGTGATAAATATGGAAATACTCATATTTAAAAGCACATAGTTTTGAACGTAGAAATGATATTGGGGTGAATATTTTTTTGTTTGGTAAGAAATTGCATAACTTATATTCATATATATAAAAAAAATAAATATTACTAAAATTTTTTTTAAATTGTTGCTGATATCTGAAAATATCGAAAAATTATGGTAAAAACGGGCAAATTTGAGTTAAGAAAGAATTTTAAATATGCAATAAAATTTTTATTAATTATGCAAATCAAATAAAATTTTCTGTCTAAGTCTTGTTCATCAAGTAAAATGAAATGGCAAAAAATCTGCAATATTAAGAAAAAGGAAATTCCACAATTCCCAAAATAAGGACAAAAATCCCAAAATTGAGATTTTTACTCTTTTGCCCATAAAGTCTACATAGTCCGTATGTAGGGTTCATTAAATATTTTCAGAAACAATTTAGGGTATATATAGCTTTATTACTGTAGTCTTCTTTTTTCAATCGCAGCTTTGGCATTTTAGAATGTATAGGCTAAAGTCAAAATTTCGATGTAAAATAGGTCATATTGTGGGACCTCCATCTTCTACAAGGATGATCAATATTATATGAAATTTGTTTAAGCGTACACACATATAGTTAGCTTACACAAAAATATTAAATTTTTATATATTCTTTAAAAAAAATTGTCTACGAAAAAAATACGTCAACGGCCTTTTTTGGGCTAAAGTACACAAAAATGCAATAATTTTGGATTTTTTAAATTGAAAATTGTCTAGTTTTTAATTCAGTAAAAAAAATGTAAAAAAAATTGGTAAAAATTGTACCCAATATTTTGATAAAACTGGACCAGGGTAGCGAAAAATCAAAAATTTTATTTCAAAATTGAGTGCAAAATTAAGTACATTGGAGTTGTTTTCGTTTTCTTTATTTTTTTTCTTAGAAATTGATGCTTTAAGTTTTGAATTTTACACTGTTTTGTTAAGTACCTAACCTATAAATAAATAGGCAAGTGAAAAAAGTTTAGAACCAGTTTAACTCAACGTATTCGCTTGATTTTTTGTTTGTTTGATAGATTGTCAATAGGAGCAATGCAGAATGTATTTTTTCTTCTACATTGTTGAGTCTAAGATAGTTAAAAACAGTTAAGAATATTAGCCAATCATAAAGCCATGATGTCTCTTTCTCTCTTAATTTGCTAAAAAAAAATTGCAACAAAAAACTCAAAATTAACTAAATTAAATTTGGCTTGGCAACTCCGTAAACACTTAGAAGGAAAAACTTATTAATTTATTAATATATATAATTTTGTAAACCGAAACACAAATCAAAATCGAAAGAAAATATGTATGTATGTATTAATATCTAAATTTGAATATATGAGTATGAAAAATATGCAACATGAATGTGCACTTATGTAAAATATATACCTAAAACGATTACAAAAATAAATTTGGTCGAATTTCGACCACAGGGCTAACTCTAGTACTAAATAAACTACAAAATGAATTTGCTTTATAACTTTTATTTTTATGACATAAAAACTGCTCATGTGTACTCATTTGTGCACCTCACTGTATTTCTCACTGTATTTGCTTTTAACTTTTATTAATCAAAAATAATTTTACAATTTGATTAAATAAAACTATGTACATACATATGTATGTATAGTTTTGTTTACTTTTACATACAAGAAAAATTGCGCCATTTTTTCCTTTAAAATTTTAGGTCCGATCCCGTACTTTTTGGGAAAAGTTCGGTAAAATGAGAGAAAACAAAAATAAACTCTCTTAGAGACAAAAATGCCCGAAAGTACTGAAACACAAAAAACCATCTTTTATGAAAAAACTTTTAAATAATAGTTTCTGTGAGCATAAAAACATACATACATACATACATATATATTTTATTTTTTTATTTATTTTTACTTTTAATTTTTTTTTTGTTGTTTGTTGTTTTGACAAAATTAAAATAATGAAAGTGTAATCGTCTCTTTAAATTTAACGGAAAACAAACCTCAAATTTAATTCGCCATAATTGCTACATAAATCAGAATATCGATGTTGAATTAAAAAAAGTCTGTAGTTTTAACAAAGAAACTTTTATTGATGTATTCGCACAATAGGATGTAGAAAATTTTCGTCCATTTTCTGCCGTTGGTGGCAATGGATTTAAGAAATTACCTCAGGAGCTAATAAACATTGGGGCGGAAGATGCAGTTAAGTTAAATAATATGGGACGGCATCAATAATGGACGAATGACTTTGTAAATAGAAATTTCTTGTGTATTACATTTCATTTTACAAAAGAATCTAAATTTAAACATATTGTACTAGGTGTAAAGTCAATGGATTTTGACAGTAGGACAGGAGAAAATATTCTGAATAAATTGAAATGTGTCCTATATGAGTTACAAATAAATAACTTAGAAAACATAACGTTTGTGACAGAACGAGAAGCAAATATAATTTCTGAAATATACCCGATTAGGTCCATGGTCGGCAAATAATATAATGTTTTTAAATTTTCTCTATAAATATAAACAAACATAATTTGACTTTATTTTTTGTAAAATAAGGGGGTGGATATATTTTATGGGTAACATATTGAATTTTTTTTTTGTTTTTTCTTGTAAACATACATATGTATGTACTTTTTAAATATTAATGACCTTATCAAAAAAAAAAAAAATCTGATGTAAGTCTACTTTTTCAACTTTTATATGAAAATTTTGTCTTTTAAAGCTTTAGAAAATTTAATTTACCTACATGCTAAATGCATATACATACTTATGTATATACACATGTATTTAATGAATTGAAATATTGAAAGCATTTCTTCGTTTTTGAATTAATTATTTAACGTTAAGTAGATAATATTGGCATGCATGTAACTAAAGCGGCATTTAGACGGTCAAACGCGTCCTGTGAGCATGGCCTGATGAGAGAGTTTAGCATTTACATGATCAAGTGAAGTTTGTCAAACATCATTATACAAGGGACACTGAGCATTGAGGTTTTTATTAAAGGTGGCGTGTGAATTAGTTGCTGCTTTGGTAATTGATGAAATATTGCAAAACTACAATCAGAAAAAAGAATGAAACGAATATGGAAAAAAAAACATCTTTACTGTTCGCTTCCAAAAATACAAATGAAATTTAAAGTGTTTGGCAAACAGGCTATTAAACTATTAATTATGGGAATTTCTTTTATAATTGAAAAATACCAACTAAATAATATTTTTGCTTATTTGCCTACCTGCCTTTTTTTAATCAGAATTTTGACAACAAATTTTTCCATATACATACATACATATGTAAGTATGTACAAAAATGAAATATTTCATAAATAAACTCTAATAAAACCCTTTACATTTATTACCATCCATAAAAATCCTTTACATTCAATACCAAACGTAAAAACCAACACACATGCAAAAAAATCCTATAAACGTGCGAACGTAGAAAATAACAAATGAAATTTACACTGTGTTTGACAAACATGCGTTTAGACTAGATTGATGGCCTGATGGCAAACACAAAATATCAAAAATAACAAAATATTTTCATCCTGCACAGCTGTCAAACACGAATTTTGGTCGTTTACACGAGTTTGATGACATTCAGTCCAGCGGTGCTCACAGTCCGCGTTTGACCATCTAAATGCCTCTTAAAGAAAAAAATTAAGTAACATAATTAAATTTCATGCTTGAAAAAAACCCTACACAAAAGGGTCTTGTGACAATAAAAGTCATTTCTAAATCAGCCCAGTTGTGTTGTGTATGTAAGTACGTATAAGAACCGTCACAAGAACAACCATAAACTCTACATAAAGATATGTAAGTATGTTCCAGTTCATGACTATTTTTTAATTCTCGGAATCCCAATAAAACTATTTTAATTTTTTAACGCTATCAACAAAAACCTCATTAAAATTCGATTAACGCATTCAAAATTAAACTCTTTTGTGTCGACTGATGTTAAACAATGTAATATTCTAGTGCAAAACCTAAATAAATTCTCATTCACATTTTGACCACTCAATTTTAATTTTATACTCGTTGCTGTTTGACATGCAATGCATGCATGTAAATTCGTTTTACTCACTTTTATGAATTGTGCCATGTGTACTTCTTTTCTCAAATGCTGTAAACTGACAACAAAAGGCGCATTTTTGTGATTGTATTCAAAATCATAAAATAAGGCATTAAAATTTTCTGGCAAGCATATTGCTTTTTAGCTTTTTTCTACTAAATGTTGGTTTTATAAAGGTCCGAAACTAAGGACTATGAGAACTAAAGGCGCAACTATACCATGCATAAAGACGGTGATTCACAATCATATTCAATCGTGCGGCCAGTCAAAAATGGCATGTGTGCTCAAAAAGTATGATAGTGAGGATTAAAAGTGTAAGCGTATGACATACCTTTTGACAGATCTGTACGATTTGATAATCTTTTGAAAAATTTCATAAAATACATTTCTCCATGCGATCAGAGTTGCATCTTCTTTTTGTATAAATGATTTTTTGAGTAGGATAGAATTCTGTCAGATATTTTTGTGATTATATCGTACGATTGTGTAGGATAGTGAATCCTGCCCTTAAGCTAGCTAAGCCAACTTAAGCAACTGTGTCAATACATACAGGAAACATATAGGAAACAGCTGTTTGTCCTTTGTGTTATACATACATATCGCACTTGAGCAACAATAGGGTATTAACTCAAAACTGTTTGTGATTACATTTTAAGATAATTTAAAAATCTGAATATATTATACTAAGCAAATCCCATTTAATAATATGTTTACACTAATTTTCTTTTAAATTATTTGCAATTATTGCCAAATAAAAAGACACTATCACGAAAATGTAATCAGAATACGTGGAAATTTTTACAGTAGATTGATATTGATGTTGTTGGTTGGTTTCTTGCAAAAAGTGAAAGTTTAAAAATTTTGAGTTAATACCCTCTTGTTGATAAAGAGCGATATGTGTATGTATATTCATATTAACATGACATGACGAACATGAACAAATTATTTCTAAATTTAATATAAAATGTTTATAAAAGGAGGTTTAAATAAGAAAAAAGGGACGCGTTTTTTATAATTGTGTTTCAAAAGAAATATAATTTTATTTTTTATGAATTGTGTGATGCACACTGTTGCATTTTGTAGTACAAAATGTGTAATTTTTCTTTCGAAATTTTCTTAAAGGTAATTAAAATAATTAATTGTATATGAATGGTATTAGGTACTTATATAAAATATGTTTATTCAACACTTTTTTTTTAACAAATTTCATTTATTCAGAAAGAATTTTTTTTCCAAAGTACGAATAAAACACATGTGCAACTGTGGCACATAAGTTTCTAGATTCATGTAAGCACATTGTTGCCACCTAAAAGTCTTCAATAAGTTGCTTAAGCATTTGACAGACTTTTCGTTCATTTATAGTCATTTATAGATATTAGCTTAAGCCAGCTAAGTCCCCTTTCACAATAGACGGAAACAGGGGAGACAGACGAGATTTTTTTTCGGCAATGGGTTGAAGAGGTAGAGTATGTATTTCAAGACTATCGTACTGGACATTTTTTCGTTTCTCTTTTCTGCTTTTTGCTGTGTTGCTTCTCATTATATTTCTCAAGTCGGCGTCTACCTCCTTACAATTTCTCAACAATGTACATGTACAACAGATTTTAAAACACACACATGTAAAGTAAATAAATCCGAAAGTAGAATGTGCAAAAATCTGTCTGTCTTGTTTATGACCTATTGTGAAAGATTTAAGACAGAGCAAAAGAGAATTCAAAAAATGTCTACCCAATTACTGTCAATTGTAAAAGCAGTCTAATGCACATAAAGTTGGGCCTTAAATTTTGTCTTAAACACAATTTAAGTTAAACCATCACTTGTCTATGTATGTGTGCAAGAGCTGTAAATAAATAATTCTTTTTTGATTTTAATTCGTTACGAATTAGCAAATTTTTAATTAATTCTTTTCAGACATAAAAATGAATTGAATGAAATTTGACTCAATTCAAAGGAATTAAGCAGAAAATTTCAATTCAATTCCAATTCAAATGATTTTCTTAAAGTGAATTGCAATTCATTTTACAATTCGTTTGAATTGATTGATTCAAATGTATTAGAAAAAATAATTAGCAATTCAAATGAATGAAATCAAAAATGAATTTCAATCAATCAAATTCAAGAGCAGATATAGGGGGAATGAAAAATGGAATTTATTCATACTAAAATGATAGATGATAATAGAAATTAATTGCATGAACTAATGATTCCATTATTTTAGTTACAAAATAATGCTATTATTAAATTTAATTAGAATGCATCATTCGCCATTTTAATTTCTTTTGAACAACGTTTTTGGTTGCTTCAGTTGCTACAGAAACTTCTTTACTTTTTTTATTGTTTTTTTTTTTTTGTTTTACTTTTTGTATAATTAAAATATATGTACATATGTAAACTCTAGATACATATGTAAGTTTAAAAAGGTATGTTTAAGTTATATGTTGAAATGAAAAAATCGCATAATATCCTCTGGTGATGAATAAAGAATTTATTTAATTTTCAAAAGGTTATTTTATTACAGTTTGCTTTTTGTTATAAAATCTAAACAAAGGAATAAATGTGAATTTCTAGATTTAAATGTTTAAAAATAATTTATTAAAAAAATAACGCCAATAAAACATACATTCGTACATACATAAATACATAAACAATGTTAAAGCAAAGAGCATTCTAAATTATATTACCATTAATTATTTTGTATATAGTATTGAAATATTTCGTATAAATAAGTTTATTGATTTCAGATTTTAAGTAAAAAAAAAAACAAATACTTGACTTTTAAAAAATATATAATGAAGCATTTGTTATTTGTGTATTTTTTAGGTTTTTGTTGATGTATAAAAATTAAAGCTAAAAGTGCGAAGCAACATTATTGCAAAATGTATACCGCTTAACACACGGACCAGCTACATCAATTTCAGATATATTGTATATTTATTTTTTTTTTCAATACGACTTGGCCTTAAATAATTACACAAATTTAATGCATATCACACATTCAGCCTTATTTTGAGTATCAAACTTGTAGTTAATTTAGCAGGATACTAAAAATATATATGCGACGCTCTTAATAAGACTGATTGTAATTATTGGAGAAAAACACAAAATATACTATATTAGTAAAAATTATTTCATTGTTAAAAAAATTAAAGCAGCAGACTTAAACTTTGAACTAAAATAGCAGTTTTTGGATTTTTTAAACAAATTTTGATCCTTAACCGCAAATGTTTTAAGTGTTGAAATATTTTATTTGCTTACGTTTTCAGGCTTGTGATTTTATTTTCATTTCATTTTTTAATATAGGTTTTAAACTTCAAATTCAATTTTAAATTCTTCAAATTCAATTTTATAAACTTCAAATTAAATTTTGTAAAGTTTAAATTCAATTTTATAAACTTTAAATTCAATTTTATAAATATCAAATTCAATTATATAAATATCAAATTCAATTTCAGTTCTTTAAGTTCTATACAGTCAGACTGATCACATGTAAAAACCTTAATTTTTTTTCATTCTTTATCCTTTTAATCGAACAGCATGACTAATTCTCTTCTAATGATTCCAGTCCATTGCGTCAACGGGATAGTAGTGGACAAAGTCCACTATAACAAATAATAAAAATTAAAGGGGTGTTCGAGAGTGTCCTAGACCCTTGCAATTTTTACATTGACACGATTTTCACGTACATATATTGCTTTATTTTTGGAAATGCAATAGGTTCTTTATATTTTTATAGAAAGTTTATTACCATGACCGATATAATAATTACTAAAATTTAAAGGGTGTTCCGATAGTGATGCGATTTTCGCGAATACGACCTTAATTTTTTAAACTAAATTTATACAGAGTGTGTAAATTTATCTCCACTATAGCAAAAAATAAAAAATTTAAGGGTTTTACGAAAGTGGCACAAATTTAGGTATGTACATATGTAGCCTTATTTTTAAACCGAAATGAGAAGACACTTTAAATCTACACAAAGTATGTATAATTTTCGCTCTATAACAAATACAAGAGAATTAAACTAAACGATAGTGTGGCGATTTTGCTCCAATCTTATATTTAAACTGTAGTAGGCAGATATATTTTACAATATCTTCTAGAACAAGTGACGAAAATTAATTAAAATAAAATGGTGTTCTCTTTAACTTGTACTTTTAAAGTTGTATTGAACATAGTACGGACACCTATAAAATTGAATTTCAAGTTTAAAAAATTGAATTTGAATTTATAACATTGAATTTGATGTTAAAAAGCTATAACATTTTTCCTTTTTTTATTAAAAAAAATAAACAAAATATATTTTCTACAAAAGAAGTCTTCACAAAATCCAATTTACACTGGGTATAAACTTATTCAGTAAAATATTATCCTTTTTATGTAAATATTTTTAATAATTAAAAAGCAGCATCGAATGAACATATGTATATAATATAAAAGTTTATTTATTAATTATGATGTTAGTAGCCTAAATAATATAAAATTCAATTTTTACACAATTATTTTAATTAATTATTCTTTCTGTAAATATAAATTTTTACATTGTAGCTGGCCATTTAATATATACTTGTATCCATGTTTTAGTTCTTCATTACGGTTGAAATTTTCTACCCATTGTTCAACTCAAAAATACTGAATTAAAAGTCATTAAAACTTTAGCGATTTTAAAAATCCAGTTGAATTTAAAACTCATTTAGATCGTGCGCGCACTTGTAGTCACTTTAGTTGCAACACTAAACAACGCACCCATGTCAAGGATGTATAATACATCGTTAAGTTTGAAAACTTGATTTGATTTCTTATTTTATAAATTTCTTAAACTTTAAATTTCTTGAATAAAAAAATCTTGCCTATTTCGAACATTTAACTTTATTTAATTTCGTTATTTTATTTTTATTTTATGGTATTTACTGTATTTTTTTATTATATTTAAATAAATATACATTTTTCCTTTTTTTAATTTTTTTTTTAATTTTTTATTTTAAATAAAATTTAGATCCTAAATACTAAGGTTTTGCTTTTACAAATATTTACAAAACACCAATGTAAAATAAAATAAAAATAAATGAAGAACAGAAATAATAATGCATAAATATTACATTTGTTTAAGTTATTATTAAAAACAAAAGGAAAGTATTTTAAAATACTTATCTATGTGTATCTATAAAATTGTTTTTTTATACTATTGTTTACCTTTAAATAGAACAAAAATGAATACAAACTAAACTGTTGCTGACGCTTTTTGCTAGACAGCACCACTTCATTACTAAAAGAATAAATTGATTTAATAAAAAATAATAAAAATAGTATAAAAACGAAATACAACATCTTAACTAATTTTTAAAATTTTGCAATTAAAAAAAAAAAAAAACTTAAAATAAATAGTCTTGTTCATAAACAATTATTTTTTTTTCAAGTCCATAAAATGTATTTTTATACAGCATTTATGAACCAAAAATATTGTTTATAAATAAAACTTGAAATATGTTTCGTTAAAAAATTGTAGTTTTTGCTTTAAGTTTTGTTAACTTATGTTTAATTCCAAAAATTCATTGATGTATTATTTTAAATAACTAAATTCATAGGCAAGTGAGTTCATATTGCAAAATAATGTTTGTAATTAATCATTTTATTTAAATTGTCAACTGAGCCTACTGATACAAACTGGAGATTATTGTGAAGTTATGAGAACCAGAAGATATTAAATAAATTAAAGAAACACCATATTTCATAGTGCATTTGAATTTCATTTTGTTAATGTACAATCAATGAATTTTTAATACTTCTAGGAAAATATATTTTTCTTTTTTTACTTTTTTTCATCAATATTTTTGTTTCCTTTTTTGCGTAAGATTTTCCTGCATTGCATTGGTTGTAATTGTGTCCAACAATTTACTTTAATTTATTTGTTGTTTTGCTTCAGTTATTAACGCCAACAAGGAGTCTAGCTTTAAATCCTTAAAACGTGCAAAGTGATTCATTATGGGTTGTATGGAATCGGATTCGATGGCGGCACAAATTGTCTGATTTTGAATTGTTCGATTTAAAGATGAAGCAACTTGATCTAAAAACTGACGCCAGCTGTCTTTATTATTTTCTGTTAAGGTTGTGTCGTCATTTGCTACATAAATTTTTTCGGCTTGCAGTATTAAGGAAACCAATGACGATATGCCAAACTAAAAAATATAAATAAAATAGTGTTGAAGAATGAGAATAAATTACTTTATATATTTACACTTGTTTTAAAATATAATTTTAAATCAATATACATACAGTGGATCAATAAAGTTTAGGCACAACATAATTTTTAAAAGTGTTTCGCCAGTAACTTTTCATCTCCATAACTTGATAAAATTATTTTCATGCTATTTTCAAGATTGACCATTTAACACGAAAAATAATTCATATCTTATTATTTCTAATATACAATGGCTTTAAAACTAAAAAATAAGGTAAGTCTATGTAAAAAAAATTTAGGCACACATGTGAAAATTTTCGGTATATTCGGGGTTTTTGCATGTCTAGTATTTGGTTGAACCTCCTTCAGCTTGGATAATTGCTTCTAAACGTCTACTCATACTTCTTACTTACTCCTGATGAAACATCTAACCTAGATGTTTCATCAGGAGTAATTTTTTTCCCATTCTAAGCGAAGTACCGCTTTAAGTGATTCTTTGGATGTAATGTGATGTTTCCGTATTTTTTTCTCTAGTAAGTGCTAAATATGCTCTACAGGATTCGTGACTGGCGATTGCGGAGGGGTTTTTAACTGTTTGCAGTGGTATATAAGCCATTCCTGCACAAGATATGAAGAATGTTTTGGGTCATTATCTTGTTGGAACAGGAATTTCCCATTTAAGCCCAGCTTCGCAACACTTGGAGATAAGTTTTCTTTTAAAATATTTAAATAAGAGTGCTTGTCCATTTTGTCGTCTATAAAGACAAGATTTCCCACTCCAGATGCCGCCATACATCCCCAAACCATAACATTGCCACCACCGTGCTTCACAGTCTTAATAATATTATTTTCTTGAAGCTCTTTGTTTGCTTTTCGCCAAATTTTTTGTGGACCATCTGAACCAAAAATGTTAAACTTCGATTCATCACTAAATATCACACTGTTCCAGAAGGCTTCAGGGTGATTAATGTGGAGTTTTGCGAACTCTAACCGCTTTTTCTTGTTTATGTCTGAAAGACAAGGTTTGCGACGGGGAACTCTTCGATGATATCCAGCTCTGTGCGAGCTATTTCTTAATGTTTGTGGATTAAGGTCTTCACCAAAACTTTTCTTCATTTCCCGACACAATTCTACAGCTGAAATCTTTGGATTTTCAGCCACTGCAGCAACAATGATACGCTCCTGACGAGATGTAAATTTTTTTGGACGTCCTCTTCTCCTCTCACGCTCTAATTTGTTGGTTTTTTCATAATGTTTTATGATGTTTCTTACACTGGTATAGGGCCTCTGTACAATAACACCAATTTCGCGATAGGATTTTCCATGTGCATGAAGATTTATAATAATTTTACGGACATCTACGGAAATTTCTGAACGATTGCTCATTTTCCTGTTTTCGTCGCGAATTAAATACCAAGAATATTTTTTTACATTTAAAACTCTCGCCTACTGAGGATTTAACATGTGCATAAACATGAGTTGAAATAAAAAAGTGAAAATTTACCGTTATACAAGGGATTAAAGGGCATTAATGCAGTAAATGCCTAAACTTTTTTTAGATAGACATAACTTGTTTTTTAGTTTTTAAAGCGTTGTATATTAGAAACAATAAGATATTAAATTATTTTTTGTTCTAAATGGTCAATATTACTCCCAATCTTTAAAACGATATCAAAATTATTTTATTAAGTGAACCAGATGCAAAGTTATTAACAGAACACTCTTGAAAATCATGATGTGCCTAAACTTTATTGATCCACTGTATGTACATAGTTTGTAAATTTTTGTTATACAAATTTTAAACAAAATAAATTTTTCTATCATTCCTTGATTTTACTTAAAACGAATATTACCTATTAAAAATGTATTATATGAAGCCATCAGCGCAAGTGGTGTAACCCCAAATTATTTAATATGGGTAAAATGGGGATTTTCAATTTGGTAAATATGGAGATAAATAAAAAACAGCTGACGAAGGAAGATGGATAGATCATGTTGAATTTAGTAAATTTTATCTTAAGGCCATGATTCACTATCATACTCAGTCGTTCGAATTGTCAAAAATACTTAGTGCACATTTTTTTACAAGTCTGTACTATTTGATACTCTATTGAAAAAATGTTCTCCATGCGATCAGAGTTGCAGTCTTATTTTCGTATAATAGTGTGACACTTACAACGGCATTTTGAAATGTTTTTTGAGTAGGATTAAAATCTGTCAGGTTTTTTTGCAGAGGCATAACTGCTATAAGATATACTATATATATATATATATATATATATATATATATATATATATATATATATATATATATATATATATATATATATATATATATATATATATATATATATATATATATATATATATATATATATATATATATAAGAAAAAAATGTCTGATAACTGACAAAACGTTAGAAATAATTTTTTGATTTTGGAATAACAATTACTATTAATAAAAATTGCCGTAAATTGGCTAAAATATAAAAAAAAATCTCAGTACTTATTGCTCAAAAACATACCGCTAAACGCTAAACGTAGAGCTGTGTCTTACTGATCTTGATCAAAACCTCAAATTAGCTGTTCAACACACAACAATAAACCAAGATACAATCGAGTTTGCTATGCAGACGTCGAACTGCTCTTGACAGAAAAACAAATTCGAAGACAGTGGCAATCTCAGAGATCTCCGCAACTCAAAAACAAATTAAACAAATAGTTTGTAAATTTTTGTTATACAAATTTTAAACAAAATAAATTTTTCTATCATTCCTTGATTTTACTTAAAACGAACGAAGTGGTGTAACCCCAAATTATTTAATATGGTAAAATGGGGATTTTAAATTAGAAGATAGCATAGCACTATTGAGGGTGCTGTAGCTTAAGTGGTTAGCACGTTAACTACTAAGTAATGGTCACGAGTTCAATACTCAGCCGTGGTAACATCAATTTTCTGATATGTATTAATTTTTCTTTATAATAATGCATATCACCCCGCCCTCCTTCGCCGGTATTACCACATAGCACTGAATCGCCGGCGAAGTAAGATATTATAAATTGGCTATGCTAGCTTCAAACTAATTCGCCTAAATAACACCAGAGGCGCTGCAATACTGTTCTAAAAATAATCATAACGTGCAATTGCAGTGTATCCCTTTCCAAAGGAAGTAACACATTTAATATAGGTCATATCTAGACAAATCTTCATTTTCAATACACAATTGTGCTACAAAAACAATAAAAAAAAATAAATATATGCAAAAAATTAAAGAATGGATTCTGGAAGAAGAGCAAAATGAGGAAATTTTGCAAAATAAAAAATTAAAAATGGAGATTTCAAGCCAAATAAGCTTGGAAATCGCTCAGCAAGACAGACCATTTATTGATGGAATGCTAGCAAAAAATATTTTACAAAAAACTTAAAAAAAAAAATTATTAAATTAAGTTTTCCAAATTTAAGAGTTGGTAACAATTTCTTATTAACAAATTATGTTTTCTATATATCGTACGGGTCGAAGAAATAATGGGTGCTATTTTTTACCTAAATCTGCTTAACAGTTACGTGGTGCCTTACGCTGAATGGAAAATGCCGTTTAAATTTCTGTTTCAGCTCTTGTTTTTATTTAAGACATATTTATAAAAGTAAATATTAATTGATTAATAGTTATGAAAACATAGCTTTATATTAATTAGTTTTTTGTTTTATGTAAACTTTTGAAAGACTTAAATTTAAGCTTTTTTAAGGCTGAATTCTAATTTTTGTTTTTGTTATGTGGAATAAAATGTATTGTTTTAGTTTTTTTTTTATAAACTGTTGGCTATTTTATTTCTCAACCTTTGACTTTCAGTTTGTAGAAACGTCTTTGACGGCAACATAACATTTTCCTTTACTACCAGGTGATATTAACTTTGTATCATCCTCGGTGTTTCCTACGTTGTGACTTCTGTAGATGTTGCGCTTGATGTTCTGTAGTCTGACTCATACTTTCTAACAAAATGTCTTGCACTGCTTATAATCCATATAAATGCGTTTTGGCTAGAGCCGAGATACCGTGCATCTACCGCTCGACTTTTCATGTCTTGGTCACAAAACTGAGTATAATTGCATATATAGTGAACTCGCACTAACGTGAACATCCAGTAACATGAACATCCAGAAACATGAACATTCATTTTTTACATTTACTACTTTTAAACGTAAACAAAGAAGCTTGAAGGCTCTAAAACGTAAACATTTTTTTTTATTTATTATTTAAATTATTGTATATTTTATAAGTTCTAGGAATCCCCGTATAAGCAATTATAGATTTAATTGGCGTAACATTAACCAAAAATAGTTAAAACTTCACTTTATATGAAAAAAACACAATCTGAAACGTGAACAAACTCGAAAACGTGAACCCCTTGGTAAAAATTAGTTCACGTTTGTGCGAGTTCACTGTACATACATAATTAAAATCACTTTAAAAGGTATACGAGGTATGATAAAAAGATAACCGTTATTTTCAATTTTCGTGAGGTACGTATGTTCGATTTTCGCATAATGTCCTTGCACATTTAATTTAATTTTTTACACAAAACTTAATACAGTTTCTTTGATCCATTTTTTGAAATAGTAAAATATCGAACAGCACACCAAAACACGACTAACCTTTTTATCTGTCAAAAACAAACTGACAATCCAAAATGGCTGATATTGTCAATATAAATAACAGACATGTGTACCAACATTTAAAAAAAAAAATGCGAAAATTGAAAATAACGCTTATTTTTTGATCATACCTCGTATATGCATAAATAATATAAAATTGAGGTCGTATTTACTTACAATTATCATACTGAAATATCCTTTCCGTATAATAAAATGTACGCACCCTGACTCTGGCAGCTCAAGTAGATTGCTGGCAGCTCAAGTAGATTGCTGCGATCTCGCAAAGTTCTTTTGGTTACATTTTCTGAACGCTCTGCTTCTTATAACGAAAATGCAACAACTGCAGTAGTCATTTTATTTCATCGTAATTTATTTTTTTTTTATATTTTTTTTACAAAAATGCAATAACTTTTAATAACATTTAAACGAAAACAATTTTTAAAAATAGTAACATTTAAATTGGAAACAAATGTACATCTGCTAGACAAAAGCTGATCGAACATCGGTTTTACTTCAATTCGAAAATAACCAAATCGACTTGGTTTTATGACACCAAATGAAACCAATATTGGTTTGCAAAACCGATAATACATGTAATTTGAAAAAAATATAATTATTAATTTTTCTGGACGTGTGTGTTGTTTGCTTAAAATGGCCGAAAGAAGTGAGCGAATACTAAAACTTAGAGGAATCGTGACTCGTCTGCCACTTGTTTTTTTGGGTTGATGAATCTCGTTTGCAAGATTACCGCTGGTATCGTTATCTGTTTTGTTATTATTACTTTCATTAGAAACCTTTTGGTCGCCTAGTCGATCAGGTTGTAGTTGTGATTGCGTATTACCTCCTTGGGAAAAGGTAGGTACAACTGTAGGTGGTGAATAATTGTTGATATCATTGTTTGAGATGAAAGCTGGTTTTAGCCGGCCGATACTAATGTTGGATTTCCGTCCACAGATTTGAATTGTAAAAAGTTTGCTTGAACGTTTTAATATTTCATATGGTCTATCGTACGTATGTTCCATCGTACGTCTCACAGAATCGTTGCGTACAAAAACATGGGTTGAATTTTGCAGGCCTTTTAAAATGAAAGTTTGAACGGTTGAATGGTGGGCGGTGTAAGTCGGTTTAAGTTTTTGCATACTAGGAATTCAAAGACGAAATCGCTAGCTGAAACGGGCAAAATTCTCCGGGCACAGTTAATGTTGTGCCATAAACTTATTCTGAATATCGCTGTCCCTGCTTGTAACCATTTTACTGGTAGCGCGGACGCCTGGATGAGACATGTTGTGAATTTTTAGGATTTGTTGCCGGAACTCCTTCGGAATGTAGGGTCGAATACGTGATGTCATGGCGTCGCATCCTGGAACTGAAAAATACTTTAGTTTTAACGAATTATTTGATAAATCTGGTTGCTGGAGCATATCAACTCGTGAGTACTCAACGACCGTATCTATGGAACTTATTCGAGAAAGCGCGTCAGCTGTAGTGTTTGCTGCTCCTGGTAAATGGCGGTACATGGCCTGACGTTCTCTATCGTATATTAAATATTTTTGCTGTGCGCTTTTTTGGAGTAAAAACCCAATGGCTGTAAGTTACCCTCAATCTTTCGGTGTAAGGCTGCCCCTATGCCTGCAAAGGAGTCATCTACAAAAATTGCTAATTGGGCATCAGTTGCCGGGTTTGCTAACAGTGCAACATTTGCCAGCTCGTTTTTGCATTGATTCTGCATCATGATTCTATTTAATAGGTGTGATATGAGGCGGCGTGTGCCAAAATTTTCTGTAAAAATTCAACAAATCTTTTCAATTCTTGAGCCACTTTCGGCTTCGGAAACTCCCGAAATGCTGCAACTTTTTCCGGTAACGGACGAATTCCCTCTGCGTTTACTAAATGGAAAAGAAACTTTTTCTCGCTCTTTCCGAATTCGCACTTTTTAAGTTAATTGCTAATTTATTTTCACTTAGGCGGCGAAAAACTTCGTTGAGGTCATGTCGATGATGTTCAAGTGAAGGCGATGCTACACAGATATCGTCGATGTAGGGAAAAACAAAATTTAAGCCTCTTATTACCCCCGGGGGTTCCAATTGTCACTGCAGGAATATGGCAAATGCTTTGACGCGGTCCACTCGGGGAAAATAGGAGCACCAGACGCTAGGGTTCCTAGAGCCTAAATCTGGAAGAAAAATTCTGTGAAAAAAATCACGGGTTCTCTTCGAGGCCCGACCAGTGCACAAAAGACTGGTACCACGGGAATCGGTGGCCCCACAGATTCAGAGAGCATATCCTCTCTGTGACCGGTTATTGGTGAGGTCCCCTTCGGGGGTACACGTGGTGGTTGTGGTTTAAGATCGATTTATGTAGGTAAGGTGCAAAGTCGATCAAGTGTGCAGTTGCACTCTCAACAGACGGAGTTTGGATAGTCTCCAAACCCCTAAGCAAGAGGTAATAATGTGGATCTAGGCTTGCCTTGGAAAGGCTTGCCATATTATATAAATTGCTACTCATTGTGACTGTATCACACACAAAAAGCGATTGGTGGCAATCGTAAAGTGTTGTTATACTACACAATGGGGGTGCTAGTCTACGCCTAAGTTTCACTCGGTGGTAAGACCACCGTGAGGTTAGGCCGAGTAGGCAGGTACTCTTGTACCACAATTAAATTGTTCCACAATTTAAGCCTCTTATAACTTCGTCGATAAGTCTTTGAAACGTTTGTGCAGCGTTGCACAAGCCAAACGTCATAAATTTTAATTCTTAAGGGCCGAACGGTAGGGTATCCAAATTCGAAGTAAAATCTGTCAGATGCGGCAGTGAGTACTTATCGGGTAGCGTCTTTGCTTTTAAAGCACGGTAGTCCCCACAAGGCCTCCACGTTCCGTCACCAGCAGTGGGCTGGACCAGTTGCTTTTTGATGGTTGGCAAATTCCAGTTTTAATTAAAAAATCGAATTCACTATTAGCCGTTTTTAGCTTTTCAGGAGAAAGACGACGCGGACGGCAAAAAACAGGTAGTTTCTGTCCTATGTGAAATGGTAGATTTTGTCTTTGAACCGCACAGTGAAATTTTTGTTATGTTGGGGTATTGTTGTATAAGGTTGGCAAAGGTTCGCTCGCGTTGAACGTCTTAATGACAACTGATGTTTTGTGCTTTGATGGCAAAAGGCGTGTCGTGAATCTTGAGGCATTGTCGATAAGACCAATAACAGGAATGGGAGAAGGGAAAAATTTCCCGGGAAATCGTTATTCTTAATTTGGCTGATTACCTCTCTTATTTTTCTAATCTCAGTTAATTTTGGGATAAATGGTTGCATATAATTTTTGTGGTTGCCAGATGATTCGTCCACTTCTTTTTCCCGTAGATGTGTTTATTATTGTCATTGGAAAATTATTTTTCATTAATATACATCTCTCTTAGTTTTAAAAATTTTCTGATTTAAATTGTTTATTGCTTATTTTCATAACTTTGTCAATTAGATTTGTTGCGGTATTAATTTTTTGGTACACTGGTTGTGTTGAATTAAAGTTAATTAAGCGTCCAGAGGCTATTGGTTTCATATCCCAATTAGTGCAAATTTTGTTTTTTTTTTTTTTTTTTGATGTCATCATATCTAGGTATGGAATTGCCTTGTCCTTTTCTCGTTTAATTTTAAATTTGAGATTTTTGTGGTAATTGTTAAATGTTGTCTCTATTATTTCTTCGTCATGATGTTTTATAATAGCAAATAAATTGTCTACATATTTTACAATTACCTACCTTTATGTGAATATCTTTCTCTTTTGGATCGTCAATACTCATCTTCAATAAGTTATCTAGGGCTATATCTGCTATGGTCGGTGATAGTCGACGATATGGTTTTTCATGAAGCCTTACGTACAAAGTGAAGCCTTTCTTGTCTCCGAAAGCAAAGCAATCTTGTAAACGGTGATTGAGAACAACATCAACGCCGGACTCAACGGTTGAGTCTGTACCCTCATCAGCTTCTGCAGCGGAGGATTGAAATCTTCAATTTTAATGTCACCTCGTAAATTACGTCTCCGACCAATTTCGTTTTGTAAGTTTCTGCGAACATTTCATCACCAGTAATGATATCCCTGTTGATTTTCATGATATCGAGGTTTTATTACTTCTTGTTGTATAAAAATTAAAAATAAAATTCAGTCACACACCGAGAGGAGACGAATTGCGGGAATCCAGAGAAGATGGTTGCCACGCGCTCAATTCAACAGCGAAAAAGAAATAATTAAACATGTATATAAATTCCCATTTAGAACAAACGGCATTCTGTTGTACTCAAAATGGCCATTATGCGTAATTATGCTGTAAATTTTTGTGAGTTTTCGCTAATGGGAATTTGATAATATCCGGACATCATGTCTAGCACAGTAAAATACTTCTTACCAGATAAAGACTGCAAGACACCTTCCACAGTTGGCATGAACCACGGTTGTTTTTCGGTTATTGAATTTAACTCACGATAGTCGACAGATAGTCGATCTTCGCCATTTTGTTTCGGTATGAGCACTATTGGTGACGCTTACAGCGATACAGTAGGGCGAATTATGGCTGTTTCTAATAGTTCCGATATTATTTTTTTACCGTTTTCTGTTTTGGAATTGGTATATTATACGGTTTTCTTTGCACGGGTTTATCCGAATTAACTTTTATATCCATTTGAATAACATCACATTTACCAATCTCTTTTAAATTTTCCGCGAAACAGTCTGAATATTTTTCTAAAAATTTTTGTAATTGGTCCTTTTTATAGTCTTTAAGAGATGTATTCACATTTAGTTCTTCACCCGACACTGACCGTTTTCCATAATAATTCGATTTTTAGAATTAATGTCTCTTCCGATAACCAAATCATATTGCATTATATCATCATCAACCACTAAGAATTCGGCATCTACCCATGAATCATCGATTTTCATTAGTGTAATCAATTTATCATGACAAACATATTCTCCACCCGCGAAACCGAGAAGCTTTTCATTGCACTTCACTGTAGGTCCTTTACACATTACCTCGATACGTTTAGCCATCAATGATTTGCCACTCCCGGAGTCTATAAACGCGTTATGCTTGTTTTGAATTTCCACTTCTTTTAATATTTCTCCGTCATTTACATAACATTTTTGTTTTCCGATTAAGTTAACTGATCGCGACGGGCACTTATCGGTTTCATGATCGTTTACGTTACACTTCCTACAAAACACATTCTTACGCTGCATTTACATTTGCAAGTAATTGCAAACAAGTTTTGTATAAGTATTATCTACGAAAATTGCCGAGAAATTTACGAAAATCTTGCAAGTTGCATGCATATTTACACATGCAATTAACAAGTTCATTTGAAAAATGTTGTTGAAGCGAAAGGTTTCAAAAAATAGTAATCTGTTTGCTTTGTTTATTTATGAACCAAAGTTACCAACAGAGCATTACATTTTAACATTTGTACGAAAACAGTACGAAACATATCAAGTTTAGCAAAGCTTTCCAATCAAAACAAAAGAGAATTGAAAAATAAGAAAAAAATATAAAATGAAAAAATTCGCAGTCGCCCATGTCTTCCGAGTTATGGGCCTGTGAAAATATCTTTTAGGTGGTGCTAAAATTAAAAAAAAAATAACCCATTAATAGTCAATAGAAATTTTTTTTAATACATTATTAAGTGCAAGAATTTTCTCATCTATGGTATGACCAACACCGTCTTCGCTTACTAAAGATTGCCTGCACAGCCGGACTTCGCCCAGGCGCAAAGATTTTCTCTTAACTTGCAAGCATTGTCAAAAATCACTTGCAGGAAAAATCTCTTGGTAATTTAGCTACAACTTCGAAAAATGTGAGTGTGTTAGTAAAAACCTGAGAGTGTGTTGTGGTTTTCGAACTTGCACTTGTATATGTAAACCCTAGGTTAGATTTTTTTAAAACAGTTCTTTGGAATATGACCTCTTTCGCGACAGTTATAGCACGTTGGATCGTTTTTTATCTTATCAGTAATCTCGTCATTATGTTTGTTATAATTAAATTTGTCACTGTTCATATTTTTATTATTATAATTATATTTTTATATATATAATTTACGAGATTGTTCCACTGAATTTTTTAGTTTGTTTTCCTCAGAGATTTTGCTTAACGTTTTGAATAAATCTGTACACGATCTAAAATTCATGGTGATCAAAGTTCTCCGTAAATGTTCATCAGTTATACCGTTCACAATATACCTTATTATTGCATTGTATCCATGTTACCACGTCGACCCGTCGACAGCATTCTATAATAGTACTCAATGATAGACTCATTTTTGTTTATATGTGAGTTAATCATTTCGATGTGAGTGTCAGCAGAGTTGGTTATACATGGGAAATAAACTAAAAATGCGTTTACAAATTGTGACCACAACCGATACACTGGTTGAGAATCACCCCACATTTTGGCAACACCTTTCAAGTTGCTTTGGACAGCAAACAGTACTGCTGAGTCATTCCAGCCATAAGCTTGTTTCAACTGGTCAATTCGCTCGATAAATCTTATAGACGTCATTTACCCTTTACAAGGGTCGAATTCTGGCCGTATTCTAGTAATTTCGTTTATGCTATGATTTTGAGACACATCTTCGTCTCTTCTCTGTGGCACATATTTTGCAGCATTGCCATTCATGTAATTATTTGTATTATGACAATGTAAAAATAAATTTCTTGTTGGTGTGGCATCTTCAGAAAACACCGGTACGTTATTTGAATTTAACGAACAATGAGCATGATCGAACGCGTTTGTTATTGTGCCATGTGTTGGCAGCGATTGATCTGCGTTGCTTAATGTTACACATACATTTACAGGTGACCGTGTTGCATTTGACGTAGCCGCTAATAGATGACTATTTGTTGTTGTCGTGTTTGTTACTGTGTTGCTGCATACAGCTACCGACGACGCTGTATACCCCTCCTGCATGCTTACCGAGGTTGGCGCAGCTACTTCACCGTTAGTATTCTTTTCCATAGAATCAATTTTCTTTGTAAGAGTTGCCACTGCCTCCATCAATGATGACATACCTTTTTGCAGATGATTTATTTGCTGATCATTTTGTTGTGCAGCAAGCTCATCGAAACCAAGAAGTGTTTCCGTAGAGTCCGAAACGGTTTCCACATAGTCTGGATTGTTCTAATCAAATTGTTGCAACCTGGCCACTCGTTCTGCCTTATTGCCTGACGATCTTTCGCCAAGACGTTGGAGCTTTTGTTTCAATTCCACCATTGTGCACTCAGAGTAATCCATTTTCTTTTATATGTTTATACGCCCGGCACACAAAATTGTTTACGACACACGTAACTTTTAAAGTTTTATTTTAAACCGACACACGATTATTTCAAAATGAATTCTCTGCACTTTCTTTTCACTGGAATATCCCACTTCTGATTTTGTAAAGATGACCGAATTAAAACACAACACGTCTTGTTTTTATGAAAACTTTTATTAGACTGCTCGTTAATCACACATAACGGATTTTCCCCTTTTTCTTCTTCATCCTGGAGTTGCCAGCTTTACAAGGTAATATAGAAATAAAATATGATGACAGTTAATGTTATAAGAGATTTATCTACGTAAGATGACACTATTTTGATTTTTATTGCGACTTAAAACATTGTAAATAGTTAGTTAGCCTTGTTAATGAACACATTTTAGACAAATCTTGCACAGTTTTGCCAATAGCAAGATTATAGAAAACCAATTCAATCAGATCAGGCGATGGTAATTTACCAGGCATTTTAAATTCTCGTTAATTTTCCGTTTTTAGCAAGTTTTTTAGGAAACCTAAATTCTCGACTTTCGAAAAAAATATGGTTGACCAATAAAAAATAACAGTAATATAAAACAACAAGTATGTACATACAAAAATGGTAAAAACAATTTCATGACAACTCAATTTTGGTGTTTCTTTTGTTTTTCTTCCTTTTCTTAATTATAGTTGCGGCTTTTTTCTGTTTTTTTGTTGTTGGTTGTTAGTTAAAATATAGATAAAATGGAATTAGTAAAAAATTATAATTTAAACATTAACAAGTAAAAGTGCTATATTCGGCCGTGCCGAATCTTCTATACCCTTCACCACGGTGATTTTATTTATACAGACATGTACAGCATTATCCATATTGTTGATTCTTTACTTAAATAAAGTCGTATGAGAAAAAATGAGTTAAAGAAATAGAAGACAAATTCCGTTTGCTACAATTGTCGCCGTGTTGTCAGCTACTTAATGATATTGAAGCCGACAGCTACATCGTAAACTCTGACATTGTTGTAGAAATACTTATTTTGCTTTTATAAAATAAAATAACTTTTTCAAAAAATTATAAATATTTCCTCCAATACTTTTTGTTTGAATATGAATTTGTAATTTACAATTTTGTGACATTTTCTTCTGTTGAATAAAATAGAAATTAGTCTAAGTTGACGACAGCCACAACGGTGGCCGTGTAGCCATGTAGCTTTGCTGACTTCAAAATAATCGTTTTATTTTTGACAGTTTGTAGTCGGTATCCTGATGATGTCTATGTGTTTAATGCACCTAGGTTTTAAAACAGAGATATCATCTATTTAAAAATCAAACGCATTTAAAAAAATCAAACGCATTTAAAAAAATATGTTACTCTATATACACACATACATACATATGTATATTCTTATATATTATGTTACAGTCATGATTTTCATTTTCAAAGAAATATTGAAATTTTTGTTTTAATTTTTCGAAAATTGCGTGTAAAAATTTTTTGTATAAATATTTTTTTAAAAATTTTTTGTAAAATTTTATTCAAAAATTTTATGGAAAATTTTTAAAAAAAATTTTTTCTCGAATATTATTCTGTAAAATATCTTTTTGAAAATGCTTTGTAAATTTTTTTGTAAATATTTTTGAAAAAAAATTAAAAAATTTTTTTAAAATTTTTTTTTTTAAATTTGATTGAAATTTTTTGTTAAATTTTGGACCTTTCTCCAATCTGTATTGAGTTAGAATGGTCAGACTAAAGCAAAAAGAAATCCTTACAAAAAAAAAAATTTCATCATATTGACACATGGGGGGTCCTTTTAACTGCTCCTATTTGTCAGTGGGTACCCGGTGGGTCCATTGGCTACCTCTATGCGTATTGCTTTCTATTAAGGTCTCTAATACAAATCAAAGCAGAAAAACCCTACCAATCTAAAATTAAACAAAAATCGCCCCTCGCAGGGGGTTATTGATCCCCCGAGATCTGTATGCACTCCTTGCGATCTACCTGTCACACTCTAATATTTATTTGACAAAAAAAGGCAAAACAGAATCATTAAAGCCGAAAAAATTAAAAAAAAACGTAAAAAAAAACGTAAAAAAAATATAGGTGGGCGTGGTTTTTGGCCCGAAACTATGCCTGACAGATTGGTGTGCTTAAATTTTTTGTATCTCTTCTGGTGCCTTGGCAATTGACATTACCACACTAACACGGACAGACGGATATCGCTTAATCAACTTCTCTATATATAAGGATCCAGAATATATATAGTTTATGGGGTCAGAAATGAATATTGTAGAAATTACACACGGAATGACAAACTTATATATACCCTTTCCACCTGTGGTGAAGGGTATAAAAAGAAACTATGCCTTTATGATAAAAGCCAAAAACAAAGCATTTTTCATTATGTAAAAAGAATTCCTTGACACACTGTATATATCCGATAAAATCCTAACTTTAGCTTTTGGCAAGATATAATAATGGGCCTAAGAGTAGGTAAAGAAACACATTGTTGTGATAAAACAGATCCACCCAAATGCTCCTAATGCAACGTACTTCTCATCATTGCTACATTTATTTACTGAATGTAAACTTTCAAAGGTAAATCAACCTCTAGAGAAGCTGCTTGATTATACTATTGCAGAAAACTCAAAGAAAATTAAAAAAAACTTTGACATACATAACATTGTAGCTATTTGAACTAGTTTTTCAATAGAAATTTCTTATTATCACTATTTTTTTTTTTTTTTTTTGTTATCTGAATTTATATTTTTTTAAAATATGCTTACTTATCTGGCCTTTATTTATGTACAGTTTGCAAATTACGTAATAAGATATGTTTTGAATAAATAAGTGTACCCAAAATAGACGAATCCTTGAATAAAATCATTGACTGCACTACAATCAATTATCTGCAAAAACACAATATTCAAGATGTATAATTCCATTATTATTTTTACTTTTATTACTCTTATTATTCTTCAATTTTATTAATTCTTTAATCTTTTATATTAATAGTCTTCCTATTTGAGTTAGTTACTTTAATTTATAAACTCGAATGCACTTCCCATTTAATTAAATTTCCATAACTTTGTTATGTTCTTAATTGTGCGCAAATGGTCTCGTTTTAAAGTATATTGTAAATAAATAAATAAGTGAATAATAAAATAATGTTATTAACTTACCTTACTGCAAAAAACACCATTTGATTTTTTATCGTTAAGTGTAATGGCTGAGGAAATTTTTACAATAATCTCAAAGTTAGCAGACTTAATTTGCTTTATAAATTCAGGGTACAAGGAGTATAACACGCCTTCGGTATCATCGCGATCTTTTTTAATAACATTTTGCAAAGAGCTAAAAACACCAATCCACACATTCCAACGAACATCGTGATTTTCAATGTTAGACATGATGCGACGAATTAAAACCTTGAATTGATTAAAAGATATACAAAAATATATATATAATGCAATTAAAGGTACAACTAAAGCTACGGCAAAATGCAAAGAAGTCAAGACACATTGTGAGCACTCATCTTTTATTAATGACTATTTATTATATGTATATATGTGATATAATTTTTCGGAAAGTCAGAGTAAATCTTTCTTTAAGGGTATTAAAACTGAAGACATTCATGTTTTATTTAAAACTTTTCATATTGTTACGAAAGAATTTATTCATTATAGGCTCTGAACAACAATACTCCCGAACAACAACAACAACTTTTATGGTTTGTTTTCTTGCAATAATGAAAGAAATAAGCAAACAACAAAGAGCATCGCTAGTCATCTAGTTGTTGTTGTCGATTAGTCTAGAAATTCCTCATGTACAAACATTCATAAAACAACAAGCACGGGATGAGTGGCGCATATACACACACACATTAAATACACACTTTCAATTAAATACACAGGCACATACATAAATACAAGCATAAAGAAATAAACAACCACACAAACAGGTATAAAGAATAAAATAAGAGTACTTGCCAGATTTTTCTGGTATAGAACAATCGAGATGTTTTTACCCGCCTATAAATAGAATTCGTGGTTTCGAACGGGATGGCAGTATTATGTCAAACGTCTAAGAGTTCAGTTTTCTTATTGTAAGAGAGTTTTTTTTTTAACAGTTTTTGTATTTTTAAACAGTGGTGTCAATAAATAAAGTGACTTACAGTAAAAGTAATATCAGTGTTTGCAATTAAAAGAACCCAACGTAAAGTAAAATCGTAACAATACTGTATTCGGTGATAGGTCTATCTGACGAAAACCGAATATTACAAGAATGTGTTTCAATAAAAGACTTACCTTGCCCTTGCGTACATTCATTAATGCAACGACTTTGTCATGCTGTAATCCAGCAACTAACTTCTCAATTAAAGCATCTTTTGTTTCAATTTCGTAATTAAATTTGCTTTTCATAGATGGATTACTAGATGAGTCTGCAGCACGTTCTTCTGGTGTTTTATTAGCATTTTCAAGTTGTTCTAGGGCAGCAATGCGTTCGCTTTCTTTTTTCTTTTTCATTAATATTGTTGCAATCACGTTCGGATTGTTAAGATCTTCCAACTTCAATAAAATACGATACAAAGTCTCAATATGCAAAAGAATATAACGAGATTTTCGCTGACTGTTGGCCGCCGTCATTTCGCCAGCTGAATTAGGCATCTGTAACAAAGTCGCAGTTTCCGATTTATTAACAACATTAATGTTAGACTGAGTGGTACCAGAAGCTGTAGTGGATCCTAATTGAAGTGCTGGGTCATTGGCAACGACATTTGTTACATTGGCTGTGGCCGATGTGGATAATGTTTCATTACCCATAATTTCAGCATCTATGATTTTACGCGGTGCAGTTACACTGCCATATTGTAATTTTCCAAGTGAATTTTCAAACTTTAGAGGTGTAAAAACATATGTTGGCAACTTCATCTCTTGATTTTGATTATGATTTTCCGAATTACGACGTTCTCGATGCTGGCCATTTCGTTGCCCGTTTTTATTGCCGAGCTGTACCAGAATAAGCTGAGCATGTCCCTTAGGTTGGGTTAGCGGATGATTAAGTTGGTTATCCTTGTGTGCCTGGCTATGACGCAAATTTCCACTCAAGACTACCTTACGTTCTTTGTAGACGGTATAGTAATAGTCGTCTATGTATGGTGTGTCGGTATTAAGCTGTGAGAGCTGAATTCCAATTAACCAATGTTTTTCCCGAGTGCTCATTAAATTTGCGTAGTCATCAATTTCTTCATGTGGTAAATTACCATTGGCTGCTACGCCATCTCGTCTTATGTTATGATTTTGCTTTTGATTTCCAATAACACTGCCGCTACTTACAGCATTTGGCCCACCAGCACTACGATGAATGTGAATATTGTTATGATTTCGGTCAATTATATTTTGTTGCTGGTGTTGCTGAGCTTGGCGAGAGACGTTTTGAAGAAGTGGGTGATTTTGTTGGATTTCCTGAACGAGACGCATATTAAACATGTTGAATGAAGAATTTGATGTGCTTGGATTTTGATTTAATAGCATCATCGGATTTGGAGGGTGACCAGGTATACGACCTGAGACTGCTTGTTGTTGTTGTGCCAAAATCGACGCTGGATGTATGCCACGTGTCGTCGAACGCATTACGTTAAAGTTTGGATGCATTGCAAAATTATTAAGTGCAACCGGTAGATGTGCATTTGGCAGTGGCCGTTGATTAGTAAAATTATTTGGCAGTCCTCCATGTTGATTTAAAAGTGGATGTGGTGGCAACTGAGGATGCCCAGGTTGCTGAAAATAGAATCCAGGAGGTAATCTATTTCCTGTACCACCTATTAGAGATTGAGAATGGATCGGCGGCGGTTGCGATGTATCTTGCTGTTGTTGTTGTAGTAAATTACCCAAAGGATGCTGAGCCAAGTTATTAGCAAAATTATTTGATGTTCTTGGTGGCGATTGTTGACTGGGATTAACAAATCCTCTTGGTCCTTGCGGACCTATAACAAAAAGAAAACATTGGTTAAAAAATTTAACATTAGTCGTTATATTGTTACGAAAGAAGAATTTATTCATTTTAAGCTCTGAAAAGAAATACTCTAAAATTTCGTCTGTAATAAAAATAACATTAATAATTATTTTCTTACAATAATGAATTAAAGAAACAAACAACAAAGAGCATCGCTAATCATCTATTTGTTGTTGTCGATTAGCCTAGAAATACCTCATATGCAAACATTTATAAAATAATTCTTGCAAAAAAACTGACTTCGAAACAGATAGTTGGGTACCAGTTCTTAACTAAAAATGTAAGAAGTAATCTGTAAGAACTATATACATATGAATGTAAACCAAATAAAAGATAAACAAAATGCGCCAAAATTAGCAGGAAATTCAAGCATCTACCTATTACTGTTCGAAAGTTAAGCTTTTTTTACTAACATCCGTCTTTTATGAGAAAACCAATTGATTTCAAATTTTTATAGCTGAAATAGCGACCATGGAATCACAAATTATGTGTAAATTTCAGTTGTCTATCTAAAACGGCTCAAAAGATAAGGCATACATCAAATTTCAATAACTATAGGAACGCCTTTCATTTCCAATTTAATAATTCTTATAGCGGACATAATAGCTGTGTTTCTTTACTCAACTTTGGGATCCCGCGGGATCCCAATTAGCGCGAACGTTCCCGTACCTTAAATTTGGGTAAAAGAGAGCGTGTTTGAGAGAATAAAATTCTTCAACTTGCATAAAACAGCCCAAAGTTTTTCTTCGAGCAAATTGTGTAAATTGTCAAACAGATATAAAAAATAATCAATAGAAAAAATTAAAAAAAATTTAGGAATAAAATTAAAAAAAAAGGTCAAATAGCAACATACATACATGTGTATTGAGAAAAGTTTTATATTAAAAGAGTTACAATGTAAATGTACAAAGTAAAAATTTATTCAAATGTTTTTATAATAAAAAAAATTAAATTATTTAATCAAAATTATCAAAACACTGACTTTTTATTTTGTGTTAAAAATTTGGTTTTTTGTGTTCCCGTACTTTTGTGCAATTTTGCCTCTTTATGAGAAAATATTTTGTTTGCTCTCATTTTCACGAACTATACCCAAAAAGTAAAGAACCAGACCTAATAATACACGCTCTGTGTAAATATCGACAGCCGAATTCATAATAATAAGTTTTGCAGTGTCTATACATTTGCTCATTCATTATACTTATTCTAATCTGTATATAAACACTGCAAATTAAATTAATATGTTTATTTATAATTTAATTAGAAGATGCTACTCAATGGTGTAGCGAAATATTGAGAAAATAAAAATTATTAAAACATTTTTATAAAAAAGACCTTGTGCTTATTAAAAAATGGAATTCAAAAATAACGAGTGATTTTTTAAGAGCTTGAGAACTTTTTTTTAAAAAAAAAACGCATAAAATTTGCAAAATCTCATCGGTTCTTTATTTGAAACGTTAGATTGGTCCATGACATTTACTTTTTTAAGATAATTTCATTTAAATGTTGACCGCGGCTGCGTCTTAGGTGGTCCATTCGGAAAGTCCAATTTTGGGCAACTTTTTCGAGCATTTCGGCCGGAATAGCCCGAATTTCTTCGGAAATGTTGTCTTCCAAAGCTGGAATAGTTGCTGGCTTATTTCTGTAGACTTTAGACTTGACGTAGTCCCACAAAAAATAGTCTAAAGGCGTCAAATCGCATGATCTTGGTGGCCAACTTACCGGTCCATTTCTTGAGATGAATTGTTCTCCGAAGTTTTCCCTCAAAATGGCCATAGAATCGCGAGCTGTGTGGCATGTAGCGCATGTAGTGGCATCTTGTTGAAACCACATGTCAACCAAGTTCAGTTGTTCCATTTTTGGCAACAAAAAGTTTGTTAGCATCGAACGATAGCGATCGCCATTCACCGTAACGTTGCGTCCAACAGCATCTTTGAAAAAATACGGTCCAATGATTCCACCAGCGTACAAACCACACCAAACAGTGCATTTTTCGGGATGCATGGGCAGTTCTTGAACGGCTTCTGGTTGCTCTTCACTCGAAATGCGGCAATTTTGCTTATTTACGTAGCCATTCAACCAGAAATGAGCCTCATCGCTGAACAAAATTTGTCACATTTGAACATTTCGAACCGAACACTGATTTTGGTAATAAAATTCAATGATTTGCAAGCGTTGCTCGTTAGTAAGTCTATTCATGATGAAATGTCAAAGCATACTGAGCATCTTTCTCTTTGGCACCATGTCTGAAATCTCACGTGATCTGTCAAATACTAATGCATGAAAATCCTAACCTCAAAAAAATCACCCATTATAAAAAAGGTCAAAAACTACAATAATTATTTAATATTAAAAAGAGCACGCAAAAATAAAGTGATGTATAGAAGGTTTAAGAAGAATCAAGAAGTTTCGAGATGGATCAACAGATTCAAATCAGTAAGGGAGAAGATAATAAAAACAAAAGCAGCAATAACGTTTGGATGCAGAAATAGTGGCATAACTCCAAAATTTATTTCAAATTCAACCAAGAATATTTTAAATATATTTAACATGAAAAAAGTGAACACAATACAACAAATAATTAAAAAATATACGCAAGACTTGCACAACAAAATTTTAAAATTATCTTTAAAAGAAAAACACGAAATATTGAAACATTTTCAAAGTGAGATAATAGTGATTAAAAGAAATTAAAGTAAATTTTTACTGAATTGAAGAATTTTTATGGTATGAAGATAAATTGGCAGATTCTTTAAGAGAAAAGGTAACAAAGATACACATTAAGAAATTTAATAACTTATATGATATACAAAAAAAAGGAATTTGGGGTTCAATTTAACAAAAAATGGTTTGTTAATAAGACTGACTTTGATATTCCAACAGACGTAAAATGGATTCTTTCATTAGGACATAAATACGCTTTACCCACTAAAAAAAAGAAGAATTTCCGATTTTAAAGATGATTACAGACGGAGAAGATTTTATACAGACACTTCAAAGAAAGGAAGAACAAGAAATAGCCCGAACAAAATTAACCACAATTATAGATAATCATTTAAACAAAATGAAATTAACAAATAGAGATAGGTTTGTTTTGGAGAAAGTTAAAGAAACAGAAAAGTTTTTAAAAAAGAATAATGAGATTCTCATTTTAAAGGCAGATAAAGGTAACACTACTGTAGCGTTAAATAAAAAGGATTATGAAACACGAATTAATAATATAGAAGATATTACAAAATATAATTTAGTAAATAAGGATCCTACTAACAAATTACAGAAGAACAATAATGATTTAGTGGAAGAATTTTTTAAACTTAAAATTATTACAACTGCTGAGAAGAATAAACTTAAAACAAATATAGCTACTGCATCTAGGTTATATGGACTACCAAAAATTCACAAAGAAGATTTTCCCTTACGACTAATTTGTTCTTTCGTTAATTCTCCATCTTATGAGTTATGTAAATATTTGACGAATATATTAAAAAGTATTACTGAACATTCCAGATATAATATATGAGACTCACTTGAATTTAAAAATAAAATAGGTAATATACATATAAAAGATGACGAAAAATTAATTTCTTTTGATGTAGTATCACTATTTCCAAGTATACCTGTGGACTTAGCAATTAATACAATAGAAGAAAAATGGGATATTATAGAAAATTTTACAAAAATAGAAAAATCCTTATTTTTAAGAATTCTTAAGATTTGTATAGAAGATAATAGATATTCGTAAAGCAGTAAACGAGTTTGAAAGCTGCAAAAAGAACTTTTATATTTATCAGCTGAAGAGTAGTAAAGGTCTACAGGTAGTTATAAAAGGTGTCGACTTATATGTTGATCCAGTTGAAATTAGAGATGGCCTCCAAAAAGCGGGATTTAAGGTAAAAAGTGTAGACAATCTCAGAAATCGAGAGTGTCCCTCAACCTCTATACGAAACGCACCCTATTTATAATTTGAGATATCTTTTGCACAGCAAAATAAGCGTAGAGGAACCGCACAAGCGATCAGGACCCGTACCAAGAATATGGTCATACTAGAGCTTACTGCAAGTTGCCTTCGGTTTGCGTTGTGTGTGGAGAGCTACATTGTTCCGACCAATGCGACAAAGCATATAAAACCACCCAAAAATTAAATACTCCTGCTAAGCACAGGCAATATCGAGCAATTGCTCATTATCCTCAGTTAGTCCAACTTACAACCCAACATGTTTCATACGCGGATATGTTAAAAACCAATCATGTTTCAGTACATAAAGCGACACTGACAAATACTTCTACTCCAAAATTCCACCCAGAACCTAAAGAACAACCATCATCTGGTAACTATATCTGGTAACTAAAAAATGCGTCTGAATGTGATATCCAGTGGACAACCCACCTATTGGCCTACTGATCGACAAAAAATACCTGATGTTATTGTTTTTGACGTGATTACGGGTATTCAGAGAGATATGACTAAAGCTGAAGCGTCACTTGAATTATCCTCAGATCATTCACCCAATATCGTCTATATATGGGACAAACAAAACATCATATCACCAGCGACTAGCACAAGCATTAATTGGTTGAAATATAGAAAGTATCTTAGTACACATTTTTCGGAAAACATCCCGCTAAGAACACCTGAAGACGTAGAGCGGAGTCTTATTGATTTTGATCAAAACCTCAAATCAGCTACCCAACATTCAACAATAATCCGACAACTAGCTAGATACAATCAAATTTATTCTGCAGATATCGAACGGCTCTTGGCTGAAAAAAGAAAAAATCGTAGAGAATGGCAATCACAGATATCTCCTCAACTCAAAAGCAGACTTAAAGAATGCACGAACCGGCTAAGAGACATGCTGGAATCTCGAAGACTAGCATCCCTAAAAACCATTTGGGAGACCTAGAAGGAACTCCTCAATCAGATTATTCATTATGGCGTGCTTGTAGAAACCTTAAAAGGCCAGTCTTACGTAAGCCTCCCTTGCGAAATACATCTAGATGCTGGGCAGGGAGAGATACCGAAAAAGGAAATTTATTTGCTGGACATTTGAAAAGGGTTTTTACCCCAAATATATCGATTGATATAGTTGCGTTGACAATTGTCGAGGCTAGTGCTGCAGTACCGATAAGATTTGAATTATGTGATATTGAAAATGCAATAACGGATTTAAACACCAAAAAAGCCCCTGGCGTTAATAAAACCAGTAACAATATGTTATTTGCCCCGTATAGCTCGCAGAATCGTTCTTTTTATTTTTAATGCCATTTTACGTCTTGAGTACTTCCCCACAGAGTGGAAGGTGTCCTTGGTTACCATGATTCCTAAACCAGGAAAAGACCACACAAAAATTGAATCATACAGACCTATAAGTCTTTTATCAAATATGTCAAAGCTTTTTGAGAGGATGTTAATAACTAAGCTGAATCCAATTCTTAGCGCAAAAGGATGTATTCCGAACCATCGGCTTCAGGAAAAAACATAGTCCGATCGAACAAACTCACAGGTTAGTCAATGTTGTTAAGAAGACTTTTGAAGAGAGAAAATACTGCTCTGCGCTTTTTATCGACGTTTCTCAAGCATTCTATAAGGTATGGCGTGAAGGCCTAATATATAAGCTAAAACTGAATTTGCACGTAAACCTATATAAGCTGCTAGATAGTTATTTAACCGAACGAAAATTTATTGTGAAAGAAGGAGATTTTTTGTGCTCACCCCAGCCAATCGAAGCCGGAGTTCCCCAAGGTAGTATATTGGGGCCCTTTTTATACTTATTGTATACTTCAGACATGCCAACCGGGTTCACACATCGACATTTGCTGACGACACAGCTTTTTTGAGCATTCACGAAAGACCCGAAGTAGCATCACGATATTTACAAGACCACATATGCAATTTAGAAAATTGGTTGAAGAAGTGGAGAATAAAAGTTAATGAACAAAAATGTACCCACATAACTTTTACACTGCGCACAGTGTCGTGACTTCATATAATGAGTGGCCATAAATAGAAAGAGTTATTGTAAAGAGCACATATATTTAGGTTGGCAAAACGTAACAAAATTTTAAATTTAAAAAAATTCGGAGCAAGAATTAGTGTCCTTCCCGTATATCCTGAAATTTAAAAGTGTCATAAAAATTAGAAAAAATGCTTACTTTATGAATTTTTTTTTATACTAATTGGATGTGATATTTTTAATGATTTGACCAAATTTGATTCAATTCAGATAAGTTCCACGTTAGGCTAAAAAATATATTTTTACAAAAAATTAAAAAAAAAATTAAAAGTTAAATAAAATTATTTTAACTAATTCCGAAGACAAGACACTTATATTTTTTCAATTAGATGAATGGACGCCCTTACCTTCAATATAAACCTTCAATTTAAAGCCTCTTCAGATAACATCCCTATTGGTAAAGTGGAATATTTAATAAATTCTATACCATGAACTAATATCTTGTGTACTGTTGGTGGAATACAGTACCAAGGATAAAGTGATATGTATAATGAAAATGTTTCTCTTAACATTTTTTCAAAATTTATTACATTTATATTCTTTTCACCAGTTAAGGTAATATTACCGAAAAGTTTTTAATTAAATTTATATCTACTCCTGTTATTTTCGATGATATATTATCCTCTGTAAAAAAAAAAAACAACGAGCAGAATTTCCATCATTTGTAGTACCATATCCAGCTTTAACTCTATCAAAAATTAAACCAAATTCTTTTTAGGGTTCCGTACACAAAGTGTAAAAACGTAACCCTATTGTTTTCGCTACAATGTCTGTCCGTCTGTCAGCGCCTTTTATCTCTGGAACCACAATAGGTAGACTCTTGAAATTTTCACAGATGATGTATAGCTGCTGCCGCTATAGCAAGAAATACTAAAACTTATAGGGTGTTCCAATAGAGAGGTGTTATTCACGAATATGTGCATATTTCGTGAATTGTAGGTGGGATACACTTGAAATTTACAAACAGTAATTAAAACTTAGTTCACTATATAAACAACTATAAAAAAATAATACTAAAAATTAAAGGGTGTTCCGATAGTGATGTGATTTGCATGTATAAGGCCTAAGTTTTGAACCATAATAGGTAGATGCTTGAAATTTTCACAGAAGGTGTATAGCTGTTGCCGCTATAGTAGCAAATACTAAATTTTATAGGGTGTTCCGATAAAGAGGTGTTATTCACGAATATGTGCATATTTCGTGAACTGTAGGTGGGATACACTTGAAATTTACAAACAGTAATTAAAACTTAGTTCACTATATAAACAACTATAAAAAAATAAAACTAAAAATTAAAGGGTGTTCCGATAGTGGTGTGATTTGCATGTATAAGTCCTAAGTTTTGATCCATAATAGGTAGACTCTTGAAATTTTCATAGAAGGTGTATAGCTGTGGCTGCTATAGAAACAAAAGAAGCTTGAAATTCATCCGAATCCACTGGCCCGAAACATACTAAATGAACCTGGTTACATTCGACTAAGGATGGACACTGCTTCTCTCATCCGTACATCACAGGGATAACCCGCAAATTACAGTAACCGTGAAACACTTATTTTTTTCCAGCACTGGTTGGACAAGTATATTTTTAGATTTAAGATATCAGTAATTATTGATAGTTCAATTATATTGAAGATACAATAAATAAAAAATTGCGAAACAAAAAAAAGGTAAAGAATCCTCATAATCAATTTCCAAATGATATTCTAACATTATCCTGTTCATTTCACCCGCCATTTTTTCTTCAATTTTAAAATATAGACCAACTCCTGATGACAAATAAAAGCTTTTTCCAAAGAGCATTTGTATAAGGGCTCCAAATTTCTCGAATTTGTGGTTTAGGGACACGAGTCGAAATTGAATGTTATCGGTAATGATGGCAAACCATATCTCAGACGTCCACCTCTTCCAGAATATAATCCAAAATACATTAAAAAATTATAAAGCATGGTGGCTCGTCAGTGATTGTAAGGGATTGCTTAACGTCGTCAGGAGTTGGTCCAGATGTTAAAATTGAAGAAGAACTGACAAGTGAAATGAACAGGAGATTCTTAGAGAATCATTTCGAAGATGATAAAGCGGATTAATTACCTTTAGCTTGCACATTTCAACAAGATAATGGCCCCAAGCACTGCTCACGTAGTGTCAAAAACTAGATTACAGGAATAAAATGAAGACCTTATGTTAAACTGCAAAGTCGTGAATTAAATCCTGTAGAAAATCAATAGGGGATTATAAAAAGGGCATCAGCTTAACGAACATTCAAAAATAAGCCCATTTTAACGAAAATGATGCAGGTGGAATGGGAGGAACTAAGGCCAGCCCAATGAGCTGAATTGTTCCAAACTATGACACAACCATGTGCTAAAGTGCTATGGAATAGGGGTTTTTCAACTTAGTATTATCCTAATATAAGGTAAAATTACTAAAAAATTCTATATTCATATGATAACTATCTTTTTTTCAGATGACTTAATTATATGAGCACAAAATATGCAAATATAAAAGAAAAAATTACAATATTTTTTATAAAGTTTAATCGAAAAGAAAAATTTTTTTCTTGTTTTGAAATTAATTAAAAATTCTGCGTTTCGATTCGAATCAAAATTTTCTCCGTTTGTCAATTTTGGTATTCTGTGTTCCGTTTCATTTAATTTTTTACGATTGTATGTATTCTGCATTACGATCGTAGCTACGTTTTTGTAAGTTGTGAATTTGTTAACGGAAAGTTTTTCGATTCTTGTTTGTTTACTAAAAAGAGCGTGTAATTCCAAAAGATGCAAACATGAGGTACAATAAATTTTTTTTAAAACTATAATTTGCTTTTTTACAGAATTTTGGGAGTTTTATTTAATTTCTTGATGGAAAACAACAGCATATGAGCATTATGAAAAGCTGCCGAATTGAATGGAAAAAAGATGTATAAATTAACGGGTGGATCCATAAATTAAAACTTTAAATACAAATATCCCATAACGGCAGCTTCTTTCGTTTCATAGAAAAACCGTTGGTTTAAACATACTCTTCTCTTCTTCTTTTTCTTTCGATTCAGTTTTTGTTTGGAATACCAGTTTTCGATTCGTGCGTAACTGAAAGCGGGAACGTAATCGAAATGCAGAATAAGGGTGAATATTGTGTTACAATTTTTTTGAAATCGTGAAAAATAAGTTCATTATAAACAATCTTTGGTACAACCATGTGAGTGACTTAATTATATGAGCACAAGTGTATATATATATATATATATATATATATATATATATATATATATATATATATATATATATATATATATATATATTCATATTATTTGATAAAAAATATGTATTATATTTAAATAAACAATTTTTTTAAATATTATATTTGGAATTTTCTAAATATTATTTATTTCTGATTACGCATAATTCCTTTTTTTAATTTATTATCTTATAGTAATCCAAACAGATTACTATTGGAAAGCATATCCATATAGCATATAGCTATTTCACTGGTGCTTACCCAGATCGTCAGTGGACTTTTTTAAATTTTCTGAATAAAACCTCAGACTCTTATGCTCATTTGGTTTATTAAATTTTGAGCATAAGAGTCTGAGGTTTTATTCAGAAAATTTAAAAAAGTCCACTGACGATCTGGGTAAGCACCAGTGAAATAGCTATATGCTATATGGATATGCTTTCCAATAGTAATCTGTTTGGATTACTATAAGATAATAAATTAAAAAAAGGAATTATGCGTAATCAGAAATAAATAATATTTAGAAAATTTCAAATATAATATTTAAAAGTAATAGCATGCGCACGGTGCATAAATACGATTTTCGTATTTTTTTAATTTTTTCAATTTTTATTTTTGTTTTTCAAAAACTCTTTTTGATACATTATGAATGGTATCCAATGGAAACCCTTAATGTAGAAAATAGAAAGTAAAAGAAAAGTGAAGTTTTTTTTTTTTTTTTTTTTTATTTTTTTAATTTTTTAAATTTAAAATGGTTACTATGTTTTTTGTTTAGAAATTTTGGATTTTTTCTTGATTTCTAAATTTAATAAACTTCTCATTTGGTTTATTAAATTTTGAGCATAAGAGTCTGAGGTTTTATTCAGAAAATTTAAAAAAGTCCACTGACGATCTGGGTAAGCACCAGTGAAATAGCTATATGCTATATGGATATGCTTTCCAATAGTAATCTGTTTGGATTACTATAAGATAATAAATTAAAAAAAGGAATTATGCGTAATCAGAAATAAATAATATTTAAATAAACAATGATATATAAAAACCAATATTGGATAATTCTTTAGTAATAGCATGTAAATTAAATGCATTAAAACAAGAAACAAAAACAAAGGCACATAAGAAAATTTTTACTTTTAATTTATATTACACTAATTTAACGCGTCAAATGAAAGTAAACAGAAGTCCGCAGGTTGCACCAAAGTATATTTAATAATTTGTTTGTTGTCCTTTTGACTTTACTACAGCCTCTAACATCCTTGACATCGATTCAACAAGTTTTTGGGTAGTCAGGTGAAATTTTACTCCATTCATCCTGAAATGCAGCCTTTTGGCCATCCTTCCAAGAAATGTTTCTCTCCCCACATTTTTGTCTAGATATTCCCACAGATGCTCAATTGGGTTAAGGTCTGGGGATTATAGTGGATGATCAAGCGTTTTAGGGGTGCGATAGACCAACCATTCGTTCACAATTTTGAATGAATGCTTCGGGTCATGATCCTGTTGAAATATCCAGCGCTCTACTAAGCATAATTTATTCACCCTAGAGGGAACATTGTATTGTAGAATTCTGAGGTAATCTTCTTTTTTCATTGTTGAATCGATAAACACAAGATTGCCCACCACCGATGCCGCCATGCATCCCCAGACCATTACACAGCTCCACCATGTTTTCCGGTTTTTATAACACACTTATCGTTATATACACTTCACTTCACATCAATAGGTGCAGTGGTTTAGCATTTAATTTAAGCTTGCTGCTCTTAAGATGATTCATCGAGAGGATAATGTTGTACTTTTTATTAAAGGTTTAACAATTGAGAAAAGGAGTCTAAACAAAAAAGTCGAAAAACTACCGTTAGATTTAATCTGTACTTCTTTTTATAATTTGTCAAGAAAAATGTGAATTATTTTTGCGTCACTTGAATAGGTGCATATTGAAAAAAACATAAAACAGTAAAAAAAAGGAAAACAAAAAAGTTTTGTTTATTAATTTTATTTTTTATAAATTTTAAATAATGTGTAATTCCGCCTTTGGACAAATTTGCCTCATAGATTCTATTTAGAAGAGAGTTATACAGTTGCGATAAATATTGTAAGGAAATTTGCGACCATGTCGAATTTATTGTAGCAATTAAATATTGTGGGTTACCAAATTGCCGTCCAGACTCGTACACTTTCTAAGATAATCATCCCCACTCGTTTTCTACTATGTTTAAGTCTAGGGAGTATGGTGGCCATGGCAGCAATTCAACATTTTGATCGCTAATCCACGTTTTAATAATCCTTGCCGTGTGGATAAGAGCATTATCCTGTTGGAAAGTCCATTGGATGGGTCCAAACAACTCTTGAAATTTTGGAAACACCGTTTGTAGAATAGATTTATTTGAATTTGCTGGCATTTTCGTGGTTTGAAATTACAAGTCTATGGCTCTATAGTACGATATCGCACCCCAGACCATAACACCACCTACTCGACTATGGCGACGGGCTAAAAAACGTTCTTCCTTCCTCAAATCATGGAAATAGTAGTTAAAACCATCGGGTCCATCAAAATCCCATCTGAGAAAACTACTTTATTCCACTCACTCTTCTAAGTCAGGTGTTCTTTGCAAAAATCCAACCGTTATTCCTTACGATGCTGGTTTAATAGTTGTGTTTTCCGCAATTCAATTCGTTTTAAGTGTTCTGCTGCATTATTACCCTTCTAACGGTAGAAACCTTAGCACTGGAACCACTTTTTGCTTTGGTTTTTGCAGCACAGTCACTAGAATTGGAGGCTATTCTTAGAATGTTTCGACTTTCCGTAGCTGTTGTGGTCATTGTTTGCCTTCCCTTCATGCTTTCGCCATATTTTTCTTTATTTCTTAAGTAATTCTACTTTTATTAACTTTTATAGAAATTTAACGGCCGGACAGACCTTGATCATCATAGGCATCAATGTTTGCCTTCTCTTCCACCGTTAATGATTTACCACGGCCCATTTTCAATTAAAAACGAATGAAAATTATTTTGGTTTTTGTTTTTAAAAAATGTTGAACTATTTGCATATGAGGTCACCTATAAGACGAGCTTGCTGATGCAACTGTTATTAGTTATTACCGAACTGCTGCACTAACACTTATAAAACGCAAATAAACCAATTTAGTACTTTCTAGGGTTTGCTATTAAAAATATTTTATAATATTGTAGACCTCAGTAGTCAGTAATAATAAAATTATACGCATATTAATCAGAGTTAATTTTCTATAACATGATGAATATATGGAATTAAAAACCTTCAGAAACGAATTCGAGCCACTTAAAGTACAGTTTTAGATTGAACCTTTAAAAAACTACAAACGCTTTATTGTGGCTTGAAAATGAGTATAAACAAAATACCTGTCTGTTTATAATAAAAAAGTTTATATAGCTAAATCCTGAAAACCTTTTAGTTTAAGACTTATGTATAAACTAGCTGTGCCCGCCACTTCGTCAGCGTCCTTGTAATATTTTGTTTGATTTTGCTTTGAAAGCAACCCACAACAAAGACCCTTACTTTTTTAGTGCTTCAGTTATCGTTTATGTATTTACTTTATATAAAGTTTTTCATCCCTACTAAAATAAGTAAATACATAAACCATTACTGAAGCACTAACCGATATGTATAGTTTAAGCGTATCGGTTAGTGCTTCAGTTATGGTTTATGTATTTACTTACTAAAATAACTGCGTACTTTCACTGCTTTTTCTCCACTTTCTTCTGGAAATAAGATTTTTTGCGAAAAAAAAGTATATTATAGTGGAATCAGGATATTAAGGTACCTCTTTACAAAGTTTTGTTAAAATCCATCCAGTAGTTTTTACGTTTTGCGAACACAGACAGAAATACAGACAGACAGGAAATGAGTTACTATTTAATGTGTATAGATAAAGCCACACATGCTTTGTTTAGCTTTATAGGATCCTTTTTTACCACTTATTTTAATTTAAATGATATATTATAAAGCAATTTTATGAAAAAAAAAATTACTTTATAACGAATAAATTCCAAAAAATATAAATTTTAAATTTTAGCATTATTTTTTAGGACTTTGGAATCTATTTTAGCATTTTCTAGCATTATTTTAAACCAGATTTAGCTGCAAAATATTTTTAGACCTGGTCAAACTGCTGTCCTTCTACAATTGGATGGTATTTTACCATCACTTAATGCAGACGTAAGGTGTAGTGAAATGCATACACAAGTTAATTTTGTTCTCGCAAGAGAATCGAAAAATAACAAGCCAAAAGTTTGCACAAACAATTGCCTGTTTAGTTATTTCTAAAATTTTTGGGAATGTAAATATTAATTATTTGATATTATGCTAATTACGAAAGAGATAGTTCCTATAGGTATTTCACTGGTTGCTCAAGCCAGATCATCAGGAAACCTTTTTCCTAATTTTAGAGAATCCAAAAATACTCTATAAGTAATTAAATTCTTCAAAACACAATGAGAAGTACATATGTTAATAGAATAATATTACAGAAAGCTTTAACAAAACACCAACAAACAAACTACGTTTTTATTTTTCCTTACTGCCCTTCTACAATTGGATGTTTTTTCTTTGCCATCACTTAAAGCAGACGTAAGGTGTAAAGAAAAGCATATACAAATTAATTTTGTTCTGCAATAGAATCGAAAAATAACAAGTGTTGCCAAAAGTTTGCACATATTTTTTTTTAATTTTTTATAATTTTTTTTTTTTTTATAAATAAAAAGAGTAATTAGTTTTAAAAAACTTGGGGAACAAGTCTGTTGCGACCAAAAGAAGCATAATTTTTAGGTGTAATTTTTTACCATAATGTTAAATGGAAATGCAACCTGTGAAGTTCTAATTGGAAAAACGTGGGAACTTAATCGACGAATGATCTACTAGATATACACCGCTATAGTTTAGACTAATATTGAATCATGGAGCACCTTTATGGTGGCCAATTATGGAAACACCTCTTGTGTCATTTATAGAAAAAGTAAATAGAATAGTAGCACTGAGCATCACAGCAGCCAGGAAACCAAGAGTAACTGTTGGCCTGTGTAGAATACTTGGAATGTACCCATTAAACTTATATATAAAAGAATATGCTTGAAGAACACAATTAAGATTGAGACAGAACTAAGATTGAGACAAAATATTAAGTTATGGACTTCGCTAATAAGAAAATATTAATTGAAGAACATAGAAACCGACAAGGAGATTTATACAATCATCCCAATAAAAGGATAGAAAACCTCTGGATAATCACACTGAAGGAATTGAGATATATACAGATGGCTAAAAAAAAATATAATGGTACAGGGACTGGAGTATACTGAGAGAAGTTAGGTATCAGACACGGTTATATACTGGATAACTTATGTAACATTTTCTAAGCCAAAATCTTTGCGGTGTCTGAAGCTGCTAGATTACATTCTACGAGGCTGGTATTCTCAAACGGTAACACTATTTAAATAGACAGTAAGGCGGCAATAAAAGCAATTGGAAATAGATGTATTAGATCGAAGGTCAGCCTTTTTCGGAGAGAGTTACAAGCTCTCAACGAACATGTTGTAATGAGTTTTCTTTGACTAAAACTATTATTATGTAGTTAGAAAGGTCCTTTTATTTTTATAATACAGTTTTTGGAGGTCCAAATGTATTGAAATCTGCGTATTTGGATTTGTGTCACCTCTTATCCTACTCCAATCGTTATTTAAACTTTTCAATTGACTTAACAATAGCAAATGGCAACTTTTTATTACTACTACATAAAAGAAATTGAAAAAAATATTTTTGTGTTCCACACTAATGGACAGTGGAACATAACAGAGAAGTCACTATGGACCAATAATGGTCTCTTAACATAAGATACATGAAAAACTCGTGATTAAAATTATATCATTTAAAATTACTCTGGATTTTAATACCAGCTCTATATTGCACGTCAAATGAAAGCTTGTTCGATTTTGATAGTTGCTTAATCAATTAATCAGCACCTTCATATATGTACATAGTTAGTAATCGATTTTTAATATAGTGGACTTACAAACTCCTCAATTCATAAACTTAGAGCTTCCTCGATAAAAAATTATTTTTTAGTTTATAGCTAAAGTCCTACAAAAAATCTCTATCGACGGCATATTTGCTCCTTTTAATGGAATTCACAAAATAATGCTGGGGAAACTTTTTTAAAATATTTTACCTTTTTGTCCCAATAAAAGCGAATATTGTTGAGATAACATTTGTTGATGTTGTTGCTGCTGTTGTTGATGTTGTTGCTGTTGTTGTTGATGAATTCCATGTTGGAAATGTTGCTGCTGCAAAGGGGTTGGTGTTACAGATGAATGTCTTAATATATCATGTAAAATTTTTTGTTGTTTTGCAATGTCATCTTCATGTTGCTGTTGTTGACTTTGTTGAATGTGTGGTTGGTTAGATATGGATTGTTGCATTATCATATTGCGTTCTATATCTTCCAGAGTGCAAATTTTCGGTTGCGCCTGCTGTTGCTGTTGACGTAGTGGAGGCAAAGGCATTTGTGGAAGCTGATGCAAACTAAAAGCAAGGTTTTGTGATTGTTGTTTTATTTGAAAATGCTGCTGATTGCTTTTATCAAAATCTTGTTGCAGGCGATGTTGAAAAGGCGTGGGAAAGTGCTCGCGTATAAAATCTTCTGGATTAGAAGATAGTCGATTTCCCATCGCTCCACTATCGTTTGCTGCTTCCGAAGCTGAACTATCTTTTAACCCTAAAGACCAAACACTAGGATCCATTTTGACTGCATCACCAAATAGTCCGCTCATACTTTCATTGTCTCCATAGCTAAGATCTACATCATCCATTTTCATACCTGATAAGTTTAATTCCAGATCAGAGTCTGCTAACTTTTGGGATCGACTGTTCTTCATTCCGGACAGCGACCCATAACCACCGCTGGCTACATTTCCTCCACTGTCCAAAGTATCCTCAACATCTCCTGTTAAACGAACAAGATTTTCATGAACTTCTTCCCAGTCCCCATTAATTGCCGAGCCAAAGGTCTCGTCATTTAAAGCATCATATTCTTCTTCCGATGGCTCAGCAATTTGCCCTCCTCCATCATCGTCCAACTGTAAAAGACGGAAACAAATAACTTTTCTATCAATTTTAAAATTTGAATTTTATGCCACGGGTGCCGTTCAAGAACCGCAGTATCATATAAACATTAAAAGGACAAAAAAGTGACCGCTGCGACTGACTAAAGCGACACCGTCACGATTTTTTCTTATAATTGTATTCAAACAAATTTAAACTCGAATCGCTTTTGATATGTTCCGCGCAATATTAATACCCAACTTACCGGTACAGATGTATCAAATCCAAAAAATGAGTCTTCCATCTATAAATTTTGTTTATTTTATGTGAAATTGTCATGACTTGTCATGCCATATTGGCCGCCTTAAAGACATTCGCTAAAAACGACCTCGGCCGAACACAGAAACAGTGCTGCCACATCGTTGTGCAAATTGTCGATATTTTTAACATTTTTTACATCATTATAAAACAAATAAAAATATGATCGCAAGTTTTGTGAGTAAAATTTATATTGTTAACGTAAATAGTATTTATAAGAATTCTTTGGTGGAAGTTTTTCCACGCTTTCGTACTATTGATATCTCAAGAAAATCGTCTAGTATAATTGTTATTGTTTACATAGTACTAGTGTTTCTCAAACTTTTTAGTTTTACAAATCCATGTCAAAATAATATCAGGTACGTGCAGTTCGACAGCTAATTATTTTTTTCTTGAATTTTTTTGAATTTTGGTTGTCAACTTTATTTACGTTTGAGTCTGGGTTGGTAAAGTTTGTACCCTTTAAGGTATAATTGTACCATTGTTTGTACAACTGTACCATTTTTTGTCCAATGTGAACCTGAAAAGTACAATGTACACTAATGATTCATTTGGTACAATTTAGGCATGTTCCCATGTTTCGGACTATTTTAGATGACAACTGTTACTCTTATTCAAAAAACTAAACTGTATTTTTAACCCATTTCATTTTTTATTTCTCAATTTAGGAAAGAGTAGTTGCAATATCTAATTTATAATTCCATAGTGGGTCTGCACAGTGTTAGGGTGAAGTTAACTACAAAAATTAAATAAAAAAATATGTAAAAATTGGAAAATTATCTAGAGTATAGTTGGGATAGTTAAGTAAATCAAAGTATCTATTAAAGTAAAATAGAGGTTTAAGATTATGTGGAAGGTTTTTTCGACAAAAATATGGTTTATTTACTTCAAGGAGAAACTCCTGATAAGTAGCAAGCAACTTATTGTTTCTTTTTGCCGTTTTCTTTAAGAGATAAGCGTTTTTCTAGAATGTTCGTTATCTGGTTTATGGGTCTAATATATTCCTGGACTATATGCATTTTATAGAAATAACCATCAAATAACAATATAACATTTTAGAAGCAACACTTTCTTGTATTGTTATTACTTTTTAGCACAGAAAATACTGAAAAGTGTATTTTTATAATATGATA
>OX451215.1:111155663-111244441 GCA_949628195.1 Phasia obesa | reverse complement strand
ACTCTGTTTGTTATTTTTATCGCTCATAAAAATAGCTGCCAGATTTGACGATTTTGGGTCCTAAAAATGGACATGATGACGATGGGACGATTTATACAATAATTTGGACGATTTTAAATCATTTAAGTTTGCATCATTTATATGTAACCTACCGTCTATACCTGATAAAAATTTTCTTGATAAAAGTCATACTTCATATTAAAAAAAAATTATTTTTAATACTGGGTTTTTTTATATGAAGTTTGAGTTTTATCAAGACAAAATTTTATTAGGTATATACCCTAGCTAATTTTGAAGAAACCTTGACAGCAGTGATGCCACTTGGTCCGATGAGACCAAAACTGGTAGTTTCTTTTTTTACGAACGATTTGGTAGTTTGGTTTGTTTGTTCCAGTTTTTATGCGTTTTTGGTAAAAAAAAGTGTTCATCAATTTTAATTATTTTTATTATTATTTTTCAAAGAAGTGCTTAAAAAGTTCTATACAATTAACTAAAACAATTGAAAAAATATATAAGTATAAGTTTACCTATTCTAAAAAGAATAAAATAAATTAGTCAAGTGCGAGTTAGACTCACACACGTAGGGTTCCCTACTATGTTCAGTACAACTTTAAAAATTCAAGTTGTTAATTTTTGCATGTCTTATGAGTCACCCTTTAATTTTAAAATTAAATTCATAATTGCATCACTGTTGGAACACCCTTAAAAATTTAATAAATTTTTGTTATAGCGGCCATGGTAATACACTATCTATAAAAATATACATGCGCCTACCTATTGCGGTTCAAAAAATAAGGTAATAAAACATGTCACTGCTGGAACACCCTTTAGATATTAGTAATTGTTACAGCATCCGAAGTACAATATCTACTGTAAACAGTTAAGACTCTACCTATTACGGTTCAAAAAATAAGGCTATTTACGTACAAACCATGTCTCTGTCGGAACACCCCTTTAATTTTGTTAATTGCTATGGCGGCCATGGCAATTCTCTTTCTATGAATATATCAAGCGTCTACCTATTACTATTAAAAAATAAGTTACTATACGAGAAAAACATGTCACTAATTGTCATAACGGCCATGGCAACACATCTTCTATACAAATTGGAGGAGTCTACCTATTATTAAATTTTTAAGGATCATAGTAATACACCTCCTGTAAAAACTTCAAGAGTCTACCTATTATCGTTCAAAACTTAGGCCATATACATACATGCAAATCACGGTCACTATCGAACACCCTTTAATTTTTAGGTTTAATATTGTATACTTGCTTGTAACGCGAACATAGATTAAATTACTGTCTGCAAATTTTAAGTGGTTACCTATAAAAAATAAATACATAAAGGCAAATAACACGTCACTTTTGGAACACCCTATAAGTTTTAGTATTTTTTTCTATAGTGACTACAGTTAAAAACCTTCTTTGAAAATTTCAAGAGTCTACCTATTATGGTTCAAAACTTTGGCCTTATACATGTAAATCACACCACTATCGAACACCCTTTAATTTTTAAGTTTATTTTTTAGTCTTGTTTATATAGCGTACTAATTTTAATTACTGCTTGCATATTTTTAGAGTATTCTTCCTACAGTTGAAGAAAAAAGCACATATTTGTAAATAACACCTCTCTATCGGAACACCCTATAAGATTTAGTATTTGCTACTATAGCGGCCACAGCTATACACCTGTGAAAATTTCAAGCATATACCTAGTACGGTTCAAAACTTAGGCCTTTTACATGCAAATCACACCACTATCGGAATACCCTTTAATTTTTATTTTTTTATAGTTGTTTTTATAGTGAACTAAGTTTTAATTCCTGTTTGTAAATATCAAGTGTATCCCCACCTACAGTTCACGAAATAGGCACATATTCGTGAATAACACCTCTCTATCGGAACACCCTATAATATTCTACCTATTACGGTTCCAGAGATAAAAGGCGCTGACAGACGGACAGACATTGTAGCGAAAACAATAGGGTTCGTTTTTACACTTTGTGTACGGAACCTTAAAAAGAAGCCGTAGTAAGTCGAGGAGAAGATAACAACCTTTGTTTAGCAACCTTTTTTTTTTTTTGTTTTAAGCCTAGTACTCTGTTCGAATTTGTGAAAAATGTTGAGCAACATTTATTATTTCACATGGATAATTTGACATTTAAAATGTGGTGTCTATCTCGCGATTTGAAGAATTTTACGATTTTATTGCTTTTAAGTATACCACATTGTTTTACAAATGTTAAGAAAAGCCAGGTGATCAGCTGTTGTTTAAATAATTCCGCATGAAATAATGCCCATTTGCTTTATTTCACAGCTTTGATAAAATGTTGCCAGAAACATTTCAATGTTTTTACACAGCAAAAACAAAGTACTACTCCAGCAACATTTTTTCATGACTTTTTCATACAATTTTTTTATGTATGTAGTTTGACAGCATTCCGCATGAAAAACTGAGCAGAGTACCAGGCTTTAGCAACCTTTTTCAAAATGTAAACAAACTGTGAAAAAAATGTTAACAAATTGTGACAAAAAATATAGCTATTTTGAACTCGATGAAAAACAGTAATTTTTAACTGTATTTTAATCCAAAAAATGGAATGAAAAGCCAGTGGCCTGTAGAATCAGATTTCTCGGTGGTCATTTTTTTTTATTTAATAAATGAATGTGCTATATATTAAACATATTACAGTATTTTTTTTTAACTTTTAAATTTAGTTTTTTCCGTTATATCTCGAAAACCATTCCGCGCGCACATATACCACTATATACGTTTGATAGAAGATAAAAATACGAATCAATCGTGCTATCGAGTTTTTCTGAAAAGACTGAACGAAAAAAGTTATTAACCCGGCAACCTTTTATTATTAGCAAAAATTGTGAAAATTCATAAGTTTTTCACTAATATCTCGAAAACCATTTCGCGTGCACATATACCACTATATACGTTTGATAGAGGATAAAAATACGAATCAGTCGTGGGTATCGAGTTTTCTGAAAAGAATGTACGAAAAAAGTTATTACCTCGGCAACCTTTTATAATTAGCAAAAATTGTGAAAATTCACTATATACCACGATTGATTCGTATTTTTATCCTATCGTTTTCTGAAATACTAGCATTCAAAAGTTATTAAGCAACAAACTTTGACAAATTGAAAAAAATCCCTAAAATTAGGTAAAAAGTTTGTTGCTTTTTACTGCTAAGCTACTCGTGGTATCATATAGCGACCTATACAAAACGATAGATCATAAAAGCATAATTCAGAATTGGTATAGATCGTTTTCTGAAATACTAACATTCAAAAGTTATTAAGCAACAAACTTTCACAAAGTGAAAAAATCGCTAAAATTATGTAAAAAGTTTGTTGCTTGTTACTGATAAACTATTCGTGGTAACATATAGCGACCTATACCAAACGATAGATAATAAAAGCACAATTCAGGATTAGTATAGATCGTTTTCTGAAATACTAGCAATCAACCTTTCACAAATTGAAAACATTTGGAATATAGAAAATAATGTCGGTAATAGTGTTTCTACCGCTTAATACAAAAAATGTAAAAGCAGTGGCAACATTATTATGAGCAGTAAAATAAAAAATGTAAGCAAACAATTGAAAAAATATAGCACTTTTTAACGCATTCAAAATTCATAACTTTTCAGTATATTTGAAAAAAAAAATATTATTGAATTATAAAGCTTTGAACTTAAAGTATCAGATTTTTTAACGTCAAATGTAGTTTTCGTTTAAGGGAATTCTACGTATATGATTTTTTCACTATTAAAAAAGGTTTGTTGCTTATAACTACTAAACTGTACCATATAGCGACCTACATATATAGATAATACGATAGATAATAAAAGCACAATTCAGAATTGTTATAGATCGTTTTCTGAAGTACTATTAATCAAAAGTTTTTAAGTAGCAAACTTTCACACTGGGAGACGAAATCTGATACCATCATTATCGTCTCCAGCTACATGCGAATCTCCACCAGCTAAGGTTCGCGATGTCACAAAAATGGCGGGCAGACTCAATCTGCCGGTGATTATTGGAGCAGACACCAACGCACATCATGTCATATCGGGTAGCCCGGATTGCAATGCAGGGGTGAGTGTCTCTTTGATTTCATTCTTTGTAACAAATTAGATGTAGTAAACATTGGGTCAGAACCTACTTTTGTTGTAAATAGAAGGGAGGTTCTTAATGTAACGCTAGTGAGCACTATACATTCAGCTCTGATCAGATTATGGAGGATTTCAAATGACTGCTCATTTTCTGATCACAGGTACATTGAATTTCACATAGGAATTCGGGAGAAGGGGGCTACGGCCCGACGTAACAGAAAGAAAAATGACTGGGGGCTACAACGGTCTATCCTCTCATAATTTCTCTCGAATCCACCAATTATTAATAATCGACAGGATATTGATGTCGCAGTGGGCGCCTTGACAAACGATTTCGAGTTAGCGACATCGGAATCATGCAGAGTAAATGTCTATCGTGAAAGGTGTAAGCCACCCTGGTGGAATTCCGATATAGCAAAGCCCACAAAGCCTTACGCAGACTTTTTAATGAGGCAAAAAGACTGGGACACTGGTCAGCTTATAACTCCTCAGTGAGCAGATTTAAGAACTTGGTGAGAAATGCGAAGGCGGTGTCAGTGACTCCTGTTGTCCCGAGTTTCATTAAGAAACCATGTGGAAACTGGACAACTAACGGACATGAGACCCTCGAGGTACTTTCCTGGATGCACAGGACCTTCTCCGAATGCTACACACAAGCCCCAATGTAATCAATGGAGAAGGACTTATGTGGGCTTTGAAGAGCTTTGACCCATTCAAATCTCCGGGTTCAGATGGCATCATACCTGCTGATCTTCAGCACAATGCGGATATTATTATACCAAGGTTAATTCGGATTTATACGGCATGTCTTTCATGGTTGTACATTCCGGAACTGTGGACCAGGTGCTCCGTGGTCTTCTTCCACAAAGGGAGAAAGGCCTCGCACACCTCACCGAAGGACTTCAAACCTATCAGCCTGACTTCCTTCCTCTTAAAAACATTGGAACGGATAATCGATCTCCATAACAACGATTAATCCGAACCGACGTTCCACATCTCAACATGTATACACGAAAGGTAGATCGGTTGAGATGGCACTTCATATGCTCGTAGGGTTATTGAGAAATCTCTGGAGCATAAGGAGTATGCATTGGTGGCTTTTCTAGACATAGAAGGAGCTTTCAACAATGTGAAAACGGAGACCATTTTAAAGGCTCTGCTGAGACTGAATGTAAGTCGATTATTAGCCTCGTTTGGAATTTCTTGACCTATATGGTCATCATTTCCAAAATGGGGCGGGCTACAATTTATAGGATAGCTAAGAGACGGTCACCGCAAGGAGGGGTGCACCACCTCTTCTTTGGAACCTTGCCATAAATATGCTGCTTACGGAACTGGACTCCATGATTTCCAGAACTGTGGCATACGCGGATGATGTTGCGGTGGCAGTATCGGGAAAGCACCTTGACACTATTGTCATGTTAACTGACAACCCTGGCAGTAATACAACCCTATGCGCTGATGATTAAACATACTTTTTATACCAACAATGAATTTCTTTCCTTTTTTTTTAATTTAACGACATTCTTTGTCTGACGTCACGAGAACAAGTGTTACGAATAACATATATTTTAATAAAATTACTTTATATTAATTTCAAACGTTCTGTTTTATTATAAAATAAAGCTATCTTGACACTATCTCGCAACGTCTGCAATCAGCGCTTGGACAAATAAGTAGGTGGAGTACTGAAAGTGGTCTTAGCGTTAATGCTCAGAAAACGGATCTTGTGTTATTCACCAGAAGAAACAAGATACCCCTTTTTTCGCTACCGCTCCTGAACTATGTGTAGCTTAAGTTATCGGACAGGGCGAAGTATCTTGGTGTTATCCTAGACTCCAAACTGTCATGGAACCCTAATATTCAATTTCGGGCAAACAAGGCTTCAATAGCCCTTTACACTTGTTTTTATGGAGCGCTAGTATGGTGGCCTGCTCTAGCCAAACCTAAATAGTGCAGTATAGTTAACAAAATACTGCGAACCTCAGCTTTGATGATTACTGGTGGTATGTGTACTACGCCATCAAAGGCACTTTTTACCATGTTACACTGGCCTCCAGCTGATCTACTGGCCAAACAACTGGCACTGCATTCGGCAATACGACTCAGTGCAACATGGGCATGGAGACCGACTAGCTTCGGCCATGCGAATATTTTGGGAAGTGTTTCGACTATTCCTGGGAATATAGATTACGACTTACCCATGTTAACCAGAAGATTCGGAGTATCAATGTCCGGCACGTCCTCTATGTTGGCGCATCCATGCCAGCATGAAGATGTGCTTGAGGTTTATACAGATGGATCTAGGACGGACAACGGTGTAGGGGGAGGTGTCTTCATCCCACGTTTTCAAACTAGGATGAAGTTTAGGCTGCAAAATCAGTGCAGAGTTGTTCAGGCCGAAATTTCAGCCATAAAAAAGGCGGTAAGCTGGCTGAAGTACTACAGGATATATGACCAAAATATACGGATTTGTACCGACAGCAAAGCCGCAATAAACTCCTTATCGGGCGTCTGCACGACGTCCAGATTGGTTTGGGAATGACGGACATCTTTAGATGAGATGGCGACACATTCCAACCTGGAACTCTTTTGGGTGCCGGGGCACACAGGGGCCCGGAAATGTAACTGCTGACGAACTTGCTAGATCTAGAACCTACCTTAGGGATCAGGAGATAGATCAACTAGCAGGCGTCCCGCTTAGTTGCTGTAAAGACAACTTTCAGCTTGAGCGCAGACTAGATGGTCAAACGAGGTCACCTGCGCGATTTCGAGGTTTTTATGGTCTCAGTATGATTGCAAGAAGACTGCAATTCTACTGAGAACCACTCGAGGACAGATGGCCACACTTATGGCTGTGCAGACTGTGCACTGCGCCATGGGTGTTCGCGCTAGGAGATTGAATCTCCCATATAATGACTTCTGCAGAAGTTGCCAGGAAGAGGAGGAGGGAGAAACGGTGAAGCATCTCCTTTGTCATTGCCCAGCTCTATCTGCTGAAAGGGCGGCGCTTCTTGGCAGACCGAGGCTGCAGAACCTTGCAGACATGTCGGATTGCGACGACGAAATAGTCCAAGTGCGGATCCGCAGGCATCATAAGGATCCTAATGCTTATCCCTCTTTCAGGTGTCACAACGGGACCACTAGGACCCAAATGAGTCGATTTCTATTCATAGAACCTGTGCAACCTAACCTAACCTATCTATCGTTTGGTATAGGTCGCTATATGGTACCACGAATAGTTTAGCAGTAATACGCAAAAAACTTTTAACTAATTTTAGCGATTTTTTAAAAATTTGTTGCTTACTAACTTTTGAGTGCTAGTATTTCAGAAAACGATTTATACCATTTCTGAAATGTGATTTTATTATCTATCGTTTGATATAGTTCGCTATATGGTACCACGAATAGTTTAGCAGTTATAACAAACTTTTACATAATTTTAGCGATTTTTTTCACTTTGTGAAATTTTGTTGCTTAATAAATTTTGAATGCTAGTATTACAGAAAACGATCTATACCAATTCTGAATTGTGCTTTTATTATCTATCGTTTGGTATAGGTCGCCATATGGTACCACGACTAGTTTAGTAGTTATAAGCAACAAACTTTTTTGATCACTGAAGGATTATTTTCCGTACAACGCGCTTAAATCTTAATTGATTTAAGTGACAATCGTAAAATTAGGTTCTACAGGAGTAAGGCTTTTAGGTGTAGTTTATAATTAAATTATAATTAAAAAATTATTAGTTACTAGCATTTTGAAAACTGCCTTATTTTAGCAAAAGTTTATTTCATTATATAAGTTTATTTATTTATATTTTTTTTATTCAACAAAAAATTATTAGTTACTAGAATTTTGAAAACTGCATTTTTTTCCAATGTAAACATTAAATAGTACTTTTTAAGCAACTCTGCAAAAGGTTTGCTAGAAGAAAAAGTTTGTTTTTTCTCGCCGATACAAAAAAAAAATAAACGAATGCAAAATAGTCAGCTGTTTAACTAACACTATCTTGTTTACTGTGCCATGAAACAAGTGTTTTTTAATTAATTTTGTTATCGACTAAGCCAACCTACAACCTAGTACGGTTTCGTAGCATGTTGCAAATTTTATTAAAATAAATAAACTTTATGTAATGAAAACCAAGCCATTAATCTATCAAAATAAGTTAAAATAACAAAACGTTCATATGTATATGTTTGAGTATTTTTGGAGAGTGTGTTGTACTTGGTGTCAATATTTGCGTGAGGTTTGAATTATTTTTAATCGGCAATTTTTATTTTAAGCAAAAAGTCATACCTACATAGATCTATCATAGCTTCGTTAACCCCTTAAATACTGAAGGATTATGAACAACACCGTAGAGGATGAAACAAAGTCAACATACTTAGGCTTTGATTTAAGTACCCAAAAGGTGAGTAGTTGCTATGAATTTGTTGTTGTGAAAAGTCTGTTTCCTTATTTGCCTAAGAATTATAATTTATTTTTTTATGCTACTAAAATAAATTTACGTAAGAAATTATAAATTTTTGGAACTATAAATTCTTTTTTGAACTAGAAATTCGGAGTAATTTGTTTTATTACAATTTAAAAATTTATTTACATTGTACCCAGAGCTGCCAGAAGATTTTTATGAAAAATCTGCACTTTTTGGAAAAATCGTCATTTCGGCACTTCAGTTTTGAAAATCAGCATAAATAAAACTAAGTATTTTTATTAATAAAAAACAAAAGAAATTCAAAATTCTAAGGTCAAAATTCATAAAAAATATTTTTGTTTTATCAAATGTTTGTAAAACCAATTTTCATACAAAATTTGTTGAATAAACCCTAATAGCCCTAATAGTTTGGAACAAGTCTAGTTTAGTGAAGCTCGACCAATCAAAAAAAAAAAAAAAATTATACAGGGTGATAGAGAATTAAAGAGTAATAAAAAAATGGAAAATAAAAACTTTGTCGGTCGCCCTTATTTTCCGAGTTATAGGCCTCTGAACTTTTGATATAAAACTATGATTTTACACTACATTTTTGAACAAATTAAGTCATTTTAAAGCTTTTGGAAATATCTATCAGGTGATGCTAAAATTTTATAAAAAAATTACCCCATTAAGACAAAGCATTTTTTTTTGATTTTAAAAATGTTTACGCTATTAAGTATAGTAATACGTAATAAAAAATGTGATAGAAAGCGATTAAATTAATGAATAAACAAAAATAAAACAACTTCGCTTTATGATATTTTTGTGCATAGACGGCCTTCGGCCGGGCGCAAGCATTTTATCCTCTATGGTATGACCAACACCGGCTTCGCTTACTAAAGGTTTCCTGCATAGACGGCCTTCGGCCGGGCGCAAGGATTTTCTCCTCTATGGTATGACCAATACCGGCTTCGCTTACTAAAGGTTTCCAGCATAGCCGGGCGCAAAGGTTTGTTCCTCTATGGTATAACCAACAACGGTTTTGCTTACTAAAGTTTTCCTGGACGCAAGGATTTTCTCCTCTATGGTATGACCAACACCGGCTTCGCTTACTAAAGGTTTTCTGCATAGCCAGCCTTTGGCCAGGCTGGTGTTTACAGGTACCAAGAACGATAAGAATAAAGTACATGTTACGAGCTCAAAACTGCTTGTTGAATTTATGTACTTGGCTACGTTTGTATCGAGTACATGTTACTTGCCAAAACTGCTTGTTGATTTTAGGTTCATATTACTACAAAGTAAGATAAAAATTTATTTTTTTTGTTGACAAAAAGAAATTTTAAACTTTATATGAATTTTAATTTTATTTGAACTATTTTTAATGAATAAATTAATCATTTAGGCTTAAGTTCTTAATTATAAAGAGATAAAGAAAAATTAGATACCATCAGAGTGGAATTTTAGGGTGGAACCAAGGCGAATTAATACTAGGTGATTGCACGGGCGAATTCAGGCTTTTTCGCCCCCTGCAGTTGTCAAATTTCATATAGAAAAAATTTGTTTATAATTTTTTATCTTTAGCTTGAATTTTCGATTTCATGCATATGATGAGCTTTTTCGCCACTGCAATCACCTGTTATGGATTCGCCTTGGGTGGAACGAAAAAATATTTTTTTTCAGTTTCAATATGTAATGAAGTCAAATTCATACCAGGTAAACTCAATGGCGAATTCGACATCATATGGTTTTTTTTTATTGCCAAAATTATATTCGCCTTATTCCTAATTTGTTTTGTGTTTTACGTTTATTTAAAAAAAAATAATCAAAACAAAAAGTGAAAAAAATTGTTAAATTTAATTTTATTTTTTTGAAATAGTGCTTGTACGAATCAAATTTAAAAAAAAAACTTCGGCCACAGGACATTCAACTTTTCTGCCCTCCTCTCGTTGTATCATTTAATGTTCTAAAAATTTTTAAAAGTTCTAAAAAAAAATAAAAAAAATATTTTTGTTTTGTTTTCCATTTTATTTTATCCTCGTGGGGGTTTTTATGTTCAACTTTTAAAGGATAGTGTCCTAAAGAATCTAGTCTAATTTCTGGAATAACTGTAATCTTTTTTTTGACTTTTTAGATGGTTCAGAATTGTACAGTGTATACCTCGTTTTTTGTTACGTTTACCTATCTGTATTTTTTCTTTATCATAGTTAAAAAGAATGCAAAAGAATGAAATATTGCTAAATTGGAATGCAATACAATGCATACTTTTGTTAATTCCTCTTAAAAATTTTAACAAAAGCTAAATGTACACATATGTGCCAATGTCTCTGAAGAGGTTAATATTTTGTTTATGACAGAAAGGAATTTTTTTACACAAACAAAATACATATCGAAAAACTACAATAGTTATTGCTCCAACAAAATCGTAACTAACTATTTTCAAGTCATAATAATGTTTAATCCTTAAGGAATTTTCAGAATTTTTTAGATGAAAACGACAAACAAGCGTTAAATTCGAAGTAACGAGAATTGCATTTTCTTGAAATTGATGAAATATTTACAAAGAATGAAACTAATTTCCTTAACTTTTTGCTCTTCCAATTTAAACAGAATATGTGAAACAAATTATGATTCTACCACATTCGTGCGCAAATGTAGAATTAATATCGAAAATTTCGATGTTCCTTAGAAAATGAAACTTTTGAAGAAATTGTTCTAAAGATTATTTAAAACTTTATATTAAATACGATTTACCAAAAATGTAAAATTCTGTAATGTATTTCTTACTATATAGGAATATATATGTGCCGCAAGAGACCTTGTCTTTCCAGGATAAAACAACATTTTATGTTTCTGTGGCTCCAAAATATTTTTTTGAGATCAACTACAAAATAGATTTTATTTCATATTTAACATATTTCATTGGGCAGTTTTAACAACTAATTTGCTGTCCAACTTTAACCTCGACTATATCAAAACTATACTTTTGAACTGAAAACTTGAAAACAACATAACTTCGCTAATTTCTCAGATTTGTGCCTGATTTTTTGCGTTCTGTCCAGAATTTTGTACTTTATCAAAAAACATGGATAACTCAATATTGACCCTTGACTTGAATTATTTTATCATCTATTCTTTTTAAAAAATATTGTGTTTATTTTTGTATATATTGTAGTGTACGTGTACTTATGCACATCACTGTTGCAAAATATGTTTATATAATTATGAGCAAAACTGTAAATAACATTTAATCTGTTCAATGGAATTAAGTTAAAAGAATTTATGTTTGGTCAGCGAAATCTTACATGTTCAATGCCAAATATTTAAGAATTGAAATTTGTTTTTCGTGAGAATTGGAAATTATAACATTGTCACCAAATATTATTTTTGTGAAATACATTTTTTATAACTAAAATTCTTTTTTTATTGATTATGTATGAATTTGTAAAAATGCTGTTCAATACAATATTTAACTATATAAGCAACTAATTTTCTTTAATAAAATCAGAATTAAGCTAAGAACTAATCCAATCGGTTGTTTTTAATTTGATTCTAAAAGGGGCATTATGATGCTCGGCAAATGCGGCAGAAGTGCTCAGTATATACTTAAACTATTATTTTTTTTACAACATGCTCTACACAACGATTCCTAAAGACAATAGGACTAACACTACATGGCGATCCTGCCAAAATAAATAAACAAAAAAAAAATTGACCCTGCCAAACTAATTCCTATTGTTATCCTACCTGATTAATTACAATTCCTTGAATTAAATACTAGATTTTAAATCCTAATTCTGCTTAGCACCTAAACAAAATTTAAATGACAACCAAGGAAGAAATAGAAAAAATATTTAGAAAGTGGGAACAATATATATTCCACAGCCAATAACAGAAGTAACGGAACAACTTCCACAATACACACCATCCCCTAAAGACGCTGGTCCCAAGCCGATAACAATAAAAGAATATAGGGAAAGACAAGCAAAACACAAGGATTTTGTTAAATAATTCAGAAATAACCAAGTTTAACATAAACAGAAAAAACGAGGGGGCAAAAAGAGAAAATTTGAGCAAATCTGTGCCGATCTACAACGTATCATCAATATAAGCAAAGGTCTACAAAAGAAAAAACTTATTGAGGATTTGAAAAATCTAAGACAAAAAGGCTGGAAATCCGAATGCTAAGAACTCTCAACATAACAGAAGAAGACAGAATAGAGCAAGTTTTAAAGACAATAGAAGCCATGGGAACAAAAATCAAACACTTACGCAGTGACTGACAATAAGGTTTCACTAAGCTTAGATATAATTATAGTCTTAATAATAATAGTAATAATCATAGGAATTTGGAAATTGTTAAAAGATTATATTAAAAAACAGGTTACAACTAATGCAATAAACAGTAATTAATAAAACAATATAAAATATATTTTATATTATTTTATATAAAATATATTTTATATGGAGGAACTTAATAGGTTAATAACAAACGTTAAAAAATCAAAGGGTAGAAAGTATACATTGGAAATAGTAAAAGATAAGGAACATTTAATCAACGAACTTAGTAGAATTTGAAAAATTAGCAAGTCATTTACCAAATCCAATTAGGCAACAAAAAATGCAAGAATTTAAAACGTTAAAAACAACTGTTATAGAACTCTTAAAAGAACACTCAAATAACAGCAGCTTAAAAATATCAAACTTTGACAGCAAAAAGGCATTGAATACCATTCCTATGTTCGATGGAAAACCAGGGAATCTCGATATATTTATATCAATGGTGGAAATGTTCCATAGGGAACTGAACGAAAATGGAAAAATAAATCTTATAAAATATGTAGTAGCAACGAAAATTAATGATAAGGTTAGGAATATTTTACTGACTCAAAATGTACCAAAAACATTTGAGGAATTAAAACTAGCATTAGCCACAAATTTCAAATCAACAAAGACAGCCACTAGTCGTCATTCTGAAATTAGAAACATTAAACAAAGAGGTAATGTAGCCAGTTTTAGAGAAAAACTTAACGCATTGATTTCGGAATTGACATTAATACAATGAATTGACATTAATATAATGATCTAGATGACAGCTCGAATAAAGTAGCACGTTCTACAATTAGAATGATGAACGAAAAATTAGCACTAGAAACATTCGAAGAAGGGTTATACGAGAACATAAGAACAGCAGTAGTAGCAGCGCAATCTAAATCATTAACACAGCAGGCAACAAATGCACTAACTATTTTTCACGACGCAATTATAACAATTAAAATAATAACAATAATAGAAATAATCAAAAGAGACAAAATTTTGACGCTAATAACTACAGAACTAACAGAAACTACAATAATAATTATAATAACAACAATAATAGTAGAAATTTAAATAATTATATTAGGTATCGAAACAATACCAACAGTAAATACAACACAAATAATACATACAACAGAAATAATAGGAACACCAACAACAACCATATAAACCAATGAAATAACCACTCAAACGTACGAACAATACAACAACAGGGAAACGAGGAAACCCTTGAGATTCAGAACAAGTCTCCACAAAGGGAAAATTACAGATCTACGCAATAAATCCCAACACTTCAAACTTTTTATATTTATCCATCAAAAATCTGACTTACAAACTGACTTTCTTAATAGATACTGGATCTGATATATCTCTTTGTAAAGAAAATGTTATTCACGGAATTAATATATTTAACCAAGATATTTTTAGATTAAAAGGTATATCCAAAGACTATACCGAGACACTTGGATCAACTGAATTAGAAATAGAACTTAAAGAACATAACTTGAAACACAAATTCCATCTGGTGAATGGCGACTTTCCAATAAACACAGACGGAATTTTAGGAATGGATTTTTTTATAAATACAAGTGTATAATAAATTTTGATACACAAACTATCAGTGTTTATATAGACGAAGATATTACAACAATTCCTATAGAAACTAATATAAAACAATTAAAAAGTGTTATCATACCCCCAAGAAGCGAAAAAATAGTAAATATTAATATAGAAATAGATGAAGATAGTGTTGTATGTAATAAAGAATTAGAAAATGGAGTTTTCCTTGGAAATACGATAGTACCAAAAAATGACAATCGTCACATTAAAATTCTTAATACATTGAAAATACCCATACGATTATCACAGCTTAAAGCGACTACAATACCGTCACGACATTATAACATTTATAAAACAACAAGCCAGGATAAAGAATATTATTCAAAAGAAAGATTTCGGAAATTGCTAGAAGCAATTAAATTCAAAGACTGATGACGAAAACCAGAAAACCTTATATAACATATATAAAACAATATCAAAACATATTTCATCTAGAAGAAAAACCCTTAACAACTAACAATTTTTACAAACAAAGTACAGAACTAAATGATAATACCCCGGTATACATAAAAAATTATCGTTTACCTCAAACACAATTGAATGAAATAGACAGACAAGTACAGAAACTATTACAAGAAAATATTATAGAGCCGGCAATTATTCCATACAACTCTCCTTTGTTATTAGTTCCAAAAAAAGGATAAGATGACATAAAAAAATGGCGTTTAGTTGAGGATTACAGACGTTTGAATTTCCCCTAACAAGACTAGGGGACGTTTTAGACAAACTAGGACGAGCGAAATTTTTCTCAACCCTTGCTTGATATGACAAGTTCCTTTCATCAGATAGAACTAGACACAGCATCAAGACCAATTACAGCATTTTCTACTAACAGCGGTCACAATCAATACAATAGACTACCTTTTGGACTAAAAATATCATCAAACAGTTTTCAAAGAATGTTTACTTGCACTATCTGGTTTAGAATCTGAAGCATTCCTATATGTAGATGATATTATTATTTTCGGATGCAGCCTTAAGCATCACAACGAAAATCTTATAAAAGTGTTTGAAAGACTAAAACAGCACAATCTAAAATTAAATGCAGAAAAATTTTGCTTCTTAAAGCCAGAAGACCTATATTTAGGACATCTTATTACAAAAAACGGCATTAAAACTGATCCAACAAAATATGAAATTATTGAACAGTATCCTATTCCAAAAAATTCGGATGAAGTCAGAAGATTCATAGCCTTCTGCAATTACTAGAGAAGATTCATTCCGGACTTTGCTAAAACGGCAAACTGCCTAAATAATTTATTGAAAAAGAAAGTTAAATTCGAGTGGACAGAAGATTGTCAAAGAGCATTTGACACACTAAAAGACAAGCTAAAAAACTCACCTATATTACAATATCCTGATTTTGAGAAACCGTTTATACTGACCACAGACGCCTCTAACGTAGCGTTAGGAGCAATACTATCACAGGGCGAAATTATGCAAGCAGATCTTTAAATAAACATGAAAGAAATAAGTCAGTCATTGAGAAAGACTTATTAGGAATTCATTGGGACATACAGTTCTTTAGACCATATCTATATGGAAGAAAATTCACCGTAGAAACAGACCATAGACCCCTCATTGCACTACTTTCGTATAAAAATCCATCCTCGAAGTTGACCAGAATCCGACTAGAATTATCAGACTATGATTTTGACATTATATATAAAAAGGAAGCAAATAATACTAACGCAGACGCGTTATCTAGAATTGAAATCGATTCAAAAATATTAAAAGAAATGGTTCCACTCTGTATTAATGAAAAAAAGAAAAACTCTGGCAATAACACGTAGCATGCTTAGTAAGAATTCTAAAAATAAAGAAGAAAATGAAATAAAGAACAAGAAAAAGAGTTACATATCTCAACAGACTGATCACCTCCATAAGTGGGAATGTATATCAATAAATAATATAAAGAATCTTCGAAGAATAAAATTGATAAATTTATATATGAAAATAATGACGATAACAATCTGCAGAATAATTACAATGATAAAATTACTCGCGTGATATGCAATCGAAGCGAAAATCCTATGTTTTTCGAAACATTTATGGAGAAACTTTTATTGAAAATAAAGAAATTGAAGAATAAAAAGTACGTACTATATGATAATGATGAAATATTTAAATATACCGGTAGAGAAATTGAAAGAAGAATATAACAAATTAAAAAAAAAAAAACGTCGATATAATTATATATAGAATGCCAAAAAGAGTAAATGATACAATAAAACAATACAGACTAATAGAAGAATTTCATAACGTACCTCATAGTGGACATTTCGGAATATAAAAAACATTAATTAAATTCAAACAAAATGGTTAAAAACTATGTTAGAACATGTGAATCATGCAAAAAAAAAAAAAAAAACAAAAAAGTAAGCCATACAAAAAAACCTTTTTCAGAAGTTTTGACATTGTAGTAATGGACACAGTCGGACTGTTAAGTCCATCAGAAAAGTTTTGATATATACTCACAATACAGTGTGAACTGACGAAATATGTTATAGCTTGTCCAATAGTATCAAAAGATGCCAAAACCGTGGCAAAACGCTAGTAGAAGAAGTTATTTTAAAATATGGTTTGTTTAACATTCTCAAAACTGATAAAGGCACTGAATTTACTAACGAGTTAATGAGAGAGATTTGAGTATTATTGAAAATAAAACAGAGTTTCTCGACGCCTTAACTCATGAAACCCTGGAAACAGTAGAACGCAATAACTGTGTTCTAAATGAATATTTTCTAAACGTTGTAGAAGACAACAATTGGCATGAATGGGTACCATATTTTGCTTTCGCTTTTAATACAACTCCCAATATAGATACTAATTATACACCCTTTGAATCTGTATATGGAAAACTACCAAGATTCCCAGGTGACGAATTAAGAGACCCTCAAAAGATTTATAACTTAGACAACTATTTGAATGAACTTAAGATTAGACTTCGCTACTCGTTGCAAAAAGCAAGAGACATAATTTTAGAAGTAAAAAATAAAAGAAAAGCAGAATATAATAAAACTAAATGTAGGAGACCTAGTTTTAGTAAAAGCGGAGAATAGAAAAAAACTTGAACCTCCATACAAATGTCCATATAAAATACTAGAAATAGATGATTTAAATATAATCATAGAAATAGATAAAACAAAAGTTAAAAGTAAAATAATAATATACATACATACAATTAAGAATACTTACAGTAAGTCTTTCGCAAAATAATTCTATTTTTTTTTTATTATTTTTAATAATACCCAAAACCAAAAAGGGTGAGGGTGTAGTGTACGTGCACTTATGCACAAAATATGTTACAAAATATTTTTATATAATTATGAGCAAAACTGTAAATAACATTAAATCTGTTCAATGGAATTAAGTTAAAAGAATTTATGTTTGGTCAGCGAGTTCATAAATGTTCAGTGCCAAATATTTAAGAATTGAAAATTGATAAATTTGTTTATCGTGAGAATTGGAAATTATAACATTGTCACCAAATATTATTTTTGTGAAATACATTTTTTATAACTAAAATTCTTTTTTTATTGATTATGTATGAATTTGTAAAAATGCTGTTGAATACAATATTTTACTATATAAGCAGCTAATTTTCTTTAATAAAATCAGAATTAAGCTAAGAACTAATCCAATCTAATTAATGCTCGGCAAATGCGGCAGAAGTGCTCAGAATATACTTAAACTATTATTTTTTTTACAACATGCTCTACACAACGATTCCTAAAGACAATAGGACTAACACTACAGTATGTTTATAAAATACATAAAACTATTATAATTTGTTATTTCTTTTTTTTATAAAAATCAAATAAAACCTCAACAAATACTTAGTTTTATTTATGCCGATTTTATTGCCGATTATCAAAACTGAAGTGCCGAAAATGCCGATTTTTTTTTCCCCAAAAAGTTCAGACTTTTCATGAAATTCTTCTGGCAGCCCTGTTGTTAAGTCAACTGTAAAGTTTGAAGACGATTGGAGTAGGGCAAGGCATATTTAACAAGGTGATAGCGTAAGGGAGAGGAAAATTCAGCAAAAAATTTTTTAATTTTTTTAATATGGATTTTGACAGTAATATCTATTTCATTTTCTTAAAATACCTGATTAATGTCAAACTTCATATAAAAAAAATTTTAAAAATTTCTCTGTAATATTAGCTCCGCCTTGTGCAGTCACCTGGTTAAATATGCCTTGGGTAAGAGGTGCCGCAAATCCAAATGCCGCAGATCCAAATTTTTTGAAATTTAGAAAATTAATTTTTTTTGGATCTGCAAAAACTGTATTATATAAATAAAAGAACCATGCTAAGTACATTAAATAAGTTTTAATCAAAGAAAAATCATTAAAATACCATATCTCCCCCTATCTTACTACAACAAAGAAAAAAAAGTAAATTAAAAATAATATTTTTCCTGATTTTATACCCCATTTAGATATTAAAACGTGAAAAAAGGTTATAAAATGACGATGGATAGCAAATTTTTATGTTTTGAATTATTTTAGGATTAGTGAAATTAAAATAATAATAAATATAAAAACCATCAATAAAATAAAAAATATAACTTTGTAAGATTTAAAGACAAACAAATATATTGAAAGCTTCTGCGGCACCTTAAGATGTGGTTCAATCACAATAAAACTTTGTAGAATAGATTCTCTCATTCGTAATTCAACCTCCAATTACAAACCGAATTACTTAATTCATCATACATATTTTTGAGAGCGAATAATGTCATTCGTACGTAATTCAGTTTGAAGTACCTTCTGTATTACGAACAAATCAGTGCCATCTCTAATTTTTATCAAAAAAAAAAAAAAAAAAAAAGAATGTAAGGAATAGAGTTGTCGGATATATTTTGAGATATTTCATCATAATTAGTGCAAAAAATTGTCAAAATATTTTTTTTTGTTTTGGTATCATCACTAAACCAGACCACACAAAAGTAGAATCATACAGACTTGTAAGCCTTTTACCAAACATATCAAAGCTGTTTGAGAGAATATTCATAACTAAGCTGAATCCAATTCTTATCGCGAATGGATGTATTCCGAACCATCAATTCGGCTTCAGAAAACAACATAGTACGATCCAACAAACACACAGATTAGTAAATAAATTAGTCAAGTGCGAGTTACACTCACACACGTAGGGTTCCGTACTATGTTCAGTATAATTTAAAAATTCGAGTTGTTTATATATTTATTTCTTATGGGACACCCTTAAATTTTAAAATTAAAGTAATATTCGCGAAAATTGCATCATAATTAGAACACCCTTTAAATTTTAATATGTAATTGATTTCATAGCGGCCATGGTAATACACTTTCTATTAAAATATCAGGAGCCTACCTATTGCGGTTAAAAAAATAAGGTAATATTCGTGCAAAACACGTTACTAATGGACACACTTCAATTTTAAGTATTTGTTATAGAGGCCGAAGTAACACATCTACTGTAAACATTTCAAGAGGGTATCTATTACGGTTTATAAAATCATGTCACTGTCGGAACACCCTTTAATTTTATTATTCATTATAGTGGCCATGGCAACTTCCTTTCTATAAATATATTAAGAGTCTACTTATTGCGATTAAAAAATAAGTCACTATAAGTGAAAAACATGTCACTGTCGGAACACCCTTTAATTTTTAGTAGTTGTCATATCGGCCGTGGCAACACATCTTCTGTACAAAATTTCAAGAGTCTACCTGTTACGGTTCAAGAAATAAGGCTTTATACATGCAAATCACGTCACTGGCGGAAAACCCTTTAATTTTTATTATTTGTTATAGTGGACATAGTTATACACCTCCTGTAAAAATTTCAAGATTCCACCTATTCATTCAAAACTTAGGATATATACATGCAAATCTCGTCACTATTGGAACACCCTTTAATATTTAAGTTCAATTTTGTATACTTGCTTATAAAACAAACATAGTTTTAATTACAGTCTGCAAATTGTAAGTGGTTTCCTCTTACAGCCCAAAAAAAAGACATAAACGTAAATAACACGTCACTTTTGGAACACCCTACGTTTTAGTATTTTTTGCTATTGTGGCCGCAGTAATACACTTTTGGTAAAATTTTCAAGAGTCTACCTATTATGGTTCAAAACTAGGCCTTACACATACAAAGCACACCACTATCGGAACACCCTTTAATTTTTAGGTTTATTTTTTTAGACTTGTTTATAAAGCGAACTAAGTTTTAATTACTGTTTGTAAGAAATAAACACATATTCGTAAATAACACCTCTCTATCGGAACACCCTATACGTTTTATGTAATATTTTTTGCTATAGCGGCCGTAGTTATACACCTTTGGCAAAATTTTCAAGAGTCTACCTATTATGGTTCAAAACTTATATATGCAAATCACTCCACTATCGGAACACCCTTTAATTTTTAGGTTTATTTTTTTCAGACTTGTTTATATAGCGAACTAATTTTAATTTAGTGGTTGCATATTTTTAGTGAATTCCTCCTACAGTTCAATAAATAAGCACATATTCGTGAATAACACCTCTCTATCGAAACACCCTCTAAGTTTTTGTATTTGCTAGTATAGCGGTCACAGTTATATACTTTCTGTGAAAATTTCAAGCGCCTACCTATTACGGTTCAAAACTTAGGCCTTATACATGCAAATCACACTACTATCGGAACACCCTTTGATTTTTAGGTTTATTTTTTTACACTTGTTTATATAGCGAACTAAGTTTTAATTACTGCTTACATATTTTTAGTGTATGCCTCCTACAGCTCAAGAAATAAACACATATTTTTGAATAACACCTCTCTATCGGAACACCCTATAAATTTTATTTTTTTTTGCTATAGCGGCCAATATTATACACCTTCTGTAAAAATTTCAAGATTCTACCTATTATGATTCAAAACTTAGGCCTTATAAATCAAACTAGCACCACTATCGGAACACCCTTTAATTTTTAGGTTTATTTTTTAGACTTGTATATAAGACGAACTACGTTTTTATTACAGTTTGTAAATTTTTAGTGTATGCCTCCTACAGTTCCAGAAATAAACACATATTCGTGAATAACACCTCTCTATCGGAACACCCTATAAGTTTTAACTTTTTTGTTATAGCGGCCAAAATTATACACCTTCTGTAAAAATTTCAAGATTCTACCTATTATGATTCAAAACTTAGGCCTTATAAATCAAACTAGCACCACTATCGGAACACCCTTTAATTTTTAGGTTTATTTTTTAGACTTGTATAGCGGCAACAACTATACATCATCTGTGAAAATTTCAAGAGTCTACCTATTACGGTTCCAGAGATAAAAGGCGCTGACAGACGGACAGACGGACAGACATTGTAGCGAAAACAATAGGGTTTCGTTTTTACACTTTGTGTACGGAACCCTAAAAAGACCTTTGAAGAAAGAAAATACTGTTATGCGCTTATCGACATTTCTCAAGCATTCGATAAAGTTTGGCACGAAGGCCTAATATATAATCAAAGCTAAACTTGCCCCGAAACATTTATAAGTTCTTGAAAAATTATTTAACGAATCGAAAATTTTTACTAAGAGAAGGTGATGTTTTAAGCTCAACACAGCTCATTGAAGGAAAAATGCCTGAAAAAATGGCGAATAAAGGGAATGAACAAAAATGTACTGATATAACTTTCACAGTGCGTAGGGAATCCTGCTCTTCTATTCGCATAAATAACCAAATGATGCCGCAGCTTTCAGCCGTTAAATACCTGGGTATACATCTTGACTGTCGCTTTACTTTGATAAGCCACATAGATTTCAAGATAACACAAATGAAATTAAAAACAGCATAACTAAATTCTGTCATGGCATTCAATTATGGGGTACTACCTCAGCTAGCAATGTAGAACAAATTCAAAGCCGCCAAAATAAGATACTACGTATGATTACAGTTGCTCCCTGGTATTTAAAAAACTCGAACATCCACAAAGACCTAAACATGCCATCAGTCAAAGCAGAAATATCGAAACATGTAGTAACGTATTTAAAGAAGCTTGAATATAATTCAAACCCTTTGGCGCGTAACTTACTAAGTGAATCTGGTTACATTCGACTAAACAAATTTTTAAAAATCATTTGAAGGTTAAAATACGCTACTCTAAATCTATTTTGTAATATTATTATCAGCAAAACAACAAGTAATAAATAAATATAAAGGCCCTCAGTATTAACAAAATCTCTGATAAGAGACAATTTAAAATTACAGTTTTATAATTAAAACCCCTCAAAAGTCATTCAGGTTAAATTGTAAAAAAATAACCGTTGTTGCATTTTTCCACTGACAAATTGCGTTTTAAACAAATGTAGAAGTAAACAACAAATATTATTTAGTTCAAAATTAAATAGAAAATAATATAATACTCTCAATTGCGCACAGTAGGTTTGACAAAAACAAAAACAGTTAATAGACTTTTAGCCTGATTTTAATAACATATCACAAGGCTATAGGAGGGGTATATCTACGGTGAAAATTAATTTCATGAAAAAATTGTGTACACATATAATGGATTTGATAACCACGTGTCGCTCGATGTCAATCGTTAGCACAAATACATTTAAAACAAAAACAAATTCAAACATTTTGTTTTTGTTTTAAATGTATTTGTGCGAGCGATCGAAATCGTGGAACTGGCAGAGTATATTTCAAACAAAACAATACATTACATCTAATATGCACATTATTTAATATGCACTTCTTACACCTGAAATTTCTCCACTGAATGTCTTCTTTTGTTTTAAACATCCGAATTGTTCGTTAAAAATTTTATAAATTTAAAACACTTCAGTTCAAATTACATTTTATGAGTTGCAATCTCTTTTGAGATCTTTCAGAGGAACAAATATTGTTAGGTAGGGAAAATATGCTTTTTGTTGCCGCGATAAATACAGGCAGAGTAATTGAAAAATCGAACTTCCAAATTACTGTGTAAAAAACATTTAATTTTTATTTTGCTAATTTCAGTGAAATTAACACAAGAATATTTGCTTTGGAAGAAAGATTTAATCAATTTCGAAGATCGATCGTTTGAACGAAATTAAAAATTATACAGATTCCTTCTATAATAGCGAAATGGTTTACATTTGATATAAGGACAGTTGCTCGCTTTTTTTGTGCGTTGTTTCACCTTTATTGACATCTCCCTCTTTTGAATGAATGGATGCTTCTGTAGAAAATTCCCAGCAATATTTTTACTCACAACTTCAATCGGAAGAACGTCTTAAATGCACTATTTGTAGCTTTATTCTCCACTATTGGTTCAGCTTCTTTCTTTTTCACCGCACATGAGAGAAGCAAACAATTGTTTCAAAAATTGATCGCCACCATTTTTCATGAAGTATGTGTAGAAAGAAATCATAGTCAATATTAAATGTATGGTGAAGAAAAAAGAAACAAGCAAACAATTGTTTCAAAAATTTATCACCACAATTCAATGCGGTAAAAAAGAAAGAAGCTGAACAAAAATTACTTCATGGACAATGAGTTGTGATCAGTTTGAAAAGCAAACATTCATGAAGATGAAAAATGTGCGTGTGAAACTCAATTGTGTGCTGTGAAAACACAAAAGCAAAACAAAATTTCTTTCGTGGGCTATGAAGAAAAACGCCGCTTGTGTTATGTAGTCATATTAGTTTGAATGCTAACATGGCCAATTTATCAAGCATGATGTGACAAAAATCGCCTCAAATTTGCGATGCGAGTTGAAATCGCATATTAGGTGTAGGTGTAGTGCACAATCGCAAGAAATTTGGCGTCTTCAAATCGCAAGCACAAACTGAAGTGAACTAATGTATTTCTCTTAAAATAAACTTTAAAACAACAATAAAATTAAACAAAACTCTAACGCGTTGGCAATAGGCAACGGCACTTGGTGGTGGTACAAAGCGGCGGTGGAATGGCCATCATATGAACCATTGGTGTGGTTTCTTTATGCTTCGGTAAAAGACGGTGGCGGCAGTGGCGATGGCCAGTGGCATACCAGGCGGCTCTTGGCAGCGTCGGTACCAAATGACGGCGGCAGTGGTACAATGCGGTAGGGGCGATGGCCAGCGGCGGACCATACGACAGTGACTCAGGCCTGCAACTGGCAGCTGTACGGAGCTACAACTGGCAGCTGGATAGTGCTGCTTCGGGCAGTGGTACGGGCTGTGACGGCAACTGGCAGTGGTACAGGGCTGCGTCGGCTTCGCGGTACACAAAGCGGTGGTTTTAAACGCGGACACTTTACTTAACAGCAGCGTCTGCGGGGAGTGCTTGGCATTTATCACCTTCCACTAAAACAAAAAACTATTTATTTTGCGTCAATCATTTATTTAGTCGTCTTTAAACAGGCATAAAGTGCTTGTTAATTGGCCTTTGGAAGTTGACACAAAGAAATTTATAAAAGTGAAATAAAGAACTTATTAAAATTAAAATTCTTAAAATAAGAAACAAAAACAAAAAAGGAAAAAAAATAAGATAAAGAAATTAACCAGTGACAAAGGCTAAATGACCCACAGTGTCTGACCAAAGTACTGATGGAAGCAGTACTTCCGTTAGCGCTCTGGTCTTCCGGACACGTTGGTTAACACGAGGTCCCACACAAGTGGTGGTTCTATAGGGAACGAGTAATTCCTCTACAAAGTCCGACCAAATGATGAGCTAACACCGATGGAAGCAGTGCTTCTGTTGGTGCTATGCCACTCGTACCAGTTATATTCGTCACCATCATAGCTGCCAGATTTTTTAGAGGTAATATCGTCATATTTTTAGGATAAACTCGTTATTATCTCGTAATAGCTTATTGAAATTACGCCATTAAAACGTAAAATTAAGAAAAAAAAACGCTTTTTTTACTATGAAAACATATTTTATTAGAGGCAAAACAAACTATTAAATCAATAAAACACTTCAGTTAGAATTTACAATAAATTTACAGTATATAGATTGCCTGTTTTACAATACTTTTAAATATACCGATGGTCTCAAGTAGAAAGGCCCTAACTCGTATTTTTATATATAATTTAAGTACAACTGTTAGGTCATATAATCTACATTTGGTTAGCTTTTAATAATTTTTTGTATATAACATTGCTTTTAAAGACGACTTTTTCTACGAATTTCTTACTTTAGTCTTATTTATGTTTACCTGACTAAATTACTATTTCCACATTTGCTGAAGAATGTGTTAAAAGAAGGATTTTTGTAATAAATTTGGTCAAAACAGGAAACAAAAGACTATAATCCAACCCTCGTTTGCATCTCTAATATTTTTGTCCAGAAAGCCAAGAGTTTATGTTTTTATCGGGATACATATTTTGTAGGTCCAATAATTTTAATTGCTTCAACAAATTTTCCTGTGGTGTATATGGTGCGGTGAACTGCTGTCGCACCATAATATCTTCTGGAAGTATATTGGACCTTATTATCTATGATGATGAATTTGGGTACCCCGTATCGGGATAGGATTCGTTCATGAAAGGCTTTAACCAGTCCTTAGGGTAGCCTTTAGTAGTGGTACAAGTTCACAACATTTGGAAATCCTATCGAAAAATACCAATGACATCGTATTCAAATGCTTGGTTCTAGGCAGGGGCCCCACGAAGTCTCACACCATTTGGAAAACCTATCGAAAAATACCAATAACATCGTATTCCAATGCTTGGTTCTAGGCAGGCGCCCCACGAAGTCTGCACATACCGTTGCCTGGGTTCCTCCGATATACAGGTTAGCATATGTTCAGCTCTCAGTTGTTGTGTGGTTTTATACACTTGATATGATTCACAGTTACGGACGTAGTTGCAGGCCAGGACTGGTGCTTCTGTTAATTTGGATTTCAGCTTATTAAACGCATATTGTTGGGCTTCACCCTACTTTCAGTGTTTACCCTTTTTAAGCTGCGGTATTAATGGCTTAGACAAAGTACCAAAGTTGGGCACGAAGCGTCGGTACCACGATTTAATCCCTAAAAAACGGCGTACATCCTCTACATTTGGTGGAGCAGCCATGTTGGTAATTGACGCTATTTTATCCGATCAGTTTTCACTCCATTCTTTGTGATAACATGGCTTAAATACTTCGTTTCAGAATTAAAAAAGTAACACTTGTGGATTTAATCCAGATCCTTATCACAAACAATATTCGTGGTTTTCAAAGATTTTTTAAATCCTAACATACTTTTGGATGCTTATCAACCACAATAAAAAAGATTAACATTTGTTTTAAAAAGATTATACAAATTATGGGCCCCGATTATCGTTCACAACATTAATTATTTTAGTGATGTAAATTTGAAATTGCGATTACGATTTACAACACTTACAACATGTGTCACAATTTTAGTTGGCTATGAAAAATTTACAGCGATTAGCGTTTACAACATGTGTTTCTATATGTTGTTACGTACATCAAAATCTTACAACTGCTTATTAGCTGTTGTCTTATTGTCGCTACAAGTTTTACTACGAATCAACTTGTTACCAATCAACTTGCTTAGGATCCAAATAATAAGCTAAATACAATTTTAAAAATAAATTTATTAATTAACAAAAAATTTTAATATTCACAGATGGGTAAAATAATACGATGTCATTTATAAAATTAATTCTATTGTAAAAATATTTATTCAGAGAAATAATACTTATATCACATGAGGGCATACCTATATTTATATAAATGTGTTTGAAATACAAAATACATAAACATGTGTAGATAACAGAAGGGCAATTCATTCCAACATTTATTTTATTACTCTAAATGAATCAAACATAGTGAATTATATTGCGTATGAATATTAATACAGCTGATTTGCTCACGAGAGGCAGGTTAATGGTAATTTGAAAAAATATGCATTCAAATGTATTAAAAATATTTTTTTTTAATAACACATTGTTTGTAAGAAAAACAACGTTGTCTTGTAAATATTAGCATATTAAAAAAATAATGATCTAAAAGTTTTACCTACTATATCGTAAAACATTTATTTTCGTTTTTAAACTAAATGTATTATCTTATACAAGAAAATAATGAGTTATATAATTCATTATAAGGAAGTATTTAGTTATTCAATAGCTTCTAGGCAATGCAGCGACTGGCGAATAGTGCTACTAAGTAATATATTTAAGAAGTTGTTCCGATTGAAGTTGTGAGTAAAAGTTTTGCTGGGTATGTAAATATTGTTATACCAAAGGGTGTTGTAGCTCAAGTGGTTAGCACGTTGATTACAAAAACGATGAATACGAGTTCAATACTCAGCCGTGCCAACATAAAATAAAATAAAGTTTTCTGATAACATTCTATTCTATTCTCTTAACAATAATGCAAGCGCCATCCTTTGCCATAATTATAATATAAATTGGAACTAGTGCACCTAAATAAATAATACCAAGAGGGCGCTACAGTACGTACTGTTCTAAAAATAAGTACAGTACACTCGCGATAATATGAATACCCTATTATATGATCACCCCAAAATATGAACATTTTTTTTCTTCCATTGATTACTCTAAAATATGAACTTAGTGTGAAAGCTTTAAAATATGAACAACTTATTTTTGAATTTCTGAACGGACTTTTATCTAAACAGTGATGAAATCTTTGCAAACAAGGTTGTAAATAAATTCTGGTTCAATTGCATAATAATTTTGGGATTTCCCTAGCTTTTTGCTTTTCAATTGTCTTTTAAGCTGTAAGTCAAATTTCTTACATACGCTTTTAGTTCGCGCTCATATTCAGCTGTATTAATTTTTGTATATACATAAATTTAAAAGGTTTTAAATATGCATATAAAAAAGCATACGTTTTTAACTTTAAAAGAAAAGATCGAAGTTTGTGTCAACAATACAATACCTGTGGACGTGGAAAAAGAAAAACTATGCGGCCTTCCGAGTACCTGAAAATGGAATATGATTTATACCGATGGTTTCTGGATATGAGAGACAAAAAGTTTGCTATAAATGGACTATGTTAAAAGAAAAGGCCAAAGATCTAAATAATAAAATTAAGGAAAATGCTTTGAAGTTCATCCAGCGATGGATGGCTTCAAAACTTCAAAAAGAGATACGGCGTTCGCTTGCTTTAAATATCTGAAGAAAAACTTTCTTCACAGCCCCACCTAGTGGTTCCTTTCAAAATTAAGCTAAAAAGTAAAATTGAAGAGTTGGGATTGGCCAATGACCAGCTTTATAATGCTGATGAATCCGGATTATTTTGGAAATTTCTGCAACAAAAGACCTACCTCTCATCATTGGAGAAAACAGCTCCTGGTGCAAAAACTGAAAATCAGCGGGTAACTTTCTTGTGCTGCGTAAACGCCGCAGGAACTCACCAACTTGAACTGCTTGTAGTTGGAAAGGCTAAAAAGCGTCTCTGTTTTTTGAGAATTTTAATTTTCCTCTTCATTATAGACTTTCTATATAGGCTTGGATGACAGGAGCCATTTTTAAGGATTAGTTTCATCTTTTATTTGTTTCGGAAGTAAAATTTATATATTCGAGCTAATTTCCATCTTACAACTCTTTTTGTATAATTTAGGTTAAAAAATTTTTTCAAAAAAAAGTTGCCGTAAAAGCTATTCTCCTAATAGACAACACTTTATCTTATCCATCTGAGGATGGCTGTATTTTTGCGATGTTTATGCCACCAAATGCGACGCCATCAGGATTAAAAAACTTTATTATAGAAATAGTTTGCTAGCTTCAGTTGCTGCAATATGCAAAATAAATTGTTATTTTTTGGGGAAATGGGAAATTAAAAGCCATTCGTAAATATGAACAATCTTGCAAAAGTGAACTGGCTTGGTTTTAGTTAGTTCATATTATAGCGAGTGCACTGTATGTTGCGTTACCATACTACTGAAGCTTAGCTGTCACACGAACCATTGTCTACAAATAATGTTTTTTTTATATTTATCACGTAAATTTGTAAGTAGTTGCGACAACGATTTATCATTATTAAATAGCTTCTTGGTAAGTGAAGTTTTTGCTGTGTATTTAATAGTAACGTCCGTGACCATGCTTATTATTAATTATAAATGTTATTAATATAAATATTAAATTTTCAAACGAAATAAAATTGTTTATTTTCACATCAACAGTTTGTAGTACACAGAGATGTTTTTTAATGGAAAACAAGTACTAACATAAACCGCAACTCTGTGACATACACAACATTAAGATGTTGTAAATCATAATTGAAAAACAAAATTAAGTTGTGGTGTAGCCGAGACAACACAACTTTTCTGTGTTGTAAACGATAATCGGGCCCATGATATTCTATCTAATTATTAGTTTCGCTCTTGATGTGCTAGTAACTCCAATGATTTTTGTATACTTTACTTTTTACATACAAATTACGTTATAAAAAAAATAAAAATAAGGCTTAAGTTCGTTTTATGCTCTCTAATTTGAAAGAATATTTTTTACTCAAAATGAGATTTTTTTTTAAATTTTTATACTGCTTATTACAGGATAGATAGGTTGCTTTCAGTAATGAATTTCACCAAAACTCGTTTGTGTTCTGTTTTACAGTATTATTTTTTAAGCTATTGATTTTATGAATTTAAATATAGTAATGTTGAATAAATTGAATTTCCATAAAATATATTCTAAATAAGAACACGGTGACAAATACTTTGAGGATTAGTATGTCCAGGTCTCCATTTCTTAGAATAATCTATATTTTTATTTGTTTTAAGTAAAAATTGTACCTTTCTCGTGTTTACTAATCATTCTAAATAAAAAAAATAAATATTTATGTAGTCAAGTTACTGTTCAAACGAACTACCTACTTTAAACATGGCACGCATGGCAAATATTAGGCTATGATATACTAAGTAGGCTATTATACACGACGAGTACCCATACTACGTAAATAGTAGGCTATGCAGTAATAAGTAGGCTATGAAACATTCATACATAACGCACAGTTAACACAAACATAAAACACAGATACGATGTCGGGAAGAGTTGAGATGTGGTGAAGTGAAGTGAAGAATATTTAAATGTACTAAACTTAATATACATATGAGTCGTTCAGTGGATAAAGGGAATGAGTCCAAAAATTTGAAATGGAGAAAAACGACAGAACAGTTGACGTTGACTTTAATTCTAGTTGTTACAACGAAACTCAAAACTAAAATTGCAAAATTAATTATTAGGGCTTCTTTTACAATTTGTAAATACCCACTAAACCAAAGCTTTCGATTTTTTCTGAAGTCAGACTTGTCGTAAGGAATTCGTTAAGACATTTCGGTAGTTTGACGGAAATCAGACTTATCGTAACGAATTCGTTAAGACACTTCGGTAGTTTGTCTGAAAACTGAAAAAATAACGAAATTGTTAAGACATTTAGGTTGTTTGTCTGAACAAATAAAAAAATATATAAAACTTTGGTTTATATGTAAAAAAATAAAAACCACAATTGTATTAAATGAAAAAAATTTTAGTAAATACGAAAAAATTTAATAAATATGTACTTATAAACAAGAAAGACAATTGAAATCGAATTAATTACGGTAAAGTATTGCCTTGAATATAAAATCATTAAATAATTATTAAATATATTCACCTAACTTTCAGAGAACAATATTTTAGCTTATACCCACAGACAACATTTATTTGCGACTTCGTATCTACATGTCGTTGCGATTTCGTACCTAAATGTCGTTATGATTTCGTACCTACATATCGTTGCGAAGTCGTGTCAACCCCCTTTCAAATAAAAATCGTTACGATTTCGGTAATTTTTCGGTTCCGAAATCGGAAGATTTTATCGACTAGTCGTTACGAATTCTTTATGAAATCGGAACATTTGGTTTGGTGGGTATATAATGTTAGTATGTAAGTGTATGTGTTCATAAAAATGTGATACCAATACGTTTTTATTGATAACAGTTCCAGTGGAAAAAGAGAATAACTCCACAAATTTTTTTGTTGTTAAAATCGATAGCGTAAAAATGCAAATTAATTATGTTTTGAGTTACTGTTTCGAACTAAATTTTCGAAAAACTGTTTTGAGAAAAGTCAATTTAGTCACTTTTTTCCCTCTAGGGGAAAATGGGGACTTGTGCCAAAATTCCGAAAATGGCGGATAATGTGCCGAGGTCTTGGCTACATTTTGGCATCATTGCTTTTTCTCAGACCAGTTACTGTTTCGAACAAAATTTTCGAAAAGCTGTTTTGAGACAAGTCAATTTAGTCACTTTTTGCCCTCTAGAGGAAAAATGGGGACTTGTGCAAAAATTCCGAAAATGGGGAATGATGTGCCAAGGTCTTGGCTACATTTTGGCATCATTGCTTTTTCTCAGACCAGTTACTGTTTCGAACAAAATTTTTGAAAAGCTGTTTTGAGACAAGTCAATTTAGTCACTTTTTGTTCTTTAGGGGAAAAATGGGGACGATGTGCCAATGGGGGATGATGTGCCAAGGTCTTGGCTACATTTTGGCATCATTGCTTGTTCTCAGACCAGTTACTGTTTCGAACTAAATTTTCGAAAAACTGTTTTGAGACAAGTCAATTTAGTCACTTTTTGCCCTCTAGGGGAAAAATGGGGACTTGTGCAAAAATTCCGCAAATGGGGATGATGTGCTAAGGTCTTGGCTACATTTTGGCATCATTGCTTTTTCTCAGACCAGTTACTGTTTCGAACTAAAATTTCGAAAAACTGTTTTGAGACAAGTCAATTTAGTCACTTTTTGCCCTCTAGGGGAAAAATGGGGACTTGTGCAAAAATTCCGCAAATGGGGATGATGTCTTGGCTACATTTTGGCATCATTGCTTGTTCTCAGACCAGTTACTGTTTCGAACTAAATTTTCGAAAAACTGTTTTGAGACAAGTCAATTTAGTCACTTTTTGCCCTCTAGGGGAAAATGGGGACTTGTGCAAAAATTCCGCAAATGGGGATGATGTCTTGGCTACATTTTGGCATCATTGCTTGTTCTCAGACCAGTTACTGTTTCGAACTAAATTTTCGAAAAACTGTTTTGAGACAAGTCAATTTAGTCACTTTTTGCCCTCTAGGGGAAAATGGGGATTTGTGCAAAAATTCCGCAAATGGGGATGATGTCTTGGCTACATTTTGGCATCATTGCTTGTTCTCAGACCAGTTACAGTTTCGAACTAAATTTTCTTCTTTCGCTTTGAACATTCGTTCGGAAATAAAAAGAAAAAATATCCATCTAAATATAGGTTTACCTCGCGTAGTGTTTTGATTGAATTAGTATATTTTGGAAAGAGTGCATTTATTATAATTTTGCAAAAAAGCTGTGTTTTTTAGATCAGTGCAATCGCGCAGTTTTATTTTTAATGAACTTAAAAAAATTTCTTCTTTTTAAAAGAAAAAATAACATAAAACATTTCTTCTTTTTAAAACACAAAAATAACTAAAAAATTTCTTCTTTTTAAATAAATCGTAAGTATAACAAATTTAACAAAATATTATGTCTTCTTCAGCATAATCTTTCTGAGTTGATACTGTTTTCAAGTTTTTATAGAAAGTATGGTACACGGGAGGGATATATTTTAATAAATCAATTATATCCTTTTTCTTTTGTTATAGCTCTAGTTTCAGGATACAATAGACTTTGACTCACGCTACTCAATAACATTACTTTAACTATCTTTCTTATGTTTATATTTTCAAATCCAAAATTTTCATCAGTTTTAGTTTGTGCGTTGATAAGTGCGATTTTTTTAAGCTCGTCATTAACAAAAAACAAAAACAAATTGTGTGAATAAATTCAACCAAAAGCAAAAAACAAACTTGTTTTAATACAACAACAAAGTTGTCTGTGATTTTTTTTCTCTTTTTCATTCTTTTTTTACAACGGCATTATTGTATTGCTACTTTAAGTCGCCTTCTGAACACAGTGTTACCAAAACTAATATGGATAGTGTAGAAAAACTCAAGACGCAAGTGGGAAAGGACAGATACATAACTGTATTGAAAAGAGGTCAAAGCCCTAAATCTTCGCAGCTTGCACCAATGTCTAAAGTACATAAAGAAAAGAACTCTAACGGAATAAGTTCCCACTATCGTTTTGCTATCTTAGATAGCGAAACAATTGAACCTAAAACGGCACCAAAGTCGTTCAAACTACCTCCAATTTATTTAAGGGAGAAAAACTCGAGCGACTTAATAAAGAAGTTAATTACAGTTATTAGTGAGAACTCATTTTATGTAATTCCCATTAAGCGTGGCAACATTGATGAAACAAAAATACAATTTATTGATGAAAACAGTTATCGTAAAGCATTAAACGAGTTTGAAAGCTGCAAAAAGAACTTTTATACCTATCCGCTGAAGAGTAGTAAAGGTCTACAGGTAGTTATAAAAGGTGTAGACTCATATGTTGATCCAGTTGAAATTAGAGATGGCCTCCAAAAAGCGGGATTTAAGGTAAAAAGTGTAGACAATCTCAGAAATCGAGAACGTTGTCCCTCAACCTCTATTTCGCGTTGAGCTGGAACCTGGAGATATAAGATTGAAAAGGAACGAAATGCATCGTATTTATAATTTGAGATATCTGTTTCACCGCAAAATAAGCGTAAAGGAACCGCTTAAGCGATCAGGACCCGTACAGTGTCTAAATTGCCAAGAATATGGTCATACTAGGGCTTACTGCAAGTTGCCTCCGGTTTGCGTGGTGTGTGGAGAGCTACATTGTTCCGCCCAATGCGACACTGCTTCTCTCATCCGTACATCAGAGGGATAACCCGCAAATTACAGTAACCGTGAAAGATAGTTTTTTTTTGTCCAGCACTGGTAGGACTTAGCATTATCATTATAAAATTATCGAAATTATTTCGATCTCTCTTATTTAAAGTTTTAGTTTAGTGGATTTAAAAAGAATAAATTAATTTATTGAAAGTAAATTCTAAGTGTCATAGAACGTATATACAATGTTAAGTATGATTTCGTTATTCTGATTTTAAACAAGTAATTATACAACAAGTTATAATTCTAACACCCCCACTCGAAATCTACTAATATAAACCCAAAAGTTTGCAAAATTTCATTTGTTTCTCTTTAGAAACAGACTTAGTTAAAAAATCGGCAATTTGATCATGTGTTGATATTCCATTAAACGAAACTTGATTCAGTCGATGTTTTTCTCTTATATAATGATGTCGAATATCAATATGTTTGGTTCTTGCACGATAAACTTCATTCGAGGCTAATTGTATTGCACCTTGATTGTCACAATGAATTTTAGTGGGTATATTTTCATCAAATTCGTAATTCAGCTCCTTTTCTAGCATTCGTAGCCACATGACTTCTTGAATTACTGCTGATAATGCCATATATTCGGCTTCGGTTGTAGATAACGCAATAGTTGGTTGCCGTTTACTATTCCAAGATATGGCAGCGTTTTGTAACAAATTAACATAACCCGTTACTGATCTTCGATCTTCTAGATCATTGCCCCAATCAGAATCTGTGTAAGAAATAATTTCATTATTACCATTTGCAATAAAATGTAACTTATAATGAATAGTTCCTTTTAGATAACGAAAAATGCGTTTTACAGCTATCCAGTGAATTCGAGATGGAGAGTTATTGAATTTACTTAAAAAATTTACGGCTTGAGTTATATCTGGTCGTGTGCATTGAGCGGCGAATAATAAACTTCCAATAGCTTGTTGATAGGGTACATTTTTCGTAGTTTCGTCATCACATTCTCTTTTTGAAAACTTTTGATTTATGTCCATCGGTGTAGATATGGGATTGCAATTTTCCATTTCATACCTTTTTAACATATTAGAAATATATTCTTCTTGATCTAAAGTTATATAATTTTTAGTTATATTTATTCGCATTCCTAAACATCGTTTTGCTTCACCTAAAAACTTTATTTTGAAATCAGTCATAAGATTTGACTTGAATAATTGATTAAAATGTTCATCATTAGTAAATAAAATCATATCGTCTACATAAAGCGCCATAAAAGTAATTTTATTACCTTTAATTCGATAATAAATACAGGGATCCAGTTCAGAACGTGTCATACCATATTTACCTAGCGCTTCATTTAGTTTATTGTTCCAAACATGACTTGCTTGTTTTAATCCATATAATGCCTTTTGAAGTTTTAAAACATGGCCATTGGGTACATTTACAACTGACGGAGGTTCAACATAAACATTTTCAACTAAATCACCTTGAAGAAAGGCGGTAACTGCATCCATTTGTTCTATTTTCAAATTGTATCTTGCAGCTAAAGCCATTAAGTACCGTATAGACGTATAACGTACAACCGGGGAATATGTTTCCTCGTAGTCAATTCCCTTCCGTTGAGAATATCCTTTTACTACAAGTCTGGCCTTGTAACGAATTGAATCATCTAATTCCATCTTCTTCTTAAAAACCCATTTCGTCTTGATAAGATTGCAGTTATTTGGTTTGGGAACAACTATCCATGTCTTATTTTCCTCTATTGATGATAATTCGTTTTTAACAGCTTCCTGCCATTTATCGCTTTCGTTTGATGAAAAAGCTTCCTCAATGCTAATGGGTTCATCTTCTGAAAATTCTGCACAATAACTTAGCCAATTCCATCTTTGATTTTCTTTATTAGCTATTCTTTCACTTCTTCTAGGTCCTTTTACATCTGCTGCACTTTCATTTCAGTTTCAACATTTTGACAAGTACGCTTTGAACTTAATTCCTGACATTCTTCTATATTGCTGGATTCCTCAGTTACTTCCTTTTGAAGACTATCTCGAGTTTCCCCCACTTCATTTGCATTAATGGAATTAAATGACAATGAACTTGCATTAGATTCGTTCTCTTCATCAATGATGTTCCAATTTACAGTTCTGTGTTCTTCTAAGATGTTTTGATTACTGAAAAAATAATATTCTTTATTTTGTGATTGCAATAAATAAACACCTTTCCTATTTTCATCAAACTTCACATCTCTAGCTGTAATTATATTCATTTTATTTACATCATATATACGATATCCTTTTGTGCTAATACCATATCCAACAAAAATACCCTTGCTGGATTTTGGGTCCCATTTTTTCCGCTTTTCCTTTGGTTTGAGTGAAAATGCTAAACAACCAAATATTTTAAAATGTTTTACGTTTGGTATTTTTCCTGACCATAATTCTTGAGGTGTGCATTTCAATAATTTATGAGGTGACCTGTTCACAATATATGCAGCAGTTTGCACTGCTTCAGCCCAAAAACTCTTAGGAAGTTCTGCATCACATATCATTGATCTGGCCTTTTCCGTTAATGTTCTATTAACTCGTTCAGCAAAGCCATTTTGCTCTGGATTGTAAGGAACTGATGTTTGATGCTGTATACCCCATTTCTTTAAAGCATTTTCAAACATTTTGTTAATGTATTCCGTGCCATTGTCGCTTCTTAGTATTTTTATTCTGCTATCGGTTTGATTTTTAGCCATTGATTTAAATTCCTGGAACTTAACAAAAACATCAGATTTATTTTTAATAAAATAAACAAAAATTTTACGTGTATAGTCATCTATAAAAACAACATAATATCGGTTTCCACCTAGCGACTTGACCTCCATAGGTCCACAAACATCACTATGAACTATTTCCAAAGTTCTCAAAGCTCTGTTTCCTTCATTCGAAAATGTCAATTTAACATGCTTACCACCAGCACAACCCTCACACAGTTCATTATTTAATGATTTTATATTAAAATCTAAACCAATTACCATTCCTTTTCTTAAAATTTTTAAGCCATCGTAATAGAGATGTGCAAAACGTTTATGCCATAATTCTACCGAATTTTTCGATTCAGCATTAAACGCTTTCTGAGACTCTGGTATATTTAAACTGTACATACCATTTTCACTTATGGTTTTTGCAATCATTGTTCCATTTGAATTAAAGATTTTCCCACCAATTTCATCGAATACTACACGATTACCAGCACTGCACAACTGACTTACAGATAATAAATTTTCATTAATATCTGGAACATATAAAACGTTTTTAACTGGAAACACATTATCACCAAATTCGCTACAAATATTAAAATCTACATCACCCTTCGACTTAACTTTAAGTGAATTACCACCAGCTGTTTTTATTTCACCTTCGTAGGGTTTAAGTTGTTTAAAAATGTTTCTTTCTTTTGTCATATGTGCCGAAGCACCACTATCGATATACCATTTTGATTTTTTAATACCCGTATACCTACCGCTCAATGCATAAAAAGTTGTGTTGTTCTTATAATTCTTTTTTTTCTTCATACTTGGACATTCGGTTTTAAAATGTCCGAAACCATTGCATCCAAAACATCTGCGTTCAAATCCATTACCTTTTGGCTTTTTCTGCAATGTTTTCTTACTCACTAAAGCATGGCTTGAACTTTGAACACGAACATCTTGAAGCAGTTTCATTTTAATAGAATCCGCTGTTATTTTTGTACCACAGCTTCCTAGGGACATTATCATTGGCATATAAATTTCCGGCAATCCTTTCAACAACAAGCAACCCAACCATTCATCATCAACAACAAAACCAATTGATCCCAATTTTTGAGATACAGATACGATTTGTGACACGTAATCCTCAATTGAATTACAATCTTCCAACTGAATTGAACATAGTTTTTGTAACAATCCAACTTTTCGATCCAAACCTGAATCCTGAAACAAATCCTTTAGAGACTTCCACACTTGACTTGTTTTTTTACAATCCCGAACATACACATACAGGGATTTATCCAAAGCTAAAATTACACGGCATCTTGCTTTTTCATCAACTTCTTCTTTATAATCTACCGGCTCCGGATCAATGTACATCCATAAATTCTCCAATCGCAATTGAGTCTCCATAGCAAAGCTCCATGTAAGCCAATTTTCCGAACCAATAAGTTTTTCAAATTTCTCGATCTGTCCAAACGCCATATTTCAGAATTCGTTAATTCCAATGTTTTATTTCTTAATATTTTGTGTTGCTGGGCCCATAACCTTTTAGTTTAGTGGATTTAAAAAGAATAAATTAATTTATTGAAAGTAAATTCTAAGTGTCATAGAACGTATATACAATGTTAAGTATGATTTCGTTATTCTGATTTTAAACAAGTAATTATACAACAAGTTATAATTCTAACATAAAGTCATTTTACCGGTTTTCCCGCGGTATTGGTTTTGCGATTGCAAACTTTATTTTCCAAAGATTTTGTAGAGAAAAAATCAAAATGGGTCATTTCAACCACTCGACTGTTCCTTTCTTTTGCCTGTTGCGATTATATTTATCCAATCATTTGGCGAATAAATGTGCTGATTTTTTTTTGAGTTAGACTGAATAATGGCGAAATCGGCGCCATTTGGAAAGTAGGTATGTCCGCTTACTAAAAATTTCATTTCAATCGACTTAGGTTTTATATTACTACTTTAAACTAATTTAAGTAAACTTAAGACAGTTTTGATATTGGTATTTTGTCCAATACATGAGTCAGACCACAAAACAATCCGATCGTGAGTATCAGCAAACATTTTTATGTATTTAACCAAACAAGATGCGATTTCTTGCGAACCTCTTGATCCCTCAGTTTTTGGCCAAACAAACATGTCTGTAGCATAGTTTCGAAACTCATGGAATCCTAAGTTGTATACGTACAAATTACGTTTTTAATAAGCACTGGATGTGGTTAACTTGGGAAAAGCTAAGGCTTTTTGCAAATCGAAACAAAACACATAAGTGCTTTCGGAAGCAGTTAACTTATCCCCTGCCATTTGGCTTCGGGCTGTTTGAGCTTTTAATAAGTGGCACTCCTTTTCTTAATATTGTCAACCGATTACTTAATTCTCATTTCTAGTAAATCGCACATTTGAGAAGTATCTTTGGATGGGTGTTTGAAAAGTAATTACACTTCTCAACATAAAGGTCGTACATTTTTCTTATGTTTAAGTTGGAATTTAAATACTTGCGCTGCAGATTATGCGATCTGCTGTAATGGCTAGTATAAGCCGGAAATGAATTTATATGATTAATGATGGGTGTGTCATCAATTTTATTAGTTCGAATGTGTTTTACCAGCTGGTCAATTAATTCCGAAACCTGATTATTTTAATGCAATTAAAAAGTCGTTTGTTGCTTATGTGGTATGTGTCCTAAAAACACTTTTTGCAGACAGGAATGCCGTCTTGGTCTGGTATTCGAATAGAATACGAAAAAGTAAGAAATCTCGGCAATGGATTATCATTTCTTGGACGCTCTCTTTCAACCATTTTCGACGCAACGTAAAATCTAATAAAAATATTTTGTTGTGTATGGGAGTGCGGGTTGTGTATGGGAGTTAGTTTAACTGTAATTTAGGAATTACAGTTACGTTTGCATCGAAAAACTACATCCGAAAATGTTTTTGCTGATACAATAGAGCCTGAGCTATTTGTGTATTGCAAACCGTTGATTCGACGAAACTTTCTTACAATTCAATACTATTTCGTCGTTGCTTTTGCCCAACTGAGATCGTTGCCAGTTCATCATCATTATTTGACGATGAATCCGAGGATATAAGTCTTGTCACTCGCCTTTTTGGGACACGTAGAAAGCCAACTAATGAACAATCCGAATCACCACTTTCGACATTGACCTCATTGTTGTTGTTGTCGTCCATTCTTGGCACTAACAATAAATAGTAAACTTTAATATTTATAAAATTTAAGAAAATACTATACAACTTTACTTACTTAATATGCCCAGGTCAAATAATTAAAATATTTTTACGAAATCTTTTTCAAATGCTTTTTAGCAGGAAGGTTGTAACTTACGACGAAGGTTACGACCGATCTGCACTTACTAAATTAGAAACTCTTTTAACGACAGCGATATCACAACAGCGATTAAAGGTCGAATTCATATGCAATAAAACATAAAGCAAGCGTGGAGTTATTCCCTTTTTTCACTGAAAATAAAAATTTTGTGTTTCATACAAAAAAATTCCCACATTTATATATTTTGGCGACTTTTAAAATATTTTTGAAGCTAAAAAATGTATTTTAGTCAAATTTTAACAAAAAAAATATTTTGTCGATTTTTCTCATCGATTTTGGCCACGGCTGAGTATTGAACTCGTGACCATTTCTTAGTAGTCAATTTGCTAACCACTTGAGCTACGGCACTCTTTGATATAATGATATCTAGGAAATTTTTACCAGTTGGTGGAAAACCTATAGGGAGCGAGACATAACTTGTCACCACTCAACTTGCTTAGGATCAAAATAATAATCTAAATTCAATTTTAAAAATAATATAATAATTATTCAAAAATTTAAAAATTCACTGATGCTGATGGCAATAAAATAGTAACTGTCGCCCTGTCTGATTCCAATATAGGATACTTTTTTTCGCAAAAATATCTTATTTCCAAGAAATAGTGGAGAAAAAGCAGTAAAAGTATTTAATTTTAAAGATAAATTTTATAACATATGCGTTTGAAGGACTTTGCTATTTGATGCGTATAAAGAAACATCTGACATAATTAACGCATTATTTGTAAGGAAACCAACGTTGACTTGTAATTATTAGTATATTTCAAAATTTTAGATCTAAAAGTTATACCTACTACGGGGTCTGTTCAAAAGAAAAGGTGAATTTTTGAGTTTTCGTGGGCTGTGTACATTAGATTATCAATTTTTTTTTTTTTTTGTTATGTTGATAATCATGTGTTAGTCATATGTTGGCATTATCAGCCAATTTGGATTAGTAGTTTGTTGTTGACAAATGAATACATATGTTAGTCTCGCTTTATAATTGCAAAATATTATTAGATCCCATTGATAATAATATTTAAAAATCATTATAAATTGTATAAGAGACCATCATTTTCTAAACATTTGTTAATGTTTTGTCTATTATGCCCTTTGTGTTATCTTTTAGTTGTTTGAATTTCTTTGCCCTTTTTCCAACTCTGCCACTGTGTGGCGTATTAATTGAGTAAATAAATACATATGAATAATTCCGGTGTGGTTTATTAACAGGGGTGTGTACAATTTTTATGTTAGTCCGTGGTTGTTATAACTATCACCCCTTCTACATTTGGACAGAAAATGGGCAGGCAGACTAGATTTGTGTAGAAAGTAATGCAACACTCCACCTCTTCAACCCCTTGCCAACAAATCTCGTCTGTCTGCCCTGTTTCTGTCCAATTGTAAAAGGGGTGTATCACAGGTAATTAGATAACATTTTTAAGAGCAAGAACATAAATAAAAATTATATTCAATGGGAAACGACTTTTTTAATATTTTCCTTAAATTTTGCTAAAAACTTTAAATTTTATTTATCTTTCAAACTTTTCCACAAAACAAAATCAGACACTCTATGTATTTTACCGAAGCCAAAAAATGTTTAAAAGAGAGATGTGTAAGAAGAATATTTTTACTTGGGACACACAGATTTTTTTCTCATTCATTTATTTAATAACCTAGCCATAAGGCCTTTATACTTCTATTTTAATAATATCTAAAAAATAAAATAATAAATAAAAATTAACCAAAAAGCATTACAATAAGTAAAAATATATGTATATGTATTTGCAAGTACTGTTTATATGAATATTGTTAATAGTCTTTCAAGTAGAAAAAATTAACCGTTTGTCATTTAGCTACCAGGAAAAAACCCAGTCTCTTTTTATAAGTGCCAAGGCGCATTTAACCAGGTTTCATCACTACGGCAGCTGACTATTTTTTGCTCGACTTATGCAAGGCGAATTCATTTTACTAGGTTGCAGCGCGGCGAAGTTAATTATTTTTTGCTTTACTTTTTTATGTGCAAAGCAGCTGTCCAAAATTTGTTTTTTTTTTTTTTTTAATTGAAAAAATGCCAACTTTTAAAGACCAAACGCGTAAAGACCTGTGGTCAAAAAGAGTTAAAAGTTGTTAATTTAAAAAAGAACGATTTTTTCTTTTTCAGTCTGTTTTATTGTTATATGTAAATTAGGTTCAGTTAGGTTTTAAAATTTATACAAATATTTTTAAAGGGAATCGTACATAGTTAAATTATAATCACTCCTGTTCTGTATTGTATACTTCTAGATTATTTGGGGAATGCTAGTCACAACAAAAATATATTTTTTTTTAATTTCGGTTATTATATTGGTATTTCCATGATATAATAATACAAGGTAGTTCCATTTCAAAAGTGTTTGAAGTTTGCCGGAATTATTGAAGTATGTTTTTATGTAAACAGCAAAAAAAGTGTTGCCACAAGTAGAAACGAAAAAAAATTATTTTGGAAATTATTTTAAAAAAGTGTGTAATTTACATAAATAACATAAAATAAAAACGTACTTCGGTTTAATAATGAAACTTATGAGGAATAAATCTTGTTGTAGATTATGATTTCCTTGATCTTTTATAGGTACACTTTTATATTGAGAAACAAATTATATTACAATCTTATTTAAGCTGCATGCTAATTCACCTTATGAAAAATCACCAAAAAAGAAAAATGAAAAATCGCCAAATGAATAATTACCGTACAAAAAATTGGAATAAAATGGAAATTTGGCAAAATAATATAAAAAGTCCAATACTGGCAGTAAGTACATTAATATTTTTTTAATTCTAATAAATCTTTAATGTTAACAATTCTGTAGTTTTAGATAGACAACGTAACTACTTGGCTAGTTTTTAGGACATAAACCGTTGTATTTACACTCTTATTGATGAATTTCTTGTTAATAACTCCTATTAAATTTTGCGTTGTCGACATAACACGACGACAACTCACTAAATTAAATTGGTATTCCCTTTGTCGACATCAACATTTATCGATGACTTTTTAATTTTATTTCGTATTTTGTAAGAATATGTGACGTTGAATTTTTCTTGTACCGACGGCGATTTCGTCGGCTTGGTTTTTAAAAACAACTATAGTGCCAATAAAAAAGATTTAAATAACAAGTTAGACCCAATACGGAAAATTAGTTGAAGAAATGGAAAATCTCGACGCGATAGAAAAAACTTAAATGAGATTCTTATTAAACATTTGAAATCATTCAAAGACATTAAATTTTTTTTAAAGAATATTTCTCTACAGAACAGTGTTATCGATAAGCAGTCGACGTCGTCATAAGAGCATTAGGAAATACAAAATTATAATCAAATTGAAGTTAACATCAATATAAATGACCGGTCAGAAGTGACGACGATGTCGCCGTCGCCAAGTATAATAAGGGTGAATATAATACCACTCAAATATGGTATAACCATATTTCATTAAAACGTTTTGGATAATTGTCCATTTGAAAATTTTTAAAAAATTACGAAAAGCACTCAATATTTTCTGGTTACTTTTTATATAAAATATTACTCAATTCTGCATGCGGATTTCTTGGATTATTTTTCATTTCTTGGGTTATATTTCATTTGATTTTAAGCAATTTTGCAGAGAGCTATTTTGCATGCAGCCCCCTCATTCATATTAAAATTAACCATACTTTTTCCTATGATATTGAAATTGTCAATTTTTCTTGATACTCCTGACAGATTAGCTTCCCATCTAAGTTAAAAAATATATTTCCTTTAATGAACATACCAGGGGTGCCTTTGGTAAGTTGTACATAATAAGAAAACGAGAACTTATACGCTTTTGTCAGGGAAATTAAAAAATCTTATTTGTGAATTTTTGCAAAAGTTTATTACTACCGTATGGAAAACAATTTAAGTTTGTTTATTTAGACACATAAACTTAAGGCTTGATTCTTTTTTTAATTTTTATAATTTCAAATAAAGGAAAAAACGCAAAATGGGATTTCACACAGTTTGTGATATGGTAGCACAAATCGAAATAATTCCCGCAAACGTCAGAACGCTAATATGGCGACAGAAAGAGAGAATGGAATTACCTTCTATTATTATATCATGGGTATTTCTAAATATAATATTGCTTGAAATAAAAAATAACTATGCTCTAATAAAAAAGACACTAGCTCTAATAAAAATTTACCATCAAATCGATGCAACAAAATAAAAAATAAGTATGTACATAAAACAGGGAATTATTGGAACAAATTAATGACAGGGGTTACTGTTTTGTTAGAGCATTTTTATTCGACATCGGTCCATTGTGTCTTAAATTTTTTTAAACCAAATGTGAAAATTATTAAACTATAGATTTTGTTATTATTTGTGGTAAAACAGCTTCTGAAATATCACACTTTTTTGAAAATTCTCAAAAACTTTATGAAAATTTAAATTCGATCAGTCTTTCGAACTCAGTCTTTTTTCCGGTCCAAACAAATTACGCATTATTTGACGCGTAATTTAATAGGCTTTGACTATCAAAGACGCTTTAAAGAGCAGTATACATCGAAAAAACAAATTATCTGGTTAATGGCCGAAATGAAAAATATAAATTTTTTTCGTGATCCACCTACTTATTCTAAAAAAGCAATATATATTTTAAACATTAAAATAAATTATTCAACTTTAAATGTGCTTAATCGCTCCATTTATAGAACAGGGATAAAGAATACAGATGATTTAAAATAAACAGCTATTTTCAAAAAGAGTACAATTATTATTTTCTTCTTCTGGCCATATGTATATATTTTTACATAATATTTTGACTTGATATACAGTTTGTCAAGTAAATGTTTTCAATAATAGAAAAAAAAATAAAAACTTAAAAAGAAACAGGTATTTCTTGGCGAATGTATTAACTTTTATAAAATTTGTTTAAGCATTCACGTTTTCACATGTGTTTATAACTAAATTAAACTGAAAAAATTTATTTAACTTTAGTAGAAAAATTTTAATCGGAAATACAAAAAAATTGTTCAGATTTTGCATTGTCAAATAAATGTTTTCAAAGTTTGAGACCTTTCATATATTTACCTGGTTAATTACCTAAAATATATTACTTTACTGCTCATACTTTGAGTGACCGATTTGAGCATTAATTATTGCTTGTAAACTTCTAGAAATAATTCACTCTGGCTTGGCTATATTACATTCCTGGGGTATTTTATCCCATTTTTTATTTATAAATCATTATTTTTTGTACTTTAGTTTTTTACAGCCGGTGGATCCACAAATTTTTTATATGATTTAACTCTTGACTTTGTGCGTAAGTATCCATAACTTCTCTGCACTTATGTAACAATCCTGTCCTACAGGGATACGATTTGTGATATGGTTGATTATAATTATAAAGCTTGTATTCAAACTTGACCTATTTTTTCTCGCCAACGGAATACAATTTTGGAGCAGTGGGACTTGATTCGAACTTTAAAATATTAATATAAACTCCCTTGGTCATTACATCGTCTAAAATCCTGATATTTCCAACTCTTTTGTTTGGGCAACATCCGATACTATAATACACATCTTTTTAAATGTCGCTGTGGGTATTGTATTTTTATTTTCTAGTGCTGCCAAAAGCTTGTTCCAACATTTTTTTGGTCCATTATGAAAGTAAAGCATCAGCTTCGTCTCGCTACAAAAAATTACGTCATCCCAGTTCTCCAGAGGACAAGAAATGTGTTTATTAGCAGATTGATATTGCTTCTCATTGTTTTTCACTGATATCGTAGGTTTTATTTCTATAATTTTTAAAGGAAATACTATGTTTTTACAGCACGTTTCGATCACTTCCATGTGAGATATATACTCCACAGTCATAACTAATTGGAAGTACTTCTTCTCCAGTGCTGGAATGATGTTTATCATGAATAGTTTTCAGTATTTTACTTGCAATTTACTATGAAACCTCTTTTGGTATGCTTGGTATACGTCTTGATAATAGTCTTTCTTCATTTTTAGAGCAGGTAATAAGGTTGGAAACTGTCCTGAGGCCGAGGTAGAACATTTTACCAATTTGTTTAGAGGATTTCCTTTTATAATCAATGAAACACACCAAATGAATAATATTTTCCTAATTCTGCCTGTCATTTTTTAACATGAATTTTGTTACGAAAACACTTTCTGTGCAAACCTTGGCAACAATTGTTTTTTTCTCGATTCTCTTGCGAGAACAAAATAAACTTGTGTATGCTTTTCATCACACCTTACGTCTGCATTCAGTGATGGCAAAAAACCATCCAATTGTAGAAGGACAGTAAGGAAAAATAAAAACGTGGTTTGTTTGTTGGTGTTTTGTTGAAGCTTTAATATTCGGTAATATTGTTCTATTAACATTCATAATTCTCATTGTGTTTTGTAGAATTTTATTACTTATAGAATATTTTTGGCTTCTCTAAAATTAGGAAAAAGGTGTCCTGATGATCTGGCCTGAGCAACCAGTGAAATACGTATAGGGACTAGCTCTTTCCCCCAACAAATAAATTGCATTTTTATTATAAAACGTTATGGGTAATTAGCATAATATTAAATAATTCACTTTCTTGACAGCTTGTAAAGCAGGTATAATTATTTTGTTGTTGTTTTTTACAAATATTTTAAGAATTTTAGGCGTCATGTTTACGCAAACAAGCACTCTAACGGGATTTACAAAAACAAAACGCATGAAAATAAATTTGTTGTTGATAATCGTCATTAACATTTACTTGACAAACTGTACATATATATATATTTTTTTTTAATTTGTTTTTCCAAATAAGCTTGGTGGTAAAGCATAACTTAAACAGCAGCTATTACATCTTTGTAAGCCATATTTTATATGAATGTTATGTGATTGACAGCAACGGTGAAAGAATAAAGGGTAAAAAGGAAAAATTTGTTTAAAAAAGCATCAAGTAGCAAACGCGTTGTTCATAACCTAGTGTCTATATCTGAGAAAAATTTGTCTTGATAAAAGTCAAACTTCATATAGAAAAAAAAAATATTATTTTTAATACAGGGTTTTTTATATGAAGTTTGACTTTTATCAAGACAAGTTTTTGTCAGGTTATAGACACTAGGTTATGAAAAGAATGAAAAGAGCTGTTAGCTTTTTTCTGAAAAAGTGCTAAAGGATAAAGTTTCGCCATTTCGGTAGCCAAAAAAGGTAAAAATAGCGTGAAAAGTGCTAAGTTGGCATCGCTGATAGCCTTAGTCTCTATTGCATTAACAATAAGTCCATTTTTAGACATTCAATCTTGCAACAAACCAACGGTGTAATTAAAGCCATTTTGCAAAACGGCTGAAAAATCCAAGCTACCTTTGAATAATAGCTAAAGAGAACGCTTACACATGCTACTGGATAATGTAAGAAACAAAATAAACAGCAAGGGCCCAAGCTCAGAACCTTGGGATACGCCATTAAAGACTTGAAGCAACCCCGAATTGCAGCCGTGACAGCACACATACTGCTTTCTATCTACAAAATAAGAGGATATCAATCCGCTGATATTGAAAATCCATGAACTTTGCACAGTTTATTAATCCTGTCAAAAGCTTTAGACAAGTCCACAGAGAGCAAAACACAATCACCACTTCCGGATATATTAGTCCTTATATTATCAGTAAGTCCAATTAGCAAAGAAGTTGCACCTCTATTGCATCTTAACACTGTCTGGCAATCATGCAATTGTTCCTTACTGTCAATATGTTTTACCAGCTGCATTTTAATAAGGTGTTTAACCATTTTGGACAAGAGTGGTAATATAGATATCGGTCTGAAATCATTAATGCCGTTAACTTTGCTATTTTTTTTAACTTTATTTATTGAATCTTCAAATATAATTGAACTAACAATAAGTATTCACATCTTAAAACTAAATTATACTTAATTAAGTCCAGCCAATTTCGGGCTCAAATTTATTTTCCGGCTGATGTTATCATTTCGGGTTCACCTCTCTGGGGTTTGGCCAAAAAATGTAATATCACGCCTTCTTAGTCGAATGTAGCCGCGGTCGTTTAGGATGTTACGAGCCAGCGGGTTAGGATGTGTTTCGAGCTTTTTTAAATATATTAATGCATGTTTCGCGATTTTTGCTTCAATCAATGGCACGTTTAAATCTTTGTGGATGTTCGAGTTTTTAATATACCAAGGCGCGCATGTAATCATTCTTAAAATTCTATTTTGCCGCCTTTGAATTTTTTCCAAGTTTGAAGCTGAGGCAGTGCCCCGTAACTGAATCCCATAACGCCATATTGGATTGAGGATCGAATTGTATAGCAAAAGTTTGCAATCTTATCTGAGAGTAGAGTTTCTGCCAATAAGCCAGTTAAGTTGGACTGCTTTCAATTTCATTTGTGTTAACTTTGATTCTATATGACTTTTCCATGTAAGGCGCCGATCAAGATGTATACCGACTTCAGAAACTTGAGGTATCATTTGATTATTTATGCGAATAGGGGAACATGAGTCCCTACGTAGTGTAAACGTTATGAGAGTGCATTTTTGTTCGTGAGTGCACTTTTATTCTCCACTTCTTCAACCAGTTTTTCAAATTAAATATGTGGTCTTGTAAATATCGCGATGCTATTTGGGGACTGTCGTGGATGCTTAGAAAAGCTGTATCATCAGCAAATGTCGATGTTTGGACTCGGTCACTAGTTGGCATATCCGAAGTACACAATAAATATAAAATAGGTCCCAATATACTACCTTGGGGTACTCCAGCGACAATAGACTGTGGTGAACTTAAAAAGTCTCCTTTCAGTATAAACTTTCGATTAGTTAAATAACTTTCTAACAAGTTATAGAAGTTTTTAGGCAAATTTAGCTTTAACTTATATATTAAGCCTTTATGCCATACTTTGTCGAACGCTTGAGACACGTCTATGAAAAGGGCTGAACAATATTTTTTTTCCTTAAAGGTCTTTTTGACTACATTTACTAATCTGTGTGTTTGTTCGATTGTACTGTGTTGTTTCCTGAATCCAAATTGATGATTCGGAATACATCCTATATCGCTTAGAATTGGGTTTAACTTAGAAATGAAAATCTTTTCGAATAGCTTTAACATGTTTGATAAAAGGCTCATGGGTCTGTATGATTCTACTTTTGTGTTTTCTTTTCCCGGCTTAGGAATCATAGTTATCAATGAAATCTTCCAATCTGATGGAAAGTACTCAAGACGACAAATGGCATTAAATATAAAGAGAATTATTTTTAGTGCAATACTAGGAAGCTCAATTAGCATCTTATTGCTCGTTTTATCAAAACCAGGCGCTTTCTTGGTGTTTAAATCAGTTATTGCCCTTTCAATATCACGAAGCTCAAACCTTAAGGTGACTGCAGGACTAGCATCGACAGGTGGCAACTCAGCTATATCAGTCGAGTCATTTGGAATAAACACGTTTTTTAAATGGTCTACAAATAGATTACCTTTTTCAGTATCATTTCTTGCCCAACCCCCACAAGAAGTTCGAAGGGAGGTTTGCGTATGACTGGTCGTTTTAAGTTTCTATATGCACGCCATAATGAATAATCTGATTGTAAAGTTGTGTCAAGATCCCTCAGGTAATTTTCCAGGGATGCTATTCTTCGACATTCCAGCAGCTTTTTAAGCGTTTTCGTGCACTCCTTTAGTCTATTTTTGAGCTGGGGAGATCTGTGTAACTGCCACTCTCTTCGGATTCTTCTTTTTTCAGTCAGGAGCCGTTCGACATCCGCAGAATAAATTTGGTTGTATCTAGTTTGTTGTCGGGTTGTTGTTGCATGTTGAGCGGCCAGCTTGAGGTTTTTTTTCAAATTGAGAAAGACACAGCTCTACATCTTCTGGTATTTTAGCGGTGCATTCTCCGAACAATGAGAACTAATATATTTTCTATAACTTAACCAATTTATGCGAGTGCTTGTTGTCCATATAGAAACAATATTGGGTGAATGATCTGAAGATAAATCTAGTGATGCTTCAACTTTAATCGTTTCTCTTGAAATGCCCTTAATTACACCAAAATCAATAACATCAGGTATTTTTTGTCGACCAGTAGGCCAATAAGTTGGTTGTCCACTCGAAACAACATTCATAGCCATTTTTGAAATTACGTCAAACAAAATGCGACCTTTTGTGGTAATTAGCCGTGATCCCCAAAACGTATGTTTGGCATTGTAATTGCCAGCTGCTAAGAAACAAGGACCTAGTGATTCGTAAAAATCGCTGTACTGGCACTCTGATATAGTAAATCTAGGAGGTTAATAAATCGATGAAATTACTAAGTTTTGATGAAATTCTTCAAGACAACTGTTTGTTGCTACCATCCTCACAAAAATCGCACAATAAATGGTGTTTAATTCGAGTCTTTATCTATATTGCAGGGGGTCCTTAGTATCATAAAATATATAGCCACTGATTTTAAACAGGCTGTTTGTCGTTAAATGAGTCTCTGAAATCAGCATGACATCAATTTGTTGATTCTTAAGGAAGTACTCAATTTCATTTTTATGTTGGCGTAAGCCGTTTGCGTTCCAGAAGCATATTTTTAAACAGTTCATGGTTTCTTAAGTACTGACTGCAATATCATGGATTGCATTTTTAACATTTCTTGCATCATATTTCCAATGGAGTTCATAAAATTGTTTAAAGACTGCACTAATGTATCAATTGTACCTTCAAGGCGACTGAAGTTAGCGGATGGGATTTGTTCTTTATTTTTCGTGTATAAATTGTTCTTGTTATTTGATGTTGGTGGTACATTAATAACTGGTGTACGATTTGTTTTTAAAATATCAGCATACGAAACGTGTTTTGCGTTGGGCTGGGCTAATTGAGGATAATTAGCATTTGGTGTATATTGTGGATGCTTTGGAAGGTTGTGTAACTTTTGAATTGAAGACCTCTTCACTATAGTATATACTGGACAACCTCTGTAGTTTGCGGTGTGATTTCCACCACAATTACTGCATTTTTTTGCATTTATGTCATCTTTAGTTTTATTGCACTGGGCTGTAACATGAAAGTAGAGATTTCATGAACTCAGGGCATACGGGTTCTTTACACTTTTCACACATAGTGAGTTCGTCTCAATTTTTATTATGATATCATGAGGGTTTCTTATGCTCAACTTTTAAAGGATAGTGTCCTATAGAATCTAGTCTAATTTATTAATAACATTAATCTTGTTTTCGATTTTTTAGATGGTTCAGAAATTATACTGGGTATACCTTGTTTTTTGTTCGTTTACCTACATATCTGTATTAGTGAGCTAGCCAATGAGGCTTTAAACTAAAGATTTTTTTTGCAATTTTTTATTTATTGTATCTTCAATATAATTGAACTATCAATAATTACTCATATCTTAAGTCTAAAAATATACTTGTTAAGTCCAACCAATGCTGGACAAAAAAAATTTATGTTTCACGGTTACTGTTATTTGCGGGTCGTCCCTCTGATGTACGGATGAGAGAGCAATGTCCCTCGTTCTTAGTGGAATGTAACCAGGTTCATTTAGTATGTTACGGGCCAGAGGATTCGGATGAGTTTCAAGCTTCTCTAAATACCTTATGGAAAGTTTCGCTATTTCTTCTTTAACTGATGGCACGTTTAGATCTTTATAGATGTTCAAGTTTTTTATATACCAAGGAGCAGATGTAATTATACGAAGAATCTTATTTTGGCGCCTTTGAATTTTTTCTACGTTGGTAGCTGAGGCAGTGTCCCATAATTGAATGCCATAACACCATATTGGTTTTAGAATTGACTTGTATAATAAAAGTTTGCAATCTAAAACTAGAGTAGAATTTCTGCCAATAAGCCAGTTTAGTTGGACTGCTTTCAACTTCATTTGTGTTAACTTTGTTTCTATGTGGCGTTTCCATGTAAGGCGCCGGGCAAGATGTATGCCGAGATATTTGACGTCTGAAAGCTGAGGTATCGTTTGGTTATTTATCCGAATAGGGGGGCAAGATTCTCTACGCAGTGTGAAAGTTATGTGAGTACATTATTGTTCATTAACTTTTTTTCTCCATTTCTTCAACCAATATTCTATTCGAGTTCACACATCGACATTTGCTGACGACACAGCAAATATCGATGTGTGAACTCGGTTACTAGTTGGCATGTCTGAAGTATACAATAAGTATAAAAAGGGCCCCAATATACTACCTTGGGGAACTCCGGCTTCGATTGGCTGGGGTGAGCTCAAAAAATCTCCTTCTTTCACAATAAACTTTCGTTCGGTTAAATAACTATCTAGCAGCTTATATAGGTTTACGGGCAAATTTAGTTTTAGCTTATATATTAGGCCTTCATGTCATACCTTATCGAATGATTGAGAAACGTCGATAAAAAGAGCAGAGCATTATTTTCTATCTTCAGAAGTCTTCTTAACAACATTGACTAACCTGTGAGTTTGTTCGATCGGACTATGTTTTTTCCTGAAGCCGATGGTTCGGAATACATCCTTTTGCGCTAAGAATTGAATAAAGCTTAGTTATTAACATCCTCTCAAAAAGCTTTGACATATTTGATAAAAGACTTATAGGTCTGTATGATTCAATTTTTGTGTGGTCTTTTCCTGGTTTAGGAATCATGGTAACCAAGGACATCTTCCACTCTGTGGGAAAGTACTCAAGACATAAAATGGCATTAAAAATAAAAAGAACGATTCTGCGAGCTAGGGCAAATAACATATTGTTACTGGTTTTATTAACGCCAGGGGCTTTTTTGGTGTTTAAATCCGTTATTGCATTTTTAATATCACATAATTCAAATCTTATCGGTACTGCAGCACTAGCCTCGACAATTGTCAACTCAACTATATCAATCGATATATTTGGGGTAAAAACCCCTTTCAAATGTCCAGCAAATAAATTTCCTTTTTCGGTATCACTCCCTGCCCAGCATCTAGATGTAGTTCGCAAGGGAAGCTTGCGTAAGACTGGCCTTTTAAGGTTTCTACAAGCACGCCATAATGAATAATCTGATTGAGGAGTTCCTTCTAGGTCTCCCAAATGGTTTTTAGGGATGCTAGTCTTCGAGATTCCAGCATGTCTCTTAGCCGGTTCGTGCATTCTTTAAGTCTGCTTTTGAGTTGAGGAGATCTCTGTGATTGCCATTCTTTACGAATTTTTTCTTTTTTCAGCCAAGAGCCGTTCGATATCTGCAGAATAAATTTGATTGTATCTAGCTAATTGTCGGGTTATTGTTGAATGTTGGGCAGCTGATTTGAGGTTTTGGCCAAAATCAATAAGACTGCGCTCTACGTCTTCAGGTGTTCGTAGCGGGATGTTTTCCGAACAATGAGTACTAAGATACTTTCTATATTTCAACCAATTAATGCTTCTGCTAGTCGTTCGTGATATGATGTTTTGTTTGTCCCATATATAGACGATAGTGGGTGAATGATCTGAGGATAATTCAAGAGACGCTTCAGCTTTAATCATATCCGTCGGAATACCCTTAATGACGCCAAAATCAATAACATCAGGTATTTTTTTTTTTTCGATCAGTAGACCAATAGGTGGGTTGTCCACTCGATATCACATTCAGACGCATTTTTGAAATTGTGTCAAACAAAACACGACCTTTTGGTGTTATTAGGCGTGATCCCCAAAACGTATGTTTAGCGTTGTAGTCGCCTGACTCTATGAAACAGAGACCTAGAGATTTGTAGAAGTCGCTATACTGACTTTCCGATATTTGAAATCTAGGAGGTGAATAAATCGAAGAAATAACTAAGCTTTGATGAAATTCTTCAAGACAGATATTTGTTGCTTGAAGGTAATTCTCACAAAAATCACGCAGTAAATAATGTTTGATTCGGGCCTTAATAAGAATTGCCGAGCCTCCACATGCTCTTCCACGGGGTCCTTAGTATCATATAAAATATAGCCATTGATTTAAAAAAAGCTATTTGTTGTTAAGTGTGTCTCAGAAATCAGCATGACATCAATTTGTTGATTATTAAGAAAGTACTCGAGTTCATTTTTGTGTTGGCGTAAGCCGTTTGCGTTCCAGAAACATATTTTTAAACAGTTCATGGTTTGTTTAGTACCGCCTGCAACATCATAGAGTACATGCGTACCATTTCTTGCATCATGCTGCTCATAGAGCTCATAAAACCGTTTAACGAATGCACCAATGTCTCGATGCTTTCTTCGAGACTAAAAAATAAAAATCTTTTTTCTTTATCATAGTTAAAAAAAAAATATGCAAGAATTCGAAATTTACATATATATTGCAGAATTGAAATGCAATCCTGTGATAAAACTTTCTGCTAATTCCCTTAAAATAATTTAATTAAAAGAAAAAACTAAATGTACACATTCATATATGCCAATGTCCCTGAAGAGGTTAATATTTTGTTTATGACACAAGGGTTTTTTTTTACACAAACAAAATGCCTGTGGTGTAGTTGTCTTTAAGAAAAAGCAAATGCGTTATATCATAGCTTTTTTTCAATTTCAACAAAAAATTTTGTAATTTGGTTGTTGGATTTAACAAACAAGCTATTATTTTTTAAACTTGAACTTTTGCAATACCGTTTGCTTGAAACACCGAAGTCCGCTTATGTATAGTCTTGTAGCACTTCCTTAATTTTTTTAAAATTGTATCTATTTTTATTTAAATTCCACACAATAAACAATTAAAAAAATTTTAAAGTTAATTTCAAAATTATTTTTGTTTTTATTGAATTTTTTGACATTTCTAAATTAAACAGATGATGAGAATTTTCGCCCGTGCAATTTACTGTTTAAATTCGCCTTGCTTATGCTTTTTTAAACAATATAACAAGGTGAATTTATATCAGGAATTTGGTTTGTTTACGTTTTTTGGAGGCAGGTTCTGTCAAAATTTGTTTATTTAGAATCAATATTGAAAACAAAAACAAAATTGAAACGAAAAAAAAATTATTTAAAAAAGGCGTTACATATGAATGTATGTTGATTTTTTATTTAAATTTTTTAATAACACATACATCAATTTTCACCACATTTTAAAAATTTAAATGAGCTGCGGTGGGTCCAGATTCTTTTTTATGCTTTTATTTTAATTGCTTTTTATTTTTTTCTTCGTTTTTTCTTTTAGTAAAAATAAACAAAACACATTAGGTTTGTTCTTTAATTAAAAATAGTTAATAAATTTACTTTTTGTTGTTTGCTAGTCATGCAGCCAGCAGCTCTAGAAACATTGTAGGTCGTTTTAACATCTTTCAGGGATCTTTACACATAAGATTAATAAGCCCTTAAATTATTATTGTGTAAAAAATAATTCAATGCAATATTTTTCATAGATGCTGGAAGTTTCTGCTTCGAAAGTAAGAGAACACAGCTATTTTTTTACATTTTTCTTTGATATTAATTAAGGCGAATTAATTTATTTTGACAGAGGCAGCCGACCAAACAAAAATACATGTTGTATTTTATTGTTGAACTTGTTGTCGTCTCGCTTTCACCTGATAAATAGATTCGCCTTGCAATATAATAAGGAACAAGGCACATTCATCAGGTAACCTCACTACGAAGGGGAAATATTAAGGCGAAAAATTTTAAATTGTTTTTATATGTAGGTAGTTTGATAGTTTAACTTCCATTTAAGGGGAAAAATTGTAAGTTAAACTTTCAAAATATAAAAAAAATTGATTATTTACGCCTTAATATTTCCCCTCAGTAGTGAGGCTACCTGATTAATATGCCTTGATGCAAAGTATATCTATATAAAGTACATGCAAGTCCACAGCTGTGAATATTTATTATTGTTCTGAAATGTCAAAATTTGTTTTCATTTTTAAAGCGCCTTTGTGTTTGTTTTTATTTCAATTTATATACCAGTTTCAATACATTTAATATACACATTTTTTTGCAAATTATATTATTATATTTAAAGAAAAAGGAGAAAAAACGTAAAAAATAAAAATAAAAAAACATAATCTTAGTGTGAAATAAATTATTATTTTAAAATTTTATTTATTAAAATGTGTTGCAAAGAAAATGTAAACAAATTTTGACATAAGAGGGTAAAAAACACGTATAAAAGGGCTATCAGTTTTACCTAGTATTCAATTCACCTTGGTAGTGAGGTTCACTGATGAATGTGCCTTGGTGCCTTGCAAGGCAAATTCTTGACGGTCAAAATTATATTCGCCTTATTCCTAATTTGTTTTGTGATTTATGATTTTTTTTTAAGAAATAAACAAAACAAAAAGTGAAAAAAATAGTTAAATTTAAATTATTTTTTTGAAATAGTGTTTGTACCGATCAAATTTTAAGAAAACTTCGGCCACAGGACATTGCACTTTTCTGCCCGTCTCTCTTTGTATCATTTAATGTTCTAAACAATTTTTCAATTGTTCTAAAAAAAAATTTTTTGTTTTGTTTTCCGTTTGTTTTAACCTCTTCAGGGACGAATTTTTTTAAGTGAAAAAACATTGATTTTATTTTTCATTCAATTACTAGTTGTTTACCTTATATTTATAACAATTCAGTAATATAAGATAAAATTAAAAATAGTAACTTTTACTAAAAAAGATAATGTCGACATATGTAACCATTTAACGTTGAGTTCTATGAATGGAAAGATTTGAAGCACTCAGGGCATACGAGTTCTTTACACTTTTCACACATGTAGTGAGTTCGTCTCGTACAGTTTTTATCATGACATCGTGGGGATTTTTTATGCTCAACTTTTAAAGGATAGTGTCCTAAGAATCTAGTCTAATTTCTGGAATAACTTTAATCTTGTTTTTGACTTTTTAGATGGTTCAGAAATTTTAAAGCGTATACCTTGTTTTTTGTTACGTTTACCTATCTGTATTAGGGAGCTGGCCAATGAGGCTTTAAACTCAAGAAGAGACATCCTTTTTTCTTTATCATAGTTAAAAAGAATGCAGGAAATCGAAATTGATATATTGCGAAATTGGAATGCAATTCTGTAATAAAGCTTTCTGCTAATTCCTCTTAAAAAATTTAACAAAAGCTAAGTGTACAAATATGTGCCAATGACCCTGAAAAGGTTTACATTTTGTTTATGACAAAGAAGCTATTTTTTACACAAACAAAATGCCTGTGGTTGTAGTTCAATGTATATTTATTTTACTAGGTAGTGGCGTCCCTACAACAAATACAACAACACAAGAACAGCATTTTGTTGTTGCTTTGTAGTTCGAAATGTCAAAAAACATAGAAGAAAATTGAGAAGGCGTGTATGTGTTTTATAGCTTTCTCACTTCTACACCATAAAATTTCTGAACACATACAACTTTTGACATTTCGAACTACTAAATCAGCTGGGCGGACGACACTACCTAGTAAGATAAATATACCTTGTTGTAGTTGGTGTACTAATGAGTCTACCTAGTTAATATGCCTCGGTGCCTTGTATACAATTTTGTTCAATTGACAATGCAATAATTTTCCACTGCCTAAAATGCGTATTTTCTCTTCTATTTCAGCTAAAAGCAGTTCAATTAAACCATGAGCTTAATGTTATAGTAACCGCCGAAGTTAAATTTGATACAGATCTACCAGAGTTTCGTACAACAGGCGGTGTAAATGTTGGTGTCAAAAAGAATGAGTAAATATTTTATAGATTATTTATAAAATGAAATCTTAAATGTGCTTCTTTTAGATATTTTGTTCAACCAGTTATGTGGGTAAAGGCCTTGGATATTGTAATGGATCGTTTGGTAATGGAAGGTGCTGATTTAAGTACTGTGGTGGCTGTGGGAGGTTCCGCACAACAGCATGGATCTTTGTATTGGTCACGCCATGGCATACAAACATTAAAAAATCTCGATCCAAACAAATTTCTGCATTTACAAGTGGACGATTCAGCATTTGTATTGACTCGTACGCCTATATGGATGGACGGTTCCGCGGAGAACCAGTGCATCGAAATGGAAACAGCAATAGGAGGTCGTTGCGAAATCGTTAGTTTGACGGGTAGCAAATGCTATCCACGATTTACCGGACCTCAGATACGAAAAGTGTATCAACAACGAACCCATGTCTACGAAGACTCAAAACGCATTTCGTTAGTTAGTAGTTTTTTAGCCTCAATATTTTTGGGCGATGTAGCACCAATTGATTATGCAGATGCTTCTGGAATGAATTTGTTTGATATTAATACAAAAACTTGGTCGAAAGCATGCCTGAATGCTTGCGCCCCTGATTTGGAAGAACGTCTAGGTACACCCGTGAAAACGAATTCCATTATTGGAAATATATGTGATTTTTTTGTTCAACGGTTTAGTATGCCAGAAACTTGCAAAGTGTCGGCTTTTACGGGTGACAATCCATCTGCTTTATCTGGCATGCTAGTGGAAAAAGGTTGCCTTGTAATGTCATTGGGCACCAGTGACACATTAATGATGAATTTGGAAAAACCTGCTCTCTTAGAGGAGGGTCATGTTTTGTGCCATCCCACCGATGAGGACCAGTTTATGGGTCTTTTATGGTATGTCATCTTCTGCGTACATTATAAAAACTTATATTTTATTTGTTTGTAGTAATTTCTCACAGTTTTCGAAATGGTTCCTTAGTAAGAGACGCTGTTAAACGTTCGGATGCTCAAAATAGTTGGCAAATATTTAATGAACTACTGGATTCTACACCGCGTGGCAATTACGGCAACATGGCTATACATTTTCATACAATGGAGATAATACCTTGTGCCAAAGGCATATTGCGTTGGAATAAAACTCATACATCAGCTTCATCAGACGCTGCGAGAGGAATTAGCAAGTATGTAGTATTAAATTTAAATTCTCCATGAAAAAGAAGCTTTAGTAGACTTTGATGTTCATCTAAAGATTTACATCGCCCGAAACCGAAATAAGAGCGTTGATCGAAGGCCAAATGTTGCATCGAAAAGCTGTTGCTACAGATATGGGCTTTCATTTCGGAGATGAAACTAAAATTATTGCCACTGGAGGAGCATCTATTAATAAATCCATATTGCAAGTTATAGCTGATGTTTTTAACGCTCCAGTTTATATCCAGGTTTGTAAATTTATTTATTTATTTTTATTTTAAACGTTCTCAATGTTATTCGAAGATAATATTAATTTCATTTCATTTCGACTTCAGAAAGCCAGTGAAGCAGCTTTGCAAGGTGCAGCGTATCGTGCGAAGTATGCAAAATATTTAGATGACGTGCCTCGTGCTTGTGGAGAAGCGATTGAGAAAGGAAAACATACAAATTATAAGGACAATGTGGGCGTTTTAAGATATTATGACTTTATAATACCTTATCTTCCGAATCACTTAGAACGTGTGTGTGAACCAAGTAAAGATAGTGACGAAATTTATACTCCAATGTTGGAACGCTATCGTCAAATGGCCAATATACTACAATCTCCCAAATAATATTATTTCGTTTAAAACTCTAAACAATTTACCTCGTGTAAGTAGTAATTACACGAGTGTAGAATAATTTATTTCATAAGAGAATTCATTATAATCTTACATTTTATCAAAAAAAAAAAAAAAAAAAATACACATTCCTTGTTCTTGTGTCTATAAATTTTTGTTAAACTTGCATTGCGTACCTATTATATGATGATTATACATAATACGATTGTTTGGTTTGTTTTATTTTTTGTCGATTTTTTTCATTTTATTGAAAAAATTGCAATTGAATATTTTCGAAGTAAAATAAAGATATTTTTTTATATTTTCATCTGGTATTTTTTCATTTATCAAATTTTTACGATTATTTTTTACGTCCACCACGTTCTTTAATCTGCAAGTGAACAGTAGCACCACTAAGCAGATTATAAAAGGCCATTGAATTGCTGTCCTTGAAAAACATTCCCTGAAACGAAATCAAAAATTAAGATTTTAAATAGTTCGTTTTCAAAAAGTATAAAAATTGAGAAAACAACATTGCAAGAAGAGACTACTATTGACCAAATTAACTATAGCTATGTTAATATCGATATGAAGATTATCATTAATAAATATCGCCTCATTTATAACAAATAGCAAGTATGTACATTAGGCTGGAACGTTGGTATAAGTAAAAAAATATTTTTTTGTATTACCTTTTCTAATAGTGATTAAAATTTGTCTTTTTTATGTGAGAAGTTATTTTGCAAAGTTTTATTCTGATAGAACCACATCTTGAAAACTATGACGGCAATATAATAAGAATAAGCCCAAGGAATGTGAATTGGCTGCTTGAAGCAGTAATCAAACCAATATTATTTTATGGGGCAACTGTTTGGTGGAAAGCTCTGGATATTAGGACTACTATAGAGAGGGTGCTGCGTTCTATGGCGTATCTGCTTTCTCTTTTCTGATTGTTTTCTTTCCTTCTTTAATAATCTGCCTGCCTAACCTAACATCTTGAGGTGCCACAGAAGCTCAACGTCAGTTCCCAAATAGTAATGGTATTGGCAACCGTGTTTTTCTGGTTGCTTTGAAGATATTTCAATTGAAAAAGGCTGTTAAACAGAAAAGTAAGAATTTTAATATATTTTTTGCCTGTAGATTATAAAATGGTAAAAATCACCACCAGACAATTTAAGCAAAAAATACAAATTAAAAATAACCAACACATTGCTCGTGGAGGCCGAGGATTTGGTGACACAAAAAATGCACTGTTAAAAATGGAAAGAAATTTACAAAAAAAAAAATAGTTGCGGACCACCATCAAGTTCAGCAGAAGAATGGCAGAGGGCAAAATAGCTTAAATAAAAGAGCTTAGCATTTCAAAAAATTTATGTATTTTTATATGAATTTTATTTGAACTATTTTTGAATTAATAAATTAATTTTTGAGTCTTAAGTTCTTAATTATAAAGAGATAAAGAAAAATTAGATACCAGCAAAGCAGAATGAATTTTCTAGACAGCTACGTCCGTCATCAGGGGGGTTACTGCGTAATTCGATTCGAAAGCTAAAATTTTTCGAAAGCAATTTCCGAATCGAAAGCTTAATAGTACTGCGTAACTCGTTCGAAACGATGACAGAGTTGTATCGTTAAACAAATGGGAAATTATGTTGAAAAGTTGGTAGCACTGCAACTTAATTGTCAAACTTGGTAAAAATAAACCAAAACAAAAAGCAGTTAAAAAAGAAAGTTTAAATATTATACTTTTCTAATTATTTTTTATTGTAATAATAATGGATTGTGTTTTGTTGTGGAATAAAATTCGAATCAAACAAAGTTTTGTTTGATATTAGATAAGTATTAACTAAAAACGATGTTGGGAGAAAACAAATAAACAAAAAGTAGCTTTCATTGCTAACCGAAGGTTGGCTGAAGCAACAACAAATTAAATTTAATCCCAGAAAGAGTTCAAATCAAAATAGTAAGTGTCCCATCAAATATCATTAATCTTAATGATAAAAGGCAAGAGACCATATATATTTTCTACATTATATTAACAAAATGTATCATTTAGTTTTGTAAAAAACTTCTTTCAGTAAGGATTCAAATACGTATATACTTAATAGCATAGAAAGTGAATTAAAAAGGTCACAAAGAACCGCTGCTATTAACCTACGTTAAATGAGGCAGCCACTCTACAATTGCTGCCTCATATTAATTGATTTATTCCTAGGATCTGGAACATTAGGATGCCAACTCTGAATGCTTACACATGAATTGAACCATTTCTTCATACAGTTTTTTATAAGATTTTTTCTGAATATTCCTTTAAATAACAATTATTTAGGCTTAAGTTCTTTATAATTAAGAAATAAGGAAATAATAAATACCAACAGAATGTAATGCATAATAAAAAACTTAACCCTGAATAATTATTAATAAAAAATAGTTTAAATTAAATTTACATTAAACATTAAAATAATTGTATTAAAACCAACATTATTAAGTTTAATTTATGTATTATTCCCTTTTATTTATTTTGAAACGTTAAAATACTTGCATTTGTACTTTTCTTTCAATTTGTCACTAGCAAAATAGCTTTCGAACAATTTCCTAATGGTTTTTGCGTAACTGATGCTTATTTTCGTACTACAGAGTTGACCTTTCGAAAGGGATTTTTGTTTTGCGTAACACAGAGTTGTTCTTCAGATAGGGATTTTTATTTTTCGTTAGGGCAAAAATTCTTCTGCACTTTCGTAACAATTTATACGAAAATCGTAATACACAGTACGAATAGTTCGAACTCGTACATTTTTTCTTTCGAATCGAATTACGCAGTAACCCCCCAGTACTCTTTGTATCAATCTACCCGATAGTTTCAATTGTTATTAATTTTCTATTTAAACAAACTTATCAAAGAAATAGAATCTGAGAAATTTTACATTATATTTCATAAAAGATAGAGCTTTTTGAAATTGTTTTACACTTGTAAACTCTATTTATTTTTCATATTATTAATTTATTAATTCAAAAATAGTTCAAATAAAATTCATATAATTTCACAGAGCGGGCACGGCTTTGACATTGTTAACTTCAACACTATTGTGTTAATAATCAAAATGTACATTTGTAAAATAAAAAATATCTAATTGTTGTTAAATGCTAACCAAAGAATAGCTAATAGCAAGACAGATATATACCATTTTTCAAATAAAAGAAAATATATAAATAGAATAAAAATAAAGAAAAATGTTTGCTTGGTAGTATAATATGAAAAATAAATAGAGTTTACAAGTGTAACACAATTTCAAAAAGCTCTATCTTCTATGAAATATAATGTAAAATTAAAATTTCTCAGATTCTATTTCTTTGATAAGTTTGTTTAAATAGAAAATTAATAACAATTGAAACTACCGGGTATATTGATATAAAGAGTACTGATGACGGACGTAGCTGTCTAGAAAATGCATTCTGCTTTGCTGGTATCTAATTTTTCTTTATCTCTTTATAATTAAGAACTTAAGCCTAAATAATTAATTTATTTATGTATTTTTCCTTGATTGATTTTTATTTTATTTTTTATCACACTGTATGCTAATTTTATTTCACTTATTTCTCTATTCTTACTTCTTTTTTATTTCTTTTTATTTTATATTTTAACACTTTATGTATTTTAAAACTGACTTTCTACCACTTTGCTATTTATTGTATGCTTGTTTACATTTATTATCAAATGCCGATCTCTCGAAATAACGATTTCGGTAACTTCTTAACAACTGAAAAAAGTTGCCTTGCATAATATGAATTTTTTCTTTGTTTTTTTTGCTCACTTGCAACGCAACTGAAGTTCGGTTGCCATCCATAAGTCCCCTTTTACAATAGACAATAGGCAAGGGGTTGAAGAGGTAGAGTGTGTATTTCATGACTATCGTATGACATTTTTTGGTTTCTTTTTGAATTTTTCTTTGTTGCTTTATGTTTCTCAAGTTGAAGTCTGCTTGCTTACAATTTCTCAATAAAGTACATATACCAGAGATTTTCAAACACACAGACACACACATTTAAAGTAAATAAATCTGAAAATAGAATGTGCAAAAATCTGTCTGTCTTCTTTATGTCCAATTTAAAAGGTTTAAGACAGAGCAAAAGAGAATTTAAAAAAGATCTGCCCTGTTTCTGTCTATTGTAAAAGCGGTGTAATCGACTTATGAAACTACGCCTAAAATAATGCAGACATTTATTGTCCAAACCTTTGTTGTCCTTCGTTATTTTATTACCTTTATTTTTTCATGTTTTAATACCTAAGTGAGGTATTAAAACATAAAAAATATATATTTTTAATTTACTATTTTTCTTTGTTTAGAAGATTTGATATTGTAATGATTTTTCTTTGACTAAAACTTATTTTATGTACTCCAATCGTGTTCAAACTATACAACTGACTTAACAATAGCAAATGACAACTTTTTAACACTATTACATGTCATTATTAAATATTTTTCCGTTCCACCCTAATGTACATTTATAAATTCCTTAAAGTTCTATACTATAGTTTACCTCATATGATATTTTCTGCTTAGCTGGTGGCATTCCAGTTTCCTCCTGTATTTTACTCTTGAGCAATGACACCGGTTCGGTAAGAGCTAGTGAAACAGCTATTGTTTGACCATTCAATTTCCATTCAGATTTATCCAGCACATTTGGAATTTGTACTTGAATAGTGATGGGACTCTAAAGATAAATTAAAATAATGTTATAAATTCCAACAAGTCAAAGATTTAAAACAAAATAAAACCTTGTGCATTGCAATAAATTCAGATTCGGGTACTAAATTATCTTCGGATCGTAGTTTCTTATTGGGTGGTTCATCATCAACAGGCATTATTTGAGGTATTGGAATAATACCTTGTTCAAGTACGGGCGGTGCTGGTGATATTGGCGGTGGCCCGCCAGCAGGAGATGGTAAGGGAGCCATGTAACCGGGTACAGGAAAAGGTGGTGCTACATTTATGATATAAATTGTACACGTTTTACAATTTTAAAAGTTATGTGACAATAATATTAATATTAACTTACGCATTATAGGTGGTGGTCTCATTTGCATCATCATAACAGGAGGTTGAGGCGGCATTGCGTGTTGCTGTTGTGATTGCGGATGGTGTTGTTGGGGCTGATGATGATGATGTTGCGGCTGTTGGTGTGGTTGATGTTGAACATGAGCTATCTTATTCACATTTGTATGATGTTGACTAGCACTAATTGGCTTACCACCAACTGGTTTGGGTCCAATCTTTTCCTTTTCTTCGTCAGGCAAAAGTCCTTTTACCTTTAAAATTGAAAATTAAAATTTTGCTTTATAAGCTAAATGCGAGCTAAAAATATTCATTATTTACCTTATGAATTTGATGGATTTGATCTTCTAATGTAATGTTTGCTCGTGCTGCCCGAGTAGCGGCTTCAACACTAGATGTATGCCCATCCCATGTAACACGATCGTCTTTCTTGGTTTCTTCTTCGCCCAATTTCTTACCAATTACTGTTTCCTCATCGCCCACACCAAAGATATCCGTACGACGTTCGGCCAATTGCTTCAAGCTTGCCTCAATAGCAGTTCCGGCCGCATAAACATTTTCTTGATTGATTTTCTCTACGGTGTGTTTGTCACGTTGTTCTACCCAGCGTGGATCCAAGAGTCCAATGCGCATGTGCTCAGCCACCTTGGAGGCTGGAATCTTTTCACCTGTAATTGGTGATATAAGAAATTCATCAGCTGTAGCCGGTTTGGGTGGCTTAATCTGAGCTGCTTTTGGATCGTATTTTTTAACCACAACTTTGTCATGTGTGGGTGGCATAAGCGGAGCAACTGGTGGCTGCATTTTGTTGATCGCCGGTGATTCTTCATCACTAGAGGCTTCATCCATATCTTGCACTTGAATATTGTCCTTTTTAGAAGACTGAGTTTGATAAGAAACATCTTTCATATGAATACCAATGCGATTTTCCATTTGTGATAATTTAACTGCGCCGCCGGTAATGGGTGAATCTTGACTGTCTTCATCATCTGATTCAATTTGCATTTCAATATCTCCATCATCTTCTTGCAATCGCTCCTCCATTAAAACGCGAGCACCAACTTCCTCTGGTGTAGTTGGAGGCGGAAAGTTTCCCGTTTCAAACGGTTGATAATCAACCGTTTCAACTACAACAAAGTCGTGCCAGTCGATTTGAGCATAAGCGACTTTGTAAGAGTAAACAAATAGAGAATTTATGTTATTTTATTTAAACATACATACATATGTTTTTTAATTGTCGATTATATATTATTACAATCGCCGCCGTGTAATCAGATACATATGTGCTTAATTATATTCAATACGACAGTACATTAAAACTCTGACATTTATAAAAATAAAATTACCTCTTCAAGACAAAATTTATCATCTCAAAACAAATAAATTTATTTGCTCAATTGTCAGGGCTGTGGCAGAATCCAAGTCGGATTTGCATACCAAATCGGTTTATGTTCGATGTTCGAATCAGCTGTTGTTAAGCACTTGTACATTTGTTTACAATTTTAATGTTAATTTTTTTAACAAGATAATTGTTTTCGTTTAAATATTATTATTTACGGCCCTTTTCACAATGTATGATTAAAAATTAACATGAACATTAACCGCAAGTTAAATCAAATTGAATTTCACAATGTATAATTAATTTTTAATTGCCACCATTTAACAAAAAAGTGTCTGTTAAATATAACCGAAGAAAATTTTCCGGTTAGTATTTTAATTGTCAGATTTTGTTCAATAAAAAAACTTATTTGAACTTTAATTTTAACAAAAATATTTTCCAAATACATACAGTGGATAAATAAAGTTTAGGCACAACATGGTTTTTAAAAGTGTTTCGCCAGTAACTTTGCATCTGCATAACTTGATAAAATTATTTTTATGCTATTTTCAAGATTGATAGGTTTATCGACCATTTAACACGAAAAATAATTCATATTTTATTATTTCTAATATACAATGGCTTTTAAACTAAAAAATAAGGTAAGTCTATGTAAAAAAAGTTTAGGCACACATGTGAAAATTTTCAGAATATTCGGGGTTTTTGCATGTCTAGTATTTGTTTGAACCTCCTTTAGCTTGGATAATTACTTCTAAACGTCTACTCATACTTCTTACTAGGTTAGATGTTTCATCAGGAGTAATTTTTCCCATTCTAAGCGAAGATCCGCTTTAAGTGATTCTTTGGATGTAATGTGATGTTTCCGTATTTTTTTCTCTAGTAAGTGCCAAATATGCTCTATAGGATTCGTGTCTGGCGATTTCGGAGGGGTTTTTAACTGTTTGCAGTGGTATATATAAGCCATTCCTGCACAAGATATGAAGAATGTTTTGGGTCATTATCTTGTTGAAACAAGAATTTCCCATTTAAGCCCAGCTTCGCAACACTTGGAGATAAGTTTTCTTTTAAAATATTTAAATAAGAGTGATTGTTCATTTTGTCGTCTATAAAGACAAGATTTCCCACTCCAGATGCCGCCATACATCCTCAAACCATAACATTGCCACCACCGTGCTTTACAGTCTTAATAATATTATTTTCTTGAAGCTCTTTGTTTGCTTTTCGCCAATTTTTTTGTGGACCATCTGAACCAAAAATGTTAAACTTCGATTCATCACTAAATATCACACTGTTCCAGAAGGCTTCAGGCTGATTAATGTGGAGTTTTGCGAACTCTAACCACTTTTTCTTGTTTATGTCTGAAAGACAAGGTTTGCGACGGGGAACTCTTCCATGATATCCAGCTCTGTGCAGCGTATTTTTTAATGTTTGTGGATTAAGGTCTTCACCAAAACTTTTCTTCATTTCCCGACACAATTCTACAGCTGAAATCTTTGGATTTTGAGCCACTGCAGCAACAATGATACGCTCCAGACGAGATGAAAATTTTTTTGGACGTCCACTTCTCGCTCTAATTTGTTGGTTTTTTCATAATGTTTTATGATGTTTCTTACACTGGTATAGGGCCTCTGTACAATCACACTAATTTCGCGATAGGATTTTCCCTGTGCATGAAGGTTTATTATAATTTTACGGACATCTACGGAAATTTCTAAACGATTGCTCATTTTGCTGTTTTCGTCACGAATTAAATACCAAGAATATTTATTACATTTAAAACTCTCGCCTACTGAGGATTTAACATGTGCATAAACATGACTTGAAATAAAAAAGTGAAAATATACCGTTATACAAGGGATTAAAGGGCATTAATACAGTAAGTGCCTAAACTTTTTTTTAAATAGACATAGCTTGTTTTTTAGTTTTTAAAGCGTTGTATATTAGAAACAATAAGATATAAATTATTTTTTGTTCTAAATGGTCAATATAACTCTCAATCTTTAAAACGATATCAAAATTATTTTATTAAGTGATCCAAAGTTATTAACAGAACACTCTTGAAAATCATGATGTGCCTAAACTTTATTGATCCACTGTATAATATGTACATACATTTTATCATTTTATTATATGGAAATCTGCAATATGAATAACACGTTTAATCTTGCATGGGAAACTGTGACACAGGCAGCATTGCGTAAGTATCATAATCCCACGACAGCTCCATCATTGGCTTAGATGTGGTCGAACGAAAGGTGGTTTTCAGCACAGAGTTCTCTTTGGTTTTCAGTATGTTACATATACAGCGCCGGGTGCAAACAAAATTTTGTTAACCAAAACGGACCAATAGGCTAACTGGCGTCAGTTCTTCATGTTTTGACATCGAACGTGATCCAAAAAACATTGCTAAACCAAATGGGATCTGTGAGTGTGCATCTGTTACTTTCACTATTATCATGAAAGCGGGTAACGTTCGCCAGAGTCTTGAGAGATTGGTCATACCTGTTCCGAAGGGTATGGACGAAACCGCTGTCAAAGCACCCATAACGACCCAAAAACGACATGATGAAAAGTGCACGAAAATATTTAAATAAAATAATTGCGCAGGCCACAAAAACACAAGTATTTCTATTACCATGCTCAGTGTGTACAATTTGATCAGCAACGGATTTAAAGGTGTTTCTAAAAACTGAGGAGTTTATAGAGCGTAAATGAGCAATTGTTATGAAAGACCAGCTTCATACACTGCTAGTGAAACTTACTTTGTTAAATGATATTTAACCATTCGATATGCAATTAATTTACAAAGAATTTTATATTTTTATCTTATCCCACAGTTTAATGATCAAAATTGTGATATTTTCTTTCTATTCTTTTATTGTAAGGCTTCTAATATTGTTTAATTTATATTGTTTTAATTATATTGTAATTATTATAATATTAAAAGTTTGCATAATTATCTGCAAAGATATACATATATATGTATATAAAATAAAGTTTTCATTAGTCCCGTTCCACACTTCCAATTTTTGTTTCTGAAACATTTTTTATATTCTCTTTTGAAGTTGCATTCGTGTCCATACTTTTAAAATTGTGTTTCTGAGGACTGTATACTTTTATACAGTCATTCTCATGACGGAAAGAGCAAACAACAACAAAAAGAGAGAGTCGCAGGTGAGTTTCAAGTACATGAAACATTTTATCGCAGCCATTTTTATTTCCTCCCCCAACAACAAATACATGTGTTGCAGAAACAAAAATTGCAAGTGTGGAACGGGACTTATTAAACAAAACGGAGGGCATATTTTAATTCAGGGCCGCAAATATCCTAATAGGCAACATTCAGTTCATTAAGTTCATAATCGTGTTATTTGATTTCATACAAACGCAGTGTATATTTGAATTTTGCTTTTTGATTTAAATAAAACTAAATTTTTTAAATTCAATCTTGTTAGATGTCAACAAAATATATGTATTTAATTAATATTAAACATACTTGTTGTATACTTGTTTAAAAAATACTTTATTTAATAATATCAAATATGCAATGAAATTTTAATAATTTAATTATGTAAATTTTTCTCAATAAACTTTTAGTACTTTCCATACTTTTGTACAAAACACAAGTTGTTGTTTTTATAATTCAAGTAAAGTTCCAATAGGTTATGGGCCCAGCACCCTTTGTGATATAATTAAAAAAAAGGAACTGATAAAATGGAGAATAAAGCTGTGTTTCAACTTCTCAATAATATAAACTATTTTACATGGAAGTTCAAGATGCAGATGTATCTCATACAATTGGATTTGTGGGATGTTATTGAAAAGCCGACTCCAGAAGTACAAAATGAAGAATTTCGAAAGAAAAACCAAAAAGCAATAGCCGCAATCGCTATGTGTGTGGAAAGTTCTCAAATACATTTAATAAGAAATATCGGGTCAGCAAAAGAAATGTGGATGAAATTGCAAAAAGCTCATGAACGTAAAACTATGACATCAAAATTGCATTTGCTGCGTAAGTTATATGACAAACGTATGTCTGAAGGTGAAAATATGCAACAACACCTGGATTGCCTCAACGTGATGCGAGCTCAATTATTGGATCGTGGTGAGGAAATTAAGGACAGTTCTATGGTAGCTATAATGCTGAATAGTTTGCCAAGAACTTATTCTGCCTTGGTGACTTCCATTGAAGGACAACCAGAAGAATCCATTTCTTTAGAATATGTAATGGAAAAGTTATTGGATGAATCTGAAAGGCGTGGTGAAGGTAATGGTATTGAAGGTGAGAATAATAGCGCTTTAAAGGGTCAGCTATTTAAAAAGAAGAAGCCAATTAAGTGTTTTTATTGTAATAAATTGGGACATTTAAAAAAGGATTGTTTCAAGTGGAAGAAACAGAATGCAGCAATTTCAGAAGGTTTTCATAAAAATGGTGAAGTTTGTTTGCAAGTTGCTCATGATCGTGGATGGGTTATTGATTCAGGTGCATCAATACATATGACAAGTAATCGAAAATTTTTCAGCAGTCTTGAAAAATCGACAAGTAAGGTGTTTATAGCTGATGGCAAGTCTTTGGATGCAGTGGGCATTGGAAATGGGTATATAAATGGTAAATATAACAAAATATTTCTTCAAAATGTTCTTTATGTTCCTGACCTGAATGGAAGCCTTTTATCTGTGAAAGAAATTGTTAGAAAAGGTTTTACAATAAATTTCAACAACACAAAATGTACTATACAAAGTAATAAAAAAGAGATAATTGCAGAGGGTATTTTGAATGAGAATTTGTATATTTTATGCGAAAGAATGAATAATGAAACCTATGTGTCGCAATGTTTTTCTGGATGTGTTCATCTATGGCATTGTCGATTGGGTCATGGAAATATTGTTGATGTAAGGAAATTACTACAAATGAGTGATGGAATCAATATAGAAAAATGTAATGAGAAGGACTTTTGTGATATTTGCGCAAAGTCAAAATTGTCAAGAACCCCTTTTCCGAAGAAAAGCTTAAATCGTTCTAAAGAAGTCTTAAATATTATACATTCTGATGTTTGTGGACCATTCCAAATTAAATCCCAAAGCGGTAAGAACTACTTTTTATCATTTGTAGATGATTATTCTAGATACACAAAAATATATGCTATAGAAAGAAAGGACGAAGTACTTTCAAAATTCAAAGAATTTGTTAAAGAAGTAGAAAATTTTACGAATAAGAAAGTTAAGATATTGCGATGCGATAATGGGGGTGAATATATTAATCACGAAATGAAATCATTTTTAAAGACGTCTGGTATTATTTTACAAAGAACTGTTCCTTATTGCCCAGAACAAAATGGCGTTGCTGAGCGGAAGAACCGAACCTTAGTTGAAATGGTACGTGCTATGTTAAATGGGGCGAATCTTCAAAAGAACTTGTGGGCTGAATGTGTAATGGCAGCTAATTACATTCAAAATCGGTTGCCTAATAAATCTGTCGGTAAAACTCCTTTTGAACTCTGGTATAATAGAAAACCGAATTTAAGTCATATTAGAATTTATGGGAGCAAAGCATTTGTTCAGATTCCAAAGTGCAAACGTCAAAAATTTGATAATGTGTCAGTTGAAGGTATACTCGTAGGTTATGAAGAAAATGTTAAAGGTTACAGAATATTGCAGAAAGGATCTAATAAAATAATAATAAGTAGGGATGTGAAATTCGTCGAACGGTTCGAGCCTAATCAAGAAACTACATCTGTTTTTAAAGGTAATTGTATTCCAATTGATATATGCAGAAACGAAACAAATGTTGAAGAAAATGGATATTGTCAAAACCAGCATAATGGCCAGGAAAGTGTTTCGCAAGAAAACGAAGACAAGAATGACACTGTAGAAGATCAGGACGAAATTTTACAACAGGGTGAAGAAAATAATGATAATGAGCAGGTTAAGTTACGTCGTTCTGAACGATTGAAGGATAAACAGTATATAAATTGGTCTCATGAACTAAATGAGTTATTTCTAGTGAAAACTTCTAGTAATAGCAATAATATTACACCAGAGTCATGGGATGAGATGATAAAAATTAAAGGTTCTGATCGTGAATGTTGGATGAATGCCGCAAATGAAGAATACCAATCTCTTTTGCAGAACAAAACGTGGGTATTAACACCCTTACCTGAAGGAAAGAAAATAGTTGGATGCAAATGGTTTTTTCAAATTAAAAGTGATAGTTCTAATAAACCAAAATATAAGGCTCGCTTAGTAGCTAAAGGTTATACTCAAACATTTAAGGAAGATTACGATGAAACATTTGCTCCAGTAGGTAAATTTGTGACATTACGAACATTATTAGCTATAAGCGCTGTCAAAAAGTATGTGGTGAAGCACTTTGACGTAAAATCAGCATTTTTAAATGGAAATATAAAAGAAGAAATTTATATGGAACAACCTCAAGGATTTATTCAAAAAGGAAAAGAAAACTTAGTTTGTAGATTGCAAAAATCAATATATGGTTTAAAGCAAGCTGCTAGATCTTGGTCTGATGCATTAGCTGATGTAATGAGTAAAGTTGGATTTAACAGAAGTAAAGCAGATACTTGTTTGTATATAAAGCAAATTAATGAAAAAGTTGTGTATGCACTTATTTATGTTGATGACATATTGATTTGTAGCAGTAATGAAGATTTGATTACAGATATTTACAAAGAATTGAACAAATATTTTGAAATTAAAGATTTGGGAATTGTTTCATCTTATTTAGGAATTCAAATTGAAAGAAATACTGAGGGAGATTTTTTGCTACACCAGAAAGAGAAAATTAATAAGCTTATACAGTAAAGCAATTTAGAAGATGCAAGGCCGAGTTACATACCAATGGATCCAGAATATATTAAAATATTGGAAGAAGAAAACTTACTACCAAATAATAAAAAGTACAGAGCAATAATTGGAATGTTACTACATATTTCTATTACATCAAGACCTGATATTGCTGCTGCGGTTTCTATATTATGTAGAAGAGTAGAAAATCCTCGAAAGTGTGATTGGGAAGCAGCAAAGAAAATAGTTCGCTATCTTCAAACAACGATAAATTCTAAACTTATTTTAAGAGCAAATTCTAACTTAAATATTGAATGTTTCACAGATGCAAATTGGGCAGGTGATGGAGATCGTAAATCAACTAGTGGTTATATATTTTTATTAGGTTGCAACATCATATCATGGTCGTCAAAGAAGCAATCAACCATAGCTTTATCTTCAACTGAAGCCGAATTTATTGCTGCGTCTTATGCCGCTCAAGAACTTTTATGGTTGCTGCAATTAATGAATGATATAAATATAAATACAAGGAAACCCATTACAATGTACGAAGACAATCAAAGTTGTATTAAAATGATCACCTCGACAAAATTCAGTGCTAGAACAAAGCATATAGACGTTAAATTTCATCATATCAAAAACTTGCAAGAAGATGGAATAATCGACCTCAAATATTGTCCCACAAAACAACAATTGGCTGACTTCCTTACCAAACCTTTGCCATTGCCAACATTTAGAAATCTTATAACCAGAATATTTTGTTGAGAGGGAGTGTTAGATGTCAACAAAATATATGTATTTAATTAATATTAAACATACTTGTTGTATACTTGTTTAAAAAATACTTTATTTAATAATATCAAATATGCAATGAAATTTTAATAATTTAATTATGTAAATTTTTCTCAATAAACTTTTAGTACTTTCCATACTTTTGTACAAAACACAAGTTGTTGTTTTTATAATTCAAGTAAAGTTCCAATAAATCTTCCATTGCATTCTTTTTCGTAAACAAATGAACACAGTATTGCCATACTTTTTGTTATATTCTTTTGTTAAGTAACCGTATGATGGTGAAACCCAAATCGGTAATCGTCGGTTATAGAGTTCCTGTTAACCAAACCGACAGTTAGTTAATTTTTCATTAAAAACTAAATAATCATACATTGTAATCATATTTTGTAAAAATATATAAAAATTATAAATTTCAATAAAATAAAATGACTAATGCAGTTGTTCCATATTAGTTATTAGAAGCAAGGCACTTAGAAAAGGTAAACAGGTGAATTTTGCAGCAATCCACTTGAACTGCCGGAGTCAGCGTAAGTACATGTTTTATACTAAGTTATGACGAGCATTTATACTTTAACCCACAGTTAACTCTCAATAAATGAAATGCGTCTGTATTGGATAAGATAATATTGCCCAGCTATATTGCAAAACTAAGCATTACAAATGTAATGAATTTTACTTTTAAAAGTAAAATGGAAATGAAGTTAAAAAAAGTCAATAAAATGAAATACAAAATATGCATGTTTTTAGAATTAGGCAATTTTTTTCACACATACATATTTGATTGGTCGAGTTTAATTTACAATTAAAACTTAAATAATTAAGTGTATTTAGACATTATAAATTAAATTTAAGATTTTGTAACAATTTCTTATTAACAAAATATGTTTTAAATTTGAAGAACTTAATTTATTTCTCTGCTTGGAACAAATCCATTTTAAGTCGGAAAATATTTGTTTGCAGCAATTTGCAGAAGGAAAAAGGGATAACAATTTCAAAGCATTTTCTTTTAACTCTGGAAAATCGAAATCATTTAGATTTTTCGAGAATTCTATTCCCATTTTTGATTGCATATCGAACTCATATTGAGTAACATTACAGTTATAAGGGTTATTAAATAAATCCAAATGCAGTTGTATACTCTTAAAATCTGCAAACCTTTCTTCAATCTGTCTATAATGGCTTGATTCAACCACCCTTAAATTATTTGGCATGTGTGTATGCTTTTAATAAAATCAATGCTTCCCAAAGATCGTTACAACGTCTTCAGAATAAAGCCCTGAAAATTGTATATAACCAACCAAGAACTCATCCAAAAATATCGGTTTATAAAGAAATTAGCAAAACAGTTTTGCCTATATATATATATACAGACGCGGACATTATTTTTGGCACACTAAGTATTTTTAAATAAAACAAAAGAATTCTACAAAAAAACAAATAGAATTACTTTTTACTTTCTAATATATTCTTTACAAACTTATACTTTATAAAATAGGTACACGAAAATAAAAATTAATTTTGCATATTTTAAAAAAACCGTTATATAAAATTTTTAGTTCATATTTTAAGGGACAAAATTATTGGCACAAAACCAAAAAATGTGACTATAGTTTTTTCGATATGGCATCACTTAAAGTTGTTGAACGCTGAAAAGTTCCGTTATATTTTAAATGACGCTGTATTAAAAATTTAAAATAGATTTTGCAAGTCATAAAGCGTATTGTGGTAAATAATTAAAAATGTGCCCGAAAAGGAAGGAAATAACCGTAGCCGAACGAAAAATTATATTACATCTGCATAATCAGCAAAAATCGTATGCAGAAATAGGTGAAATTATGAGTCGAAGCCGGTTTACTATTCGAAATATTATAAAACGTTTTGCTGGTTCAACGAATTTGTCTAGCAAAAAACATACTGGTCGGCCTCGAGTTCTTAGTGAGAGAGAAGAGGTGCAAATTGTAAGAAAAATCAAGAAGAACCCTAGGTTGACATCTACTCAGCTTGCTTCTGAAGTAAAAGAAGAGTTTGGGAAAGAAATTCACGCAAAAACTATACGCAGGACACTGCATCGTGCTGGGTATAAATCTAGAGTAGCTAGAAGAAAACCTCTTATCAGTAAAAACAACAAAAAGAAAAGGTTAAGTTATGCTCAGGAATTTAAAAGCAAGGGAGAAGACTACTGGAACAATGTGTTATTTTCTGATGAAAGTAAATTTAATATCTTTCAGTCAGATGGGAAAGTACCAGTGTGGCGGAAACCAAACACCGCTTATGATAAGAATAACACATTGCGTTCTGTTAAACATGGTGGTGGAGGAGTAATGGTTTGGGGATGCATGGCTTCATCGGGAGTTGGAGAGCTGGTTTTTATCGATCAGATTATGGATAAAACATTATACCTTAATATTTTAAAAGAAAACGTTAAGAAATCTGTGGAAAAGCTAGGCTTGTCAAGAACTTTTTTCTTCCAACATGACAATGATCCGAAACATACGGCTCACGATGTCCGTATGTGGATAGCCTATAACATCCCCCATATTTTGCCCCACCATCCGCAATCACCGGATCTTAATCCGATCGAGCATCTTTGGGAGGAATTGGAAAAACGTATAAGAAAGCACACAATTTCTAATAAAAACCAGCTTAAAGAGATTCTCTCCCAAGAATGGAAAAAAATCAGCTCAGATGTAACCAAAAAACTGGTGCATTCAATGCCTAGGAGATTGGGTGAAGTAATTAAGCAAAGAGGATACGCTACTAAATATTGAAATTACATTTTATTATCTTATAAATATTAACTTTTTAAAGGTGTGCCAATAATATTGTCCCATAAATTTTGCATTACAAACTTTATTTAATTCTTTTTCATAAAATATTTGGAATAAATTTTTATTTTTCTGTACCTATGTAAGAAAGAACAAGTTTGTTAACAATATAGATATAAAAAAAACCTAATACTGTTTGATTTTTTGTAGAAAACTATGGTTTTATTTAAAAATGCTTAGTGTGCCAAAAATATATATATGTATATATATATATATATATATATATATATATATATATATATATATATATATATATATATATATATATATATATATATATCAGACTTTAGTATTTATTTTTAAAAATATAAATAGTGTTACTGTGCACTCAATTCCATTTGTGCAAAATCAAACATATTTCAATACAAGACACGTATCAAATCTTAGATTACCAAGGTGCAGATTGGAAAGAACTAAGCAGCGTATTGACTTTGTAGGTAGCAGTGTGTATAATAATTTACCTCGCTATTTAAGTTCTATTGAACGATTTTCAATGTTTAAATTATCTTGTAAATAATATCTATATATAACAGTATTATCGTTTTAATTGTTAATTTTTTAAGAATGTAAATTTTGCCAGCTTGCCTCAAAAATGCCTCCTTGGAGCTGAGGCCATATAAAAATTTTATAATTTAATAAATAAATAATAATAATAAACAATAAAAAAACTGTTGAGCAGTGTATCGAAAATCTCAACTCGCTTAGTTTTCACAGCACCGCACACCGATTCGCGCAATAGAGATGTTTTTTTAAACTGGAAAAGTCATCTGACTTAATTTGGCAAAATATAAGAAAAAGTTTTGTTTTAAAATTAAATTAAATTTTACAAAAAATATCAGATATATTCTTACCTTTTCATTGAAGCTCTAAGTTGAAATCATTAAGCAAATAAGTTGTATCTGCTAGAAAATCTAGATCTGATATGAATTGTGTATTTTTTAAAAAATTGTTTTCCCAATCATCGATATTTTTTTTTTTTTTAATTTATGACTTCCTCTTTTAAATCATATAGCCGGTTAAGACAGTCACCACGACTGAGCCAACGTACCTCAGTGAACATATTAAGATCATTGAAAGCTGCGTTTTTAGATGTTAAAAATTTTCGATGAGGGCATTGTGTCCTCCTCTTATTTTATTAATAATGCGCTATGCAGTCTTCATAGTAGAGTTCTGAGTAATAAATTTAGTCACAAGCGCCTTGATGGATAATGCAGTGAAAGTTTTGCATTGCCATTTCACTTTTTTTTATATTACCTATCAAACCTGTGTTTTTTCCTACCATTACATTTGCACCGACAATTTTGTTTACATCAACAATAGAAAAAAGTTTATCACTTACAACTTCTATCAAACGCTTTCCAGTTACATGTCCATAAATGGTTTCCAATGTCAACATTGATTCAAAAACATTAAAATGTTTATCAATGCATCTTACACAGACAACCAGTTGACAAAGATCATTGATATCTGTACTTTCATCTAAACAAAACGAAAGAAATTCATAATTTATCTTTAATAGAAGACTCTACCGAATTTCCTATTTGGGCAATACGCCTAGCCACAGTTTGGGGTGACAAGAAAATTTACTTTACGAAATCTGTTCTATAATTTAACGTTTGAAAAGTTTTTTGTAAAATATTTTTTGCTGGAATTTCATCCAAAAATGGTCTGCCTTGCTGAGCGATTTCCAAGCTGATTTCCAAGCTTAAAATCTCAATTTTTTATTTTGCAAAAATTTCCTCATTTTGCTCTTCTTCCAGAACCCATTCTTTAATTTTTTGCATATAAAGGTTTTTTTTTTGCTCAAGAAAAAACATTTTCCTTTTTTCCTCTTTGAATTTATTTCTTTCTTTGTGAAAAGGGTCAAAATGTCTTTTAATTGAAAATGTTTTCTTTGTTTTAAATGTTTGGTAAATGCATTACATGTTACCAAAAGCATTTTTAATGACAAAACAAGTTTCTCTCTTCCATTATACTATTCTGTTTGCTGGTTTATTTTGAAATTAAATCAATGATATCAGTAATTGTATAACTAACAGTTTTATTGTCTGGCACTGGCTGGACTTTACAAGTTTATTTTATTTTACCTTAGATTTAAGATGTGAACACTTATTGTTAGTTCAAATACTTTGAAGATACAAGAAATAAATTATGAAAAAGAAAAAAAATTATATTCAGATTTGAGATCATGAAAATTCGAGCGTTATATGCACGTTATCACGGCTCTAGCCATGACGGAATATAAGCAGTGCCAGATATTTTTTTTAAGAAAGCATGCGTCAGGCGACCGAGCGACAAGCACAACATCTGTAAAAGTTACAACACCGAGGATGATGATACATGCTTAGAGTTTAAATCAAAAAACCATGGTTCAGATTTGTTCATTTATGAACATTCAAAAAGTAACATACATGATATTTCTGATATATAGGTTAGGTTAGGTTCACGCACATAAATGAACAACAAAAAATGTTCTGTCTATTTTCATACATGAATGTGTGTACCTTCATACATACATGAATAGTGAACAACAAGAATTACCCACATTATTCATGTGTGATTGCTAATAAATAAGCTTCTTCCCATTAATGTATTTTCATAAATGTTCATGCTCATTTATGAACATTGAATATTTATAAAATTTCTCTTAATAACCATAAAAGAATTTTCTGTCTACAATCGCACATGCAAAAGAAAGAAATAAAAAATAAATGAGGAAAACATTTTGTTACTACATACGCCGGCAGTTGAACAAACACTACAATGTATGTATGTATTCGAATGCTTAGCGCACATTTATCTACGATCTTTTCATTTATGAAAAATTAACAAAATTGTAAATTCTCAAATATGTAAACTTGCATGAACAATAAAATCTTTTCTATTTATTCACTTTCGAACAGAAAGAAAATAAATAAATCCTCGTAAATCATCACACATGTATGATAAGAAGCTGCTAAAAAATAAAATGTACACATTCACACATGAATAAACAGTGAGTGAACATTTCGGTGTTCTGCAAAAAACTTATTACGAGATATATTTTATCATCACAGAAAAGAAATTGATATGATGATATGGAAAAGGAAATGACACTGAAAATGTAAAATCAGGTATGTGTATACTATTCCGTATAGACATGCCTCAACCTAAGGCTAACTCTTCATACTATAAATGAAGAGTCTTCATACTATAAAATGAAGAGTTACCCTTGTAGCGTCTACTTTGGCGACTTGCATTGTTAATCAGCTAAAAGAAGTCATTATCCAGAAGTCATTAACCACATCATAATCTATTCTATTAACCACATCATAATCTATTCAGACTCATTAACTTGCCGTCGCAGCTTATAGATTTGATGGAAGACGACAGAAGAAACCCTGTTCCACTTCAAGTTTATCATTTGAATTATCAATACTTCCTTGACTACGAATCTATTGCTAAATGATATTCTGCAATACGACCAGGTGAAATGTTTATAAATTTACTCAAAATATAGTAAATTTTATATTTTCTTTAGGCAAAAATGTTGGGAATCCAACTGTTAACATGATCCGAGTTTTGGCACATGATCCCAATGGTATTATCTATATATAAAGCAAAAAATGTGTTTTTGTTTGTTGGAAAGCTATAGCTGCCTACACCAGTGAACCGATCTTTCTGAAATTTTCAGTTTGTTATTAGATATACGGTTGGTAAAATAGGGTCCTTATTTTTTTGATATTCGTCGTGGACGTGGCACCTTACAAAGTAAATATTTATCAACGTGTAGCTTGGTAAAAGTAATGGGTAGCGCCTTGAAATTTTGCACCCGTAACCTCTATATTAACATACATTTTTTAGAGAAAGATAGACTGGATTGGAATAGTGCGCGTGATACCTCCCATACAAAGTGAAAACATATTATTATCGTGTTCTTGGCGAAATACAATAGATAGCGCCTAGAAACTTTGCTTGAGTAACCCCTATGCAAATGCGTAAAATCTGCTAAAATAGAGAATGAATTGGGACAGTGGGCGTGGGACCTCCCATACAAAGTGAAAAATTATCGTTTACGCAGAGTACTATAATAGGTATGGTCTTAAAAGTAGTTAAAAGTAACCCTCATACTCATGCGAATACCCTAGAAAAACATAGGCTAGATTAGGACATACAAAGCAAAAACTTATTATCGTGTATCTAGAGAACTGAATTAGGTAGCACCAGTAACCCCCATATTAACGTACATAGTCACGATAAACAAAGGCTAAATTGGAGTAGTGTGCGTGGTACATCCCATACAAAGTGAAAAATTATTATCGTATTCTTGGCGAACTACAATAGATAAAGCTTTGAAGCTTTGCACAAGTAACCCCTAATGCGCATAGTCTACCAAAATACAAACTGGATTGGGGCAGTGTGCGTGGTACCTCCTATACAAAGTGAAAAATTATTATCGTGTACCTGGAGAGCTACAATAGGTAGAGCCTTGCATAAGTAACCTTCAGAGTAATGTGAATTGTCTAGCCTGTATTAGGATAGTGGGAGTGGTACCTCCCATAAAAAAATTATTTTGTTAATGCGTATAGTCTAGAAAAAACAGTTTGAATGAAAACAGTAGGCGTCATACCTTGCATATAAACTAAAACATTTTCGATGTGAGAATACCTTGCGTTTTCAAGCAAATATATTATAAAACAAATATAAAAGATGAGTATGAACGGATGCCACAAAGAACTAACTATAAATTTAAAGCTCAATTTAAAGTTCAACCCTCCCAATTACATAAACATGAAATTAAAATTTCCCAAAAAAGTGGCAATATCTTCAATACCATAATTTTTACGACAGCATACCGTTCGAAAACTAAAATTGTTTGCTTATATATTTGTTTTTCCATTACTGATCTACATTAGGCGTGGAACCAGGGGGAGGAAAAAAAGGATACTTCACTCTCATAATTATGGACACATACATACATTTGTATGAAATCCTTAATTTTTAGTTCAATAGACAGAAATACAATCAAAAATGTATTATAAGATTTAGTTTTTAAACATATTTTTATCGTAATATTTGTGGACATCACATGGGGTATAAATATTTATTTTCCTATATCTACTTAATTTAACGAATTTGCTTTTATGGATCTATTGTTCTAAGTTACTAAAAATAGTTGATCGTAACCAGCTTACTCACTCATTCTCACTGCACATGAGAGCATCTGCTTTACTTTTTCACCGCTTATTGTGCGAGTGTTTGTGCTTGTTTTCATTTTCATGAAATTATATTTTTTGGTTTTGCACATAAATCAATCTTCATGAATGAAACTGCGTGTTGTATGTTTTCTTTCACAGCACATGAATGAGAAATGTTGCACATTTCACTTTGTTCATGAGTGAGATATAAAACATTTTCATTTTGTACATGCGTGAGAAATTTGAATGACTTAAACGGACAATCGCGGCTTGTTAACACGACGCGATGAGAGGGAATGTTTAGTATTTACGTGATCAATCGAAGGTTGTCAAACATCATTATACAAGTAAATAGTGAATATGATGGCGCTTCTTTGTCAATTGATGAATTATTGGAACATGACAATAAAAAAAAGAACGAAATGAATTTGAACCAAAAATGATTAATTATTGAAAAAAATACAAATATTCGAAATGTTATTTTCGCAAATGTACATCTTTCGACAACTTTAAATTTCTTAGTATCTGGACAGAGTTATGGTTAGGAATAATAAAGGTTTTACAAAAATGTTATATTTTATTTTATTTATAGAGAAACTAATGTGCTGTTTCTGTATTGCAAGCGAGCTTGCTTTTCACACAAATTTTCTAGACGATTTGATGGCTTGGAATATAGAAACAGCACAAAAATTCAAAATTTCAAACAGTTCTATTGAACACATTTACTCCACAGTCATTTGTCCTCTATCATGAACATAGATGGGTGTAGTGCACTAAATTTTGATTGAAGTCAGCATTGCACTACCACTAAATCATATTGCAAAAGAAATTATTGCACTATTTTTTTTGCAGCTTAGTGATAAACTTCAAAGCTTCACTAGCAATCAAAAGAATTTAGTGGTAGTGAAAATGTTTGCATTACCACTCAACGCAGATTTAGTGCAAGAATTCTTCACTCACTCAATTGATTGCAAAATTTTTACTTGCAATCAATAAAAAGCTGCATTTATTCATACTCTGAATCAAAAATGATTGGTCATGATAATTTTGAAATAAATTCGTTTTATATTTTACACCAAAATATAAAAAAGTGATGTAACGGAATGAATTATTCAGTATTCAAACAAGGTACATAATGGTAACAAATTAATTGTTAATACTATATAACAGTTACATAAAAATTTTCAAAGTCAGTTCGAACATTACTAGGTAAGTTAGATTCCTAGATTTTAGTGCAATCGACAAAGTAAAAAAAACGATTGTTTAAATAACGAGTCTTCTAATATCTTTGATATTAGATCCTTTAATAGTAGAACAAAATGATAGCATGTGAATACAATTAAATACTTCTCTACTTTTGAGACTGAATTGGGTAGTCTTAACAAATATCCAGTAATAATGCAAATTTTTTTAAAATTCAACACGTCTTTGCCTTCTTCTGCACTAGTGGAGCATTGTTTTCCTTTAGTGAAATGGTAGACACTCATAGAAGATAAAAAAATTGGTGATAGCAGTTATGAAATATTTGTTGCAAATAATTTTTTGAATTTTACTTTTTTTATTTATCCATTTTGTTTATTGAAATATAAAAGTTTTGTTAAACTTAATATTAATTAAATTAATTTTTGAAGGCCTAGATGCTCATACTCGTATATTTATGTTATATAAATTAATTTACTGTTTTATATAATCATTAATAAATATAAAATAAATTGGATTATATTTTTAATGAAATAATATATAATAATAATTCAAATTGATCCTCAAATTGAATGCAAAATTTCTACGTTGCAATCAACTTGAGTGAATAAAATTAACCGAACTAACACAGGGTTGTAAACGGTGAAACTTCAACAGATTTTAAATTTAACTTAAACATTTTTACAAGCTGAGTTGTAATTCATAATACCAAATTGTAAAATTTCAACTGAAGTAGAGTTCAGTTGTAAACCGTAATAGGGGCCTAAATTTTAGTGCAAACATTTTTTAACTCACTATCACTAATGTTGATTGAAGCTGCAAATTTTGCAATCACCATTAGAAATAAAAAAAATTAATGCAATAAGTTTGCAATATCACTCAGTGTGAGTGAAGATTGCAGAATTAGTGCACTACCCCCAACTATGATCATGAACAGTTTTCAGTATTTTACTTTCAATGCACCGTGAATCCTTTTTTATTATGCCTGTTAAACGTTTAATCAAATCTATCTTAATTTTTAGAAGAAGTAATAATGTTGGAAAGTGTCCTAAGGTCATGGAAAATATATAACCAATTTTATTATGCGATTTACCTTTATAATAAATGAAAAATACCAAGTTAGCCGAAAATATTATTTAATTGGTATTTTTTAACTTGACTTTTGGCAACAAATTTTTTCATATACATACATGCAAAAAACAATAAATTCTCTTAAAACCGAGAGCTCTAGCCAACACATCTTTACTGTTCGCTCACAAAAATACAAATGAAATTTACACTGTGTTTGGCAAACATGCATTTAGCCGAGCTGATGGCTAACACAAAAAATAAAAATTTTTGAAATCCATTCAGCGCTAACACGAATTTTCTTAAAATTATTTTATGTATTTATTTATTAAATCAAGCCCATAGGGCCATATATGATTAATAAATTCAAACAGATAATTTGGAGCAAGAGCCCCCACGCAAAACCCTAAGGGTCTGTGAGCACATAAACAATCTCAACATATAAAAATTTCAAATCAGTAGCATACCAGCTTTCAACAAGGTAAGTTTGTGTCACTTTACTAAATATTTAGCAAACCAATGCATTTTCATTTTAACCACTTTTTTGTTTGGGGGTCTTTGATTTAGAGAAAAAGTACAAAATAATATAATACCACTTTTTAAAATACTTCTCTGATCGTAACACGCGCTCTTCATGAACCATAATTTTGTTTGCACACGAACAAAATGTCGGCAGAATAGGTAACACACATTTTGTATATTTTCTTCTGGCAGACATCGTTGTGCGAACAAATGTTCTAACAATGCTGTTTGAACAAGAACATGAAATCGACAATAATGGTGTCACGATACTTTTTAAAATGCGCAAATGTAATTGTTCAATGGTTGAACAAATCAATGGCTCTTCAAGACTTAGGCCCATTTTTATGATTTTTTTGGAGCGGTAAGTAGTTTTTCATTAATATAACGATGATAATGCTCATTACTATAACTTGTCCTTGAAGTACGTGATAGTTAAAAGTTTGTTTTTAGCTTAAATATAATAGCGAAAAACTATTTATCGCTCCAACAAAATCCTAACTTTAGCTATTGGCAAGTTTTAATAATGGGCTTTAGTGTTATGGTGTAATAATTTATATGAAGTATTTTATAACAATAAAGGCGCCCATACACGTCGTTCTTTTTTTTTAACTGCACGGTTAAAACTGTACGGGCAAACACGAACAGCGACCATATCCACACACTACACGTCGTTCCCACGACAATCGGTTCTACGTACCGAAACGACTCGGAGTTCAAAGGGCTTCGACCAAGGATTGTTAACTCAGCAACTCCAATATCACACGTATGTATCCCTTTTCTTTTTTTTCTTTAAAGGGGCAGCCAATCCCGGCTAAAATGCTCCTTATCCTATTAGCCCGTGCCGGAATTAAAACAAATCCAAGGCCATGGTACTGTTCTGTGTGCTATGAAGTTCTGCACCCTAACAGACCATCAGTTAGGTGCAACATTTGCAATGAATGGGTCCATTTTCGGAAAGATGGCAGAACGTAATTGCTGCGGACTTAGAAATTTAAGGGAGTGGAGTGGCGACTTTGTTGCACCATGCTGCGTTAACTTGCAGCTGAACACTTCAATATCATCTACACCATCAACTCCATCATTATCAAATCTCCATGTGTCTCCCTCCTCCCAGCAACAGCAACAATCACAACAAGTACAGCTACAACAATCACCGCAGATACGGCATCTACAACCCCAACTTTCTCAACTTTTGCAACAACCACAACAACTCCTTCAATCACAACAACATTTGCGACCACAACAATACCCTCAACCGCAACTTCCACAGCCACTTACACCACAAATTGCTGCCTTAAGACCGGATGTGATGACACTAATGCAGTTTAATTGTAACGGTATGCTAAATAAGATCACTGAAATAACCAGCTTCATGCAACAACACAAAGTTCTTACAAGCCTTACAAGAGACTAAACTGACACCTAAATGTCATATTCAAAGTTGTAATAATTACAACTTTTTGCGAGTAGACCGCTCTCGAAGCGGTGGTGGAGGTATCGCATTCATTGTGCACAACACAGTGCAATACAGGCTCATTTCTCCATATGGAAATGTTCAAGGTCCTTATCTGGAATATCAAGGGATAGCGGTCAAATCTAGAACTACTGAAATTGAGCTGTATAATGTTTATATTCCACCTGTCAACAGTTTACCGGCAGGATACCACCCAGATATAACATATCTTTTGGAAGGTGATAACCGTATTGTGATGGGAGACTTTAATGCCCATCATGAACTTTGGCACTCATGCTTCGGAGAAGACCACAGGGGTTCAGCCTGTGATGCCCCCACTAGAATTTCGGGTAGTTGCACAAGCTCGCCAGATATTACCTTATGCAGCGCTGGACTGATAAACTATGCAACCTGGCAACCCATAGTTTCTCTGTCATCAGACCACCTACCCATATTAATCCAACTCGATAAGCCGACAGACTTTGTCATTTCTGAACACCGTACCTACATGAACCAAAAAAAGGCTAATTGTGAACGCTTCAGAGAATTCAGCAACAGTAAATTTAATGATTTACCCCCTCCCTCAGATGTGAGCTTGGCAGAAAGGGGATTCCGAGATATAGTTCTCTCAGCCGCTGCCCGTTTCATCCCAGCTGGCAGAATTCCGATTTTGAGACCAAACTTCCCAACGTTAGCGGCAGAATTGGCTGATGAACGTGATGAACCTCGAAGTACCAACCCAAGTAATCCCAGGATCCGCCAACTTAATCTTAAAATCAGCAAATTGGTAAGTGAATATAAACGTGCTAAATGGATAAATCACCTGAAAACCTGTAATCTTACCTCTAGAGTCAGCAAACTATGGTCTACAGTCAGGTCCTTGTCAAACCCGATAGAGTCGCAATTACTTTCAACGGAAACGTCATTTCTGACTCAAAGCGATGTTCTAACCAGTTTGCTCGGCAGTTCATAGAACACCCTGTTGGAGCTTACACCAAAAGAAGCATACTGAGGAAGATCCATAGCCTCCGACTCAATAGTGTTCCTGATGCTTTTAGTACTAGTCAAGTAGCACAGGTCATTAGGAAGGCGAAACCATCGAAAGCACTTGGTCCAGATGGAATTTCTATGCTGATTCTAAAAAACCTTGATGAGTCTGGAGTTGATTATCTCACCAAAGCCCTCAACCTGTCTATATCCACCCTTACTATACCTGAAGTCTGGAAAATGGGCAGAGTGATTCCCTTACTAAAACAAGGGAAAAATCGCAACCTTGGTGATTCGTACAGACCGATCTCTCTCCTGTCACCAGTTGCAAAGACTCTCGAAACACTACTCCTCCCAGAACTGACCCAACACATCCATTTAGTAGACCATCAGCACGGATCCCGATTGAAGCATAGCACGATCACAGCTCTAACCGCCATAACCACACAAATAAGCCATGGCCTTAATCAATCCAGACCTTGTATGAGAACTGTACTCGTGGCCTTGGATTTATCAAAGGCTTCGATACAGTCAATCATGCCACTTTCTTCAAGAATATTGAGGAGTCAGATCTCTCGTCTAACACAAAGAGGTGGTTAGTCAATTATATGTGTGGTAAGTCGTTTATGGAGTTTACAAACAGGAAATCAAAAATACGCAGAATTAAACAGGGAGTGCCCCAAGGTGGAGTCCTTTCACCGATCCTGTTTAATTTATATATGTCTAAACTCCCGACAACCCCTGATGGTGTCCAAATAATTTCTTACGTAGACGACTGCTCGATTTTGGCAACAGGACACAACATAGATGAGCTGTGTGATACGATTAACACCTATATAATTGATCTAACGGATTTCTTCTGTTCAAGGAACCTCAAAATCTCTCCTGAGAAATCATCAGCGACTCTATTTACCACATGGACGAAGGAAGTAGGGCTGCAACTAAATATTACTGTTGATGGCTTCACAATTCCAACAGTTAAACACCCAATATACTTGGTGTCACACTTGACAGCCTGTTCATGGCCTCAGCCCATGCCACCGCAATTTGTAACAAGCTACGTAGTAGAAACAAGGTCCTCAACTCTCTTGCCGGCAGCTCTTGGAGAATAGATAAAGAAACCCTGCTAACAACATTTAACACGATTGGCCGGTCGATGGTCAACTATGCGGCGCCAGTGTGGACTCCGAGAGTCAGCAGTACACATGACATCTGAAGAACACCTACATGAAGAAAATATAATGTTGACGGTTAAGGAACATAATGTTATGTTATAAAACAGTTCCTCCTGGGATGTCACCGGAGGGGGCACCCGAACTACCATCTTACGGAGTTATACCCCCCGAGGCTTGTCAAAGGGGGACCTGCAAGATTATGGGAGTAGCATTCAACAACATCTGAATTCCATATGCGATGACAACTCTTATATTTCAACACTAGGCAGCATTTATAGAGAGTCAGTAGAAAAAGGCCATAAATTCCCATCGTGTAAATGTTGTGTTGGGAGGCCGTGCCCCACCCATTGCAAATGAAGAACGTAACCACCCACTTGAGGTGGCACAATTACTGGGTTTGGACCTAGCAGAGTTGATGACCAGAGCGATGAAGAAACTTGAATTTTTAACTAACATACATATGTGTAATTTCAGGTCGCGCTGCTACAACAACAACAACACACTACACGTTCTTTACTTCAGTTCAAGACGTATTTATTTTACTTGGTGGCATCATGACGGCAACAATAACAACAAAGATGCAAATCAAATGGTAAACTATTTCAATTTGTTTCCATAAATAAAACAAAAAAAAATAAGAAATTTACAGTAAAACTCACAAAAAACCGCCCTTTTTAACTGCGTAATCACACACACGAGCACTTTTGGACGAACACGTTTCAAATCCGACGCTTAAAATCAAGAAGCAACAGATATTTTTTTATACGTGG
>OX451215.1:110989177-111155463 GCA_949628195.1 Phasia obesa | reverse complement strand
CACGAAGGCCTAATATATAAGTTAAAGCTGAACTTGCCCGAAAACTTCTATAAGCTCTTAAACAATTTTTTAACGGATCGAAAGTTTTTACTAAAAGGAGAATTTTTAAGCTCAGCTCGTAGAAGCCCGAGTCCCACAAGGTAGTATTAGGGATCCATAGAATCAAAATTAACACAAATGAAGTAAAAAGCAGTCCAACTTAAGTGGCTTAATGGCAGAATCTCTACCCTCAGCTTAGTTTGCAAACTTCTACTGTACAAGTCGATCCTTAAACCTATTTGGTGTTATGGGATTCAATTATAGTGCACTGCCTCAGCCAGCAATGTTGAAAAAATTTAATGACTCCAAAATAAGATTCTACGAACGATTACAGTTGCTCCCTGGTATATAAAAACTCTAATATTCACAAAGATCTAAACGTGCCAACAGTTAAATCAAAAATAGCGAAACATGCGGTAACGTATTTGAAGAAGCTTAAAACTCACCAAATCCTCTGGCGCGTAACATTCGTAATGCACCTGGTTACATTCGACTAAAAAAAAGAGATATTGCTTTTCTTGGCCGTATATCAGAGGGATGACCTTGTTGCAAATGATTGCAACAAAACAAACGTTATTTTTGTCTAGCACTGGCTGTACTTAAAAAGTATATTTTTTTTATTTTAGACTTAAGATACGAGTATTTATTGTTAGTTAAAATATACTGAAGATACAAAAAATAATAATTGACAACAAAACAAAATCTAGATTGCTACATCCGTCTTCAGCATTCTTCGTATCTATCTACAAGGCAGTTTCAATTGTAATAATTTTTTTTAAACAAATATAAAGAAATAGTATACGAGAAATTTTATAAATTTCTTTTTTTGAAATGTTACACCTATAAGGTGCCATCCCGTAGTTTTTGGGAAATGTTGGGTAAAATGAGAGTAAACAAAAAAAAAAACTCTCTAAGAGACAAAAATGCTCAACAGTACCAGAACACTAAAAACCAACTTTATATCCCAAAACGTGATGTCAAAGTGTTTTGCATGTGTAAAAACACAAACATTTTGTATTCTGAATGTAAACGCAAAAACGTGCAGCTACCAGGAAAAGATTTAAGGTTTTGCATTATTTTGTGGGCAAAGGATGATTTCAACAAGCTACGTACTAAGATTGGGTTTATTTGCTTAGCTTAGTTTATTTTTCGAAGCAAAGTTTCCTTGTTTGTTAGAAACAGTGTTTAACGCAAAAGGGTGCGATATCAGGAACAAGATTTAAGCCTTTAATAATTTTGTTGGCAAAGTATGATTTTAACAATCAACGTACTATGATTGGTATTCTCTGCTTCGAGAATACCAATCACTTCTTTTAAGTTAAGTTGGAAAGTATCGAGTCAAGTTAACAAAAAATATACATTATCTTAAAATTTCTGGAAAATTATGAAAATGTTGCTCTTAACATTTTAAATACATGCATGTGTTTTTAAACACAATGAAATATTCAATCTACTGCTAGCAAATTCAGGTATTTTCTGTAGTCCGAAACCGAGTGAAATTGAATAAATTTTTAAAGAAAAATATAACTTAATTGCGCCTATTATTTTAAAACATTAGCAATCAAGGAAGTTATGTGAATAGTCTTTAATCAAATGTATAAAAATAATATCAAAATGTTGTAAGATTTAAAAGTAATGACCAAGGCGTATCTAACTAGGTGGCATTGCTACGACAACAAATACAACAACAACAATGAGTTTTGTTTGTGTAAAACCCAATATTGCTGTCAAAAAAATGTGTAAAAAGAAATAAAATTAAAAGAAAAAAAATTAAAAAATGTTTGATAAGTTTTATAAATTGTATGTATATTTTATAAAATTAATAATTTAAAAAGTATAATTATTATTTTTATAGCACATACGTGGATACAATATACATGGATATTCTTCATGTATTAATCCAATAAAAGATTGTGTTTGGTGAAGTCTGGGGTAAATGTAAGGAAAAATGCTGAAATGCAAATCTACAAATATTTTTAAGGCATACCACCAGAATGGATTGACAAAGCAAAAATGCATAGTTTAGCATATCAAAATAAAACTCAACAATCACATGACTTCCGTTTAGTAAAAAATTCTACATTTCGCATTAAATACTTACATGTTGATCAGGATGAAAATCCTTCAACAGAAGTTAGTTTGCTAGCATCCTTGCCTAGTGAAACTCTAGTAGTTTGCTATTATACACTACCATCTGCAGTATGGTACGTTATGTATCCATATTAATATACATAGGTATGGCATTTATAGACAAATCATCTATTGGCATTAGTCAAGGATTAGAAGATATCTTACTTCATGACATGCCGCCACCTAAACGTTCTGTTGTGTATTGGAGGTGGTGGTTCATCAAGCGAACGTATGCATTTCTCTCAATTACTTTATGAAATACGGCAAGAATATGTACGAGAGAAAAAACCGTACCTATTATCGGTAGCAGTGGCCGCGCCGGAAGGCATTGCTTTATTTGCAAATGATGTAACTAAAATAAATAAGTGCGCAGATCAGTCAATTTCATATAATTATCATTTTTTTACTAAGGGTACACCCCATTCACTGGTAAGTTCAAATGCTCCGTAAATAACTTTCAACTTAAACAATGTTTTATCATATTAGGATTAAATGCTCCTCTCTATGCACGCGGAGGTGAACATTCCATATTAGCTACTTTAAATGTTAATTATTAGGTAAACTGGTGGCTTAAGAATGGTTTGGAACGTAAAAAATTGTAGGTTTACCAATTTATGGTCATTCCTTTACGTAAGTGTGATTTCAACATTAGCCCCTTTAAATATGCCTTGGTAATGACAATTTAAAATTTCATTTGGATTCAATTTCACTCAGTTTCGGATTACAGAACATACCCGATTGTTTGTTGTCATAAAATATTTAAAGTTATAGTTTGTAAAGTCAGACAAATATACGAGAACTAATCAACTGGACTGAAGATTGTACTATACAATTAAAAAGAACATACAAATCAAGTGCTGAAATCGAAGGCGGATCTGCGATAAATTCAAATTCTGGTGGAGGATCTTTTGGCACGAATTGTTGTTCGGCAACTTGCTTTAAAAGCTCTTGCTGTTTTTGTTGTGCGGCGCTAGTTACTGACAACTGCTTAATGCCAGTAACCACACTAGGAGCACTAGCATCTGCAATGGTACGAAAATTATTATCATTCAGTTTTTTTATATACATTATACCTTTTCCCTCCTTAAATTCATTGACTTTATATCTGTAGTATGCATGATAAGGATCTCCTGAACTCAAAAAATTAAACTTTGGATTGCCTAATTCATTTTGCCGAATACGCGCTTCAAACTCTGGACCATTACGTGCTACGAAGCTTGCAGTCTTATCCACAATATCTATTTGATAATTTCATAATTAAGTTTGGAAAACAAAGAACTTTATTCGAAAAATATAAAAGTTAAAGACTTTTGTAAAAAAGGATACTTCTAACCTCTGGCGGAGGATAGATTATACCAATAATTGGCCCAGACATTGGTTTAGACTGTTGGTTATTATCGGTCATTACGTCGCCGTCTATTGGTGGCATAGTAACTTCAAAAAGTACGAATTTCTTTTTAATTAATAATACTTTTATGACTACGTTTTTTTATTAAATTCTGGTTTATATTTCTACCAGATCCAATCGTTTTGCACAAATACTTACGCATGAGAACAAAACCTACTGGGTTACCAACAAACTTTTTTACAGGGTTGCAAAAACTGGAGTATTTGGCGCAATTTCTTCCAATTACTAAAAAAATGTAAACAAAAATAAGAAAAAATATAGCAGTTTTCAAAAATCATAATTTTCTGTTGAATTAAAAAAAATAAACCGAACTTAAAAGCCTAACTCCTGTAAAACCTAATTTTGCGACTGTCACTTAAATCAATTAAGATTTAAAGATGTTGTACGGAAGACAATTGCTATTTTAGAATTGTTTAGCAGTAATTGCTTATTACTGCTGAACAATTCGTGGTACCATAAAGCGACAATTACCAAACGATAGAGAATAAGAAGTGAAAAAATCGCTAAAAAATTATTGCTTATTGCTGCTAAACTATTCGTGGTACCATATAGCGACATATACCAAACGATAGATATTCACCCCTATTCTTCGTTTCAATTCGAATCGAAATTTTCTCCGTTTGTCAATTTTGGTATTCTATTCCGTTTCATTTATAGGTCGATTATGGATAGCAACCTAACCTCAGTTGCGATGTCATAAGGCAACGCAACTTGGGAAAAAATTGGTATTATGTAAGGCAACTATTTTCAGTTGCTATAAAGTTATCGATAATGCTATTTTGAAGTCTAGCAACTGGAATAAATGTAAACAAAAAAATAGTGTTTAATAAATAGCAAAGAAAATACAAACAAATATTATTTCGTTACTACAGATTTGATTATTTTTGAAATTAACTTCCAATCTCTTTAAAAAATGTTTCTAAACAAACGTAAATTCGTAAATTTAATGCTAGTTTATCATCATGTTCCAGCCAAGGCTATAAATCTATAAAGAAAGCTCCTCATCCACCTAAAGATCCTCCTGTAAACTATAACCCTCCGTGTCTTGAGCATTAAGCCTTTGATATACCAAGTTTCATACTAGCAGCTATTTTTCGACCATTTTCATCAAAAGTTAAAAAGCTGGGACCAGCTGCTGATCAAATATGTGTCTGTTAAAATACGGAATATTATTCGTATCATCGTTATTCTTTTGTTGGCGGATTACGTTAACGCAGAAAGAGGGCCTATATACGTTGTCTGTAATATTATAAGGAAAGGGATGAAGAAAAGTAAACTTACTTTTCAGTTTTAGTGCAGTTTTTAATTTATAATTTGTGAAAAAAATCAACAGCAACCACAAATATATGGTTGCCAATTTGGCAACTAAAATTAACAAGTTTTAGTTGCCAGTTGCCATACGTAATACAATTTCGACAACTGACAACGCAACTGCAGTTGGGTTGCCATCCATAATCGACCTATACGTAACTTACACCATGAAATCGTTTCATGAAATTTCTTCAATTCTCTTTTGAACTTTCTTGTTTTTCCTTGCCTCTCTACACCTCTTGCCATCACAAAACCGGTTTCATGCAACTGATTTCATGAAAAATGTCATCGTGTAATTTAGCTACTATTAATTTTTTACGACTGTACATACTTATGTATTTATTCTGCATTACGATCGTAGCTACGTTTTTGTAAGTTGTGAATTTGTTAACGGAAAGTTTTTCGATTCTTGTTTGTTTAGTTTAAAAGAGCGTGTAATTAAAAAAGATGCAAACATGAAGTACAATAAATATTTTTTTAAACTATTAATTGCTTTTTTACCGAACTTTGAGAGTTTTATTTAATTTACTGATGGAAAACAACAGCATATGAGCATTATGAAAAGCTGCCGAATTGAATGGAAAAAAAGATGCATAAATTAACGGGTGGATCCATAAATTAAAACTTTATTTTTGTGCTACAATAATTTATAAAAAACATTAAATATCCTCCGGCGCAACAGGATTCTTCACACTGGAATAGTTTGAGCACAAATACCTCTTATTTACTCTATATTTTTATGTTTTCTTACCAAAATATTTATAAGATCCTAAATATGTTCATACATATGTACTGCTGATTGCAGCTAAAGGGGTGAATTGATACTTGATGACGGTATGTAATTTGTTAGTAATCGATTGAATCTGTTTTCTTGCGCAAAAGTACATGTTGCATGTTTCTCCACCTTGGGCAATTGTTACTCTAGACAATAATTTGCTTAATTCTTCGTCATTACGAATAGCCAATTGCAAATGGCGAGGAATGATTCTGTTCTTTTTGTTGTCACGAGCAGCATTACCAGCCAATTCAGGGACCTCAGCAGACAAATATTCCATAACGGCAGCTAAATATACGGAAGCACCGGCACTAACAAGTTCAGCATAATTGCCTTACGTAAAAAATTTAAAAATTAAATTTATAAATTTTACTTTTTAATAAATTTAAAAAATAAACAATTCTATTTGTCATAATTGTTTAATTTTTTGTTCCTATTTCTTTCGTTTCATAGAAAAACAGTTGGTTTAAACCATAGATAACACATAGATGGCCAACTCTCCAAATGTCAAAAACGTGGCTACAAATGTCTTCACACATACGGGTACGGTGTGAATTCAACACACTTAGGGGAGTAAAATTTTTATTCACATATAGACACTATTACGCGATATTCCATTACACTTTCCAAATATTTAAACAATTTTAAATTTTTGCACAAAAAATTATTTAACAATTTATTTTATTTTAAATTTTTTAATACAAAATGAATTTAATTTTGTTGACATTTGTTTGGTGAAATTTATTTCTACACACAATTGTATTTTTTTGTCTTTTAGGGGATGAAAATTTTCAAATCAATATAATAAATATTTAAAATTAGCATTCAAACTAACGTTTTTCGTACATAAATATTTTAGAAAAATACAAAATTCATATTTTTTATTAAAAAGCAAAATAATTATTAAATTTTAACATCTAAAATTGAATGTAAAAAAATACTCTGTTTTTACAAAATATTTTATACAACTATGTGCAGTTTAGGTGCTGTGGGGAATTTTTTTTTAAACCAACACTTATACCAAGGCATATTTAACCAGATGAATGCACAGGGCGGAGCTAATATTAAAGATACATTTTTTCAATTTTTTTTATATGGAGTTTGACATTAACCAGCTTTTTTTAAGAGAGAATAATATCTATTTTACTGTCAAAATCCATATAAAAAAAATATTTTGCTCAAATTTTCTCTCCCTTACGCTATCACCTTGTTTAATATGCCTTGACTTATACAATTTTGCCTACCAATACATTCTTAGACTTAGGTTTTTTGACAAGAGACTTAGGTTTTTGACGTTTTAGTTGACTATCTATGTGTTATCTATGGTTTAAACATACTCTTTTCTTCTTCTTTTTTTTCGATTCAGTTTTTGTTTGGAATACCTTTTTTCGATTCGTGCGTAACTGAATGCGTGAACGTAATTGAAATGCAGAATAGGGGTGACTAAAAGCACAATTCAGAAATGGAAAAGATCCTTTTCTGAAATACTAGCATTCAAAAGTTATTAAGCAACAAACTTACACAAAGTCAAAAAAATCGTTAAATTAGTTAAAAAAGTTTGTTGCTTATTACTGCTAAACTATTCGTGGTACCATATAGCGACCTATACCAAACGATAGATATTAAAAGCACAACTCAGAATTGGTATAGATCGTTTTCTGAAATACTATCATTCAAAAGTTATTAAGCAACAAACTTACACAAAGTGAAAAAATAGCTAAAATTAGGTAACAAGTTTGTTGCTTATTACTGCTAAACTATCTGTGGTACCATATAGCGACCTATACCAAACGATAGATATTAAAAGCACAATTCAGAATTGATATAAATTGTTTTCTGAAATACTAGCATTCAAAAGTTATTAAGCAACAAACTTACACAAAGTCTAAGTGTCCATAAACTAGATTTCCGTCACTTATATTGGCAGTCGCAATGACTGCACTTTTTTATTTTTAATTTACCTCTTTTACAATAGGACAGAAAATGGGCAGACAGACGAGATTTGTTGGCAAGGGGTTGAAGAGGTTTAGTGTGTGTTGCATTATTTAAACTATTCGTGGTGCCATATAGCGACCTATACCAAACGATAGATAATAAAAGCACAATTGAGAATTGGTATAGATTGTTTTCTGAAATAAACTTTTGCTAAAATAAGGCAGTTTTCAAAATGCTAGTAACTAATAATTTTTTAATTATAATTTAATTATAAACTACACCTAAAAGCCATACTCCTGTAGAACCTAATTTTGCGATTGTCAATTAAATCAATTAAGATTTAAGGGTGTTGTACGGAAAATAGTTCTTCACTAATCAAAAAGGTTTGTTGCTTATAACTACTAAACTATTCGTGGTACCATATCAAGGCGAATTCATACCAGGTGGAGTCGATAGCCCAGCTGATTGTTTTTTGCTCTCGTTTTTTTGCTAATGTCTTGTCAAAAAATACATTGTTTCATATCTGCTAATCTAATGTCAAAGTTGTTGTTTTGTTGTAGTTGTTGTCCTACTGCTCACACCTGGTATGAATTCGCCTTGTACCATTCTTAAGCAAAAGATGGCCAAAAATATTTAAATACCGTTACTCGTTGAAAAGAACAAAAAGGTTTTACAACAAGGATGAGAAAAAAGGTATCAATTCGACACTTAAAGAAAATTTGGAAAACCCGTAAAAGTAACAATTTGTACTTAAACATTGCCGGCCACCTTGCAACGATAAAGGATGTTGCAAACAAGCACATACGCATAACTATTTGAGCCAGTAACGACTCGTGTTAAGTATAAATAACACAATTTTTTTTATATTGAGTCATTAAGGACTCCTGATGAAATAAGTTTTATTTAATGTTGTTTGAGTCATTAAGGACTCCTGATGAATAGATTTAATTATTTGAGTCTTTAAGGAGTTCTGTGGACTGTATAAATTATAATTACGTATATTTTAAATGTATAAAGTGGGTCATTAAGGGCCCCTATTGATTTTATTTATTTAACAAAAATTTTAGCCATTCAGGACTCCTGGTGCGGTCTCTATGAACCGATAAATATAACATTAGAACGTCGATAACCCCGAAATAACCCATACGAAAATCGTCTATTGGGCTAGTGGAAGCCCGGGACTAACATGTATACGACCTTTCATGATTAATGGCATAACTTCAGGTCCTAAGACTCCAAAATTGAATCAGCCACAGATGCGGACGGAGTTTTGATACCTTGTATTTTATGCAACCGAGACGTGACAATAGTTTTGCACGTTTTCCACATTGTCCACATTCGACAAGCAGCGAAAACAAATTCTGTGTACCGCCACCATACGAAGTCTGCGTTCCAGGTTCAAGCTCCTAAACTTATAACAAAATCGCAGAGGGTGATTTCTACCACAAATTGGTCATTTAGATCGTCCACGATTTTTTTTTTTTTTCGGACCAGCACTCAGGGGATGACCCCTACTCATGCAAAGCATTGTGCCAGAACTAGGAAATTAGGTTATGGGAAGGAGGATAGAGGGAGTAATGTTTGTGGACATTCGATTTGAATTTTCCAACATTGTAGTTGACAGGACTTACGTTAGGGTATGGAATGGCAGGGCTTGAATCTGCGTCATGAGCCTGAACCACAGCCTTCATATTTTCAATCGTTGGGTTATTTTGAGGTTCAAAAGTTTCCTCATTTATAATTAGAGGCTCCTATTCGTTCAATACAACAAGTTTTGGTTATTACAGTTTTGTGTGCGAATATCGGCAACACGAACGTGGCCATCAGGGCAGATATTATTTGACTACAAGAACGCTGTCTATCAATTATACACCACTTGCATCGCCGAATTACGGTGCGAACTAAATTTCGCAGTCGAGGTATCCAATACTCACAACAGTAGATTCGCAACATTAATTGGTTTCCATCGTGAATTGAAATCATATGTATAAAATCCGCCATAAGCTTCGCGAAACGACAGTCATATGGTAGAATAATATGGTAATGTTCACAATACGTCAGTGACGGTGATTTTGCAAGTCGAACATTTAATCGCATTAATCCTAGCTCATCAAGAAAGGTATTTAAAGGTACTAAAGAACTTTTCGATGGCAAGGGCATCTTATCCAAAGGATTTTTATACTCTTGAGCATAATAGACTTTCTGAGCAATAACCGCTAAACGTACCTTTACCATTTTGAGCTCATCACTAGACACGAAATTATTTTCATAATTAAAGTGACCTTTATGGGCTGCATGCAATGAATGAAAAAATCTAAATATGTAAGCAATCACGCGCATAGCCCTGGCTAGGGATGAAAACCTTTCTAAAATGTCCTCAAATTTGGAAAAAAACGATGCATGAACTTTTACTTTTCGACTTTCTACATCAGTGTCGAGATTCTCTAATGTTTGTGTATACCAACTGGTTTTGTTCTGTTTTAACCATGTTGGGCCGTGCCACCACAGTTCACTTTTCGATAAAGTGAATGGATCCTTCCCCCGGCTGCCCAGGTCAGCAGGATTGTGGTTTCCAGTATTTTCTTGAATGCAACAAACCCTATTTGCGACAAAGGTGGTCCAAAAATAAGGAGGTTTTTAAAGCCAAGCCAGACCAATTGTTGAATCTGTCCAACAATAAACAATAGCGATTTCAATTTCCCTAAGGATATTTTTTAACAGTTCTGATGCTAAAACTGCTCCGCATAACTCAAGGCGAGGTAACGAAACTGATTTAAGTGGTGCTACTTTCGTCTTAGATGATAATAAATGAGTATGAATTTCTCCACTTGGCGACTCAGTTCGGATATAAATTGCCCCCGCGTATGCCTTTTCCGAGGCATCTGAAAAAATATGAAGTTCGGCAGTCGACTGTTTGTAATAGTTTGGCACTTGAATGAAGTTTATTTGGTGAAAAAATTCAACAAATTTTAACCATTCCTTTTCCGTAGAAGGTCATTAGTACGTCATCCCAACCGATATTATCAAGCCAAATTCGTTGCATAATTATTTTTGCTGTGATAATGACCGGGCTTAACCAACCAACCGGATCAAAAAACTTTGCTATAGTTGATAATACTTCCCTTTTTGTATACCCTGATTTAACTTCCAGAGGACTGGAGATCCCACTCGAATTGTGCAAATTTTTTTTCGAAGTCGATGATGCTTCTTGATTAACGCCGGAAATCTTTACATTCGTAGAATGCGACGGAAGTCGCAATTAATTTCGCAAACGTTCTAAAATAAATTAAGTTTCTGAAGCTGGGTCAATTAAGGACCTTAATTGTATCATGACAAAGAATTGAAACTATAGCAGTTCCTAATAAAACAAATTATAAGTATCTATTTCGTAAACAGACATAGCATTTAAAAAACTATTAATACCGTGTTGTACATTTTTTATTCCCGAACTAGTTTACAATGTCTAGGCTAAAAAGGCTCTTTAGTTGGTTATTAACCAACATTCGCGGATTTTCATACGTCTCCTTTAAATTTTTCCACGCGATATCAAACCCGGCGTTAGTTAACGGACACTTTGAAACGATTTCTTTAGCCTCTTTTCCAGTTCTCTGTACCAAATAACACAATCGTTCAATGTTACTGAGACGGCCATTGTTAATATATAAAGCCGTAAAGAGATCCCTAAAGGTTGGCCACGAAAGGTAATCACCATAAAAAAAATCCGTATTACATGGTGGACCACTTCGATTCGGCCGTTGCCCATAGTTCATCACCTTCCAATTTTATTATATTCATATACCGAACGTATGTATTAAGGGTGCTTGAATATTTCCCTTCAGCAACTTCTAACACGTCAGATTTTATTTTTGTGGATGCTTCTAAATCAATTAAACACTGCTCGTATTCAAATTGGACTTTTTCCCAAAGTTTATCTAATACACCACTCAATATCTCACTAGTATAGCCGTGGTAATCCTCATCTCGAATTTTGTTGAAGCCCGAGTAAAACTTACAAAATATTTTTCGAACATTTTGAAATAAATTTAAATTTACTTTCACCTTTAAGAAGAAAGGCTTTGCTGAATTTGTACAAGATAAAGTTCCGACACAAATTTAAATTAAACAAATCAAAAGGAGTCAAATCGACCGACAGTAGGGTGACCAATGATATAGGCAAAAAAGAATACTAACAAAACAAAATGTTAAAACGCGTATTAGTTTACACAAATATCACGGGCTACAAAATTAAAACAGGGACGCGATTTTAAAACATTATTTTTTCGGGTTAAATCTAGTTCATCGAAGCTACTCCAACCAAAACAAAAAGTATCGAGGGTGATGGAAAATCAAAAAATTAAAGTAAAAAAAATTAGCAGTCGCCAATATTTTCTGAGTTATGGGCCATTGACACAAGCAGCGTCGCAATTTTCAGCGGCGGCTCCGTAATTTTGGCTCAATTTTTTATGCTTTTGTTAAAAAAAGGGTTTTAACCACTGTTGCCAATTTGGAGATTTTGCAGCTAAATCTAGCGTTTTTGCAATGCCAATCGTGGGGAAAATGGTTTCTTAGCGGTTAGCGTGAAATCTAACGATTTTTAAATTGCTTTAAAGAGAAAAAATTTTTGTCAAATATCCAATACATTTGAACAAAGTAAACTTCCTGGGGGGCGCAAAATTTTTTTTTGCACAGAGTGGCAGTTCTTCTTCTTCTATGCCATTCAACCTAGAATGGCAGTGTCAATGAAAAAGTCTTCTGGAGACAATAAGTCTATAGTGAAGCCTTTACTTAATTAATGTTATATTTATTTATATTTTATTGTTTTTCATTATGTTTGTTTTTGTTTTTAATTTATTTATGCATTATTTTAAGTTTCTTTTTCGTTTGTTAATTTTTCTCGTAAAATTGTGGTTATACATATTGCGGGTGGGAAAAATTAAACGCTTTTGTTAAAAATTTCTCCCAGTGTATTTTCAGTTTATGTTTATATTTTTATTAAAATTTGTTGTCATTTAGTGAAATTTAGTTAATAATGTTTGGTATAAATGTTTTTTTATTTTTGTTTTATTAATGTGTTATTTCTTGTAGATTTTGTTTGTCTTTGGGGTAGTTTTCTTGTTAACTTTTATGTTGTATGACGTGTAGGTTTACCTGCACAAACAAAAGAATAATAGATAATTATCGGTGTAGTTCATTTTAATTGTTATAATTTGTCTTACCTGTGTAATTTTGTTTCCATTTTATTGTTAATCAAATCCCTGTAAAATTTAATTGTAAATGCTTACATGTTTTCCTTCTTTCGTTTTGTTTTGTAAGAATGTACATATGTTTGTATGTATGTTTACAGTGTTGTGTTTTTGTACTTAAGGTGTAGTAAAATATGACAGAGTCGTATTTTCATTCATGAAACCGAAATTTAAAATTAGAATTAAAAAAAAGGATAATTAAGGAAATGAGTGAAAGTACGATTCTGTCTTAATATTATGTTAGCCTGGTGGAGCAAAGCGGTTATAAATTATTTTTCTTTACGTCCGTCGTCAGTTAGGGGGAACTCAAGGAACGTTTAAGAAATTCAAAATCAAATTATTACCATGAAATCATTTTTAATATATAAAATTGGTTTGTAAAAAAATATGGCTACTGGCGAGAAAGAATTAACTAAAAAATATGTATATATTGTTGAAAAATAAATATAAACCGCTATAAATAATAATATCCTGTTCTGTTTTAGGTGTTGATAAGTGCGGACGCGATTTTTTTTAAGATCGCATTAACAAAAAACAAAACATATGTACATAGTATGAACAATTTAAAACAAAAAACAAACCTGTTTTAATACAACAACAAAGTTGTTTGTAAAATATTTTTTTTCTTTTTCCTTTTCTTTATTTTTTACAACGGAATATTGAATTGCTACTTTTAAAATAAAATAAAAACAATAAAGGCTAATGAGCCTGTTTAATTTAAGCAACAAAAATGTTGACAATGCTGACTTAAATAAAAACAAAATAACTGAAAATAATTTGTGTATTAATGCTACGCCAGTTATACATGCCCAATCTTGTTCTTCACTTTTACTAAGCGATGACAATAAAATAACTACAAACAATTATGAAATTATGAAAAAAAAAATTATGAAAAAAAATAAATAATAATATGTGTATGAGAAATATTGAAATGGGGAAATTACAAAAAACTAGAGCTAGCTCATTTATAAACTGAATTTGGACAAGCAAGACGTTAGTTACAGCGTGAAAGTAGAAGGAAACTCTTTTTGAAATAGAAAGTGTGTGCAAAGTTTAAATTCATAAAACGTAAGAGAAAAAAACGAAAATTTACTATGATTTTTTTTAGTAAAATTGTTTTGAATTTCAGCTGGCTATTTTCTGGGGAGCAGAGTTTAAAAAGAAGTGCAACCCAAGAAAAGAAGAAGAAAATAGCCAGGTAAGATTTCATTGTTAAATCGTGTCAAAAAGACTAACACTGAATAAAAAAACCTGAGCATAAAAAAAAGTAATTAAAACCATCTTGGCTAGATCTGGGCAAGAAAAATTGCGTCCAGCACCAAAGAAAATAGAAGCATATGTGCCAGAAAACATTTTATAAATAAAAAAAAAACAATAAACAAAATGTATTGGAAAAAAAAGAAGTTATATTAAGATTGAGGATAATTTGTGTTATTGTAAAACTTTTGTAGTTTGTGTTATTGTGTGAAATTTATAAGATATTCGTTAGTGTTTAGTTGGTGTTCATATATATGTATGTATTTCTGTATGTATTATTAAAATTTTATTTGTGCCGTAAAAAAAAATATGAAAAATTTAATCAAAATAAATATAGACATATATCTCTGATTTGTGTGTGTGTAATATTAATAGAGCTTAAGTGAAGCGCGTTAAAAAATAAAAAAACATCTGTATAGTGGCAGACAATAGTTCAACCTCAGGGAGCTCTTTTAGGTGTAGTAAGGAATAAAATTCGCAGATTAGTAAAAGAATGTAAAGGAAATATTAGCTTAAGCCCTAAAAAGATTTATATATATAGATTTGATAAGAAAATCAGGGATACAAAAAAAATTAATTTGTTACAAGAAATATTCAAAATATAACGGCGTTAGCTAATAAGAAAAAAGTAAAAACTATTATGTATTTCTGTGATGTAAATATTTTCATTATTCTTTTTATTATACCTAATAAATGGTTTTTATGTGTGAATATGAAAAAATGTAAGGTTGCATTAATTTAGTGAGTTACTGGCAATGATGGAGAGGTAAGAGGAGAAGTGGTTAAGTGTCTTTTTTTTGTGGGTTGTAGAGCAAAATTTTAAAGGAACAGCTACAACATGGTTGGGAGGGCAAACGAGACGACCATCAGTCTCGGGATTCTTTGTGTGTTATAGTTTGTGTAGTGTCAGTTAGTTTTGTTTTATGTTTCTTTATTTTTATTAGTTCGGATACGCGGCTGGCGAGAAGGGTTGGGACCCCCTGAAGAGAAAATAACAAGAGCTAGACGGAAACCTCGCCAGTCCAACCGGTCCGTAACATACACGATAAACAGAACGATTGCACGTGACTGATTAATGCAACCACAAATTAACTGTACTACAGTACAGCTAACCGTGGAAGCCAATCACACAGTGCGAGAGTGAGACGTAAACCACTCCACGTAGGAGAAGATAACAACCTTTTTCTTAGCAACCTTTTTTTCAAAATGAAAACAAACGGTGAAAAAAGTAAACAAACAGTGGTGAAATGTAAACAAAATGATGCAAAAATATAGCGATTTTGAACCCGATGAAAAACAGTCATTTTTAACTATATTTTAATTCCAAAAAATGGAATGAAAAGCCAGTGGCCTGTAGAATCAGATTTTTTGGTTGTCGTTTTATTTATTTAAGAAATAAAGGTGCTATACATTAAACATATTACAGTGTTTTTTTACTTTTAAATTTTTCACTAATAACTCGAAAACCATTCCGCGTGCATATAAACCACTATCTACGTTTGATAGAGGATAAAAATACGAATCAATCGTGGTATCAGGTTTTTCTGAAAAGACTGTACGAAAAAAGTTATTAACCCGGCAACCTTTTATTATTTACAAAAATTGTGAAAATTCAAAAGTTTTTCACTAATATCTCGAAAACCATTCCGCGTGTATATAAACCACTATCTACGTTTGATAGAGGATAAAAATACGAATCAATCGTGGTATCAGGTTTTTCTGAAAAGACTGTACGAAAAAAGTTATTAACCCGGCAACCTTTTATTATTTACAAAAATTGTGAAAATTCAAAAGTTTTTCACTAATATCTCGAAAACCATTCCGCGTGCACATATACCACTATATACGTTTAATAGAGGATAAAAATAAGAATCAATAGTGGTATCGGGTTTTTCTGAAAAGACTGTTATTAGCCCGGCAACCTTTTTTTATTAACTAAAATTGTGAAAACTCATAAGTTTTTCACTAATAACTCGAAACCCATTCCGCGTCCACATATACGTTTAATAGAGGATAAAAATACGAATCAATCGTGATATCGGGTTTTTCTGAAAAGACTGTACGAAAAAATTATTAAATAAACAACCTTTTTTTATTTACAAAAGGAGAAAATAACAACTTTTGCATAGCAACATTTTTTTTGCTTGTGAAAAAAATGTAAACAAACTGTGACAAAAATATATCGATTTTAAAATCGATGAAACACAGTTATTTTAATTCGAAAAAATGGAATGAAAAGCCTGTGGACTGTAGAATCAGATTTTTCGGTTGTCATTGTTTTTATTTACGAAATATAGGTGCAATACATTAAATTAAATATATTACAGTGTTTTTTCTTACTTTTAAATTTAGTTTTTACGTAATATCTTGAAAACCACTCCGCGAGCACATATACCACTATATACGTTTAATAGAGGATAAAAATACGAATCAATCGCGGTATCGCGTTTTTCTGAAAAGACTGTACGAAAAAAGTTATTAACCCAGTAATAGGCATTTTGAGGGGGATGGTCAATATGAGGAAAATTGTATGGATTTTTTCTGCTTTGGTCTGGCCATTCTAACGCAATATAGATTTCAGGAAGGACTTTATTTCTACAAAAACTTCTTGAAATATGCTCTTAAGCATTCCATAAGTAAAAGGTTAGTGTATCTAGTTTTAAAATAAAAAAACTACTTCTTTTTTTAATTTAATTTAATTTTTTTTTAATATTTTGTATTTTTCTTTTTTTTATAATAATTTTTCATGTTAAATAATATTCTTTTGTTGAATATACTTTTGAGGAAGATATGTAATTAATCTGGCTGTCCAGCTGGGCTTGTTAGCATTTGACGTTGTTGTTATTATAACGCTCTGCTGTTGTCCGAAGTTCTTTCCTGAGGAAAAAACTTTCTTTTGGTACAGCTGTTGCTGAGTTGACAATCTTTGGCCGATACACATAAACTCGGGTCGTTCCGGATTCGATTCACTGATCACAATGTACATAAAGTCACCTTGAGGTAAAAAACGTTCAAGTGAATCCACCTTACGTATCTGCTTAATTGTAAAGATTAACCAATTTTTGCCTTTCAGTCTCTAACAGCGCTTTCCCTTTAATTGTCTCATCTACCTTCCTCATTGTACTTCTCCAGCAGGTCTTCCGAGCAGATTGCGGGGATGTCAGCAGTATTCCCCGACGTTGATTTTAGCTTATGCAAATATGTATGTAGTCTGTGAAGAATAAAATAATAAAGTAAAAATTTGAATTAGTTACTATTGCTTAAGTGCAATTTGCTGTCCTTAATTTCAGTTCTACCTCTTCCGCAGCAACAAGGGTCTTCAAGGAAAGAATGCTGGCGGCTCCATGTTAACACATTCTATATTTTTTATTAATAATTTTTTGTGCACCAAACTACTTTTTACATTTATTTTCTTTTCATACTTAACATTTGAGTTATAAATAAACTTTTTGCGGACATTTAAAAAAAAATTTGTATTCCTGAAGTACCCAACTTTGGAGCCTTTATTGTCCGCAACTCTACTGAAAAACATCTCTGCTTTGCCTCTGTGAAATTTCATTAAGATATCTTTAGTGGTTCATAAGCTACCAAATTATTTCCAAAATAAAACGCTTTTAAACCACTGCAATGGCGAGTTGAGCAAAACCTATAAAAAAAGTTTTTTCTACTCGTGTATTATTTTCATTAGCATGAGTGTTGGAGGATACGTTAAATTTTGTTTTAGAAAAGCTTGCACTTGATGATACGTTATTTTGAATTTTGTTCATAACTCGGTTATTTTTGATAGTATAATATTATAATTGTGCACACATATGTAATATGATCAGTAATCAATAACAAAATTTTGATTTTTTTTATATGTTGTTTTGCATTTTAGGTGACGATATGGAGTTAAAGCTTGCTCTCCAGATAACTTCTTAACTACTGTTGCGTGCGTACATAATTTTTTCTGCAGCTTAGTTATAGCCTCCTTTTAGTTCGTAACACACATTGGGTCGGCCTATACCGTAGATTGTACTAGAAACCTAATGAGAGCCGAATTCAATTCAATTGAATTCTCGATATGATTAACAAAAAATTAAAAACAAGTCAGAGTGCTATATTCGGCCGTTCCGAATCTTATACATATATCCTTCGCCACAGTGATTTTATTTACACATAGTGGACGTAGTAATAGCGCACTATCAACTATTGGAACCATCACTGCAGATGGGTTTTCTTGTAGCTACACATCTTTTCTTCATACCTACTCCCCAATCCTGCTCTTACCTCCTTAGGGCCTATCGAAGTTTCAAGAAAACAATCATAAAATGCGTTCAAGGTACTCCAACTTGCAAGTGAAGAAAACGTTTCCAGAATTTTCCATCGAATCAGTGCATTGTGGAGACTACTGTGAGATATACAGCCTATATATATTTACATACATCTATAAATAGACGTAGCGATAGCGCACTATCAATCACCCCGTAATCTTTCTGTCATAACTTCGGGATGGGGCTCATGTAGCTGCACACATTTCCCCCATACATACTCTACCCTCATCAGGGCCCAACAAAGTTTCAAGAAAACAATTCTAAAAAGCATTGATTATACTCCCAACAAGAAAGTGAAGCAACCAATTAAAAACCATAATGCAGTCTCTACTAATGGTACCACACTAAAACCACCACCTCGGAACCAATATTTGTCATTTTGTAGTCAGTATCCTGATGCTGTATATGAGTTTAATTGTGTATGAATTGGTTTTAAAACAGAGATCTCATCTATTTAAGAATCAAACGCATTTAAAAAAATGTTACTCTTTATACGAGTATATTCTTAATATGTATTAATAATATGTTATGTTACACTCATCATTTTCAAAGAAATATTGATTTTTTCTAAATATTTCGAAAATCGATTGTAAAAAGTTTGCAAAAATTTTTGTAAAATTTTTTTTCCAAAAATTTTCTGCACAAATATGTTTTTGAACATGTTTTTTTAAAATTAAAAAATAAATTGTTAAAACTTTTTTAACATTTTTTTAATTTATTACTGCTTGCGGTCTAATAACTATTTGACAAAAAAAAAAAAAAAAAAAACAAAAGAGAATCATTACAACCTAAAAAAATGTTAAAAAAATATGGGTAGGCGTGGTCTCCAATGCTGCTGCCAATTGAGTGGTCTGATGTTGCTGAATTTCAAAAGCGAAATTTTTGAAACTATGTCTGGCAGATTGGTGTGCTTTATTTGTTTGTATCTCTTTGGGTGTCTTGGCAAAGTTAATTTCAACACGAACACAGACGGACATCGCTAAATCAACTTCTCTATTTAAGGATCGAGACTATATACTTTATGAGGTCGGAAATTAATATTGTGGAAATTATATATCGTTAACTTAATACGAAAAGGCCCTAACTCATGTTTTTCATAGTTTACAGGACGAGGAAAAAACTAAATAAAAAAGATGCACTATTGATACAAAATTTTAAACGCAATTTTTATTAAAAACACTTTACAAATTTAGTGTTATATTAGTTTTTTTTTAATTTTTATTTATTAATATGAGTAAGGGCCTTTGTTGTTGTATTTTCTAAAAAAAATGAGTTGGGGCTTTTTCAACGATGAAAAAAAGTAATTTAAAAGAAATTCATGTTTTAGACAAAGAAACAGAGAAAGTAAAACAAATTATAATCATATTACATCGAAAAATAATAAAATCTATATAATATATTAGTTTTTATATGGTACATTTTCATATAAGTGATGGCAGTCTTTATGCAGCAACTTTTTTAAATCTTGCAAGTGATCCCACATCTTCTTGGAGATTTCTAATTTTGAAGTATGAATGGGGCCAGGTTCAATATGTTTATTAGCAGACTTTGTTCTTTGGGTTAGAAGCTCGTACTCGCCACATATATCTGTTTTTTTTACCGTGTATGGCGTTCTTGCCTTTAAAATACGACAAAAACTGTCGTTGGAGTTTTATTTAAATATATAAAAGTCTACATAATAATTTCATACAGACTTTAGTAACAAATTTAATAATTATTTGTAACAATAATTTGCAAAGACAAAAGAAAAAAATTTAACGATTAAGAAAAATATAATATTGCATTTTATAACGTTTAAGCTTGAAGAGTAATCAATAAATTGATACAGTTCATTAAAATTGACACATATTCTTCTCAGTGGATCAGCATAAGCATAGTTCATACGAAAACATTTAATTTCCAGAGGATGAATGTAACATGTCGGTCGATGTGGAACATTAAATGATATACTTCTTAGTATGAATTCAGAGTGTATATCGCCATTAAGAACAGTTAACAAAAATGTAACGTTTAGCATAGTTCTTCAGCTTTTAAGAGAAGGCAACTTAATTAGCGATAATCTTTGACGATAAGGAGGCAAATTTAATGTTGGATTCCATCTTAAGCTTCGTAGGCTAAATAGCAAAAACTGTTTTTGGATAGACTCAATATGATCACTATGAAAATTATATAACGGATCCCAAACAACTGAGCCATATTCAAGAATAGGTCTGTGGAACAAGATTAACGTGAGTACTCGGCCTAACCTCACGGTGGTCTTACCACCGAGTGAAACTTAGGCGTAGACTAGCGCCCCCATTGTGTAGTATAACAACACTTTACGATTGCCACCAATCGCTTTTTGTGTGTGATACAGTCACAATGAGTAGCAATTTATATAATATGGCAAGCCTTTCCAAGGCAAGCCTAGATCCACATTATAACCTCTTGCTTAGGGGTTTGGAGACTATCCAAACTCCGTCTGTTGAGAGTGCAACAGCACACTTGATCGACCGTGCACCATACCTACATAAATCGATCTTAAACCACAACCACCACGTATACCCCCGAAGGGCACCTCACCAATAACCGGTCACAGAGAGGATAGGCTCTCTGTGGGGCCACCGATTCCCGTGGTACCAGTCCTTTGGGCACTGGTCGGGCCTCGAAGAGGACCCGTGTTATAAAACAACAGACCTTTTCTTCCAGATTTAGGCTCTAGGAACCCTAGCGTCTGGTGCCCCTATTTTCCCCGAGTGAACCGCGTCAAAGCATTTGCCATATTCGTGCAGTGACAATTGGAACCCCCGGGGGTTCAAGAATAGGTCTAACTAAGGATGTGTATAAAAGCTTAGTTACATATGGATCGATAAATTCCTTTGCCCATCTTTTAACAAAAGCAAGAACGCCTCTCGCCTTATTGCCCATCACATTAATGTGTGGAATAAAACTAAGCTTAACGTCAAACATTATACCCAAATCCAGGATGGAACAAACTAATTCCAAAGGTTGTTTGCCCAACAAAAAGTTGACACTGACGAAGTTGCCCCTGTGAAATATCATGTGCTTGCATTTGTTAGAGATTAGTTCCATTAGGTTTACATTGCAACAAGTATAAAAGTTATCATTTTGGTTTCTATCATTTAGTTAAGATTTAATCCAATTTAGACTATTTGCAGAAAAGCCCAGCATATATAGCTTATTAAGGAGAAGTTTGTGATTGACTTTCTCGTAAGCTTTGCTGAAATCCGTATAAATGGCATCAGTTTGTTGATTTTTCACGAATCCTTATTAACTAACGTCGTTAACTGTAACAGGTTGGTAATGGTTGAGCATCCTTTTCTAAATCCATGTTGATGCAGCTATATTAAATGTGATATGTTGTGGCTTAGAAAGTTGCAGATGAATTTTACAAGAAGCTTTGGTATCGAACTTAGTTTTGCAATACCTCTATAGTTTTTTGCATGTGACTTACTGCCAGATTTGAATAAAGGAATGATATATGAGCTTTTCCATTGACTAGGAACATAGCCACATCTGATAGATGAGTTGAAGATTAACGATAAAGGTTTCGACAAACTAACTGCACAGTACCTCAGTAAACAGTTGGGTATACCATCCGGTCCATGGTTAAAAGTTATTTTAAGTCTTTTTAATTCGAACTCTATTTCAGCAGAATCAATTTCTGGAAAGTCTATTGATAGGTTTGAAGAAATTTCAAAAGGATAAGTACTGGTGTCATCATATATAGTATCAGAGTACGTTGTAGCAAAAAATCCTCAAACATATTGGCGATAAGAGCGTCATCATCAGATTCACAATTTCCATATTTTATTACAGGCGGAAACTCATTAGATTTTCGCTTGGAGTTTACAAAATTAAAGAACGATTTGGAATTGTTTGTAAAATTTGATGTCCTTCTGTTGATATAATTTTTATACAGAGTGGTATTTAGCAAATTATACTCAGCGCGACAAAGAGAGTACCTTGCGTAATCAGCAGTAGAATTAGAGTTTTTGTTTTTTTTTGTAGTTTATTCTTTTTATTTTTTAGGCTTGATAGATGTTTAGATCTCCAGGGGGGACCAGAACCTTTGAAGAAAGTACGTTTAGGTATGCATTTTTCCATTTAAGAATAAACAGATTTGTAAAAGGTAGTAATCAAGTAACAAGTTATGCCAGTCAATATTACTTAACAATCGATTCATCATGTTATAATTGCCACGTCGAAAACAAAATACTTTCTTGTTTTTTCTAAGTGGGTTAAAAGACTCTGGAAGTAACAGGGAGCAACGAACTTGAAGAGTTGGGTGATGTCGATCTCCAGGCATAGTAATAGGGCACGATCGATTTATTGTACAATCAAATGGTTCATTGACGAATACCAAGTCCAGCAGTTTATTATTGATATTATACACAGCATTTATTTGGTAGAGGCTTAAATCCATTATGTGGTTTAAAATAAATTAACCCTGAGTTGTCAGTTCCTAATGCCCGTAGCATGTTTACAGTAAGGTCGCCACTACTTCGATCAGAAGTTGAATAAACGTTTTGAATATGAAATTTTTATAATATTTTTTAAGACTATGTAACTTACCTGTCCGAATCGAAAATACATTGGCCAATGTAGCATTTCGGTTTTGGTAAAAGCATTCATCCGAATAAATGATTATATGATGGATTTTAGGCCAACGTGCAACGTTTTGATAAAGTTCATCTGATATGTTCCTTACTTTATATGATGTGCAAATATCGCATTCTAATTTTTTAGGCTTAAAAATTGAATAATTTGATTCTTGTATTATATTTGCGAAAATTGGATACGACAATTTTTGCATATCACTTTTTTTGTTTGATGCACATTTATCGACATAAAGCTTATAATCTCTTGATAGGTCGAAAAATTGGATTCGAAATATAATTTTTTTGTTTGTTTTATGCAGTAATGCGATTCCGCGCGCGTCTTTCTTTATTGCGATTATTAGTTTCTTTTCTGACAGCGCTTGAGTATTTTGACTGAGTACTGTGCCATACTTTCCCCCAAAGTTTTTTCTTTTAATCCTAATGTTGATAGAAACATCTGGCGGCACACTTGCATTCGGTTTAAATTTTGACTTAAAAAATATACCTTAAACTGAACTCGTGTTGAATTTTCACAAAATATTTTTTTTTCTCTTCTATGACATATTTATGCTTCTGATTTCATGACATCTCCCAAAACATAATAAATATTTCTTTTCGCGTTGGCTCACTGAACTCAGAACAATGTCTTAGTACTCAATGCACAATCAAAGTAAATAAATAAAACAAGTAAAAGTGCTATATTCGGCCGTGCCGAATTTTCTATACCCTTCACCACGGTGATTTTATTTATACAGACGTGTACAGCATTATCCATATTGTTGACTCTTTACTTAAATAAAGTCGTATGAGAAAAAATCATTATTCATGAGTTAAAGAAATAGAAGACAAATTCCGTTTGCTACAATTGTCGCCGTGTTGTCAGCTACTTAATGATATTGAAGCCGACAGCTACATCGTAAACTCTGACATTGTTGTAGAAATACTTATTTTGCTTTTATAAAATTAAATAACTTTTTCAAAAACTTATAAATATTTCCTCCAAAACTTTTTGTTTTATATGAATTTGTAATTTACAATTTTGTGACATTTTCTTTTGTTGAATAAAATAGAAATTAGCCTAAGTTGACGACAGTCACAATGGAGATCGTGTATACATGTAGCTATATTGGCTTCAAAATAATCGTTTACCTATAAACGTGTGTATTTTATTTTTGACAGTTTGTAGTTGGTGTCCTGATGATGTCTATGTGTTTAATGCACCTAGGTTTTAAAACAGAGATATCATCTATTTAAAAATCAAACACATTTACTTTATATACACACATACATCCATATGTATATTCTTAATATTAATTATATGTTATGTTACACTCATAATTTTAATTTTCAGAGATATATTGAAATTTTTGTTTTAATTTTTCGAAAATTAAGTCTAAAAATTTTTTGTAAAAATATTTCTTTAAAAATTTTTTGGAAAATTTTTAAAAAAAAGTTTTTTGAATATTTTTCTGTAAAATACCTTTTTGAAAATGCTTTGTAAATATTTTTGACAAAAAATTTTAAAAAAAGATATCCTTAAAAAAAAAAAATTTCCTCATATTGACACATGGGGGGTCCTTTTAACTGCTCCTATTTGTCAGTGGGTACCCTGTGGGTCCATTGGCTACCTCTATGCGTATTGCTTTCTATTAAGGTCTCTAATACAAATCAAAGCAGAAAAACCCTACCAATCTAAAAACAAACAAAAATCGCCCCTCGCAGGGGGTTATTGATCCCCCGAGATCTGTATGCACTCCTTGCGATCTACCTGTCGCAGTCTAATATTTATTTGACAAAAAAGGCAAAACAGAATCATTAAAGCCGAAAAAAATTAAAAAAAAAAACGTAAAAAAATATAGGTGGGTGTGGTTTTTGGCCCGTAGCCGCCAAAGGAATGATCCGATGTTGCTGAATTGCAATACCAAAATTTGTGCCTGACAGATTGGTGTGCTTAAATTTTTTGTATCTCTTCTGGTGCCTTGGCAAATGACATTACCACACTAACACGGACAGACGGACAGACGGACATCGCTTAATCAACTTCTCTAGGTATAAGGATCCAGAATATATATACTTTATGGGGTCGTAAATGAATATTGTAGAAATTACACACGGAATGACAAACTTATATATACCCTTTCCAACTGTGGTGAAGGGTATAATAAAAGCAGCACATCGCGCAAAGAAAACACTAAACAATTATAAAAATTTATTCTTAGTAGCTATTTTCTCAGCAAAAATAAGTTAGGGCTTTTGTCTTTTGAAAAATTTTAGAGATGAGTTAGGGCTTTTCGTTTTTAGGCTATAACTTCGGTATTTTTTCTGAATTCATCTGTTTTTTTTTTTTTTTGAGGAGGTATATCTAGTAATGTTCTATCGAAATATATAAAAATATCGATTTCGAAAAATTAGGAGTTGGGGCCTTTTCGTATTAAGTTAACGATATACCCTTTCCACCTGCGGTGAAGGGTATAATAACTCATAACGCGAACTTCTTCATTAAATGTTTCACGCCGTTGCGCTTAGGGGTATTTTGCAAATCTAGCCGGGCATTATTTTTTTAGTTATATTGACTCTAAAAATTTACTTAGTGCCCCTAGATTAATGAAACTTGGCAGAAAAATATTTTATGGTCATAGGCTGTTAAAGGTATAAAATAAGAAAAAGCGGACCAATGAGAAAAAAGTTCCCCTTATTTGTACTAATCCTACCTCTGAAAAATTCAATTCCCACACTTTTATTACACCCCCGAAACATCCATGTAAATTTAAATTATTCATAACAGCTGCGCCCGCCACCGTCAGCGTTCTTATTTTGTTTTAAAGTAATCCAGTTTAAGACTCCTAATTTTATAGTGCTTCAGATAAGGTTTATGTAATTATTTTATATAAAGGTACCCATCCCTGGGTAAATTCTCAGAAACATAGGCTTTATATAAAAATCTAAAATTTGCATAAGATTCCAAAATTATTGTGCAGTACTGGAAATAGTGTTTTAAATTACCAACTGACAAAAATAAAAGTTGCTGCCAAGTTTGCAGTACCATTAAATCGGTAGAATTACGTACTTTCACCACTTGCTCTCCCCCATATTCGTAATGAAATATATTTACGGGAAAAATTATCCAATATTTGAACCACCATACTAAGGTACCTCTCCATAAAATTTTATTATAATTCATCCAGTAGTTTTTACGTGATGTGTTTTATTATATGTATAGAAAATAAATAATTTACATTAATAACAATAAATTTTATTTAAAACTAGCTGTGCCCACCACGTCGTGGGCATCCTTGCAATATCTTGCTCGATTTTCCTTCACAAGTATTCCACATCAATTTTAAAAGAAAAATGCAACTAAACTAAGAAGAAACTAACAATAACAGAATTTTATAGCCACATTCAAGTCGTAGTATTCTTACCAAATTTTAAAAATTAACGCCAAATAACAAAAAATAATGTAATCACATAATTACCTAAGTATGCATGTATTTCACAAAATAACCAAATTATACAACACGTACGCGACTTAAAAATATTGTAACGTTTTATTTATTCAACAATACGATCTTTCAAATAAATACTCAAATAAATACTCACTCGCAACCTGTGTACATACATATGTATGTATGTTTGTATGTATCTGTGTATGTGTGTATGTGTGTATGTGTGTATGTATGTATGTATGTATGTATGTATGTATGTATGTATGTATGTATGTATGTATGTATGTATGTATGTATGTATGTATGTATGTATGTATGTATGTATGTATGTATGTATGTATGTATGTATGTATGTATGTATGTATGTATGTATGTATGTATGTATGTATGTATGTATGTATGTATGTATGTATGTATGTATGTATGTATGTATGTATGTATGTATGCATGCATGTATGTATGTATGTATGTATGTATGTATGTATGTATGTATGTATGTATGTATGTATGTATGTATGTATGTATGTATGTATGTATATATGTATGTATGTATGTATGTATGTATGTATGTATGTATGTATGTATGTATGTATGTATGTATGTATGTATGTATGTATGTATGTATGTATGTATGTATGTATGTATGTATGTATGTATGTATGTATGTATGTACTTACATGAGTTACTTAAGAAAATTCTGTAACAACAACTAAGGCAAACTTAGCAAACTGGGAATTCCCGATTATAGAAAAACAACCGCTCGTTTCTATTTATTAAGTTTTTGCAACAATGTAATTCCACAAAGAAATAAGTCTTGCAAAAAAAACCGACTTGAAAACAGATATGTAGATGGGCACAAATTCTAAAGTAATCTCTGAGAATTAAAAGATGCGCCAAACTTAGCGGGGAAAAAAGTAAAGACTATGTTTATGTCAAGCCTCACCCTATTACTGTTCAAAAGTTAAGCTATTTTCACCAGCATTCGTCTTTTATGGGGACTCAAGCCTCTGTCTATAACGGTTTCAAAGATAGGGCCACATAGATCAAATAACAGCACCTATTGGGACATCATTGAATTTACAAGTTTAAATTAAAGACCTGTTGTTATAGAGGACTTGGCCACAAAGATTCTTTTTAAATTTCAACTGTCTATAACGGTTCAAAAGTTTGGCCATATACAATCAAATTACATGAACTATTGGATTTATAGCTCCAAATATTCTTGTTATTATAACAAAGAAAGTAGTGGACATTCTGCCTAATTTTCAAGTGTTTATCTTTAACGGTTCAAAAGATAGGGCAAAAATTCAAATTGTATACTTGTTTTAGTGGACGTTGCAATACAGGTTCCTTGTAAATTTCAGCTGTCTGTCTATAAGAGTTCAAAAGTTTGGCCACATATATAGAATTAAATTAACTATTCGGACACCCTTTTATTTCCAAATTTAAATTTTATACTTTTTGTTATAGCGGACTTAGCACTACAGGTTATTTGTAAATTTCAATGGTCTGTGTACAACTGTTCAAAAGTATGGCAAAAGTATGGTCAGTTGGGTAAAAATATGACTGCGACAAAAACACATTACAGAAATATTTAGAATCCATGGGAATTCGAAAAAAGAAGAAAAAACAGCAACATTCACCACTGAAACACAACAGAAGACTATAAAATGCAGGTTACGCAAACTCTCCAAAAATTACTTTTCCTGCTTAACAGAGTACGAATGCGTGGTGGATGACGAGTCATATTTCACCGTCGGAGGCAATGAATGGCAGCCAAAATTTTACTTTAAGTTTTCCAGATACAAAGAACCCGAAGAAACTAAGTTTATCCGAAAGAAAAAGGTTCCAAGAAAAGTTTTGTTGTGGTTAGCCGTAAGCGAACGTGGCATCAAAGAAGCAGTTTTTTACAGTTGGTTTAGCTGTGAATGCCCAAGTTTATAATGAAAAATGTGTGCGACCTCTTAGCAACTACATATATCAAAAAAAATAAATCTTTAATTAAAATAAGTTATATTACACATATTTTTGTTACTTTTAAGTTTGTTCGGATTTCATTCACCAAACGTTAGTATATATCCTTCGTTCATGTTTTATTAAAATAGAAAATCAAAACTCTAACAACAACAAAAAATATAGAACAAAAACAAAAAAACCTTCTGATTTCAAGCGTCAAAAGATATCGTACAATAGGATGGACCGATATATGGCAGAAAATAAATGGTTGTATTACCCCTTGAAATAGTGTTATAAATTTGTGTTTTTATGTGAGAAGTTATTCTACAAAGTCTTATTGTGATTGAACCACATCTTGAGGTGCCGCAGAAGCCTTGAACATATTTTTTTGTCTTTAAATCTTATATAGTTATATTTTTTATTTTATTGATGGTTTTTATATTTATTATTATTTTAATTTCACTAAAACTAAAAATTTGCTATCCATCGTCATTTTATAACATTTTTTCACGTTTTAATACCTAAATATATGTATTAAATCATGAAAAATATTTTTTTTTTTAATTTATAATATGATATATGGCAAATTTTTATCACTAACACATATTGAAATTGAAAAAAATATTTTTTCGTTCGGCCCTACTGTACAACTCTTACGCATAACGAGTAATAAGCGATTTTACAATAAAAATAACCGAGCGATTTTACAATAAAAATAACCGAGTAATAAGCGATTTTATAATAAAAAAAGTTGTTATATTACGATCTTATAGTTGTACGAACTAGTTATACATCTTTTTAATTGATTTGACGTTGTCACAAGAAATTAAAAAAATAATTATTTTTAAAAAAATAATTATTTTGTATTTTTTTTTTAAATACGAAAACAAACCTCAATAGATGCTAGCAAAATTGTGCTAAAATTTTACAAAAAAAGAAAATATTTTCCAGAGATCGGTTTAATAAGTAAAAGAAGTCACAACACTGTAAAGAATATAATTGATAAATACAAAAAGTTTTCAAATTTATGAAATCGCCCAAAACCTGGAAATACGGTCCATTGTGAGAGAATTGAGGAAAAACTCAACAGAAAGAGCTGTAAAAATATCTGGAAATATAACACAATGCATAAGTATTTCTGTTAGTGTCAAGACAATACGCAGAGCACTACAGAGTTCCAAGAAGAAAACCGTGTATTTCGGTAATCAGTCAACGTCGAGAGTTTACGAAAAAGTACGAAAGTCAGTCAATATATTCTGGATGAATGTATTTTTCAGTGCCTAAAGTAAATTTGAAATATTTGCTAAGAAAATGCCGGATTAAATTTGGACGACGAAAAATTCTGAATTTGCCCAGCAAAATGTAACGTCTACAGTGAAACACGGTGGTGGTTGGGTGTGGGGATGAATGGCAGCCAATGGTGTAGGAAATTTGTTATTCATAGAAAACACTATGAATAAAACATATTAACTCAACATTTTAAAAGGCAACTTGGTAGAGAGCGTCGAAGAACTGAGCTTTGATCGTATTTAAGGCTTTCAGCAAGACAACGATTCCAAGCACACTGCTAAAATAGTGAAGAATGGTTGTTTTACCACTCTTCAAAACAGTTGGGTTATACCCCAGTCTCCCGAACTCCATTGAACATTTGTCAGAACATCTGAATTGCAAATAAGAAAAAAGAAATATCAAAAGCAAGGAATCTCTCAAATCAGCGATAATGGAGAAATGGCTAAAAATTTTCTCCATAGAAAACTTGTGCAATCGATGCCAAAAAGACTACAAGCTGTGATAAAATCAATCAAACTAAAGGCCCAACTATAATATGCATAAGCTAGTTTTGAGTTCGCACGGCGTAATACAACTTTTAAGAGCTACACAATATTAATATTAAATATTAAAACACTTTACTTTTGCTTAAATATGCACGTTTTGTTTATTAAGTATCAATTTGCGTATATCGCGCTTTAAAACAACTTGTTTCCACCGTGTCACAATAAGAACTACTTTTAAAAAATGATCTTTTGATTTTAAATATTTTACAAAACAAGAGACTACCGTTATTAAACGGAACATTAACAAATTTAGTACAATTTAAATAAATATTTTAATAGAGTAAGGACAACGGTGGAATGCGAAAATATGTAAAATAAGGAATTTGTGTTTATATACATACATATATGTTTGTTTGTATGTAATATAAAATACAAAATACAGTGGCGGCGGTAACATTCCCCCCATCGTAAGCGAATTAGGTGTCCATGAGCTTGCCATCCTTCTTACCGACGTCTAAGACTGCTATTTTTGCCACGGGCCTCTCATATGTACTGGAATTTGTTTTGATCGCGACACGTCGAACTTGACCATCTTTTGCGGGAAAAACTTTTGTTATAATGCCCTTTGGCCAACTATTTCGTGGAAGCGTATCATCGACTATGACGACTACATCATCTACTGACGGGGTTTTTGTTTCTTCGAACCACTTACTGCGTCGCACTAAACTTGGACCATATTGTCGCACCCACCTTCGCCAGAAATGATTAGCAAACTTTTGCGTCTGGTGCCACCGGAGTCGGAGATCATGATCGTGTTCTAATAAAGGCTTGTTGCCTGCAGCAGACCCAAGAAGAAGATGATTTGGAGTCAAGGGGTCGTCTTCACATGAATCCAGAGCTACAAATGTCAATGGACGAGAATTTATGATGAACTCAACTTCCCATAGGGCACATCTTAGAGTTTCGTCGCTGAATTTAAATGCAGGACATATGGCATGAAGATTTGATTTAACCGTCCTTACCAATCGCTCCCATGCACCGCCCATATGTGGAGCCGCTGGAGGGTTGAACCACCATTTAATTTCGTCGTATTTCGAGGAGACTTGTCGAAGACTTAAATTTTCTTCTCGGATGATTTTTTCCACAGCTTTGAAATTAGTGCCATTGTCTGTATATATATCTCTTGGAGTGCCACACCGACTTATGAAATTCTGTATACACATAATACACGAACTTGTGTCGAGACTATGTGCCACTTCAATATGTAGTGCTCGCACTGTCAGGCAAGTAAACAGTACACCCCATCTTTTTTCCTTACGTCTGCCAACGGTTACATATAAAGGGCCAAAAAAGTCAACACCAACGTAAGTAAATGGACGTTCAAAACTTGCTAGTCGAGCTAGCGGCAAACAGGCCATTTGTGGTAGTTGCGGCGCAGCTGCTTCGTTTTTACAAAATTGACACTTCCGTCGAACAACTTTATAGAGAGCTCTTAATTTAGGGATATAGAAATATGACTTTATTCTACAGATCACTGCTTCGTGCATACAATGATGGTAATTTTCATGATAATATCGGACTACGAGAAAAGTTATATAGTAGCCATGAGGTAAAACTATCGCTTGATTGCAGCTTAACATGTGTGCTCTGCAAGTCCGAATTACACCATCTTCGTCCAGCTATACGTTGAATTGCTTCAATTGATTGCTTCTCTCGATCTCTTTGCAGTTCTGCAGACTCCATATCTCATCAGAAAATTCGCTGAGTTGCGCGCATTTAAATAAGATATTTTTGGATTTTCTGATACGTACAAATAGATTGTCGTCTTGTATTTTGAAGCCGTGGACTACAGACTTTACTATTTCTATATAAAACAGAAACAGGGCTAAGGCTCTATAGAGTCGTCTCCAACATGAGAAATATTCGAAATTTATAGTGAAACTTTTAAGCAAATCGATATGCAAAACACGATTACGTACCTCTTCATTATTGGGGTTGCCTAAATCTGCAGATTTTGGCCATTCACTTTTATTGAGCTTCAGAAACTCGGGTCCTGTATTCCACATATCGTTGTCTCTTGGGCCTACTTTTGTAGCAAAATCAGCAGGATTTAAATTTGTTGGAACCCAATTCCACTGGGTTGTGTCAGTTGATTCCAAAATTTCACCGACTCTATACATTACGAATTTCTTGAACTTTTTCGGATCCATAGACAACCATTTTAAAACCGTCTTGGAATCGGACCAAAGGAAGCGTTCTGAAAAACGAAGCCTTGTAGCACTCTGGATTTTCGTGGCTAAACGGGCGCCTAATTAATCTGCTTGCAATTCTAATCGGGGTATTGACATAGGCTTTAGAGGAGCAACCTTTGACTTAGCTGCAACAATCGACACGTCGACGTCATCATTACATTGAACTCGAAAGTAGCTTACGGCTGCATATGCATTTTCGCCTGCATCAGCGAACGTATGCAGTTGTACATCAACAGTCATTCTGAGAAGTTTAGAGTAGCATCTAGGTATAACTATAGATGATATTTTGCTCCAATTCGAGAGCCACAAATGCCATTTTACACACAGCTCCTTATTAAGTTCTTCGTCCCACTTTGTGCCTGAGCGCCAAACATCTTGCAGTAAAATTTTCAAGCCAATTGTAAAATGTGAGACAAGTCCGAGTGGATCAAATATAGACATCAGAACCTGAAGGACTTCTCTTTTAGTGGGAACCACATTCGCTTGAAACACATCTCTTTTAAGCCTTGCGAATCTGGAGTTATACCGAAAAACATCATTATTGGATTCCCTATTCATACCGAGAATTTCCTCCACCGCTCCAAACAAATTTCTCGCGGCTGATTCATCGTCGCATAAATGTTGCCGAACTAAAGTAGAGTTTGTAGCCCAATTTCTCATGTGGAAACCTCCAGAAGCGTTGATCATCTTAACGTTTGTCGCCAGTTCAAGGGCCTCTTCTTCTGAGTCGACGCTGTCGATAAAATCGTCCATGTAGTGGTAGCTCGTAATTGCTTTAAATGCTCGGGGATACTTATCGCGAAATTCTTCTGCATTTTTGTTTCGAACAAAATGAGCAATGCATGGCGCGCAGTTAAGGCCGAAAGTTAATGCCTTCATCACGTACATAGTAGGACGTTCACTTTGATTACTGCTTGCGGACCACAGAAATCGTTGTGTGTGCATATCTTCATCCTTTACTTTAATGCGATGAAACATTTCAGCTATGTCGCCGCAAATCGCGATTTGACCAACTCCAAATTCAATTAAAATATTAAAGAGCGAGGTGAGCAGGTCAGGACCACTTAATAAAAAATCGTTTAGGGATTCTTCGTTCGACTTTGCTGCTGCATCCCACACTAGACGTATTTTACCTGGTTTGTTAGGATTAAGTGCTAGAAAAATTGGGAGATACCACGTACGGCCGGGATATGAATATTCTTCTGAGCCCAACACCTTTCTTGCGTAGCCTTTAAGCAGAAGTTTATCAATTTGAGCTTGCATGGTTTGCTGTAGTTGTGGATCCTTTATAAACTTTTTCTGCAGACACTTTAATCGATGACATGCGACCTCGTAACTATCGGGCAACGATACTTGTTTATTTCTCCAAAGCAAATTTACCTCAAATTGTTGTTCTTTCTTTACAGCTGTACTCTGAAGAATCTGCACGGCTTTTTCATCTTCGGCTGATAATTTATTTTTCTCCTGAGAGACTTCTAGGGCAAAATACTCTTTTACTTCATCGTGAAGCTCCTTATAACGGTCCTCGCACTTACATGTATGAATGTTTAATGAGGCTGATTTTTCGGAAATTTTTCCACCACCCTGCAACGTCCAGCCTAAGCGTGTTTTTGTTGCTATTAGTTGCCCACGGTCACTTTCTCTTATTTTCATCGGGACTGCTACTCTCTAATTGTTGAGCCCAATTAAAATCATTGGTTTGGCATTTGTATATGATTTTACTGGTAGGTCTTTGAGATACGGGTTAGCTTTTAATATTTCAGCAAAATTCAGAGACTGAATGGGCAAATCAAGGTTTTTAACTGTACGGACGTAGTATAAAGAGAATTTGGATTCAGCTTGTACGCTAGAAACTTCTAGGCTAATTTTCATTGAATCATCTTCAGACCGTGTAGTATTGCCTGTCCATCGTAGCTCTAGAGGTTCACTCTTACCTTTTAGTCCCAGTTTGTTAAAAAATGTTTGCTCCATTAGAGTCACTAATGAGCCTTCATCCAAAAACGCGTATGTGTCAAAGCCACCATTAAAGTAAACACGGATTGGTAGTATTCTGAAACACGATCTCTCTTCATCACTGTGTGCATTTTCTATTTCTCTCCGTTCGGGTACATTAGCATGCTTGTGCAACAATGGGTGATGCTTTGCTTTACATCCATTAATACCACATTGTTTGTTTGAGAAACATTTACGACGATGAAGATTTAGACACTGACGGCACAATTTATTTTCATTTACTAAATTCCACAAGTCTGGATTTTATGAGCCTCGCTTTTGCATGAAAAACAAATTGGCTTATTTGTACTACTTTGATACGTATTCACTGAACCACTTTTCTTACACATTGCTGGGGATACTACTTGGCTAGCTGCAACAGCTATAGCGTATATCCAATCGCTAAACAATTTCACTATGGGAACCTTATTTTCTTTTGGGTGCATAGCCCAATTGAGCTTATGATTGTTTGGCAATTTTTCGACTAAGGTTTTAACAAGCATTGGGTTATTTAAATGATCCGTCATATTGCAAGCTTCCATCGTCGAGCAAATGTTTCGAATAGTAAGAGCGAATTTAATAATACTATCTAATTTGTCTTTTAATGGAGGAATTTTTGTTGCCTTTTCTATCATAGAGTCAAGTATAAGCTCTGGAATACCGAAACACATTTCAAGAGTTTGAATTATTTCGCACACTTCACCATCAGTGTAACCGGCTAATTCTGTGCTATTCCTATAATTGCTGATAAAGAGCGGCCAATCTTCTGGGTTACCATCAAAATTTGGAAGCTCTTTAGGTATTACCTGTCTTGCTGCAATCTGCGTAGCTGTTGGTTGGGGAGACGAAAATGCATGTGAAAAGGAACACGACGGCTGCATTGAGTCACCTTGAGAAAGTATTCTATATTTCTTTTCCAAATACTGGCGTTGAATCTCTTTTTCTTCCTCCAACATTTGCAGCCGAAGCTGTGTTTGAGAGGACGAATTCGATGCACAGGAAGTTTCATATTGCCGTTTACTGTAATCATTATCTTGCATCATTATCGTGGATTTAGGCACATTATTTGGTTTTCTAGTGCACTCGTAATTTGTAGGTGAGGACGTTCCTTGCGTTCCGTCAGAAAATTCGGCGATTGTATCAACCGGCGGCAATTGTTGAGTAGTTTTGGGCATGTCTATTTGGACCACTGATTTTTCGTGGCACTTTGAACAACTCCAGCTTTCATTAGCAATATTTGAGTCTACCCCTACACACTCAAAATGATACCATTTATCGCAGGAATCACACTGCACCATACGAGCGGTGTCTTTTAATTCGCATATATTACAATTAAAATCGGTTTAAGACATTTTATTTATTTAGTCTTTTATGAAACACGATTTAATTTTTATTTTTTTTTCAAAAAAAGATTCACACGAGATTTATGTACAACTTGTATTTTTTTCCAATTAAATTGTTTTTATGTGAAGTTGTTTTAAAGAATGTTGAGTTCGCACGGCGTAATACAACTTTTAAGAGCTACACAATATTAATATTAAATATTAAAACACTTTACTTTTGCTTAAATATGCACGTTTTGTTTATTAAGTATCAATTTGAGTATATCGCGCTTTAAAACAACTTGTTTCCACCGTGTCACAATAAGAACTACTTTTAAAAAATGATCTTTTGATTTTAAATAATTTACAAAACAAGAGACTACCGTTATTAAACATTAACAAATTTAGTACAATTTAAATAAATATTTTAATAGAGTAAATAAGGACAACGGTGGAATGAGAAAATATGTAAAATAAGGAATTTGTGTTTATATACATACATATATATTTGTTTGTATGTAATATAAAATACAAAATACAGTGGCGGCGGTAACAGCTAGCTTAAGCCAACTTAAGCAACTGTGCAATTACATTAAATCATATGTGGCAAACTATAATGTACTTAACAACACTTTTCGTTAAGTTTCGTAAAATGTAATTTGCTTAAGCAAAGTCCGAAACCGATCGCACATTCCGTACGGAAACAGCTGTTTGTGCTTTGTGTTTTACATATGAATGTACATTAGTAAAAAATTGCAACGGAGAACGAAAGTGAACAAATTGTATTTAAATTTAATATAAAATGTTTAAAAAAAGACATTTTTATAAGAAAAAAGGGAGGCGTTGTAATATAATAATAATCGTAATTAAAAAGAGAGCATTTTATTGTTTATGAGTTGAGTGATGCACACCGCTGTATTTTTTAGTACTTTTGGATAAAATTACACAAACAGCAAAAAATGTTAAAGTTTTCATTCGAAATTTTCTTAAAACTATTAAAAATAATTATTAATTTGTATATGAGCCCTTGATTTTGAAAGTGGTATAAGTCAAAAATTTTTAAAATCTAGTTTATCATCTGTTTCATATCAAATCCTAATAAAGTAACATAATCTGAAGTAATTCGCAGTATGCCATGAAAATTAAGTTGATAAATTGAGTTTATTTTTTGGTTGGTAAACAAATTACAATAACTGTATATTTTAATAGTGGTATAAGTCAGTCTGCTTTCAAAGTTTTGCAAAATAATTATTAGTAATGTTGTCATGTCTTCAGATAACAGTTCAGTTATGATCAGGTAAGCCTATTAATGTAAAATGCACTATTTATAATTAATTGTAGACATTATACGGCGAAGAAGAATAAGTTATTTAATAGAATTATGTAAAAAGAGAAACCCATTTTTGGTACAACAAATGGCTCGGAAAGATTTCATTTCGACGAAATAACTGAGAGAATCAACGACTAATAGAAAGAGAAACACCAATGGAGAAGCTGTATCTTAGCTAAAAATACAATGGATTAGATTTCTAAAAAAATCTCCATAGAAAATGTTTTATAAAACTTCTTTGGATGACAATTCCGAATTCAAAGTGTTAGACTTTTCAACCAAAAGAGGAAGGCCAAGAATATACGAAAATATTGATTTGCTTTCACTATATACAACCATTAGACCAATAACAGAAGAAAAAAAGATATGATGGATTTACTACCCTATATCCCACCAATTTTCCACAAACTCTTTATTTTAACTAAATACTAAAAATAAATTACTTAATTACAATGTAATGATTTTGAATAAAATGTTAATTTTAAACAAAAAATTTATTCTTGATGGTTTAAGTCATTTATAAAGTCATGCAGTTAATTTTGAAAATGGTGTAAGTCATTTCAACCTTTTAAAACCACACTACCTTTTAAAAATGGTTATAAATTTCACAATCATAATAAATACTCTTTTGTTGGCACTATTTAATTATCAAAATATTTTATTCCATAATACAAAAATATTTTTAATCCTTTAAAATACCAACCTCTTAATATATCGAAACATAAAATATATGACTTATACCACTATCATAATCAAGGGCTCATATGAATGGTATTAAGTATATTTAATATGTTTATTTAACACCTTTTTGTTAACAAATTTCATTTATTGAGAAAAAAAGTACGAAAAGCAAAAGTACGAATAAAACAAATGTGCAACTGTGGCATAATAGTTTCTAGATTCATGTAAGTACATTGTAGCCACCTAAAAGTCTTCAATAAGTTGCTTAAGCATTTGACAGACTTTTCGTTCATTTTTTGACATTAGCTTAAGCCAGCTTATGCATATTATAGTTGGGCCTTAAATACTAATTGTTTTTTTTTTGTCATTTAAGTAATATTAATATTTTAATATAGAGATAATGTACAATTTGTTTTGACGCTTGAAATCTGTAGTTTGTTTTGTTTAAGGTCTATATTTTTTTTGTTGTTGTTGGAGTTTTGATTTTCTTTTTTAATAAAACATGAGAGAAAGATATATACTAAATAAAAAATATTTTCTTTTAAATTATAAAGAAATTAATAAACGATAGTGTACAGTTTCTTTTGACGCTCACAGTACATCATGTAAAATGAACTTTTGGAACACCCTTTCATTTATGATTTTGTATATTTATACTTTTTATTATAGCGGTCATAGTAATCTACATTGTGTCAAATTTTTAAAGATTTTATCTATAATTGTTCAAAAGATAGGCCCATATAGGTCAAATTACGTCACTTATGGGGACACACTTTAAATTAATTTTTTTATTACTTTCCGTTGTTGGGAGCTATAGTAACACGCAACTTTTTAAAATTGTAAATTGGTGTCCTTTACGGCTTAACACACGTCAAAATCATGTATGTTGTATGGGGACACCCTTTAATTTTTAAAATAATGAACTGTTTTTAAAAAGGGACCACATAACCTTTCAAATAAAGAAAAATTTTAAAATCGGTTCACAAATGGCTGAGTTCTGCGGGCACATACATAAAAAAGCAACATTAAGACGAATGATAACTTCCTTCTTTTTTGAAGTCGGTTAAAAATACAAATCAAATTTATATTTTATTCAATTGGCTATTTGGCAGTTATTCTTATATTGTCATCGCTATATTTGTGTAAAATTATCCACTTTAATAATTTAAGAGTGCCGTACTAATATGTTAATACAGTGCCATCTGTATTTCAAATATCCCACTTTCAAAAATTAAAGGTGCCGTACTAATCAGTACTTTTATACCGGAAAGTGTACTTTCACTGTTTTTTCTTTTGGAAATAAATCAGTCAAGTGCGAGTTAGACTCACACACGTAGGGTTCCGTACTATGTTCTGTATAACTTAAAAAGTAAAGTAATATTCCTAAAGTACAAATCATGTCACTGTCGAAACACCCTTTAATATTATTATTTCTTATAGCGGGCATGGCAACTCCCTTTCTATAAATATATCAAGAGTCTACGTATCTACGATTTAAAAAAATTAGTCACTGTCACTGTCGGCACACGCTTTAGGTTTTAGTATTTGTCATATCGGTCGGGGCAATTACGGATGTGTGTTTATTTCTTGAACTACAGGAGGCATACACTAAAAATTTACAAACAGTAATTAAAACTTAGTTCGCTATATAAACAAGTCTAAAAATATAAACCTAAAAATTAAAGAGTGTTCCGATAGTGGCGTGATTTGCATGTATAAGGCCTAAGTTTTGAACCATAATAGCTAGACTCCTGAAATTTTCACAGGAGGTGTATAACTATGGCCGCTATAGCAACAAATATTAAAAATTATAGGGTGATCCGATAGAGAGGTGTTATTTACGAATGTGTGCTTATTTCTTGAACTGCAGGAGGCATACACTAAAAATTTACAAACAGTAATTAAAACTTAGTTCGCTATATAAACAAGTCTAAAAATATAAACCTAAAAATTAAAGAGTGTTCCGATAGTGGCGTGATTTGCATGTATAAGGCCTAAGTTTTGAACCATAATAGCTAGACTCCTGAAATTTTCACAGGAGGTGTATAACTATGGCCGCTATAGCAACAAATATTAAAAATTATAGGGTGATCCGATAGAGAGGTGTTATTTACGAATGTGTGCTTATTTCTTGAACTGCAGGAGGCATACACTAAAAATTTACAAACTGTAATTAAAACTTAGTTCGCTATATAAACAAGTCTAAAAATATAAACCTAAAAATTAAAGGGTGTTCCGATAGTGGCGTGATTTGCATGTATAAGGCCTAAGTTTTGAACCATAATAGGTAGACTCTTGAAATTTTCACAGAAGGTGTATAACTGTGGCCGCTATACCAATAAATACTAAAACTTATCGGGTGTTCCGAAAGTGAGGTGTTATTTGCCTTTATTTCTTGAGCTATAGGAGGCAACCACTTAAAACACTATGTTCGCTTTCTAAACAAGTAATTATTAAAATTAAACCTTTAAATTAAAGGGTGTGCTGAGAGTGACGTGCTTTGCGTGTATATGGCCTAAGTTTTGAATGATAATAAGTACACTCCTGAAGTTTTTACAAGAGTTTTATTACTATGGAAACTATAACAAATAATAAAAATTAAAGGGTGTTCCGACAGTGACGTGATTCTCATGTATAAAGCCTGATTTCTTGAACCGTAATAGGTAGACTCTATGTTGCCACGGCCGATATGACAATTACTAAAAATTAAAGGGTGTTCCGACAATGACATGTTTTTTTAATCGTAATAGGTAAACTCTTGATATATTCATAGAAAAAGAATTTCCATGACCGTTGTAACAAATAACAAAATTAAATAGCCTTATTTTTTGTTCCATAATAGGTAGACTCTTGAATTGTTTATAGTAGATGTTGTACTTCGGCCGCTGTAACAATTACTAATTACTAAAGAGTGATCCATCAGTGATATGTTTTTCACGTATATTACCTTATTTTTTGAACCGCAATAGGTAGGCCTGATATTTTTATAGAAAGTGTATTACTATGGCCGTTATAACAACAATTCCTAAAATTTAAAGGGCTTTCCAATAGAGATGCAATTTTCGTGAATATGACTTTGATTTTAAAAATAGAGGGTGCCCCATAAGACATGAAAAAATTAACAACATGAATTTTTAAAGGCGTACTAAACATAGTACTCAACCCTATGTGTGTGAGACTAACTCACACTTTACTGATTTATTTTATTATATGTATAGATGATAACAATTTACTTAAAACTACTTAGAATCCAAAAACATTTTATGACCGACAAAAAGCTTTCTTATTCGTATCTTCCTATGAACGAAAACAGAAAAAAGTGAAATTTGGAAAAATCGCAAAAAAATCGGTCAAAAATGAGCAACGTTTTTTTCTACAGTATAAAAGTAGAGTTAGTAAATTTTATAGTGATATATAATATTTTTAGAATCGCAATTTCCCCACTCTCAAAAACTTTTTCACTTTTTTTTTACAAAAAAGTCAACAAATAAATCCTGTATTTAATTTCGAAAGAAAGTTTTTTTTTCATAAAATTTAAAATAAAAATTTTCTAAAAATTAATATAAATTGCTGCTAATATAGTCTTTCTACAAAATCTTTATTCGTTTAGCCACAAAGAAATATATTTCAAACCTCTCAAAATCGTAAAAAGTCAATAAAGAGGAATGCTTTACGCAACTTTCCTGATTTTTACAGTGTCCCAAAACGAAAAATCTCAAGCAAAGCATTGAAAATTCACTATACGATGCAGAGTTTTAATGTCTGTCGAGCTGCGTACTTAAATTTTTGCATTTCTCAAAATTAATTTTTGGCCTAATGTCCGGCTAGATCTTATCTCATCTTAGTTTAAAACCTACTTCTTGTACACAAGTGTTTGGTCAATTTACATTGGAATTTTATGTAAAAAATGTAAAATTTTTGTTCCCCAAGCAATTGTGAATTTCATGGGAGGAGAGCCATTAAACTCAAGTTTTTTTACTGGAGGAGCACCATTAAACTCTTACTAAGTTTACCTAGCTAAATTTGGTGTCTCACTTCCTATACGAAGGTATAGGTCGCGCTGCAGATTTTATAGGAAGCTAAGGCAATCACACCCTGGCGCTTTGGTCTTGTACCTTTGCCATTTACAACTTTTTTGGACAGAATTCAAATTAGCGATAGTTTTTTAAAAGGATCAGCACTATTTAGTTCTTCTATAAGAGAACTCCTATTCCTACCTCCTATCCCTACTCCTATTCGCCTACCACTTCTTTGGAAAGCTTTATAAAACCGAATTTAATGGATTTTTTATTTTTCATCCTATTGAGGAGGATCTCGCTTTGCACTATATTTATTTATTTCAACCTAGAAATAATTTTATAATCTTAATATTCAATAGAAATTATTTACATGTTTTATCCAGTTCCCCAGAGAATTCAAAATAACACAAAAAAGGAAAAAAAGAACTTGGAAAAAGTCGTTGTCGATAAGGTTCACTTCTACAAAGTTTTGTGCATGTTATTACATATTTCAAGGGAAAAATTACAATAGACAGAAACAGGGCAGACATTTTTTGAATTTTCTTTTGCTCTGTCTTAATGCTTTCACAATTGGACATAAACAAGACAGACGGATTTTTGCACATTCTACTTTCGGATTTATTTACTTTACATGTGTATGTGTTTGAAAATCTATGGTACATGTACTTTGTTGAGAAATTTTAATAAAGTACACGTCGACTTGAGAAATATAATGTGAAGCAACACCGAAAAAAGCGAAAAGCAGAAAAGAGAAACTAAAAAATGTCCAGTACTATTGTATGAAATACACACTCTACCTCTTCAACCCCTTGCCTACATATCTCGTCTGTCTGCCCTGTTTCTGTCTATTGTAAAAGCAGTCCTACGATAGCAGTTTTGGGAAAAGGGAAAATATTTCGAGGGAAAAATTATTAACGATAGGGGTGATTTGTTTGACTTTTGTTAAGACATGTTAATGACTAATATAGACGGAGGGTTACTGGTACATAAACTGCGTTTAAACCAGTGTTGCTAAAAATATTGAACCAATTTCCGCCAGATAATACTTATAAAAAGCTAGAAACTGCTTATTCGTCAAAAAAAAAAAAAACGCTGATATAATCCGATAAATAAATTTATGAGTTTTTTTTTTGTTTTTTAAAAGTTTGAAGACAAAAGATAAAATTAAATTAGTTGAAATACATACTACATGATTATCTTTAGTTAAATATTTACACAATTTAATCTATGTATATCTATAATAAAAATATAAATCTATAAAAATATAAAGACAAAGAAGCTTCATGTTTTTGTACTTTAGCACGTTGTGATAAAAATGGAATTTTTTCTTGAGCAAATCCACATTTCAAAGCATGCTGTTTCTTTGTTGTAGCGTGTGCAATAAAGATATATTAGATAATGATTAAATCTGCTGAAATATGACTTAAGTGGTATATGGACAAACATTTAGAAAAGAAAGGAAAACTAACCGAAAATGAAGGGATTGGATAAATGAGTATTAAAATCCACAAAAAAGATTCTTTTCGGTACTGTTAATGTTAATGGCAGACTTAATTGCACATGCTACATCAAAGAAACATCATGCTTCGAAATGTGGATTTGCTCAAGAAAAAAATTCCATTTTTATCAAGACATGCTAAAGTACAAAAACATGAAGCTTCTTTGTCTTTATATTTTTATATTTTTATAGATTTATACTTTTATTATAGATATAGATTAAATTGTGTAAATATTTAACTAAAGATAATCATGTAGTATTTATTTTAACTAATTTAATTTTATCTTTTGTCTTCAAACTTTTAAAAACAAAAAAAAAACAAAATACTCATAAATTATTTTAGCGGATTATATCAGCGTTTTGTCGACGAATTAGCAGTTTCTAGCTTTTAATAAGTATTATCTGGCGGGAATTGGTTCAATAGTTTTAGCAATACTGGTTTGAACGCAGTTTATGTTTGAACGCGTACCAGTAACCTCCCGTCTATATTAGTCATTAACATGTCTTAACAAAAGTCAAACAAATCACCCCTATCGTTAATAATTTTTCCCTCGAAATATTTTCCCTTTTCCCAAAACTGCTATCGTAAGACTGCTTTTACAATATTTTGAATTCTCTTTTGCTCTGTCTTAAACCTTTTACAATTGGACATAAACAAGACAGACAGATTTTTGCACATTCTACTTTCGAATTTATTTACTTTACATGTGTATGTGGTAGAAAATCTGTGGTATATGTTCTTTGTTAAGAAATTTTAAGCAAGTAGACGCCGACTTGAGAAATATAATGTGAAGCAACACAAAAAAAGGGAACAGCAGAAAAGAGAAACGAAAAAATATCCAGTACGATAGTCATGAAATAGACACTCTACTTCTTCAAGCCCTTGTCTACAAATCTCGTATGTCTGCCCTGTTTCTGTCTATTGTGAAAGGGGACTAAATAATTTTCCCTTGAAATATGTTCCCTTTTTCTGATATGTAATTCACAGGGTAATAACGACTTGTTCAAAGCTGTTTTTTTTTTGTGTTATTTTGTTCATTTTGATTTCTCTGGGGAACTGGATAAAACATGTAAATAACTTCTATTGAATATTTAGATTATAAAATTATTTTTAGGTCGAAATCAATAAATATAGTGCAAAGCGAGATCATCCTCAATAGAATGAAAAATAACCAATCCATTAAATGAGGTGTTAAAAAGCTTTCCAAAGAAATGGTAGGCGGATTTAGGAGTTCTCTTCTAAAAAAAACTGTCGCTAATTGAAAAGCCAAAGGGGAACAGGTGGGCCCAACCAAATCAAGAAACTTGTTCTTTTCTGTCATAGTACAGATGATTGTTCATAATATTGATGTGTGTTGGATCAATGCATCCGATGACTCCGGGTATCCCAAAGGTAGAACTCCTGACAAGTAAGTCTACTTTTTCCTTCCGGTGGATATTTAATCCATACAGCCAGAGTCTTTGCTATAAAGTGTCTAAAAATTTGGAGAGAATTTCTCAAAAGGTCGGTTGTGTCATTCCCTTTTAATAGTCTCTTCCACAAATTAACATCCTGTTTTTTTTATAAAATTAAGACAATTACAATGTATCGGGTAAATCTATGGCCCTAATTCTAAACATTTTCACTTTTTAAACCAAAATATTTAAAAACAGTTATTTGCACTTCAAAACTAATTTTGTCTTCTTCTTTATTTAACATTCACTTGCATTGATAGCGGGAACAAACGTTCCCATGAAATTCACAAAATAGGGTACCTATTTTTTGATATTCGACGTGGTCGCGGCATCTCCCATAAAAAGTAAATATTTATCATCGTTCAGCTTGGTAACAGTAATAGGTAGCGCTATGAAATTTTACAACCGTAACATCTATATTAACGTACATAGTTTAGGCAATTAACAATTAACTTGTGTATGCTTTTCATCACACCTTAGGTCTGCATTCAGTGATGGCAAAACACCATCCAATTGTAGAAGGACACTAAGGAAAAATAAAAACGTGGTTTGTTTGTTGGTGTTTTGTTGAAGCTTTAATATTCTGTAATATTATTCTATAACATGCATACTTCTCATTGTGTTTTGTAGAATTTTATTACTTATGGAGTATTTTTGGCTTCATTAAAATTAGGAAAAAGGTTTCCTGATGATCTGGCCTGAGCAACCAGTGAAATACGTATAGAAACTAGCTCTTTTCCCCCAAAAAATAAATTGCATTTTTATTAAAAAACGTTATGGGTAATTAGCATAATATTAAATAATTAATATTTAAATTCCCAAAAATTTTATTAATTCAATATTTTTATTTATGATTTTATTTTTTCGTACATATTAAAATTGATGATAGGTTATTTTGCTTCAGAAAACAGTAGTTTAAAACAACGTAAGACACAGCAAAAAGTGAACTAAAAAAACAGCTTCTTTTTATCAAAAATATATTTTTTGTTTCATTTCCTCTAGATTAAAAAAGTTTATTTCTTTATAGTTTTTTGCTTCTCCTGTAAAATTATGAAATGTTATGTTACATTAATTTTAATTTTAGGTGACGATATACTTACATGGATCTTTCTGTTAGGTAACGCAATATGAGAGGAAAACAGTAAACTCCATTCACGTAAGTTGTTTTCGCATCATATTATTAAATTTAAAAAAAAAAAAAATATCATTCCGGGTGATATTCAAATAAGAGATACTTCAGTTCCAGTTCCACTGCAAACAATTTTAGACCAAACAGCTAACAGCATTTTGACTAACTATGAGTTTGATACTAAAAAGCATTTAATTGCAAATGGGGATTGACGGCAGTGCTTTGAATGCCTTCTACACATTGAGTACAAAATTTAACTTATATGTGAGGTGGGCGTGTCCCTATTCCGATTTTGCTACAATTTCGAATTCTTTTTAAATGAATTATCTGTGTATAGGTATATTACACCTACATACATACATATGTACCAAGTTAGGTGATGTTGCGTACTTTTACTCAGTCAAAATACGATTTTGGCCCGCCACTTCGTCAGTCCTTCAACATTTTGTTCGACAGTAAAGACCCTTACGATTTTAATTTTTTTTTAGGAGAAGTAACACTCAGGCAATTAATGCCTAAATTAACTGTGTTACTTCCTTTAGAAAGGGATATTAGATATGATTAGATATGACAGATGGTTAGTGCGATAGTAAAGCTTCGCAAGCGCTTCTAGTGTTCTTTAGGTGAATTAGTTTGAAGCTAGCATAGCCAATTTTTAATTATTTTACTTCGCCGTCGATTTAGTGCTATGTGGTAATACCGGAGTTTTTAGTTCCGCCTTAAGGTGTGCTACGTATCAGTTTATGTATTTTTTACTTTACTTTATTGTATTGTATTTTTTACTTATAAAAGTATTCATATCCGGTTAGTTCAATTGCCTACTTTCACTGCTTTTTCTCCACTTTCTAAGATATTTTTTCGGAAAAAAAATTATCCTATATTGGGACCAGGATACTTAGGTACCTCCTCACAAAATTTTGTTAAAATCCATCCAGTAGTTTTTACGAGATGAGAACGTCAATGAAAAGCAGACAGACAGACAGACAGACGGAAGTGAGCTACTATTTTATTATATGTATAGATAAGCAAAGTAGGCGTGCCCTTAGACCGTTTCAAAAAGCTGCGACAATTCCTATTTTTGTCCCATCGTTGTATGGGCTCAACAAACTGTGCACCGTCAAACCAAAACTTTTAAAATTTTCAATGATGATATAGAGACAAATATTGATATAGTCTTGATACCGGAATACATTTTGACAAGACATTAGCTCAAAAAGAAGAGCAAAACATAATCACTCCCACGTAGTAAAATCAATTCGCCTTGCGCTATTAGCTATTTGGTTGACACAGCAGCGTAACTCAAAAAATTATAGTTAGAGAATTCAGCATATTCAGCATCAGCGCAGTCAATCTTTTTAAAATATTGATAAAAATAATGTTTATTTTTTAGTGAATTCGTTGCAGGTTATTTAATACATATAATTAAAGTAATTAATTATAAGGGCAAACTATACGTTTTAGAATTCCATATTGCAAATCGAACTACCTATAAATGTATGAAAGAAAAGAACAATGTTTTATATCTAATTGTTCAATTCGCAAGCTACATATCGTCATAGAAAATGCAAAACGCCTTATTTACATACATAAGTCAGATATGTACATATGTGTTATATGTAGGTGGTGTGCTAAAAGCGTGTTTACATTGTGTGTACAAGTCATATGGAATGTCAGATTTTCCATATGTAAAACTATACACATAGTGTAAACCTCTTGAAACATAACATATGTTATTTACCTATGTGCAATAACATGTGTTAGTTTTTTATTTAAAGCACGCTCTATTTGATGTGTAAAACTATATGACAACAGCTGTTTGCAGTGATGTTCACTTTTAGATTAAAAAATTCCGCTTATTTATTTTTATCATAATTTTTGTTAGTAATTTCATGTTCGCAGATTTTTATCGATACCTCATAGGTGATATTAATAATAAAGTTACATATGTAATCTAATATACATACATATGTATGTATATAATATATCTATTTGCAAGTTTGTTTAATTGTATGTCAATCACGGATAAATCGAATTTAATGATATTTTAAACATACAGATCTTTATTTTTTGTGGGTCCAATGGGATATATCTGTTTTTAAAACTAGGGCCAGGACGGTATATGGGACATTTTTATACGAATGACTCAATTTTAATATTTTTGTGTTTATCTATTTTACCTTTACTAAAAAAGACTGAATTAAATTAAAAATTTACTTTACTATAGTGCATTATTTTTAAGTAATTTTTAAGACGGTAAGCAAACTGTGTAAACTGTAATATCACCTAATTAACAACTTTGGACCGCAGGATAAAAAAATGCTACAGAGGTATTGTGGGTATCGAAAGTGCTGCAAATCACTTCATTGAGCCGTTACTTTACTTTTGAAAATGAGAGAACTCCATTTTGTGAAAAAAATTAATAAAACCTAAGTCTTATTACAAATTACATAATTTTATGTTTTTAATTCATGTTGAATAGTACTATTTTTTATATTGCAATATATTAAGAAGCATTATCAGAATTTAACAATCATACTGCAACTATGGTGGAAAATCTTCGCTATGTATCCTAAGAAATATATGTATTGTAATTTCTTACTTTTCTTTTCCACTTTTTACTCTTAAAATTAAATATAATTTTAGTTTTTTTTTTTTGTTTTTTGCTTTACTGTACCAAGAAGAATGATATGATATTGAAATAAAATATGTATGTAAATAAACTATGAAATTTTTTGGTATTATAATTACATTCCAGTAAAAGAAAATCAAAGTTTTCATCAAATCATTGCCTTTGAAAATGAGACAACTACATTGGCGCACACCAAAACCTTTTTTTCCTACTAAAATGGATAACTATTATTGCATATTAAACTTACATGCAATAAGACCACAAAAAATAAAAATAAGTCTATTCCGGCTTGTGAATTTTTCAACAGCATTTAAATGCAAATCATTAAGTAAAATAAAATGCAGTTCTCTCATTTTCAAAATCAACGGCTAAGTTATTTTAAAGAAATTTAGTTTAATTTGTCATAAGAATTAGGATAAAAAATATTTTATTCCTATTAAAAAAAAGAGTGAAAATAAATTGACATTAACATCAACAAAATTATTCATTCAATTTTTGCTGATATAGTTCAAATGATATTAGTTATTACTTATTGTATTATTTATTATAATTATTTTTTTTTATATAATTTGTCTCTTATAAATTGATTTCTGTACTGTTGTAGAAGCACCCAAATGATAACACAAAACGGTAGTTCTTTGCATAGTTGACATCACTAGCGGGTGTCTAATAAAATGAAATGGCGGCAAAAATATACAAAATTGCCTAATAACTTATTACAACAAGTCCAATAAAGCTATTATTATTAGTTTTATTATATAGTCTAATAATTTAAAAAAATAATTCAACGAAACCACACTTTGAAGACCAGTTGTTTTAAATATTTGATTTTTGTTTTCAACAACAGGAGGTTATGTCATATGTACGTAACATGGATACGTTTGAACACAAAAATTATAAACCATATGTAAAACACTGATTTTGACATACACATGAAATTCCATATGGATAGCAATTTTGACAGTACATATGACTTGTACACTCAATGTAAACACACCTTAAGTTGTCAGATTCTACAAAGTTATTGTTTTTTTATATATAAACCTTTGCTACAACAAGTACAGCATTTTTCCATACGTTTAGTGAATGTAGTAGCATGACATCAGGAGTGGAAAAATGGATGCGTTCGTACTTTTTTATTATGTAGGTATAGATGATAATTTATTTACAACTTACAATCAACTCTAGGTTGTGAATTTAGCAAATATAAGTGAGGGGTTTGGAGCACAAATCGTTAGCTCCTTTTAACCTACTCAATGATAATTTTTCTGTTAATCAATTTTATTAAAATAACGATCCAATGCCAACAATTGGTATAAGTTATTGATTTATAAATGACTAGCTGTGCCCACACACGTGTCGTGCGTCCTGACAATATTTTCTTCGATTTTGCTTTGAAGGTAATCCACACCAAATTTTAAGACTCTTACTTCTATAGTGCTTCAAGTATAGGTATTTTCTTTATATAAAGGTACCCATCCCTGGATAAAATTCTAAAAGTTATTGTAAAGCTCTGTAAAAGGTGTTAAAAATATTTAAAGAACAATGTTATTCCACAAAGTAAAAATACAAATTTTATTAAATTGGCAGTAAGTAATTCATATTTTGTGATTATTTTAAAACAGCGTGATCTGTTGCACAACCGTGTGTAAAATATCTCGCTTTTAAAAATAAAAGATGCCTTAAAGTATGCAGTACCTTTAAATCGGTGAAATTACGTACGTACTTTCACTGCGTTCTCCCCACTTTCTCTTGGAAATAAGATATTTTTGCGGAAAAAAGTATACTGTATTGGAATCAGGATGGTAAGGTACCTCCTCACATATTTTTATTAAAATCCATACAGTAGTTTTTACGTGATGCGACAACGGACAGAAAGACAGACAGGAAAAAATTACTATTTCATTATATGTATAGATAGTGTGACCATATTCCAACAGAGAAAAACATAAAATAATAGAAAAAAAATATTAACAAAAAATTATTTAAAACAAAATTATGTGCTCCTGATAAGAATTCTATGTACATATGTATGTACATATTGTGTATATATCTATCCGATTGTGGACACACTTTGTAAATCGCTACTATTATTTGTCATAATAGTTTTAAATAAAAATTTTCCGTACTATAGTTGAATTCCCCTTTAAATATTTAAATGTATTTAATTACGTGCTTTAGAAATACAGCAGATGAGAACAAAGGGCGATATTTTACAAAAAAAAAAAAAAAAAAAAAATATTAATGCTCGTAATAACAAATAAGAAAAGGAATAAATGCATTAATGAAAAAACTCTGTTATCGCTAAATGAATACGTCAGAGCGCTTATAACCAATGAAAACGGGCTTAACGAAAAGTTGAAATAAATCGAAACGAAATTATTCATTCTGTGAGCTTGTGTTATGTGGACGTGCCAACTTGTTCGATAACAACCAATAATAAAAAGTATTTTTTAATTGGTTTTTAAATCTAAAAACGTAAATGTTTATTTATGGTGTTTCATTATCCAAAAATAAATTCCACTTGCATCAAAAGAATGGAAAGTTTTATGTATCAGATCTATTATTAAGCAGCAATAATGTGTACAATTTACATTATTAAAATAGTGAATTTGTTAATAACCATAATTTGTATTCAAATCCGGATTCAAATTTCATTAATATGCCTTAACAAAAGTCAAACTTCATATAAAAACATCATTTTTAATACTGGTTTTTTATATGAAGTTTGACTTTTGTTAAGGAATGTTAATGACTAATGTAGACGGGGGTTTATCCATCAACAAAATCTTAACAAAAGTTAAACTTTATCTAAAAAACCAGTATTAAAAATTATGTTTCTCTATATGAAATTTGACTAATGTTAAGACAAATTGATGCTTAATGTAAACGGGCTCTTAAGTGTAGTGCTGATGAAACAAAAGATTATAAATAAAGCAAAGTTTCGCAGTTGATAACAAAAAAGCTGTAGTAACAACAACATAAATCTCTAGCGCGCAAAAATATTAATGACAAAGAAAAATTAGTAGTGAAAAGTGTCAAGCAAAATGTTTATTAACCGTCTAAATATTGTAAAATTAATTGCATTTAATATAATTTTTCATGAAGTATTTGTCATAGGTTTAGTAGAATTTAAGATTGGTAAGTAAACAAATGTAATATCTGTTTTACTCGTAACATAAGTATTGAGTATTTATACTTGTTAATTCATTGATCATCGATTTGTGATTTACCTATTGAAATACATACATACATACATATGTAAGTACTATGTATTCGGACTTAAGAACATTTTACGCGTTATATGAACTGGTTTTTTGAAAGTGGTATAAGTCCAATTTTTCCTATATTGAGTTATTTAAGGGTTTGCGTTTGAATCAATTTAAAAACATTGGCCGACTTTAATCAATTCGAGTGTTGTTATTTACACTATACACCTTTCAAATTTTATTATGAAATAATAATTACTAAAATTATTTGAAAAAATTAACGTTTTTTTAGCTCCACATGGACTTATACCACTTTCAAAAATAACATATTAAAGAAGTAAAAACATAAGCAAATTTAAGTCCATATTTTTTTAGACACAAGCTTTACTAAAATGGATTTTTATGTAAAAAGTAATAGTTAAAATGAAGAAATTTACATACACGAATAACCAAGTTTATTACAAACTAATTTCAGTTGTATTAAAAATCTAAAAAAGAAAATTATTTCGTTAAAATGTTTAAATAAAAAAAAGATATTTTAGACCTAGTTTTCTTTTACAGTTAGTATTTTGAAGTATTTATGGTGAATATAAGGTAAAAAGCTTATCATATTTCTCTCTTGTTATGCTCCTTGAAGTTTTAAAAAGTGGTAACATATTAATTAAGGTTTTTTGGTATTCCCTTTTTTTCCAAAAAATAAATAAAAAAATTTCTAAACCGCCGCTGTTCAATATCTCGTCTCGGCTTGTTCCTTTGCTTGATTTTTCATTTTATTTGAAGTGAGATAGTGTGAAAACGAAAGATTATGTTACGTTAGATTTTTTAACAATCACAGCAACTCTCATTTGATTTGTTTGTTACAAAATCCAATGCAACTCTTAATGCTCAGTATTATAGTGTGAAACGGGCTTTCGTAAAATTTGCATCAGCGTGCACTTAACTAGCAATAATCAATAATAATCCCAAGAAAGTTGTTTTAATTATAATTATTAGGAATGGACTTATTCCACTTTCAAAATAAATATTTGTGCGATATTATTGTGCAGCAAAACTCTTTTTGTTTATTTTATGTCAAAATAGAACTCTATTGAAATTATGATTGCCAATTTTGCTGAGGCTTGGCAACCCTTAGAGTGGGAAAACTACGTCAAGTAACATGGCACAATTTTGTTTTTACCATTCTTGACAACTGTTAGAACTCTTGCTTCTGCGTCATTGCTTGGATCCAATTAGCTGGCTCTTTAATTCTTCTTTCAAATGACTCGTGGTTTCCTCTGTCGGGTTAAGACCCGTTGGCATTGGTGGAATTTCAAATACTTTTTGGAAATTGTAGAGTATTCAGTTCCTAATTTTGCAGGCCTTTTAATTATGAAATACGTAACTATTTTGCCAAAATAACAAGTATTTTAAATTAACATCACAGTAAATTAACATCACAAAAACCAAAATTTAAGGAAAGGTATTTGAACCCTAGAATAAAAGTTTTGATTTGTCCTATTTTAATGTCGAGCTATTGTATGTACACATATTTTATTTATTTTTTCACTTAATGCCAAATGTTGGTACAATTGATGCTGATTTGGTACAATATTATCATTGGGGCGGTACAATTTAAACATGGTCAGATCCCAACACTGGTTTACACATGTAATGAAAAAGTTAATTTTAAAAATATCGTTGAAGCGAAAGGTTTCAAAAATTGCTAATCTGTTTGCTTTATTTGTTTATAAACCAAAGTTACCAACAGCATTACATTTGTAAATTTGTAAGAAAGCAGTAGACATCACTAAATGATAATTGCTTTTTTATGAAATCAAAATTCTAAAATAACACCGTCGTCTTTTTATTGAATATTTGAAGAAAAAGATTACAATTATTTTTAAATACGTAAAAAAATATGTTAAAATTATTTTCTATCCATTTAGTTCTTTTTTAACCTTCGCACTACCGAAACCTACCCAGGTGGGATTTTCGTTTTCCAACCTTTGATAACTAACACAATTTTCTACCAAAAAACAAATGCTTTTGACTCACTGGCTATTTTTCTTATTTTTAACTAAAAATGTCATATCATCCAAAATTGGGATACTGCTTCTATATTTTTTTTCTTCGTTTTTTCAAGGTTGTTGCCCGAAACCCACCAAGGGTTGCTTTAGAAATTTGAAATTTTCATCAATATTTAACATACAAATTCTTTTACATATATAACAAAAATGATATTTATTATACATATTAACATATTATTTTGAAAAGTTTACATAATTATTGTATTCAATTATAAGCAGAAGTACTCTCACACTTCGTCTGGGTGTTGTCTCGGGTTTCTAAATTTCTTGCCTTTGGGACACATGCATTATTTGCCTTTCTGCTCTATTCATTGGCGGTGAATTCGTCATCTACATCTTCTCCAAGCTATGTTTTTATTTTGATGCATTGTTGACAAAAGTGCTACAGATCTATTTTTAGCGGGAACGTAAGATATTATTGTTACATTTTTGGAAAATTCAAAAATGCTCGACTTTATATTTCGGTTGTTCGAAGGCTTGAATTCATTTGACAAATATCTTTTTTTTTCAAAGTACCTACTAAAATTAACTACCAAGAGAGTAGCTCTTTCGCATTTCTGACCGTTCCTTTGTATGGAGCAACTAATTCTTAAAAGATGCGAATTAAGGTGAACGTGTGCCTTGATTCACATCTCTCTGCGTTTCCATCTAACCAGTATATATTTGTCCATTCAACGGATAAAACGTTTCAGAGTCACATGCACATTATATTTTAATGTCATACTTTGCGGGTTTTTATGGCAATGTACTGCGTGAACTTTGTTCAACCTCGGAATTCTAGCAACTGTTCAACAGTAATAGACTCATGCGGTCAGTAATGAGACTTCAAATTTTCGTTTATCATTCTAATGATATCTGCTATTGGTGCATTCTTTTGCGATTGCAAGTATTAAGATCTAGCTTGACTTGAAGAAATCTTATTATGTGTGCGAATCTGTTTCTAGACATAGTTGCCCTGTAAAGGGGACATACATTTTACTTCTTTTTTTACGTGGCAGCCAGATTTAATTAGAATGCCAAGAATGGTCATAAATTCATCAGTGATTATTAGGGTCCAAGTACGTTTTTTTGGCTTATTTTGATTCCATCGAACATACACAGTTTCTGCTTTCTTATTGGAATATCTACATAATACTTCTACAATCGCGAAACTTATTATAAAAAAATGTATCGGCTTTATTCAAATTCTTTGTTGTTAGTGTTGGACACATCAAGGAAGATCGAATAATACTATGAGCTCCTAGGCGATGCAAAAAGGGTGACTTGAATTTTATTTTTTTTTGTATTTATAGTGAAAGGTGTGTTTTTAAAAATCATTATTACTTACTTACACTTGTTAGTAAGACGCTTCTGATATACACATTTATCGCTGCTTAGATAAGTACTTGTAACGGTACTTTCTAAAGTTGTTTTGTATAAATTTTCCATGTCATAAATTTATGAATTTTTTTTAGTAAATGAAAAAAACCCGGGTGGGTTTCGGGTCAATACGTACATAAAGAGCTTTGGTAGTGCGAAGGTTAAATAAAACTTTTCTGGCAACTCTGTTTATCCTTTTGACATTTAACTTGCATGAATTGTCACAACATTACTTGTAGGAAAAATGTCTTGCTAATTTAGCTAGAATTTCGAAAAATGTGTTAGTAAAAAACTGAGAGTGTATTGTGTTTTTCAAACTTGCATCCATATGTAAACACTAGGCTATGAACAGCGATGTCACTTTGGTCTGATCAGGTTGTTAGTTTTTTTTATTTATGAACAATTTGGTAGATTGGTTGGTTTGTTCCAGTTTTTCTACGTTTTTGGTAGAAAAAATGGTTTGTCCATTTTAAATGTTAAAATTATTTTCTAACAAAAGTGCTTACAAATTTTTATAGGATTTACTAAAACAATTGGAAATCCTATTTGTAAATGTGCTCTTTATTTACTTACAAATGAAAGAAAACGTAGTAAAGGCCGGAAATCAATATCCTAAACGATCGTACGATTCAATTACAAAAAATCTGACTGAATACTGTCTACCAAAAAATCGTTTCAAAATAGCGTTGTAGGTGTCATACTCTCATACAACTTTGCAACTCTGATCGCATGGCAAAAAAAAATCTTATGAATTTTTTCAAAAGATTATCAAATTGTACAGACCTGACTAAAAGTCTGTCGCACCCATACATACATTTCTAATCTACGCTATCATACTTTTTTGACACACATGTTATTTTTGACAGATCGTACGATTGATTTTGATAGAGAATCATTAATGATGTTATAAAATGAAAGCAAACAATTTTGTGCAGTTGACAAAATAAAGGATGCAATTAATTTATTATAAAAAAAATTTGTTTTTTATTTTAGAGTTAATTGAAGTTTATATCGATTTTCCTGCTTTATGGAAAGTGAAAAGTGAAGAATACAGTAATAGAACTGAAAAACCGTCTATTTTGCTCATTTTTAACCAAATCAACTTTAAAATGAAGTTTGATGGAATGAGTTTGATGTGTGGCTGTGCTAAGCAAAATACAATATTACCAACACATACACAATTTTGACGAAGTAGTTTGATGTGTCGCCATGGCACTTAAGGAAGAGCGTAAGGCACGGTTGCCAGATTTTTTTATCTCTCCCTTAAAAGCAAATAAAGAAACCCTAAAATCAAGATTTTTTTAAAAAAATCCCCTAAAATAATTTTTTTGATTACATAAATAAATTTTTTTCTGCAATTTCAAAAAATAAAATCCAAATTAATTAAATAAAAAATCTCTTAAATTAATCCCAATTTTAACAAAAATCCCCCAAAATAATAATATTAGGTGTTTAAGTTTTCATTATATTAAAGTATGTATTATGAATATACATATGTATGTGTATATATATAATCCCAGTGGTAAAAAGAAGAAGTATGAGGGCCTTCTAGAAGGCCTCTTTACTCCTTCTTTTGCAGGCACAAGGCTTTCTGTTTTTTTATAATTTTAATCACTTAATTTATTTTTAGTTTTAATTGAAGTATTTAATTTTATTGGGATTCGAACCATCAACCTCCAAGTTGATAGACCCTCGCACTGCCTATCAGTCTATCTCCATTTCAAGTAGCAATGATGTAGATAAAGGCAATTTAATGAACTTTTGTGTTTTATAAATAAGAAATCTAAAAATAGAAAATTATGTATTTGTCATTTAAAATGAGTACACATTCCTACTTCCCTACTAAGAGAAGCGAAGTAGGACTGTGTACTAGATCTTTTAAAAGAAAGAGCCAAGGCCTTCTAAAAGCCTTCTTTGGAAGGCACACAAAAATGAGGATCGTAACCGAGAGAAGGTCTATGCATGCCTTATAGAAGGCCTGAAGTGAGAAGGCCTCTTTAATTTTACCACTGGGATGTTTCTTGTGTTGTTGTAAGAGTATTCATAAAATTTGATCGTTACTTATGTACGAATTTTGTTATCTTTTCATGACATTCTACACAACAAAAAAATTAGCTTTCTAATACGTTGTTTAAATAGTTTAGAAGAACCTATTGAAGGCGATTCTTACATATTTGTAATTTTTGGTTGCAAAAAATATGAATATACCAATTAAGCATCTGGTACAAAATTAAAAATGCCCCAAAAAACCCTAAATATTTTTTTTACCCCAAAATTTTTCGCCTAACAAATGTTAACCCCCAAATTCTTAATAAATGAAAAAAAAAATCCCTTAAATCTAGGGGAAAATTCCCTAATCTGGCAACCGTGGCGTAAGAAAAAACTGTCAGAAATTCTCATATACATACAAAATGTATGAAGCAAACCTAAAAAGCGGCGTTAGCGTAATTGGCAAATCCAATTTTGACATATATATATGTATTTTTTTGCATAATTTATTTATTGTACCTTCAATATTTTTGAACTAACATCTTAAGTCTAAAATAAAAATATACTTTTTAAGTCCAGCCAGTGCTACACAAAAATAATGTTTGTTTTACGGATTTTGCAATTATTTGCGGGTCATCCCTCTAATGTACGGCCAAGAAAAGCAGTATCTCTTCTTTTTAGTCGAATGTAACCCAGTTCATTCAGCATATTACGCGCCAAAGGGTTTGGATTAGATTCAAGCCTCTTTAGATACATGACTGCATGTTTCGCTATTTCACGTTATTGTGGATGTTCGAATTTTTTATATACCTGGGAGCAGATGTAATCATACGTAGTATCTTATTTTGGCGCCTTTAAAATTTTTCTACATTGCTAGGTGATGCAGTGCTCCATTACTGAATCCCATAACACCAAATTGGTTTGAGGATCGACTTGTACTGTAGAAGTTTACAATTTAAGCTCAGGGTGGAGTTTCTGCCAATAAGCTAATTTAGTAGTTGTACGGCTTTTAATGTCATTTGTGTTAACTTAAAATCTATGTGGCTTTTCCAAGTAAGGCGACGGTCAAGATGTATATCCAGGTATTTGACGTTTGAATGCTGCGGTATCATTATTTATGCGAATAGGAGGGCATGAGTTCCTACGCAATGTGAAAGTTATGTGAGTTAATTTTTTTCATTCACTTTTATTCTCCATTTTTCCCAATTGCGTATGTGGGCTTGTAAAAGTTGTGATGCTACTTGGACGCTTTCATAAATACTTAACAAAGCTGTGTCATCTGCAAATGTTGATGTGTGGACTAGGGTGCTAATTGGCATATCTGATGTGTACAGTAAATATAAAATTGGTGCCAAAATGCTACCTTGGGGAACTCCGGCTACAAAAAAATCACCTTCTTTTAGTAAAAACTTGCGATTCGTTAAATAATCTTTTAAGAGCTTATAAAAGTTTTCGGGCAAGTTCAGCTTTAACTTAAATATTAGGCCTTCGTGCCAAACCTTATCGAATGCTTGAGAAACGTCGATAAAAAGCGCAGAACAGTATTTTTTTCTTAAAAGGTCTTTTTAATTATATTTACTAATCTGTGTGTTTGTTGGATCGTACTATGTTGTTTTCTAAAGCCGAATTGATGGTTCGGAATACTTCCTTTCGCGCTAAGAATTGGATACAGCTTACTTATTAAAATTCTCTCAAACAACTTTGTTTGTTTGATAAAAGGCTTATAGGTCCTGGTTTAGGAATCATAGTAATCAAAAAACCCTCCACTCTGTGGGAAAGTACTCAAGACGTAAGATGGCATTAAAACAAAAAGAATAATTCTGCGACCTATACGGGGCAACTCAAATAACATCTTGTTACTTGTTTTATCAGCGCCAGGGGCTTTTTTGTTTTTTAAATCCGCTATGGCCTTTTCAATATCTCTAAATTCAAATCTTGGGGGTACTTCGGCACTAGTCTCTACTGGTGGCAACTCAACTATATCAGTACACATATTTGGAGTAAAAACGTTTATTCAATATATATGTATTCAAGTCAAAAACGCATAATAAAATATGATACAAAAGAAATTATGTGTTTCAAAACAGTATTTTATTATTTTTAACATATTTTTTAGGGAAATCCATAAAAAAATTCAAATGAAGTAAGAATGCTATATTCGGCCATTCCGAATCTAATATACCCTTCACCATAGTAATGATATACATTCGGTTTTTACTTTTATGATTTTCAACTTCATTATTACAATTATAAAGATATAGAATTTTATCGAAAATTTATTGTAAAAAATTTATAAAAGTTTTTTTGTAAAAATTATATCGAAAATTGTTTGTAAAAATTTCATGGAAAATTTTTTGTAAAAATTTTATCGAAAATTGTTAGCAAAAATTGTATGAAAAGTTTTTTGTAAGAACTATATGGAAGATTTTTTGTTAAAATTTTATTGAAAATTTTTTATTAAATGTTTATCAAAAATTTTTTGTAAGAATTTTATGAAAATAGTTTGTAAAAATTTTATTGCAATTTTTTTGTAAAAATTTTGTTGAAAATTGTTAGTAAAAATTTTATGAGAAGTTTTTTGTAAAATATTTATGGAAAATTATTTTTAAAAATTTTATGGTAATTTTTTTGTAAAAATTTTATTTAAAATTGTTAATAAAAATGTTATGGAAAATTTTTATCGAAAAATGTTAGTACAAATTTTATGGGAAGATTTTTGTAAAAATTTTATCGAAAATAAGGAGTTGCCAAGCCAAATTTAATTTAGTCAATTTTGATTTTTTTGTTGTAATTTTTTAGCAAATTAAGAGAGAAAGAGAGATCATGGCTTTATGATTGGATAATTTTCTTAACTGTATCTTAGACTCAAAAATGTAGAAGAAAAAATACTTCTGCACGGCTCCTATTGACAATCTATCAAACAAAAAAAAAAAAAAATTAAGTGAATACGTTGAGTTTAATTCAGTTAAAATGGTTCTTAACATTTCTCACTTGCATAAATCATATTCGGCTCAGCAGTTAAAATTCAGTAAGCCGATAATAAAATTAAATCCGCGGCTGCGAGCAGCTTAGCCACCGCTGACAAAAATTGCCCTTTCAGCCGCCGCCAATAGTACTCAATCGGCTTTCTTCTCTGAGCGTTAGATAGTGAAGTTGGGTTCAAACAAAATGTTATTGTTTTTTTGTGTAAGAGTGGTGCCATTTTAACTATTTTCTGCTTTATCCAGCGATTTTATCTCTATTTATTAGATTTTACTAAACAAAGTATGTAAACGTTACTGTTTATTACAAAACGTTGCGGTCTTATTTAGGTTTGTTCCAAGGCGAATTTATAACAGGTGTGAGCAGTAGGACAACAACTACAACAAAACAACAACTTTGACATTCGATTAGCAGATATGAAACAATGTATTTTTTGACAAGACATTAGCAAAAAAACGAGAGCAAAAAACAATCAGCTGGGCTATCGACTCCACCTGGTATGAATTCGCCTTGATTTGTTCAAAGCTAGGCGCTAGACATCGTTACGCCTTACGCTCTTGTTTAGGTTAGTCAGTAAATTACACTATCACATTTTTTATGAAAGCAGTTGCATGAAACCGATTTTGCGATGGCAAGAGGTGTTGAGAGGCAAGGAAAATCAAGAAAGTTCAAAAGAGAATTGAAGAAATTTTATGAAACGATTTCATGGTGTAGCTACGTATATTATGTCAAGTTTGATCCCAGTTGTAGACACCATGTTAGGTATTGATGTAATTTTAGTTACTTTCTGCTTTATCTAGAGATTTTATCTCTATTTTGTTTTTCCATTCATTGCATCCAAGGCGAATTCATACCAGGGGCCTAATCACCGCATTCGATATCGAGTAAGCAAATTATGCCATTCGACATGTATCGAATCGTAATTTATATCAAATTGTAATAGATTAGTAATATGTTAACAAGTAAACAAGACAACATGGTTTAAAAACATTTCCTTTCGAATGAAATTGCATTACATTTTATTTGATATCGAGTGCCATAATACCAAAATGAAAAATTACGAGAGATTTTACTCGATATCGAATGCGGCGATTAGACACCAGGTGTGTGCAGGACGGCAACAACTACAACAAAACAAAAACTTTGATATTAGACTAGCAGATGTATTTTTGACAAGTCATTAGCAAAACAACGAGAGCAAAAAATAATCAGCTGGGATATCTCCTCCACCTGGTACGAATTCGCCATGAATGCATCTTAGTAAACAAAACACTGTGCATGACAGTGCTTTGCGCTCTTATTTAGTTTCACCATGGCAGCTCCAAAGCTAAGCGTTACGGGCGGGGCAAATAGAAGCCGTCATACTTTAACGTTTTTAATTGTGGTCGAAGTACCGACGAATAAGGTTGATATAATAAGTACTTTGTTGATGGATATTAAATCAGGAAAGAAAACACTTGAAAAGCTTTGTTCTCCATTTTACTTTATTTAATTTGTTTTATTTCTGCTGTCACTCAATACATAAGCTATCATATCAAACTGCTCACCGTACGTCAAAAGTTGCCCAACGCTCATAAGAAAACCTGTATTTCAACTTTCTTGTCCGTTGAAAAAGATAACGTATGTATGTTCATATGTATAAGGTACGACGGATTCCATATGCCCTGGCCTTTAGACAGCTTCATGCTTTTAGGTTTGTTTGTAAGTGGTTATTGATAAAATGAAGTTGAAAGCCACAAAAAATCGAAAAATCACAAAAAAAATATAAATAACATACAATTTGGAACTTGACAAAACAATTGGGGTTTCACTAAAAACAAAATTTAAAAAAATTAAAAAAATGCAGGAAAATTAAAAAAAAATGATTTTAATATGTTTATTTTAATATTGGTTGTAATTAAACTGCATTAAGTCATTCTATCAAGGGATTTTAATTCAGCTTTCTGCTGATAAGTATTGAAGTTCAAAAGTTCAAAAGTTCAAAAGTTATCATACATACATACCAGAGTTGTAAATGAATCATTCTTTTTTGGTTTTAATTCGTTACGAATTAGCAAATTTTGAATTAAATCTTTTCACACAAAAAAAAAGAATTGAATGAAATTTGAATCAATTTAAACGAATTAGGCAGAAGAGATTTTAATTCAGCTTTGTGCTGCAATTCGTTTCCAATTCAAATAAATTTGTAAAATGAGTTGAAATTCATTTTCAATTCAAATGAATGTGTTCAAGTGAATTGCAATTCCTTTTACAATACAATTGAATTGATTTTGAATTCATTCAAATGAATTATAACAATGCATTGCAATTCAATGAATGAAATAAAAAATGAGTTGTCATTTGCGAATTTTTTTAGAGCTCTGATACATATGTATGTTTAAATAGATTTGTGTTTTCTTTTAGTTTACATATATGTAGGTATGTATATCACCAAAAAAATTAAGTGTATGTACACATAGAAAAATTTGTGCACCAATCAGAGGTTTTAATTAGGTTCATAATTTTATTTAATTAAATATTTTGTTGATTCAATTATTTATTAAATAAGAATAATAGTTTTTTCTTTCTTAATTAAGTATACATATAATTGAATCAATTAGGTATAAAATTAATAGAATGTGTATCTAAAACTAATCAAAGCTTTAATTGGTAAACAATTTTCTTCTACGTAAAATATAAATCAAATTTATTTTCATTTTATATATTTTACTAAAATTTACTTAAAAATTTGAAGCAATAGCAAAATGAATTTTTTTTTCTAATTTATTTTTAGATCCGATAGTTTTGAGTAAATTTGAGCTTGACACTATTTATTCGACAACGACTTCTGAATGGTTGGATTTCGCAAAACGAGGTATCGAATCGAATAATCACAAAAAAAGGTTTGTTTATGTTTTTAACTTTTTATGAAGGTTACTTAATATACATAAATTTCCCATTGTCGATTGAATCAATGTTAACAGCAAATGAAAAATAAATTTTTAAGCTCTCATATAATTCTAACAATCGACTTGCAACTGACTCTAAAGAAAGCCAACGCGTTTGGCTTGGATGTAAAATCTTTTTGGGTTCTACATACATACATATGTATGTATATCTAATAAACTTTGTATTTTATTAAACTGATTAAGACGTTTTAGACTGTTGGATAAATAATTGTATACATCTCTGGCTAACGTCTCCGCAGCATAAGGAAGTTTAATTCAGGGCCGCCCCGAGGTTAGTAGGCGCCCGGGGCGAGATTGTGATGTGGCCCCTACACATTTAATTGGTCTAAATAAACTTATATTTCTCATATAATTTTTATTTTTTTGATTTTATACTTATATTTACAAAAGGGTTACATATTATGTAGTAAAAAAAATATAATAGATAGATTTTTTTTTCTAAATAATTCGAATCAGGAAGTCAAGGAATGTAAATAAAAAAAGTTTCAATGAAATATGGAATGGTAAACATTAATGTTTTATCTTCGTTGTTTCTTTATAAGCTAGTCCAGCCTAACGTCTTTAATGTAAATAAAACAATAGTTTAATTACATTTTTCCCGACGTTTCGTCAATTTCTTGTTGACTTTATCAAGGGGAATCTATTTAATTAAGAAAAACAAAACAATACAATCAAACCACTCTTACATTAGATATAACAAACTTACTTACAGTAAAAACAATATTATTAATTACGTTAAAACGTAATCTAACATATTACATTTAACAAAAAACATTTAACATTAAATTAAATTTGAATATATCAAAACACAACTTAAATTTATATCACAGTTTATTTAATGGCGACTATGTAACAAGTGTTTATGTTGTCCGTATCTTCCTTCAAGTTCATTGTATACTTTTTCTTTTGTTGTATTCTTAGGCTCTCAATAGTGTACCTTTTCTTTTCCACATTTTGTTTTATTTTTCCCCCATTTTCTGCACAACGAAGGATAATAGTTATCAGCAAGGGCCCTTTAAAAATTAACTCATTCTCATTGTTTTTATTTTTGAATTCTGGTCAAGAGGATGGATCCGAATTTATCAAGCCAACAGTTTTAGAAGAGTCAGCTTCATTCTCATTAATATCTTCGGCATTAGAATCTGAATCTGGTATTACTAGTATTTCAACTTCATTAAGTGTACTCACGTTCACTGATGACAGCAGAGGAACTAGAAGGAGCAAAATAGGAAGTGAGCTTCAGGACCTTCTTAAGAAGCACTTCAGTCGTTGCCTCCTCTTATCTTACTAATCGAATCTTTGTACTCCAGCCGGTTTTTAAACATGATGGTAAAAAATTATTCAGTTCGTAATAATCCTACTGAATGTTTATGGTATGGTAATTTCATATATAATATTATTGTTTTCATATTTTACTTCTTTATTACTTTTTTGTGGGCAATGAAAGAACCAATACTAACTATTCAATACCTAGCCGTTTTTAATTCGCACACTCGCCGGCGTCATTGGACGGTTCATCGTTCTTTTGAAAACCGGTCTTTACACCTGGCAACCATTGAGCCACGAGTAGAGCATACATAGGTGCTCTTCTACGATATTTCTTTCGCCCATAGACAAATTTGCGCCCCCTTCACTGTGGCGCCCGGGGCGATCGCTCCGGTCGCCCTGCTCTTGGGGCGGCTCTGGTTTAAGGCATGCATAAGAAGAACATAATGCCAGTGAGTGGCACACGCATTTTATAAGAAAAAGATCAGGAAATGAATTTTTTAAAAGTCTCTGACATGTCCGCTGCTCCATCTGCTGCAAATTCAACCATGTTAATTTTATATTCAAAAGCATTGTCTACAAAATATTTTACAATTAAATTGTGTAAGCTAAAATCATCGCATTGCTTTACTTCTACCAAACCAAAAAAACGATTATGGATTTTAAAATCTATGCAGATTCGAACTTTCATGCACAAAGATTTTTTATTTGAAAGATCGGTAGACTCACCTATGCAAAGCGAAAAAAGGATGTTTTGCCATAATTGACACACTATTGGTAATTGACTTTTTATAAAAATATTTTTAACTATTGCACTTGCTTTTGTTCTTCCTAATTAAAAATTCGTTGCTATTTCGGAATAGTCAAAAGAAATCCACCATACCTTTAATAAATGAACAGCCACTGCGAATGGTATTTTAGTTTTTTTACTTCCTTTTTATCAGGCAAGAATATTTGATTTACTTTTGATTGATCTTCAATAACCCTTGATGCTTGCTGATGCTTTTTTGTATCACCAGCAGTTGCCTTAATGTTTGTGGTACAAACTTTAAAAAAATTTTTTTTCTTGAATAAATATAACATTACACAGTACAACACATGATTTCGGGACTCAATTCTGATAATTGTTTATGAAAGTAGCCCCAAAAAGAACTTCTGCATCATTCGTTTGGTCATGGCACATCAAATAATAATTTAAAAATTAATTTTAAGTTATCAAGTATCGTATAGGGGAATTTGTCACGTTTTAGGCTCTTTTGTTTGTCATAACTCGAGAACCACTAGTCCGAATAAGCCCTTAATGCAGCAGAATCACCATCTTAACTCAACATATTTTTTCTACATATGTACAAGTATGTATGTATATACATACATATGTATACGTGTACGAGTATGAACATTTATGAAAGAAAAAAGAAAACCATTAATAAAACTTTTTAAGTAATTAAAATTTATACCTTACCGTTATTTTGTAACCTAGAGTTTACACATGCAAGTGCAAGTTTGAAAACCACAATGCATTCTCAGAGTTTTATTCACACCAAAGCGAATTCATACCAGCTGTGAGCAGTAGAGCAATAACTACAACAAAACAACAACTTTGACATAAGATTAGCAGATAAGAAACAATGTATTTTTGACAAGACATTAGCAAAAAAACGATAGCAAAAAACAATCAGCTGGGCTATCAACTCCACCTGGTATGAATTCGCCTTGACTCACACACTCAAATTTTTCGAAATTGTAGCTAAAATAAAATGGTTTTACACGACGTGTATTTGTCATATGACCTGTCAGTTTGATAATCCGTATGTAATTTCATGTGTTTGTCAAAAAAACCCTTTTACATACGGTTTTAATTTTTGCTTTCAAACGTACATGTGTAATTACATGTGACATAACCTACAATATATAATTTTGCCGCCACAGTTTTTTATTTGCAACCACAGCTGATGCAAAGATGCAAACCTAGTGCTTTTACCACATTTTTAGCGCTTTTGGTACCACAAAAACCATAAAATAAAAAATATCTAGTTGGCATTACAGGATGTCAGATGCTTTGTCACATCAAAATAGAACACGTTCTAAATGTATTGTACTAAAAATGTATTGTACACATGGAGAATACACATGTTATGTTTGAAAGGGTTCACACGACGTGTTTAGAATGTACAAATGGAAAAGTGACAAGTCATATGACTAATACACGCCGTGTAAAACCACTTTTAGCAAGAGATTTTTCCTACAAGTGACATTTTGATAATTCTTCCAAGTTAAATGTCAAAAAGATAAACAGAGTTGCCAGAAAAGTTTTATTTAAAAAAGTATAATTAAATGGATAACTATAATTTTAACATATTTTTTGCATATTTAAAAATAATAATAACACTGGTGGTGTTATTTCGTAAAGTAGCTTTGGATTGAAGAACACGTTCGCGCGTCATTGTCATTATCGTTTAAGGTCAATAAGGCCGTCCTTGTTGCTCGGTCTTCTAGTGGTTTGCGTCTCCCTCTCGCACCGGGTGATTGGCTTCCACTGTTAGCTGTACTATGTTACAGTTAATTGGTGTTTGCATTAATCACCCACGTGCAATCGTTCTGGTTATCGTGTATAACCTAAATTTTGATATTTAACTACATAATGAAAATTAATAAACGAAAAGAAAATTGTACATGACAAAAATAATAAATCAACAAGAAAAATTAACAAACTAAAGAAAACTAAAATAAGAAAAAAGGAAGAAAAAACAATTTATTGGATCAGCGTACATTAAAGAAAATCAACAAAACAATAAGCACAAGATTTTAAAAACACAATTTGACGAGAGGATAAAAATTAAAAAAAGTGGATGAAAGACCAAATTAAATCTGAAAATTTACTTAACATTAAGTAACAAGAAGAAATTATACAATTGGATGAAAGAACCTGGTGGAGAACCAAATGAAAACTCTCTTTTTTGACGTGGTGCAGCGCCAACAAAAAAAACTAAGATTGATGCTGGTGGAGACCAATAATACTCTAGGAGTACACTCTGGTGACCTACTTCCTGTGCAAAGGTACAGGTCGGCTGGATTTTCCCGAGGAAGGCTCCTACATGTTGATAGACCCTGGCAATATAACACACTAGTGTTGCTCATTTTAAACCAAAACCCCAAAAAAAAATATGTCTACTGTTTTCCTACAAATGTATAAATTTAATGCTATTGGTAACTTTGGTTTATATATAAATAAAGCAAACAGATGAGCATTTTTTGAAACCTTTCGCTTCGACGACATTTTATAAAATATAGTACTTTTTAATTGCATGTGTAAACATGCATGAAAATTGCAAGGTTTTCGTATATTTCTCCGCCATTTTCAAAGATAATACCTACACAAAACTTGTTAGTTTAGTGTGTGCCATAGCATAATAAACAAGGTAGTGTTAGTTAAACATTAGACTATTTTTTCCTTCGTTTGTTTTGTTATGTAGCTGTCAAACTTTGTTTAAAGCGCCATGGCCACACATCAAACTAATTCGTGAAACTCATGTTTTTTTTTTATTGTGCTTGTGAATAAAACCCACACCTTTTGGTTGATGTGAGTTTGATGAATATCTAAACACTTTTGATTTTCACTACCTGCGCTGTAAAAAATTGAAGGTAGTTTGATGTGTATGCACGTAATTACTTTCAAATTTATGGCAAATGAAAAGTAAAGAATACATAAGTTATCGTTATTTATCATGAGAATTTCTGTGGACCTCCTTGATTGTGTTTTGATTTAGTTTCCAGACGAAGGTTTAATCTTGATTCAACAAATATTATCCGAGTTGAAAATTTACATTTGAATCTTGCTTTCTTTTAATATTATTTCAAGCTTATTCAAATTTCCATTTATATCCAATATTTGATATCCCAAATAAAGCAATTTAAAATTGGCAACCAAAAATTATCCAAGTGAAAAATGTACAAGGCTTTATACCCAATGATAAATAGCTCCTGGCGGAATCGCCAATATGTATTTAGATATTATTAAAAAATATTTGTTTAAATTTTTATTGTTTTATTCAAATTCAGTTTTTTCAATGATCTCAAAAACCAATACAAAAGATAATAATTATAAAAATGAATACATTGAATAAAATTATTTTTACATAAAATCAAAACAAGTATTTTATAAAACAACCATAGCTACAATTGCTTACTGCAAGTTACCTCCGGTTTGCTTTGCTTGCGACAAAGCAATGGATGAAAAGAGGGTTAAAAAATGTAGCAATTGCGGTGTAAATCAGGCTGTCCCGTTTTTTCTATGGTAAGGAAAGAAACTCAAAAATTAAATACTCCTAAGCATCCGCAATATCGAGCAAATGCTCAGTTAGCCCAACGAAGAATCCAACATGTTTCATACGCGGATGTTAAAAACCAATCATATTTCAGTACACAAAGCGACCCTGACAACTAATTCTACTCCAAATTTGCAGCCAGAACCAGAAGAGCAAACACTGGTAACTACAATAGTCTCGAAGCAAGCTGATGTTGAAGGTGGTACTAAACAAACTATGAACTGTTAAAAAATATGTTTCTGGAGCGCAAACGGCATACGCCAACACAAAAATGAACTCGAATACTTTCTTAATACTCAACAAATTGATGTCATGCTAATTTCAGAGACTCACTTAACAATAAATGGCGTTTTAAAAATCAATGGTAATATTTCATATGATACTAAGGACCCTCGCGGACGAGCAAGTGGTGCATCGGCAACACTTTACATTATTTACTGTGCTGTTTTTGTGAGGATTCCCTTAAGCAACAAATATCTGCCTTGAAGAATTGCATCAAAACTTAGTTATTTCTTCAATTTATTCACCTCCTGGATTTCAAGTATCAGAGAGTCAGCGCAGCGACTTCTTCAAATCACTCGCTTTCTGTTTCATATCATCAGGTGACTACAACGCTAAACATACATTTTGGGGATCACGTTTAATAACTCCAAAAGTCGTGTTTTGTTTGACACAATTTCAAAAATGCGTCTGAATGTGATCTCGAGTGGAGAACCCGATGTTTTTGATTTTGGCTTGTTTAAGGATAATTCAAGAGATATTATTAAAGCTGAAGCATCAGTAGAATTATCCTTAGATCATTCACCCACTATTGTCTATATATGGAACCAACAAAATGTCGTATCACCAACAACCAGGACAAGCATAAATTGGTTAAAATATAGAAAATATCTCAGTACGTATTGTTCGGAAAACATTCCGCTAAGAACACCAGATGACGTATAGCAGTGTTTTGATCGAAACATCAAATTAGCTGCCCAATATGCAACAGTAACCCGGCAAACAGGCAGATTCAATCACATTTATTCTGCAGATGTCGAGAAAAATTCAGAGAGAGTGGCAAACACATAGATCTCTTCAACTTAAAAATAGACTTAAAGATTGCACGAATCTCGAAGAGTAGCTTCTGAAAAATTACCAGTAATATCTGGACCCAAGTCCACAATCATGTTATTCATTATTATTCATTACGAACTTCTTGTGGAGACAAGAAATGACACCGAAAAAGGTAATCTTTTTGTTGATCATTAAAAAAAGAGTTTACTCCAATTGTCTCGACTGATATAGCTGACCTGCCACCAATCGCTGTTAGTCCGGCAGTTACCCTAATGTTTGAGCTTCGAGATATTGAAATGTAATAACTGATTTAAACTCCAAGAGAGCTCCTGGAATTGATAAAACGAGTAACAAGGTGTTATTTGAATTGTCCCGTATAACCCAAAAAATTATTCTTTTTGAGTGGAAGATTTCTTTGATTACTATGATACCTAAGCCTGGAAAAGACCACACCAAGGTTAACCTTTTATCAAACATATCAAAGCTGTTTGAGAGAATATTAATAATTAAGTTAAACCCGAAAGGATGTATTCTGGATAATTTAGCTTCAGAAAACAACATAGTACGATCGAAAAAAACACAGATTAATTAAAAAGACCTTTGAAGAAAAAAATACTGTTCTACAATTTTTATACTTGTATAGGTATATACAAGTTAAAGCTAAACTATATACAAGTTAAAGCTAAACTTGCCCAAAAACTTCTGTAAGCACAATAAAAAATTATTTAACTATCGAAAGTTCATACCAAATAAAGGTGAATGAACAAAAATGCACTCATATAACTTTCACCCTGCGTAGGGACTCATGCACCCTATTCGCATAAGTAACCAAATGATGATTCAGCTTTCAGACGTCAAATATCACCTTGATCGTCGCCTTGCTCGGAAAAGCCGCATAGAATCCAACTAAACTGGCTTATTGGCAGAAACTCTGCCGTCATCTTAGAGTTAAATTAGTTTTTCACTCATTACTCTGAATCTATATCGCACGCACATATCGCTCTACCTGCGATCGATAGGGGATGAAAATACGAAACAAACGTGGTATCAGTTGTTTCTTGAAAGACTTTCTGATAAAAGTTATTACGTAGAAAACTTTGAAAAATTAGAAAAATCTTTAAAATATATTAAATTAGTTTTCCACTCATTATTCCAAAACTATGTCGCGCGCACATATCGCACTACATACAATCGATTGAGGACCTAAATAAATTGGTTTTAAATAGTGTATTTTATGTTTAATATTTAACAGTATAGTAAGCTGACACAAATGACCAACATAAAATTATGTATATGGAGTGTATAGGCAAGTACGCAGCTCGTATTTTTGTCCCCTATCGATTTTATACCAAGTTTGTGTCGTATTTTTGTCCCCTAAAGATCGCGAAAGGAGTTATTGACAAAAAAGTGGATTAAGAGGTTTTAACAAACTGATCATTTCTCATAATCTGATTAAAGTGAAAGCCTTTAAATTTGATTTTAGTGTTTTAGAGGCATTTCATTGATTTTTTTAGTTTAAAGATCATTGAGTGCCGAGTTACATTAAGCAACTTTTGTCGCTGCAATTGCTCATTAGTAGGCGAGAGAGGAATTAAAAAGGGTACACATATGCATGTACTCTTGAAATTAATTTTGAAGTTTAAAATGTAAACAAATATACATACATATCCATAAAAATTTCATGATATAAACACAAATACAATATTAAAGAAGAAACGAGAAAGATTGCGGCGACAAAAGTTGCATAGTTAATGTCTAAAGGTGACGGGTGGTGTATATACCTCATGCAAATTTGTCTTGATAAAAGTCAAACTACATATAATAAAAATATTATTATTAATACTGGGGATTTTTATATAAAGATTGACTTTTATTACAACAAATTTTTGTCAGGTACAGACACTAGGTAAAGGATGGTGGAAAATTGAAGAAACAAGAAAATAGTATATATATACATATATATTTAGATTAATTTATAGTATACATATATATTTAGATTAAAAAAAATTGCATTTTTAGATTTAAATAATTCTTTAAAAAAAAAAACCGACTTCAAAACAGACAAACTTAAAATCATGTTTCTTTAAGACGGTAATTATAGAATGATTATATTATATTCGAGGAAGATTGTAGCGGGATTTTTTAAATGTCATTGCACAAACTGTCAATTCAGACAAAAAAAAAACTAATTTTTGAATTCAATAATCTAAAACAAATATAAGTCGATTTTCTACCGGGGGAGCAGTACTTCCGAAGTATATAGGGGCACAAGACCCCAGGGTTCTGTGCTTTTTCAGGTCAAACCAATGCCAAACGACTGTCTGTATACAGCGGATCAGAAGTTTGGCTATATACATAAAATTACACTAACTATTGCGACACCCTGTAATTTCCGAGTTCAAATTTTATACTTGTTATAGCGGTCGTAGCAATACAGGTTCATTGTAAATTTCAACCGTCTGTCTGTAACGGTTTAAAAGTTTGGTCATATACATCAAATTACATAAACTATTGCGACACCCTGTAATTCATAATTTTAAATATTTATACTTATTTTAACACACATAGTAATGGACATTCTGTCTAATTGTTAAGTGTTTGTCAATAACTATTTAAAAGATAGCGTCATATACATCAAATGACGTCACCTATTGGGACACCTTTTAAATTCAAATTTTAATATAAATACTTGTTAAAGAGAACTTTGTCATACAGATTCTTTGTAAAATTTAACTTTGTGTCCATATACATCAAATTACATCAACTATTGGGACACCCTTTAATTTCCAATTTTAAATATTTATACTTATTATAACAGCCATAGTAGCGAACATTCTGTGCAACTTTCAAGTGTTTCGGTTCAAAAGATAGGACCATAAAGGTGAAATTACGTCACCTATGGGGTCACCCTTTAATTTTTGTTTGTTATTGGGAGCTATAGTGATACGCACTTTTTTCTAATTTTAAATGTACACACAGACGAATTGATAACCTCCTTCTTTTTTTGAAGTCGGTTAAAAAAGTGCATTTTTAGGGCAAAAATCTTCAAATCTGCTTTTTGTCATTTTGAGAGGGTAAAATCTACATTATACAGATAAATCTGCACTTCTGCCAACAGTGTCTGGTACTTACTTTAAGTTTGTCTGCTTTTAAGTAAACTCCTTCAGAAATATTTCACATGAACTAGCGATTTTATTTAGGTATGTAAGGTGAAGTGATTAGCTCTTTGAATTCTTCTTATTTAGTTTTATACAGTGTGGCCATTTTGAAATTTTTGCAGCTAAATTTAGAATTAATTTTTTTAATTTAGCAGCAACTTTTTCACTTAGCAGTTAGCATTATTTTTAGCATTTTTCAATTATTTATGTAGCTTTTTTTTTGCATTATTTACTTTATAAAATTTTACAATAATTTTGGTCTACAACAATTTCTTGTCGATTATAAGGAATTACTGCAAATTATGACATGTATTTGACTTTCCAATTATTCCAATAATGGCATACTGCATTATTCGAAAATCGAAAGAGTTTACACCTTACAAGTTTATTAATAGTTATTTTATACCTGAGTTTCTTTTCTCATTAATCGCAAAATAAATGAATTTTCATAAAGGAATACATATAAAAAACCAATCGATTAGTCGAATATTTTTAAAGTATTATTTTTTTATTGTTCAATGCAGACGAGTAACGAAAAGTGGATAATAATAAACAGCGAAGACCAACGAGCTAAATGCGATGAGCTTGGAGTTTCCATAAACTAGTTGAATAAGTATAAGTAAACGATGAACATAATAACAATGAACTTGCGCGAGTTCATCCAATTTTATGCTTTGACTGAAACACGAACACAGTTCCAGTGTACTTATTTAAAAAAAAACACCTGAATACTTACGTTCAATTTAAGGTACCCTACACGCAAAATGGTAGTCGAGTACGAAAATAACACACTTTAAGTTAACTTTTATGGCCTAACTGTAAGCTAACTATAATGCAAATCTTCCCAAAATCAAAAATAAAATTATTTTTTCAGTTTTGTTTTAAATATTTTTCATTTCTTTTTTAAAATTATAAAATGAAAAATGTGTCACATCCCTTGCGTTCTTTTGTGTTCTTAATGTTATTTGGTAGGAAATATCTTACTGACTATCGATCATTTCATGTATTAACATTTTTAGTTAAGAAGCTTTCAATCAAATATGCAGGAAATATTAATAAACTGGGAAAAAATTGATTGTATATTTTTACAAATTCGCTTTATAGCTAGCGAATTGACTAACTTTAATCTAACTTCTGAGTAGTCAACAACTGACTACACCCTAGGACATCACAATGTTAAAAAAGTCAGTTATTTTTAATAAAAACAATCCAGGTATTAATTAATAGTGGTTTGAAAATAGTGAGCTTGAAGTGCATTAAAAGTTAGTTGATTCGCTTGTAGAGTATTTATTTTTAAGAAATACAAAAAACTGCACTACGCACTACGTTGCATCTTTGCATTAGCTGTGGTTGGCAATACAAAACTGTGTGGCGGAAAAATTATATATTATAGGTTATGTCAGATGTAATTACACATGTACGTTTGAAAGCAAAAATTATAAACCGTATGTAAAATGTCTATTTTGACAAACACATGAAATTACATATGGGTTATCAAACTGACAAGTCATATGACAAACACACGTCGTGTTAAACTACTTTTAGCGGAAATAACTCAAACACATTAAAATTGGCTGCAAAAGTTAAAGCTATGCTTTTTTGAAATGTGACTACAGTGACATCCAAGAAATAGGAAAAACAAGAAATGGGTATTTTTTCCTCATTGTTGGGGAAACAAGGCTAATAAATTAAGAAAAAGCGGAAAATGGCATATCTCAATTCAGAACAATGATTAGGAGCACTTTAGCAGAAAGAAAAACCAATTTCAGTTACAGTATACAGTATTTACCGCATAAACCTTATTTTTCAAAGCTTGACTCCCAGCAACTTCTTGACGTTTATATATGCATGTATTTAAAGAAATGACAGCAACAAATGCAGTAAAAGTCTATTCAAGAGTGTTCTAAAATCTTACTTTATGAAACGCCTAAGTCTTAAATGGCTTAATATTTAATTTCTCTCGTATAAAAACTTTTTAAATAATTTTTTAGGTAATTTTTCGTCACTTAAACTTTGAACTGAACCAAGAAAAAAACTACATTCGCTTTATTGTGGGTTGAACAAAATTTGTCGTTTTATTTATAACAAAACAAGTTTTTATAGCTAAATCCTGGAAACCTTTTAGTTTAAGACTTACATATATATTCATAAATAAAGCCACATATTGTTCAGCTTTTTATAGCCCTTTTTATCATTTATTCTCTTTTAACCAGTTTTGTTTTATTCAAATGATATAATTGTGACAATAAGGAAAAAGTGCTTAAATCTGATTTTTAAGTTTTGTAGGAGCGCAATTTTAACTTTAAAATTAATTTGTTTAAGTAGTTAATCTTTAAACTTTACATATTTGAGTCAAACGTATGTTTTGGAAAAACATCTTATATCTACAAAAAGTACAAAGGCGTTGCAATTAATAAGTTGTGAAAGAAGTTTTTATGATTTGGAAAAATAGCTTCTAGTTTCTTGAGCTATTTCCCAAATCCGATTAGCTATTGAAAAAAAAAAAATAAGCAGAAAATTATTTCACTATAACTTCCTGAAAAATGGTACAAAATAGTTAAAACTTTGCACATGGGTACTTTGGAGTACGGAGATTACAAAGGCGCCAGGAACTTAAATTTTGCTTAACTCGACTTAAGCAATTATTCCTTATTGCTACAGATATTATATAGCAATTTTATGAAAAATAAATACTTTATAAAGAAGATAAATTTATTAAAAATATAAATTTAACATTTTAGCATTTTGGAATATTTTGTAGCATTTTAAGCATTATTTTATGCCAGATTTAGCTGCAAAAAATATTTTTAAACCTGGTTACACTGGTTTTATATTGTTACGTTTTTACTTTACGTTGGGTTCTTTTAATTGCAAAATAAATACACTCTGTTATTACTTTTACTGTAAATCACTTTATTTATTTAACACCACTGTTCAAAAAATACAGCAAACTGTTAACACTCTTAAAATTCGACAACTTAACTCTTTGACTTTTAAATTGATACTGCCATACTACTCGCCAGCACGATTCACTTTATATAGGTGCTTTAAAAGCACCAGAATGTTCTATTCCAGACATATCTGGCAGGTTCGATTGTTATTGCTCTTGTTTTTCTGTTTGTGTGATTGGTTATTTCTTTATACCTGTATTTGTGGCTATTTATTTCTCTATACCTGTGTGTGTGGCTGTTTATTTGTTTATGCTTGTATTTATGTATGTGGCTGTGTATTTAACAGAAGAGTGTTTATTTAATCTGTGTGTGTGTGTGTGTGTATGCGTAAATGCGAATTTTTGTATGGGGCGTTTTCTTTCTTCCATCATTGTAAGAAAATAAGCCATTAATGTTGTTGTTGTTCGAGAGTATTGTTGTTCAGAGCTTATGATGAATAAATTCTTCTTTCGTAACACTACCCCCTTCTCAAACCTGTTCGTCCCGAACAGACACAGATGTACCTTTTCCATAGTTGGCTAGCCGCTCCAAGTGCACAACTTTCATTTTTGATCTTGGGCTCTGGAATTTCTGTATTCTGTAAACTACGTCGTTTAGCCGCTTTATTACTTTATAAGGTCCATCCCAATGAGTTTGTAGTTTGGGTGATAATCCTTTCTTCCGTTGTGGGTTAAAAAGTAGAACCAGTTGTCCCTCGTTAAATCCCTCAGAGTTGGCAGCTCGATCATATCTGGCTTTCATTTTATCACTGGTTAATTTTATCCGACTCCGCACGAATTCGTAAATCTCCTGAAGGTCCCTTTGTGCCTGACTAGAGTTTTCGCCGTCTCCTTCTGCCGATGTTGGCTTAACACCAAACTCTAAATCTGCAGGCAACTTTAGCTCAGATCCAAAGACTATTTTCGCTGGTGTTCGTGAGGTTGAATCGTGAACAGCTGATCTATATGACAACAAAAATTTGGGTATATGCTCATCCCAGTCCCTCTGATGTGCGCTGACCACTTTTCTCAGGTATTCTTCCAGGGTTCGATTGAATCGTTCGACCATACCATCAGATTGCGGATGTAACGGTGTTGTTCTGGTCTTTCTTATTCCGTATACCTCGCACATCTCTTTGAATATAACGGATTCAAAATTTCGGCCTTGGTCGGAGTGTAGTTCTAAGGGAACACCATAGCGACACACCCAGTTGCTTATAAAAGCGTCTACAATCGTTCTGGCTTCTTGATTGGGAATGGCATATACTTCCGGCCATTTGCTAAAATAGTCCATGACCACTAAAACGTATCGGTTTCCAGCATTGCTAGCAGGGAAGGGACCTGCTACGTCCATCGCTATACGTTCAAAGGGAGCGCCTGAATTGTACTGCTGAAGCTGCCCCCGACTCCTTCGTACTGGACCCTTTGCTGCAATGCACTCCTGGCAATTGGCTAATCACTCTGCTACGGCTTGTTGACATTCGACCCAATAGAACCGTTGTTTTATCTTTTCCAGCGTCTTCGTTACACCAAGGTGACCTCCGCTAGGACCATTGTGGAATTGTTTCATGACCTCTTTGATCTTGGAGGATGGCACGATGATTAAGTCTATCACAGTTTTACCGTCTGTGCTTTCCCAGGTGCGACATAAGCAGCCATCCTTCAACCTGAGACTGTTCCACTGGGCCCAATATGCCTTCGCCAGTGGACTTTCTGGTGAGATCTCACTTCGAGTCGGTCTTCTGTCTTCCTCTTTAGCCGCTATAACTTTTGCCAATATAGGATCGTTTCTTTGTGCTGTCGGCCAGTCTTCACTAGATTCTATATGTGTAAGCCGAACATCAATAACGAATTCTTTTCTCTCCGCCTTTGTGCAATGCTTACAGCCCAGATCACATGGCCGCCTAGAAAGGGCGTCTGCGTTGTTATGCTTGCCTCCTTTTCTGTGCTCAATACTAAAGTCATAGCTCTGAAGACGCTCTATCCAGCGTGCAAGCTGTCCTTCAGGGCTCTTGAATTGCAGCAACCACCTGAGTGCGGCATGATCTGTCCTCAACGTAAAATGTTGGCCATACAAATACTTGTGGTAGTGTTTTATGCACTCCAATGCTGCTAGAAGCTCTCGTCGCGTTACGCAATAGTTTCTTTCAGGCTTCGAAAGTACTCTGCTGTAGTAGCCTATAACCTTTTCTGTCCCATCTACCACTTGCGACAGCACGCCTCCTATTCCATATCCGCTTGCATCAGTGTCTAGCACGAATTTTTGTCCAGCTACTGGATATGCCAGGATAGGTGCCACACACAACAATTCCTTGAGCTTCTGGAATGCTTCCTCGGCTGCTTCACTCCACTGGTAAGGTCGCGACTTTTTGGTTAGCTCATGTAGGCTCGCAGCAACACTAGCAAAATTTGGCACAAATCGTCTGTAGTATGTGCAGAGTCCCAAGAAACTTCGTAACTCGTGAAGATTTTGAGGACGAGGCCAGTCCTTTACTGCCCGTATTTTATCTTCATCGGTTGATATGCCCTCTGCTGTTACACGATGCCCCAAGTATTTGACTTCCTTCTGAAACAATGCACATTTCTTAACACTGAGCTTCAGTCCAGCCGCTGATATACGCCTGAAGACTTCTTCCATATTCCTTAGGTGTTCATCGAAGGTCTTTCCCATGACAATTATGTCATCCAGATACACCAGGCATGACTTTCAATTGAGTCCCTTTAACACTCGTTCCATTAAACGCTCAAAGGTGGCTGGAGCGTTGCAGAGACCAAATGGCATAACATTAAACTGCCATAAACCATCGAGAGCACTAAAAGCAGTTTTTTCTTTATCTTTGTCAGCTTTCTCGACTTGCCAGTAACCGCTCTGTAGATCTAGCGTAGAAAACCACTTAGTACCTGCTAGCGTGTCCAAGGTGTCATCGATTCTTGGTAGCGGATAACTGTCCTTTTTGGTAACATCGTTGAGCTTTCTATAGTCAACGCAGAATCTAGTGCTGCCATCTTTCTTCTTTACTAAAACTACCGGCGAGCTCCAGGGACTCGAAGATGGTTCGATGATTCCGTCTCGCTCCATTTCGTTGACTAGCTGCTTTACTTCGCTCCGCTTGGCTAGGGGAATGCTCCTGGGAGCTTGTTTTATGGGCCTCGCTTCGCCAGTATTTATTTCATGCTTCACTATTGCCGTTCTACCTTGGCTTTTATCTTTTAGGGCGAAGACAGAGGCGTACTTTCGTAGCAGCTGCTTGGCTTTGTTTCTGTCAGGTGGCTCCAGCTCTGCTACCCATTTCCCCACGTGTTCTGCTAGTATTTCGCGCTCTTTAGTTGACAGTTTTTCAGGCTCCAAGTCTCTCTCGCAATTAATTATGGCCTCTGCTGGCGTACATTGAGCTATGTGAGAGTTTTTACCAATTACTTTTTCACTGCTGGATAGATTTAACACTCTCACAGGAATTTTTCCATTCTTACAGGTTTTCACGAGGGCTTTTGCTGTTATTGTTTCACTCTTAATTCCTGATGGTTCTACCACCCACAACCGGTTGTCCTCACAATCTTCCTCCATACGTGCCCATATCACAGTTTCTGCCTGAGGTGGTAATTTCTGGGATGCTACAGCAACCAACTTCCTTACTGCAGATTTACTCACATATCCAATATCAAGGGGTATTTCGACGTTTCGCCAGATCATTATTTGTTGCCCCATGCGCAGATCGACTCCATGCATGATCATAAAATCTGCGCCAATAATAACTTCGTCCACGATATCGGCAACAATGAACACATGGTCCACACTCATGTTGGCTATAGTTAATCTGACTTTGGCCTTACCATAGACAGTAGCAAATTCTCCGGTAGCGGTGCGCAGGCTTACATTATTCAATTGTTCCACTTTTCCCTTTACTAAATCGGGCCTTATTATAGACTGCGACGCTCCTGTGTCTATTGTCAGAATACGCTTTCCTCCGTTGATATACCCGCTTGCAGTAAGATTGCTGTTTTGCTGCTGCATCACAGATATGGAGATTGTGGGGCCCTCGGTTGTGGGAGCTAGCTCATGCCCCGTAGTGCTAGCTCTCTTTAGTTTAACGACTCTCGAGATGTTCCACGAGTCGCACGTTTATTGTTTCTTGGCGGCGAAACAGATCTGGCTCGTTTTCTTGCTGCCTTACAGTTTCGTTGAAAATGGCCGACTTTGCCGCAATTAAAGCACTTAGCGTTTGTCTTACCTTGTCTTTCATCTAAGACTTTCTTTACCGACTCAAGTACTTGCTTTATGTCGTCCATTGTTGTTTTTTCATCTTCAGCAGCAACTTCAACTTTTCGCACTTTGTATGACTGCGGCCTCGAAATGACTTTTGCTGTTTCTTGAGCCAGAGCGTAAGCAATGGTTTCAGCAAAGGATGTGTTTTGCTTAGCGCAAACTGCGTGCTTAATATCTGGGTCACGAATACCATTAACAAATGCCTCCACCTTGAACTGTTCTAGAAGTGGAACTGTTCTCAGAAATTTCCTGTAGCTTCTCGTTAACTTTTTCTAGTTTCTCACTGTTAGCCCTAGAAGCTTCTTGTACTTCACCTCTTACTTCAGCTAACAGTTTTTCGCTGTTTGCTCTAGAAGCTTCCTGAACTTCATCTCTTACTTCAGCAGACAGTTTTTCGCTGTTTGCTCTAGAAGCTTCCTGAACTTCGACTAGCTTTTCATTTACATTTTCTAGAAGCATTCTAGAGTTTTCTCCCATTTTCTCCATCATAGCGGCAAACATCGTATTGAGGTCCATGCTACTTGCTGTTGTTGTTTCACGGCTACATACCTCTGTCATCTCTTTTTCATCAAACTCATATGCGCCAATGTCCATGTCACGACGCTTGAATTAATCTATGATCCTCTTCTGCAGGTTTGTTTTGTTACCTGCTGTTGGCAAATCCAGCTTACTCAACTCCTTTTTCAGCTGCTCCACTTTAAGATCTTCAAATTTCATTTTATTTATTTTTTTTGTTTAGTTATTTTATTTTACAATTTCACTTCTGTCACCAATTGTTACGTTTTTACTTTACGTTGGGTTCTTTTAATTGCAAAATAAATACACTCTGTTATTACTTTTACTGTAAATCACTTTATGTATTTAACACCACTGTTAAAAAAATACAGCAAACTGTTAACACTCTTAAAATTCGACAACTTAACTCTTTGACTTTTAAATTGATACTGCCATACTACTCGCCAGCACGATTCACTTTATATAGGTGCTTTAAAAGCACCAGAATGTTCTATTCCAGACATATCTGGCAGGTTCGATTGTTATTGCTCTTGTTTTTCTGTTTGTGTGATTGGTTATTTCTTTATACCTGTATTTGTGGCTATTTATTTCTCTATACCTGTGTGTGTGGCTGTTTATTTGTTTATGCTTGTATTTATGTATGTGGCTGTGTATTTAACAGAAGAGTGTTTATTTAATCTGTGTGTGTGTGTATGCGTAAATGCGAATTTTTGTATGGGGCGTTTTCTTTCTTCCATCATTGTGAGAAAATAAGCCATTAATGTTGTTGTTGTTCGAGAGTATTGTTGTTCAGAGCTTATGATGAATAAATTCTTCTTTCGTAACACTACCCCCTTCTCAAACCTGTTCGTCCCGAACAGACACAGATGTACCTTTTCCATAGTTGGCTAGCCGCTCCAAGTGCACAACTTTCATTTTTGATCTTGGGCTCTGGAATTTCTGTATTCTGTAAACTACGTCGTTTAGCCGCTTTATTACTTTATAAGGTCCATCCCAATGAGTTTGTAGTTTGGGTGATAATCCTTTCTTCCGTTGTGGGTTAAAAAGTAGAACCAGTTGTCCCTCGTTTAATCCCTCAGAGTTGGCAGCTCGATCATATCTGGCTTTCATTTTATCACTGGTTAATTTTATCCGACTCCGCACGAATTCGTAAATCTCCTGAAGGTCCCTTTGTGCCTGACTAGAGTTTTCGCCGTCTCCTTCTGCCGATGTTGGCTTAACACCAAACTCTAAATCTGCAGGCAACTTTAGCTCAGATCCAAAGACTATTTTCGCTGGTGTTCGTGAGGTTGAATCGTGAACAGCTGATCTATATGACAACAAAAATTTGGGTATATGCACATCCCAGTCCCTCTGATGTGCGCTGACCACTTTTCTCAGGTATTCTTCCAGGGTTCGATTGAATCGTTCGACCATACCATCAGATTGCGGATGTAACGGTGTTGTTCTGGTCTTTCTTATTCCGTATACCTCGCACATCTCTTTGAATATAACGGATTCAAAATTTCGGCCTTGGTCGGAGTGTAGTTCTAAGGGAACACCATAGCGACACACCCAGTTGCTTATAAAAGCGTCTACAATCGTTCTGGCTTCTTGATTGGGAATGGCATATACTTCCGGCCATTTGCTAAAATAGTCCATGACCACTAAAACGTATCGGTTTCCAGCATTGCTAGCAGGGAAGGGACCTGCTACGTCCATCGCTATACGTTCAAAGGGAGCGCCTGAATTGTACTGCTGAAGCTGCCCCCGACTCCTTCGTACTGGACCCTTTGCTGCAATGCACTCCTGGCAATTGGCTATCCACTCTGCTACGGCTTGTTGACATTCGACCCAATAGAACCGTTGTTTTATCTTTTCCAGCGTCTTCGTTACACCAAGGTGACCTCCGCTAGGACCATTGTGGAATTGTTTCATGACCTCTTTGATCTTGGAGGATGGCACGATGATTAAGTCTATCACAGTTTTACCGTCTGTGCTTTCCCAGGTGCGACATAAGCAGCCATCCTTCAACCTGAGACTGTTCCACTGGGCCCAATATGCCTTCGCCAGTGGACTTTCTGGTGAGATCTCACTTCGAGTCGGTCTTCTGTCTTCCTCTTTAGCCGCTATAACTTTTGCCAATATGGGATCGTTTCTTTGTGCTGTCGGCCAGTCTTCACTAGATTCTATATGTGTAAGCCGAACATCAATAACGAATTCTTTTCTCTCCGCCTTTGTGCAATGCTTACAGCCCAGATCACATGGCCGCCTAGAAAGGGCGTCTGCGTTGTTATGCTTGCCTCCTTTTCTGTGCTCAATACTAAAGTCATAGCTCTGAAGACGCTCTATCCAGCGTGCAAGCTGTCCTTCAGGGCTCTTGAATTGCAGCAACCACCTGAGTGCGGCATGATCTGTCCTCAACGTAAAATGTTGGCCATACAAATACTTGTGTTAGTGTTTTATGCACTCCAATGCTGCTAGAAGCTCTCGTCGCGTTACGCAATAGTTTCTTTCAGGCTTCGAAAGTACTCTGCTGTAGTAGCCTATAACCTTTTCTGTCCCATCTACCACTTGCGACAGCACGCCTCCTATTCCATATCCACTTGCATCAGTGTCTAGCACGAATTTTTGTCCAGCTACTGGATATGCCAGGATAGGTGCCACACACAACAATTCCTTGAGCTTCTGGAATGCTTCCTCGGCTGCTTCACTCCACTGGTAAGGTCGCGACTTTTTGGTTAGCTTATGTAGGCTCGCAGCAACACTAGCAAAATTTGGCACAAATCGTCTGTAGTATGTGCAGAGTCCCAAGAAACTTCGTAACTCGTGAAGATTTTGAGGACGAGGCCAGTCCTTTACTGCCCGTATTTTATCTTCATCGGTTGATATGCCCTCTGCTGTTACACGATGCCCCAAGTATTTGACTTCCTTCTGAAACAATGCACATTTCTTAACACTGAGCTTCAGTCCAGCCGCTGATATACGCCTGAAGACTTCTTCCATATTCCTTAGGTGTTCATCGAAGGTCTTTCCCATGACAATTATGTCATCCAGATACACCAGGCATGACTTCCAATTGAGTCCCTTTAACACTCGTTCCATTAAACGCTCAAAGGTGGCTGGAGCGTTGCAGAGACCAAATGGCATAACATTAAACTGCCATAAACCATCGAGAGCACTAAAAGCAGTTTTTTCTTTATCTTTGTCAGCTATCTCGACTTGCCAGTAACCGCTCTGTAGATCTAGCGTAGAAAACCACTTAGTACCTGCTAGCGTGTCCAAGGTGTCATCGATTCTTGGTAGCGGATAACTGTCCTTTTTGGTAACATCGTTGAGCTTTCTATAGTCAACGCAGAATCTAGTGCTGCCATCTTTCTTCTTTACTAAAACTTCCGGCGAGCTCCAGGGACTCGAAGATGGTTCGATGATTCCGTCTCGCTCCATTTCGTTGACTAGCTGCTTTACTTCGCTCCGCTTGGCTAGGGGAATGCTCCTGGGAGCTTGTTTTATGGGCCTCGCTTCGCCAGTATTTATTTCATGCTTCACTATTGCCGTTCTACCTTGGCTTTTATCTTTTAGGGCGAAGACAGAGGCGTACTTTCGTAGCAGCTGCTTGGCTTTGTTTCTGTCAGGTGGCTCCAGCTCTGCTATCCATTTCCCCACGTGTTCTGCTAGTATTTCGCGCTCTTTAGTTGACAGTTTTTCAGGCTCCAAGTTTCTCTCGCAATTAATTATGGCCTCTGCTGACGTACATTGAGCTATGTGAGAGTTTTTAACAATTACTTTTTCACTGCTGGATAGATTTAACACTCTCACGGGAATTTTTCCATTCTTACAGGTTTTCACGAGGGCTTTTGCTGTTATTGTTTCACTCTTAATTCCTGATGGTTCTACCACCCACAACCGGTTGTCCTCACAATCTTCCTCCATACGTGCCCATATCACAGTTTCTGCCTGAGGTGGTAATTTCTGGGATGCTACAGCAACCAACTTCCTTACTGCAGATTTACTCACATATCCAATATCAAGGGGTATTTCGACGTTTCGCCAGATCATTATTTGTTGCCCCATGCGCAGATCGACTCCATGCATGATCATAAAATCTGCGCCAATAATAACTTCGTCCACGATATCGGCAACAATGAACACATGGTCCACACTCATGTTGGCTATAGTTAATCTGACTTTGGCCTTACCATAGACAGTAGCAAATTCTCCGGTAGCGGTGCGCAGGCTTACATTATTCAATTGTTCCACTTTTCCCTTTACTAAATCGGGCCTTATTATAGACTGCGACGCTCCTGTGTCTATTGTCAGAATACGCTTTCCTCCGTTGATATACCCGCTTGCAGTAAGATTGCTGTTTTGCTGCTGCATCACAGATATGGAGATTGTGGGGCCCTCGGTTGTGGGAGCTAGCTCATGCCCCGTAGTGCTAGCTCTCTTTAGTTTAACGACTCTCGAGATGTTCCACGAGTCGCACGTTTATTGTTTCTTGGCGGCGAAACAGATCTGGCTCGTTTTCTTGCTGCCTTACAGTTTCGTTGAAAATGGCCGACTTTGCCGCAATTAAAGCACTTAGCGTTTGTCTTACCTTGTCTTTCATCTAAGACTTTCTTTACCGACTCAAGTACTTGCTTTATGTCGTCCATTGTTGTTTTTTCATCTTCAGCAGCAACTTCAACTTTTCGCACTTTGTATGACTGCGGCCTCGAAATGACTTTTGCTGTTTCTTGAGCCAGAGCGTAAGCAATGGTTTCAGCAAAGGATGTGTTTTGCTTAGCGCAAACTGCGTGCTTAATATCTGGGTCACGAATACCATTAACAAATGCCTCCACCTTGAACTGTTCTAGAAGTGGATGGTTTTCCCCAGGGTATATTAGCTGCACCAAGCGCTCTATCTCCATGGCGAAATCCTGAAGCGTCTCATTTGCTCTCTGCAGCCTGCCCCATAACTCCATTCTATACAGCTCCTTTTTATGATCACCGCCATATTTGCGCTGTAACGCCACCATTATGTCCTCATAATTATTTCTGCAGCTAGTTGGTAGGCTTTCGAGGACTTCTGCTGCAGATCCTTTAAGTGCCAGAATCAACTCAATCGCTTTTTCTTCATTGCTCCATAGATTTTTACTGGCCACTGTCTCAAACTGAAATTTGAAGACGTTGAAGGGTATGTTGCCGTCGAAACTGGGAGCTTTTATCCTATTTGTGTTTTCAGTCACTACTCGTACTGGACCTTCTCTTATTTCCAGGCTAATAATTTTGTTTTCAAGCTCCTGCAGCTTTACATCGACATCCTTTACCTGTACTTCGACGCCACTAGTTTCTAGAAGATTCACTTTTCTTTCCAGGTCGGATAGTTTTTCATCGAACCTGCTGACCTTGATTTCTACGTCATCTACCCGCTTATTGAAGGTCTCAGAAATTTCCTGTAGCTTCTCGTTAACTTTTTCTAGTTTCTCACTGTTAGCCCTAGAAGCTTCTTGTACTTCACCTCTTACTTCAGCTAACAGTTTTTCGCTGTTTGCTCTAGAAGCTTCCTGAACTTCATCTCTTACTTCAGCAGACAGTTTTTCGCTGTTTGCTCTAGAAGCTTCCTGAACTTCGACTAGCTTTCCATTTACATTTTCTAGAAGCATTCTAGAGTTTTCTCCCATTTTCTCCATCATAGCGGCAAACATCGTATTAAGGTCCATGCTACTTGCTGTTGTTGTTTCACGGCTACATACCTCTGTCATCTCTTTTTCATCAAACTCATATGCGCCAATGTCCATGTCACGACGCTTGAATTCATCTATGATCCTCTTCTGCAGGTTTGTTTTGTTACCTGCTGTTGGCAAATCCAGCTTACTCAACTCCTTTTTCAGCTGCTCCACTTTAAGATCTTCAAATTTCATTTTATTTATTTTTTTTGTTTAGTTATTTTATTTTACAATTTCACTTCTGTCACCAATTGTTACGTTTTTACTTTACGTTGGGTTCTTTTAATTGCAAAATAAATACACTCTGTTATTACTTTTACTGTAAATCACTTTATGTATTTAACACCACTGTTCAAAAAATACAGCAAACTGTTAACACTCTTAAAATTCGACAACTTAACTCTTTGACTTTTAAATTGATACTGCCATACTACTCGCCAGCACGATTCACTTTATATAGGTGCTTTAAAAGCACCAGAATGTTCTATTCCAGACATATCTGGCAGGTTCGATTGTTATTGCTCTTGTTTTTCTGTTTGTGTGATTGGTTATTTCTTTATACCTGTATTTGTGGCTATTTATTTCTCTATACCTGTGTGTGTGGCTGTTTATTTGTTTATGCTTGTATTTATGTATGTGGCTGTGTATTTAACAGAAGAGTGTTTATTTAATCTGTGTGTGTGTGTGTGTGTATGCGTAAATGCGAATTTTTGTATGGGGCGTTTTCTTTCTTCCATCATTGTAAGAAAATAAGCCATTAATGTTGTTGTTGTTCGAGAGTATTGTTGTTCAGAGCTTATGATGAATAAATTCTTCTTTCGTAGCAATATGTAAATTTAAGCTTATATTTTACCACACAAAAAAAAAATACGTGAAGTATATGAAATAGATGTAGGATTTTTTTAATTACACTTGGGTGACATCAGCAAGTGTCGATAGTGTTTTCCGATATTTAGTAAATTTTATAAAAAACGTGCTTGAAACTAGTATGGCTAAAAATACTAAACTCAACAGTGATATATCCTATATAATGGAAACTATAGAGAATGAAATTGTTTTGAAAGAGATTCTATCAGAAGCTAATTCAATTGTTCATGACGTTGAGGACCTCGATCATCATTACCAAGAACTTTGTAATCACTTTATTGCAGTCGGCAATGAAAATGAAAACATTGATGATGGTGAAAATGTGGGATGTAGTGGAGTTTATGATGATATTTCTATATCTAAAAACCTCAACCTCCTATATCTAACAACCTCAATACTAACACAAATGCCTAAGAAATACAAGTTTTTACTGTAATGAACTTTCGAATGGGAATCAAACTCCAGGTTAGTTACAGAGACTATTGCTCATCTCGCTCAGAATCAACCGACCACCATATATCGGAAATAATGCCTTATTGGATCTAAGCTAATATCTACTTGCGAGGTTCCTCTCTGTTTAGGCAAAATGTAATCCTGCTTTAAGGACTTTTGTAAATAAAGCTATTATATATGCGCGGTGGTATAAATATCATACCACATCCTTGCACATAATCCTATAAAAATAAATTTATTTATTTTTTAATTTTTTCCAATAAATAACTTTCATTAAAATATTTTTCAGTTTATGCCGATTTCATATAATGCGCCGTAAAGAGTTAACGATTAAGTTGGTTAAAAATTTAAATAAAAAATCCCAAATTGCAAATATCAAAATTTGGTCCATGTTATTTAAATATTTTTTTACGTATTTTTTAAATTGATTTTTTTTTTCAGATTAGAAACAAATCTTGTTGCATCAAATATTGTAGTTAGAAATGGCTCAATATCACATGTTCAGCTATTGGATACTTTACCAAGTCATGAAGCCCAAAAAGATAGTAAACTGGCAGAAGAAATACTGAAGTCCAGTTTATTTATTTACAATGCCAAATGTGCACCTTTAGTTATTTCTGGAGAAAATTGCGCAGCCATATTGAGTGACATTGAACTGCCCAAAGATAGTGAGCTGGCACAAAAATGTCAAAATATTGTACAAGATCGTAAGAGTGTTTACTATCCATTAAGACGTCTGTTACCGCGCCATTACCAGGATGGTTTTTATAAGGTACAGACATACATGTTAATTTTGTTTGTTTTTATAATGTTATTATAAAATATCTTTTTAGATGTATTCCATTTTGCCCCAACCGCTTGTAATAAGCCAGGCACTTGGCGGAAATCAAGTTGAAGACAGTAAAGAATCTTTAGACGACAATCAAAGAAATCTTGCTGTAGTTCAATGGTCTCAATTTGTGGCCAATGACTTGAGCAAACCAGTAGCCACAACAATGAGTAAGAAAGATTTCAATTACCTATTTTGCATATCTACAGTCCATTTAAAAGATTTAGTAAACACAATTGTTGAAATAATTTTTTAAGCATGGCATCTCTGTACTATTTTAAATGAAAAAAAATTATACTAGATAATTGACTTGTTTGAAAATGTTATTGAAATAGGCACATAAAATGCAAGTCTTGCATGTTTAACTTTTAAAAGGTACAAACGAAATAATATCATTTGCAGTTAATTGATATTAAACTTAGTGTTTCAAAACCTACTATCAGTTTAGCAAAAGCGCCAAAATATTGTTACGAATGAAGAATTTATTCTTCATAATCTCTGCATATATATATATATATATATATATATATATATATATATATATATATATATATATATATATATATATAGATCCAAATATATTGAAATATAGCAAATTTCACTACATTTGGATCGACAATAACCGCATTATAAAAATAAAAGGACCATTCTTAGTACATTACTATCTTAGTATATGACCATCTAAATTCACAAAATCTTAACATTTGAGTTGTAAATAAACTTTTTATATCATTTCAAAAAAATAGTATGACCGAGGTACCAAACTTTGGGGCTTGCCCACAACCCTCCCTAAACCATAGGGGGACGACGGTACAGAAATTAATCAAAAACACCTCTGCTTTGTATGTGTGAAATTTTATTATAGATATCTTAAGTGGTTCATGAGCTACCGAATTACTACCAAAATAAAACGTATTCAAACCACTGTGCAACGTAAGGTAAAAACGTAGCAATAGCTTGCTAATCTGAAATAGCGAACACTTTTCAAAAGCAGAATCTAAATAAACATACTCGTTTTTCTATATTAATATTTGAAGAGCACAGAAACTTGTCAAAATTTAAAAATATTTCACATAAGATAATTTTTGCAAAAAAAAACCGACTTCAAAACAGATAGAGAGGCACCAATTCTAAACTAAAAATGTAAGAAGTAATCTGTAAGAATTAGATTTAAACCAAATAAAAGATGCGCCAAAATTAGAGGGAAAAAAATTAAGACTATTGAATGTCAAGACTCTCCCTATTACTGTTCAAAAGTTAAGCTATTTTCACCAGTATCTTGTATGGGGACACCATTCAAGCCTCTGTCTATAACGGTTTCAAAGATAGGGGCACACAGATCTAATAACATCACCTATTCGGACACCCTTTAATTTACAATGTTAAATTAAAGACCTGTTGTTATAGAGGACTTGGCCACAAAGATTCTTTGTAAATTTCAAATATCTGTCTATAACGGTTAAAAAGTTTAACCATATATATCAAATTACATGAACTATTGGGACACCCTTTACATTATAATTCCAAATATTTATACTTGTTATCATACCAGAGAAAATAGTGCCTAATTTTCAAGCGTTTGTGTTTAACGGTTCAAAAGATAGGGTCATATAGATCAAATTACGTAATTTATGGGGACACCATTTAATTTCTAACTTCAAATTGTATACTTGCTGTAGTGGACTTTGCAATGCAGGTTCCTTGTAAATTTCAGCTGTCTGTCTCTAACAGTTCAAAAGTTTGGCCACATACATAGAATTACATTAACTATTGGGACACCCTTTTAGTTCCAAATTCAAAATTTTATACTTTTTGTTATAGCTGACTTAGCACTACAGGTTCTTTGTAAATTTCAGCGGTCTGTGAACAACTATTCAAAAGTTTGGCCATATACATCAAATTAAATGAACTATTGGAGCACCCTTTAATTTAAAAATTTTGAATATTTATACATTTTATTATAACGGTCATAGTAATCGACATTCTGTCAAATTTTCGAGGTTTTGTCTATAACGGTTCAAAAGATAGACCCAAATAGGTCAAATTATGTCACCTATGGGGACACCCTTTAAATTTTAAATTTATTTTTTTATTAATTTCTGCTGTTGGGAGCTATGCTGCCATTTACGGTTCTTTATACACTTAAAAAACATGTATGTTGTATGGGGACACCCTTTAACTTTTAATATAATGAACTGTTTTTAAAATGGGACCAACCTGAAAGCATAACCTTTCAAATAAAGAAAAAAATTTTAAAATCGGTTCAGAAATGGCTGAGTTCTGCGGTTACATACATAAAAAAAAGCAACATTCAGACGAATAGATAACCAACCTCCTTCTTTTTTGAAGTCGGTTAAAACCAATATGATTTTTAAATTTTGTGAAAGAGAAAGAAGTTAAAATAAAGAGAAAGCAGTACAAAAATTCAAACAACAGTTAGAAGTGGTGATGAAACGATACCGAGTAATTTTCGGGTCGATATTTTACCACTGGGCACGAAGTAGGCATCGGTCATATTAACGTACTGACCTGTATGTAGGTCAGGTTTATTTTCACCTATTTCGCCAAATCGATGTTAAAATTTCCCTCTAATATATATAGGGTTTGGGAATTCCCGCCCGGGAATTCCCGGGAAAAGCTATCAACAATTTCCCGGGAAAAATTTTGCTAATTTCCGGGGAAACGGGAAATTTAAAATCATGAGCACCTTTAAAAAAATTCAGTGGTTCTTATTTGTAAATAAGCATTTCTTTTGCTATCACACAAATATTTGATTGTAAATGTAATATTTCTAGAAACTTACAAATATGCTATAGGTAGATCGTGCAAAACAAAACAGCCTGTCACTAGAAATATAAGAAACAAGAATATGGCAAAGAGTCGCGTTGTATGGTTGAATTGATTCATTCGTTTCTTAAATCGAAGAACGCATTTAATAAAACTCTGATAGTCTTCAATTGCACAGAGTTGTGGGTTGAAGAATATGTTCAGATTTTAGAAAATTTAGTGGCCGTTTTAAATCCCATTAAAGTTGCAGTAAAGGCCTTGAGCCCTTATTTGGCTATTAATTCGACTCTTTCAAAAACGATTGTTGAATAGAAAATAAATGAACGAAGGGATGATAAAACATTTGCGATACTTAAGTATTTAAAATATGGTGAAATAGCTAATGTGCCAAAAAATGTCAAAAAACTTTATTTAGCACAATTGTTCAACAGATTATTCAAGCCACTCGAATCTGTGGAACCGTCAACTAGCAGTTGTGTTGTTAACTAAATGGAACTAAATTTTAAAGAGAAAATTTGTATAGGAAAAACTCAAAAACTTGAGTGCTTTTCATACAAATTTCCTAGACGAATTGTTCAATTGGGTTACATAAACAGCACATTAATAAAAAGGAAAATAATGTCCAGTAATTTGTTAAACGACCTAACAGTTCTAAAATCATATTTTGTAAAAAAATAATTATTGAAATACTTTTACAGTATTTGCTAATATTTGTTATTTTTGTCACCTGAATTGTTTTTAAGTTTCATAAACTGTTTATACTAATATTTAGTCGTTATTTGCGTTATTTTTTATGTTTTCTTAAAACTATGAATTTTCCCCGGGAATCCCGCGAATTCCCGGTAATGCGAATACTTTTTTCCCGTTTCCCGGGAAATGAAAAAGTCCGGGAAATCCCAAACCCTAAATATATACAACATTTCTTAATTTAAAAAATATTTTTAACAAATCACAAAAAATAAATTTAATTAAAATAGCTAAAATTCGCCAAAAATAGAAAAAAGTCGCAAAAAAAATATATAAATATTTTGTTCTTTATTTGAAATGCTTAGTGAACATAAGAAAGGTAAATTTTTACATAAAACAATGAAAAATAGAGGTTAGTATTATAAACGGAGACCTTAACACACCCATCCTTAAGGTATATGTCACCGTTATCTTATTTAGAATATGTTTAATAGGAATTAAATTTATTTGCCACATGCCCTATTTCAATTCACCAAATGTATAGCATGTGTTTCGAAGTAGAGTTTTGGTGGATTTCATGCTCTAAAATTAATCACCCAATTTGTAAAAAATATTCTTTCAACTTCCTTTCAACTGTAAAAAATAAATATAAAAAATTCATTGGAATTACCAGCACATCAAGTACAAAACTAATGTAGCTGTACATAATTATATAGAATATATTTTTTATAATCTTTCTAAAACAAATGTAATATTTTCTATTATGGTTGATAAGTATCCAAAAATATGTTAGGATCTATAAAAAAATTTTGAAAACAAGAAGTTGTGTTTGTGATAAGGAATTGCAATATTTTAAAATCGAAAGATGTTTGTAAACTTTAAATAAAGTTTCCAGTTTCCTGAATAAAATCATCTTTAGATATGAAAAACATTTTTAAATACGGGTACGTGAACTTTAGTAAATTTATATGTTTCGAAAGTTTCCGGTTTCCAGAAGTGAAATCATATTTAAATATAAAAAACAATTTACTTTTAAAACTTCATTTTTCTTATCCATTTTTATATTTCTTACTTCAGTTTCTAATGTTTGCCAAAAGTCAATGCAAAATCGCCAACTATTTTAAAAATCGCTAAAAATTCGCCACGTCGCCAAATCAAAAATTTGATTGCTAAAGGCCGGGGCACATAGAATCCGTCATACGTTATACTTTAACTTTAAGGTTGACACAATGAATACTTTGTTGACGGATATAAAATCAGAAAAAAATCACTTGAAAACTTTTTTACACCATTTTACTTTATTTTATTTATTGATTTTGCTCTATTTTCTTTCTTTTTTGCTGCCACTCAACAAAAAAATTAAATTTTGAGAGAGCGAAACAAAGAGAAACCAAATTCTAGCTCTCAAAGTTCGTCAAAAGTTAGAAGTTGCCCAACTTTCGTACTTTGCATTGACGGAGACGTACCGATTGAGAGAACACTCAATAGAAAACCTGTATTTCAACTTTTTTGTAGGTTGAAAAAGACGACGTATAACGTATGACGGATTCTATGTGCCTCGGCTGTTTTACATTGTCCCACATGTAATTAGATTTGTCATAAATTTTTGTCAAATATGAAAAATAGAATAGCAAATTGTACTAATTAGAAGAGAAAATACGGATAGAAATTTGACAAGCGGATGGTAACTTTTATTTTTTAAATCATTTGGAAAAATGAAGACTTTCCATTAGACCAGTGGTGTATTTTAATGTAAACAGTGTTACCGCGTGTGAAGATTTATCATATATTTGTATTTTTTTAATATATATGTATATATAATTTTAACAAGATGAATTTAAAATGTATTTAATATAAATAAATAAAATTAGTTTTTAGTTAAAATTAGTCGGAAGTAAAATTATTCTTGCATGTTGAAACCTCTGTTAAGTTTTTAGTTATGGTAACACCCTTTTATTTATTTCTACAACGTAAAACAGATTTACATCCGATTTTTGTTGCTATTTTTATAGATACGGAGCGTATTTCATTCTACTTTTGTTTCTACAAAATCAAACCAAAAGTATTACAGTCTAAACATACTTTAAATAAGATTGAAAATCGCCACGTTTGGCGAGAAATCGTAAAATCTAACAACCCTGGTCTCGCTTGATATTTGGACAGAGAGAATGAAATGAAAAAAGAGAGAATTCAAATTGAATCATACATCGGGATATACAAATTTCTACTGTAATTGCTAAAATTTTTAAATGTTGTGTTTTGCATTTGCACAAAATTACAAGTACTTCCGCTATGTGGGTCAAACATGGTGATATTCAATTTCACAAACTCAGACTGTATGAGAGTTTTTGAAGGATGCACGAAAAAGATATTGTTAACTATAAGACACTGAAAGATACTACATTACATTTTTAGAATTTCGTACCCAATGGATAAGAGCGTAACCCTATTATTTTCGCTACAATATCTGTCAGCGCCCTCTGTCTCAGAAACCGTAAGGGGTACCCTCTTACAATACAAAAAATTATTTAAATTTTTAAAAAGCAAGTAACAAAAACTAAAGGGTACCCCATTAAATACATAAACAATTTTAAATCTTGTTTTTTTAAGTTATCTGTATATTGAACGTAGTACGAAACCCTACGAGGGTTAGTCAGATTAGCACTACTGATTTATTTATTTTACGAATCTTTTAATCGAATCTTTAAAATTATTGCTGTGATTTTAAAGAAATACCTTTTGGCAAAACAGTTACAACTAAACTGCTGGTTTTAATATATGTATATTCAAATATGCTACTGCTACCTTCGTTGAAAATTAATTCTTGAAATAATTCACATCAATAATTTCTAAAATTAATTGTAAAAATACCCAAAAAGTAAACAAATTGATTTTTAAAACGAAATTTATAGTGTGAAAGACTTCGAAATTAAAAAAAAATCACCAAATTTCCGTACAATGCATTGCAATGCCCGAGTTTTAATTATATTTTTAGGAGAAATTAGTGAGCTTCTGATATTTTAATTATTCATAACTTTTGATTGATTTTTTGTTTATTTGTGTTGTACTTTCGAATTTTCGTGTTTTTTTTGATATATTTAAACTGTTTTGATATTTTAGTGAAATTTCGATTTTTTAGAGAACATTAATTTGTTGGTAGGTTTTAGCTTTTTTAAAATACAAACTTTTTTCTGTGTAAATTTTTATTTTTATGATGAAGTTGCGATTTTTGGGTTGCTTATATTTAATTTTTCTGGTGATATTTTTGTAAAATTGTTTATTTTCTGCAAAACTTTGACCTTGTAGCGAACTTAAATTTTGTTGTTGATTTTTTTTTTTAAAAACTTTCGTTTTTTTGGGTGATCGATGGTCGGTTTTTAAGACAACAGCCCAATAAATAACAGCAAAACACGAAAAAATAAAAGATGGGAAAAAGTGACAAAAACAGAATCGCTTCTCGCCATTCTTTGACAATATATGATGGAGAAATTGGAGAATGTATAAACTATATTTGAAAATTCATTATAGTTAAAAAGAAATATAATAAGTTATCTGGGGTCATCGTATCACAACCGACGGACATCGTTCAGAAACAATTTTTAAGTGTTACATCACGTTAAAGTTACGTGCGGCTAGGCCTAGGATAGGCCTTTATCAATCATTTCTTTTTAGTGCCGAATTACATTATGCAAATTATGTCGCTGTAATCTTTTTCGTTTCTTCTTTAATATTGCATTTTTTATGCAATTTTTATTGCAGCAATTTGTTTGGATGTATACATTTGTTTACATTTTAAACTTCAAAATTAAAACTACGACTGAGAGGACAAAAGGAATTTCAAGAGTACATGCATATGTGTACTTTTATTAATTCCTCTCTCCCCTCTCGCCTACTAATGAAGAATTGCAGCGATTAAAATTGCATAATGTATTTCGGCACTTAGAAAAAGACTAAAAAATAAACTGTTTATCAAATGTGTTTTTACTGTTAGCAGTCATTCAAAACCCTGATTCTAACTACACATAACTCTCTTATCGATACACAGTTTTCAATTTATCGCAACGTAATTTTTGCCTCACAGGTGACGGATCTCCAATAGAATGCTGTAACACACAAAATTTCAAACTGTTACCTCGACATCATCACCCTGCATGTGAGCCATTGATAAGTAAGGATTTTGTAAATCATTATGGACCTGATACGTGTTTGAACTATGTACGTAGTGCTTTGGCAGTGGGAAACAAATGTACATTTGCGGCTCCAGAACAGGTAAGTTGTAAAATGCATGGCAAAAAACGCATATAAATATGCAAACATGTTTTTAATTTCAGCTGAATCACGGTACGGCCAAACTTGATTTATCACAATTATATGGCTTTAATGAAAAGTCCCAACATCGCATGCGTCTGCATCAAAAGGGACTTCTTAAATCCTCCGGCTCAGAAGCTCTTCAAGATTCGTTATTGCCTTGGGCAGCAGAAGATTCTAATTGGTTTTGTTCCTTAAACCCAGAATATGGGCCAAATTCAACTTGTTTTATGGCCGGCGATTCTCGTGTCAATAGCAATCCTTTCGCCATTATAATCCATACAATTATGATGCGTAATCACAATCGCATCGCCAAAGCGTTATATTCACAACATCCCGATTGGCAAGATGATCAGCTTTTCCAAAAGGCAAAATCGATCAATATAGAAATATATAAGCGGATTGTGTTTAATGAATGGTTGCCAGTCATATTAGGAGGTCCTATGGCCAGTGAAATTAAGCGCATTGAGAAAAGAAAGCTTAATGGTGGTGTTAATGATGAAGCGCTATATCAGATATCAAATGAATATGCTGTGGCCGCATCAAGATTCTATCTTTCTATGATGCCGAATGAACTGCATAATTATGCCAATAATATAGGAAAAGAATCTCACAAAGATGAAAGGTATGTTAAGGAAGTAAATTGAATTTCGTTAGTCACGTTGAAAAAATATCTTTTCATTAAATCATATTTCTTTAATAACTGAATAACTGATTAGTACCGTTAAAAATTTCAAAAAAAAATTTTGATTTATAAAATATAAATTTAAAAAAATTTATGAATATCGGCAGTAAACTGTAATTTGTGTTGCTTGACTTTTAATTTTTTGATGCACTATTTTATTTTTGCTAAAAAATAAAAGGCGGTTAAAATTCAGGAATATCGATGCATTGGTATAGACTATATACCACACACCGCAATTCTAAAAGATGGTTCCATACGTTCTATAACTTTAAAAAATTCTGAAAAGAAAAACGGGGGAAATCCAATAAGATTTTTTAGAATTCGTCTGCAGTCAAGTTTTAACAACTTAGCTTTTGTAAAAATGGAACAAAAGATAAGAGATGACCGATGCGTTTTCTTTATGGAACAATAACTCAAATACGATGACAGCTTTGTAACCACTTTTTGAGAAGAATCATCTTAAAATGTATCTACAACTAACTTCTAAGAATCATTTGGCAACAAGTGGGTTTACAAAATCATTGGCTATATAGTTTATAATACTAAGGACCCACACGTGAAGCAACATCTTCCTTAAGGAATTTAATCGTAACTAAGTTGTTTCACCTTCTAGATATCCGCTATCAGTCCAGCGTCTTTTACAAATCACTAGGTGCCTGCTTCCTAGCAACTGGTGACTTCAACGTAAAACGAATATTTTTTGGGTCGCAACTAATATCTTCGAAAAGTGATTTCGGGTGGACAACAAACATATTGGCCTATTGATCGGCAATAAATAACTGCTGTTGTTGATTTTGATGTGGTAAATTTCTATCCAGTGAAACGATTAAAGTTGAAGTATCACTAAAATTATCTATAATAAATATAGTAATCGTATTACCTAAGTATGTTCTCGCAGACATTAATTAAAATATGGAAAATATTCCAAGTCTTAGAAGAGAAAGTTAATCGCATGATTCTCCTTAACTTAAAAACATACTATAAGAACGCACGAAATGGTTAAGAGAGCTATATCGAAGAATAGCATCTCTTAAAAATTGCATGGCCATGGAAAAAGGTACTGGTTTCGATTAAAGTAAAAGTATGTTCTTTAAGTTGTTCCATATACCAGTAAAAATAATTCTTTTTATTTTTAATACCATTTTACGCCTTAAGTATTTTCTTCTAGAGTGTAAGTTTTCTTTGATAACAATGATTTCTAAGCCAGGTAAAGGGCACACAAAAGTAGAATCTTGAAGGCGCAGAAGATAAAAATCTTCAACGTAATCTGAAAGCAAAATTCATATCATTTATACATTATTAGCACTGTTGCCAATTTGGAGATTTTGCAGCTAAATCTAGCGTTTTTGCAATGCCAATCGTGGGGAAAATTGTCTCAGCGGTTAGCGGGAAATCTAGCGATTTTTAAATTGATTTTAAGAAATAAAATTTTTGTCAAATATCCAATGCATTTGAACAAAGTAAACTTGCTGGGGGGAGCAAAAACTTTTTTGTACAGAGTGACAGTTAAAAATTATTTGCATGACTTTGTGGTTCATCTTTCATGCGAGAACCACCGTTTTTTAAATTTAAAATAAGACATAAGTGTTACATAACTAGCTCTGGGTTAAAATCTTATTCACAATAAATCGATTGCTACGGTGACAATGTTTTAGGTGACATGGTATTTTTTAAAACATTTACAAATTGTATCAAATACCGTAAGTAACAGCACAAAAATAATTTTATTTTTTCAAAAATATATGCGACGAATTACTCCACCAGTATGAGATGTAAACAAATAAGCAACTTTATCCGGATGTGCTCCGGTAGGCAAGTCAGTGTTCTTGTCTTTTAGTTTGCGGGTTGCATTTGTGTCACTTCATCAAAAGGTATTAGTTATTACTCGTGTTAAATAAAGTTACACTTTTGAATTTAATTGCAACTATATTGTAACAAAAAAGCCTGAGAGCAATAGGTTCTTAAAAACTTTGTGAGGATTTTCGACATTCCAATTTATGTTTGTTAACATAACCATTTAGAATGGGCTTTATTAATAAACGTTGAAAATAGAACTGTATTAAAAATGAACTAAATTTTCTAAAAAATTTACAAGTTGTTGTTTGAGAAAGGTTTAATTTCCAGGAACGAATAAATCGTTCCTATATCTGATAGAAATTACTTTCAAGTTTACTTAGAATGAGACAAAATGTCGATTACCTCAATAATTTTCTTCAATTTTTATTCATTAAATAATTATAATTATACAATCTAACAATATACGTAATTAAATTCCATAACCTACTGAACAGATATCGATTTCAAATTTAAATAAAATTAAATATACTGGAATTTAAATGTAATTTTTATGTTTTTAGCAATTTTTTCACTTTAATTACCGCAAACAAAAAATTTAACTGTTTCTAGCGTTTTCCAGTACAAATTTAGTGGGAAATCGTAAGAAAAGGTTGCCAGCAGTGCTTATTAGTTTTATTGGTCTTCTAAGAGGAATAAAACGAATAAAGCTTTCAAATTACCATTGAGGCCATTCGGTTTTTTAGATTCGGTTTAATACCTTTTTAAAATTGTCCTCAAAAATAATTCTGTTCTTAACCGCTAATAATTTAAATTTTCCCGAAAAAGTTATTTGTTTAGGTTTAAATGTCAACAACACGCCGAAATTGACCGCAAAATATATTACACTAGCTGTGCCCGCCACATCGTGGGCGTCCTAAGGTATTCCACACCAATTGTAAGACTCTTACTTTTATAGTGCTTCAGTTAAGGTTTATGTATTTACTGAATAAAATTCTAAAATTTATTAAAAATTCTAAAAATTATTGTAAGGCTTGTATTCCACAAAGTAAAAATACAAATCAAATAAAAATTTTATTCAATTGACGCCTAATGGTGCGCAATAGACTTATAAATATCCCACTCGCAAAAATAAAAAGGTGTGTTGAAAATAAACCGAAAATTTCAGTACCGTTCAAGCGGAAATTCCGTTTTTTAACTGCTTTTTCTCCACTTTCTCTTGGAAATGAGATATTTGTGCGAAAAAAGTATAGGAAACAGGATGCTAAGGTGCTTCCCCACAAAATTTTGTTAAAATCCATCCAGTAGTTTTCATGTGATGCCAAGGCATAAGAAAAGCAGACAGATAGACGGAAATGAGTTACTATTTCATTATATTTACATATATACAGTTGACTCAGAAAGTGAGTGCTCAACCTTAAAATTTTTTTAAATCACATTTTGAACCAAAATAAAACATGATTTTTTTAAATCAACTTTTATTATTCATAGCTTAAATTTACTTTATTAAAATTATAAATTTACAAATTTAATTTCTTTTTAAAACTTAGATTTTACAACTAGAATTCAAAAATAGTACTGACTTCTACCTTAAAAAAGTGTGTGCTCATCAATAAAAAATTCATGTTTACTACAAAAATAACGGTTTGTTTTGACACAAAATCATTTTAAACATTAAAGATAGACTCCAAAACTTATTTTAGTGACAGTTGTTTTAAGAAGTGGTACGATTTTGATTAATTTGCCAATATGGCTCCAAAACGTAAAGAAACCACAGAATATGTCCGAAAAATTATGTCAAAATTAAGAACAGGCAACCACTCCCTACGTAAAATTGGAGATATGGTTACAAATCTTTACTCAATTATAAAACAATTGTCGACAAATACAATAAAACTCAAAAGAACTCATCAATTAGCCAATATGCGGACGACTTAATGCACTTTTTCATGGTGAGGAAAAATCACGTCTTCGTGAAATAAAGACAATTTCAGAAATTCAGGCAACGAATTGACAAAAAATCGGTTCATGAAGATAGTTATATAATAGTAGTGTTGCCCACAAAAAAAAAAATATATAAGCGAAGTTAAAAAGGTCAAGCGGCTCGAATATGCCAAGGAACATTAAAATTAGAAAATGGGCTTTTGGAATAGAGTAATTTTTACGGATAAGAGCAAATTAAATGAAGAGTTTGAAGAAAAAAATTTTGGGTCAAACATTTAAAAATGGGGATGATTTAGCGTTAGTGTATGTATGAGTGCGAAATAGCAAAGGCGTTCTTTTCTGATCCAGTAGAGGCCAGATCGTCCTCGCCGTTTGACAAGTCGACTCATTCGACCATCTTACCAGGGCCAGATCATATAAGGCTCGATTTATTCGATGCCCGCTAGCAGAAAGGAGAATGCCACAATAGACGTCAATGGCGCTATTGTTAAGCAGAGTTTATCAGAAACACAGTTGCCTAGAATAGTCGCATGTCCCCGCACCCATTTAAGGGTGACTGTTGAATTTTTCGCCATCACATTTGAGGATGTACGACATTCCAGGACTAAGTTTGATGTGGTAAACACACCTGTTAAGAACAGAATTGCAGCTTTACTGTCGGTACAAAACCAGATATCCCTATTGAATATTTTGTGGTACCTTAACCAGTTTGCCGCTCTTTTGATAGCACATATTTCTGCTTGTAAGACGTTACAGTCATTTGGAATTCTGAAACACATCTTGATTGCAAACTCTTCCATATAAACTCCACCCCCAACCCTATCACCTCTTTTAGAGCCATCCGTGTACACACAGACTGCTCCAGGTGGAGGTGCAGAACCCTCGGTCAAGTCAAAACTTCTTGTGAATAAGGTTATTGGGGTACAGTAGTCAATAAGTCCGGGAATGACATTCGTGATTCCCAGAATACCGGCATGACCCCTTAGCCTGTGGTTCCATGTATTTGCGACATTCAGTCTTATAGCTGTTTTCAAAGCCAGACCCCTGACCAGTTGGTCTACTGGTAACCTGTTGAGTATGGCAGAGGGATCCTTTGTCGGTGTTGACCTAATGGCTCCTGTTATAAGGATAGCCATAGCTCGTAACACACCTTCTATAATAGATATGTTATTTCTAAAATCTAGTGCTTTCCACCGGACAATAACTCCGTAAAGTAGGATCGGCCTGATTACCGCTTCCAGTAGCCAGTTTACAATCCTTGGATTCATTCCCCCAAGTTTTGCCAACGGGTTTTCTACATACGTACATTTCCGTAATGGCCTTAGAGGCTCTCGCCTGGATGTTAGTTTTCCGGGATTATTTACTATCTAGGATTGTGCCTAAATATTTCGCGCTCTTAGATAGAGTAAGAGGTATCCCGTTCATAGTCGGTAACCTGAAAGAAGGAATCTTGTATTTCCTAGAAAATAATATAAGTTAGATTTGGTTAGATTAACACTCAGCTCGTTCTGTTCTCCCCAGGAGCAGATCATTCTGAGTGCCGTCTCCAATCTTTGTATGATAATGTCTATATGGATACCAGACACTGCCACCGCCAAATCGTCTGCATAGGCGACAGTCTTGAAGTTCAAGGAGTCTAGATCCCTGAGTAGCCTATTTATTGCTATATTCCATAGCAGTGGGGACCTTGTGGTGTGCCCCTAACCACACTTTTGGAAATATTCGCCGCACTAAAAGTGGATGTTCTTGTCCTGAAGCTCAGAAAGTTTTTTACAAATGTAATGATTGATTGGTCAATCCCCAATTCTCTAAGCGATTGAGTTATTGCCATCGAATCGATATTGTTAAAGGCACCTTCAATATCCATGAAGGCCACTATAGTATAGTTTTTATGCTCTAGTGACTTCTCTATACGTCCCACAATCAAGTCTTAAAAGATTTGCCTTTGCATGTCGAGATGGCGAAATGAGATTCTTATCGATTGTCATCCTAATGTGCATGTCGATAAGAGTCTCTAGCGTTTTGAGCAAGAAGGATGTTAGACTGATGGGTCTAAAGTCTTTTGCTTTCGCATGAGGTGATTTCCCTCCTTTGGGGATAAATATCAAATTGTACTTGGTCCATTGATCTGGAGTAAATGACCATGTGAGGCAAGCTTTATATATGTCTAGCAGCCAGGGAGTTACCAGATCTAGACTGTTTTGTAGATTGGCGGGAATAATAATGTTTGCGGAGTTCGGTATACGGCACATCTGAATAGGATTTCTGGAAACCCTGGAAAAAGAGTGTCCAACAGGACTTCCAGGGACTCATGCGCTATAGTTGTCCAAGTTCCGTCTAATTTCTGAATATACCCAGGAATTGACGGTTGTTTGGCAAGTACTTTACGCAGTCTGCTGGTCTCTATCAGAAATGTATAATGGAGACTAACAAGCGTAATATCTAACACCTCTTGTCTATTTGACACAACAAAAGTGCGCTCAGAGCCCCTAATTGCAACTACTAGATTATTGTTGATATACTCACCTCTTTTATTGGTATCAGAGCTACCCCAGATGTGATGATGCACTTTTGCGTCGGCACCTATTATTATGGTGATACCTTTTATTACTACTATTAGGTGGATGGTCCTAGTCATGTGGCATGTAAGTGGATGATAACCACAGCACAGATTCAGCCTCTTCCCAAACTGCAGTCACCGAATCCTCATCACTGTAATCAGATAGAATGAAGATGTTGAAGTGATTTTTTGTTATAATACAGGATCTAATAGTTTTATTGTTACCTGAATCTGCTGCATTCAATAATTTGTAGCCTTTTGCATTGAGTCCACATATTTTACAATTATTAATACATGGCTCTTGGACTAATGCGATGTCTTCACCTCGCTCTGCGAGACGAAGAATTAATGCAGCGGTGGCTGCCTTAGAGTGGTGGAGGTTGATCTGGATCGCCCTCACTATCTTTATCTGTGTCATAGATGACGGATACATCAATGTCCTCTGGACATAGAAAATCTTGCCTTGTCTCTTCCGAAGTGGTGACAACAATTCCTTGTTTAGGATCACAACCGCCTTCCTTGACAGACCTTCCGGTTCAGAAACCTTCACTACCTTCCAGTCACTGGTTGGTAGATCAGCATTTCCTCGCGGGATGAACGACAGGATTGTCACAGGGTCGTGTGGTTCCCTTGGAATGATCGCAATGGATCTCGGCCTGCGTGGTATGTCACTGACCGGGACCACATCCAATCTAACGCCGGGCCACACTTCTCCTAGAGACGTAACTGCTAGCTTTAGCTGAGTTGCTGAACTTTCACTTGTACATGAAAGCAGCTTTATATGACCTTGGAACCAGCCAGCATCCACATTTTGGGGTGCTGAACTGGATTCATTACTTAAGAAACCTTCCAGCAGCTTGAGACGGATCATCTCCCATTTCTCACGAGAGATAGCCCCTTCACTAGCGCTTTTGTCAATGATATCCCTTATCAGTGGATCTTTAGCAACCTCACTGTAAGGTCTATTTATGACTCTGGTAGATGGCTGAGTAAGCATTTTCGGACGTTTTGTGTCCGGTTGTGAATTTTGCTGATGCATCGGCTCCTCCCCCGACAGTTGTCTTTTGAACGTAGCTGATGTAGATGGTGTGTCTACATCGGCATCGGGTTTGGAGCTTTCAGCATTAGCTAAGTGGCCTTTGGCCCAGGTGAGGGAGGATTTCTCCTCCGTTGATAAATCAGTAATTGATGTTTTCCCAAATTTATCAATAATACGTTGGGCGGCACGCCCTTCGATGAAGGCCCTTCTGGAGTTGATTTTTCGGTCTTTTGGGGCTGTTTTTACTGCCGTTTGGGTGGGGGGCACATTGCAACTGAACCTGTGGGCTCAGGCGTCGGGGGAAGCTGTTAAAGACTAGTCTTCTTTTACCACTGACTAGCCATTCAGATTCTTAGCACTGCTACCTTCACGTCAATTTTACAAGTGGGTCAATTTTGGTCCGCGGGTTGGACTGTATCCTTGTTTAAAATTTTACAAGCCACACCCCTTAACCATTTGTTCAATGTATCCAGACGGATGGCTGGCATTCTGACATCTCTCGGGCATGGCACCATTTTGGGTGAATGGCTACCGTGCTATAGAGGTTTCAGAAACAAGGGCTGGTTCGCACAACCTAGCAGTGTCCAGGCTCTGCGCAACTACATAGCAGACTCCACAGATTCCACCCCCCGTGACCAATATGGTAGTGAATCACGAGAAATATGAACATTGAGATCGTCCGCTATCCGCCACCTGGGGAGGCGTCCGATGAGAGACCGACAACTCCACACGGAAAAGCCAGGAGGTTATTGTTAGTTGAATTATATTTGCAGATGCAATTAGTAATAAAATAAATCTACATCGTTTTAATGAATTATGAGCAGAAAGCTGGGCAAGTAGTACCAGTTACTAGAGATTGATATCGCCACATAATATCAGATTTCTTTCTGAACAGAACGACATGTGGTTGAAAGACGACAAGGCTTGTGTATATCATAGACAGCGTTCATTACTTAATAGCCACTTTTTTGTAAAAAGGCCATGGAAACTTTCTTCTAAAATCATGACAAAAACAAACTCTATTTTCTATTGAAATCTTGTGTACTTTTTGAGACAACCATATACAGATCTAGAATACGAATCAATTTGCCAGGTCGTGGCAATGGCAATTTCATTAATTTGTTCCATTGCTCAAACCAATAACCTTTATACATAAAATTATTATTATTTTTTTATATACATACGAGTATGCAGTTTGATGTTTTGACCAATGGGGCAAATTGGTGGATTCGTCTGGTAAATGGATTTGTCTTGGATATTTCATTATCATTGAACGTATTTTAAATATTACTTTATATTTTCTCAAATCCTTTTGCATACAAAATTTATTATTTTACAGTTCAAATAAAGTTGATGACAGTATCTTCATTTTAAAAGATGAAATTTACTCTCCAAGTATTGATTACTCCTCCCACAAATTGGACCAAATTTTATATTCACTCTTAATGCAGCAAGCTATGAAATTAGACGCAAGTTATGTGGAAAGTGTAAGTAAACGACTGTTATTATTATTACAACAATCGTTAGTAACTTACCAGAAGCTATTTATACATTTGCCTTTTATTATAACAGCTGATCTCCGATTTGGCAAATAATAAAAGACCGACTCATTCCGATATGCTGGCTTTTGATATACAACGTGGCCGTGATCACGGATTACAGCCATATTATAAATATTTGGAAATATGCAATGAAATTAAAATTAATGAATGGAGGGATTTGCAAAGATTTATAATGACCGAGGTGAGTTAAGGATTTCTGATTTCTTTTTTACATTTTTCACTTACTAAAAAGGGGGATTTTTTATTTTAGGATCTAAATAAATTAAAAAAAGTTTATTCCAGCTGGCGTAATATTGACCTAATTGTTGGAGGTATTTCTGAAATTTCAGTAAAAAATTCAACTGTAGGATCAACATTCCAGTGCATTATTGGTAAGTTTTTATGAATCTTATTTTATTACTGGCCAATCTAATTAAATAAATTCAAAGAAGTTTTTAATTTTATTTATTAAAAATTACAATAGCCGGTGGTAGTGTAATATCATGGGAATCGAACACACTTCCTACTAACCCGCCGTGACTTTTATTTTAAATTTATTTAAATAGTGATAAGGTTTGCTTTTATTTTTTAGGAAGAATAGCGAACCCTTTCTTTACTCAGTGATTTCTTATACCCAATAAATAGTTTACGGCTACTTAATCTAAGTGTCACTGAAGGTCGACAGTTACCAGTATAAAATGGTAACTGTCGACCTTATTTATAAATTAAGCACTTAGCAAAATGTGTTCCAAATGGGGCCAGCTTTTGTCCGTTCGGTCCAAAATTGATAGGTTTTTTTGCTTTCTAATTAAAAATTGGTAGTTTGGTTGGCTTATTACTATTTTTTAGTTTTTTTGTAAGGGAAATGTGGTCGTTAATTTAAAAATTCAAAGTTACAATTATAAAAAATCTTGTAATAAAAATATTTTAATTATTTAAATATTTTAAATGTTACAAATAATTAAAGTTCCGATTGAAAAAAGAATAAATTTTAAAGCAGATACAGAAAATGTTGCACAGAATTATAGACATTTAGTACATAAAAAATAATAGTATAATATAATCTTTAATTCTTTGTAACTTTTCCGGTGTAATTTATTTACATATATGTATAAATGTGAAACTATTTTGGTTTTTTCTAAAAACTGTTTAAACATTTTTAATATAAGAAATTTTATGTAAATATGAATAGGTTTAAAAATGTTTTTATCATTCGTAATAACATTTTATTTGCTTTTGAACATTTTGTTTTTGAATGTTTTCAAATGTTAGTTTTTTAAATTTGATTGACAAAAAGTTTTTTCAATCATTTTAATATTTTCATTCAATTAAATATTATAACACTATTTTTAATTCCTGACAATGCTACCCAATGGTGTAGCGAAATATCGAATATAAAAATATATTACAATATTTTTATAAAAAAGACCTAGAGCGTTAAAACTTAATTATAAAAATATTTATTACATGTTTTGGTTACTAATTTTTATAAATATACTTTAAATAACTTAAAGTTTATTGGCATTAATGAACATGACTTTAATTAAAATTTTTAAACCAAATGCTGCATTTGTAAGAACAGTTATTTATTAAAACGAATCAAGTGTCAAGCTATATAAACCTTAAAAGGAAAAATTAGAAATACAAGTGTGAAATACAGAGTTAACTACGAAAAAACTCCCAAATTTGTCTATCGTGAATGATTTCTTCCGTAAAATACAAGTAAATTGTTATTGGAATCATTCACGATAGACAAATTTGGGAGTTTTTTTCATGGGAATAATTATTCGTGATTGGGGTGAATATTGTATTAAGATCAATATTTCCTTTTCAACAATTGTTTACCGACAGGTGTCGGTATTGCCGGCAAATAAATATATTGCCAGAGGGACAGAAGAAAAAACATTTCATTTAACCATTATAAGAAATTAAAACTTGTTTCAGTTATTTTATGTTTAAAAAATTTTATAAAATAAAGATTCGCAAGTTTTGAGTGAATATTTTCTTTATCGTTCTCGAATATTAATTTTTGTGATAGTAAAAATATTTGTGACAAGAACAACAATTTGTTATTCTAGGTTTCATAAAAAAGCTTTTCATTCTAAACTATCTGTGCCCGCCACTTCGTCAGCGTCCTTCAATATTTTGTTCGATTTTTCTTCGAAAGCAATCCACACCAAAGATCCTTACGTTTTTAGTTTTTAAGAGAAGTAAGATGGTGAGTGCGATAGCAAGCGCTTCTGGTGTTCTTTAGGCGAATTAGTTTGAAGCTAGCATAGCCAATTAATAATTATTTTACTTCGCCGGCGATTTAGTGCTATGTTTTAATACCGGCGATTTTAGTTCCGCCTTAAGATGTGCTACGTATCAGTTTATGTATTTTTTTACTTTATAAAAAATAAAAGTATTCTTATCCGGTTAGTTCAACTGCATACTTTCACTGCTTTTTCTCCACTTTATAAGTGAGGAAAGAGACAACTCGTATTTTTTGTTTTTAAAATTTAAAAATATTTATTTGGCTATTGAGTCTTTATTTTTTGTTGTCTTTTTAATTATATTCCCTCTAGTTTTATCCTAAATTGTTTAAGTTACATGGCCTGTTTCTTAAATTTGCTTTCGTTCGCTTTTTAAGCGAACTAAAACTGATTTGAAGGATAACTTGAACAACAATTCGAAAGAGAACGTTTTTATATAAGCTCGCATTACCAAAAAACAAAACATACATTGTGTGAATAACTTCAAACAAAAACAACAAAGTCTTTTTTCTCTATATTTTTTACAACGGCATATTGTATTGCTACTTTGAAAATAAAACAAAAACAATAGGGGCTAATGAGCCTCTTTAATTTAAGTAAAAAAATGTTGACAATATTGAAATAAATAAAAACAAAAGAAAACTAGTGACAATTTGAGTATAAATGCCACGCCAGTATTACGTGCTCAATCTTGTTCCTTGCTGCTGTTAAGCGATGACAATAAAATAACTACAAACAAGTCGCCTTCTGAAGACAGTATTACCAAAACTAATATGGATAGTGTAGAAAAACCTAAGACGCAAGTAGGAACCCAGTCGGAAACTCAATTAACTAAAAATTAACTTAAGGCTAACTATTTCGCAACTAGTGCTGACTGACACTTGGATTACTTTCCAATGAAAACAACTAACTATTTTAACATTGCGATGTCCTAGGCCGGTAGTCAATTGCCCGACTCTGCATTACTTTGCATCTAACTTAAAGTTAACTTTCTTAAAGTTAGCTTTCTGTAGCTAGCTTTAAACTAACTACTTTTCCGTTGGCTAAAAGTGGGTTTTTTTAATTAACTATAAGTTAGTTAGATTTAAGTCAACTAAAAGGTAATAGGTCAGACGTTATTTGAAATCTTATATTTTGTAGCTAGCTGCAACCTAACTGTTATTTAGTTAGTTGTCATTTTTACTTTTTAAAGTTAAAATTATTCAAAAATTTTAAAATAAATTTTGAATAAATTTTATTTTGAAAAACTAACTAAATAACTAGCTACAAAAAGTTAAAAGTAAATTATTAATTGTAATTTGTTGTAATTTATGAAAAGTAACATTTATTAAAAACATAAATATACAAAATATTTGATTATTTCAAAATATTTAAAAACACAAAAATTCAATTTTTAAAAAGCCTTAAAGGCCGGGGCACACAGAATCCGTCAAAAGTTATACGTCGTCTTTTTCAAATGACAAGTTTTGTTATGAGCGTTGTCACAATCAGTACGTCTCCGTCAACGCAAAGTACGACGGTTGGGCAACTTTTGACGTACGTTAATTAGTGTGATAGCTATCAATTGATTTTTGAGTTGTAGCAAAAATAAAACAAACACAACAAAATAAAGTAAAATGGAAAAAAAAATTTTAAGTGTTTAATTTCCTGATTTAATATCCGTCAACAAAGCACTCATTGTGTCAACCTCGTCCGTCCTTACCCCCTTACCCCCCGTCACCGATTGACATTAACATGCCTTAACAAAAAAATCATTTGTAATACTGGTTTGTTTTATATGAAGTTTGACTTTTGTTAAGACATGTTGATAGCAAATGAAGGGTTTACTTTGATATCAATTCAATACGCCAAAGTATAACGCATGACGGGTTCTATGTGCCCCGGCCTAAACCCCTCTCATGATTGTTCACAAATTCCAATAACATTAAAAAATCAACAACACTTTTTTTAAATTATTTTACATAAATAATAACTTCAAACCACTTTAAACATTTTTATTTTTAAACTTTAAACCTACTTTATTATTTATGAAAAAATTTTTCAGTTTCACCCGCGAAAATATTTACTAATAAAAACTCTTAAGCTGTTAACTGAAGTCGACGGCGTCAACAACTAGTCGGTGACAGTGGCCGGCAGTAATAGTAACAAATTTAAAATTATTTGAATTTAGGAATTGAGTAGATTAAAATAAAATATGTATGTACATGTCTTAATTTCACAAAAATATTTAAGATACATATACATAGAATAAACTTTCCTACACTACGATTACTTTTACTTAATTAATTGGAGATTATTATCGGTTATTATATAATTATTATATAGTTATTATCATATAATTTTTATATTATTATATAATAATTACATAATTATTATTATATAATTATTAGTTTTATTACATAATCCTTTACTTGTAATATAAAAATAAATCTAAAATGTTTACTTATACAAGTGCACTGTATTCCGACGGCTTAGCCAACGTTACTAAGTAAATAAAGCCTCGGAGGCGTTTCAATGCTAATCAACTTTGACTTCTTTCAAATAAGAAGCAAAATGAAAAAAAAACAACGACTAACTAAACACGACAAATTTACTGTCCAGAATATACACTTCAGTTAACGAAAATTTTGCATTGCATAGTAGTTGGCTTAAAATTAGTTCATAAAATTTAACTTAAAGTTAGTGTTTTTTGTAGTCAGCTACTTATTGTCCGACAGGGAATGGACAGATACATAACTAACTCGAGCGACTTAATAAAGAAGTTAATTTCAGTTATTGGCGAGAATTCATTTTATGTAATTCTCATCAAGCGTGGTAACATTGATGAGACAAAAATACAATTTATTGATGAAAACAGTTATCGTAAAGCAGTAAACGAGTTTGAAAGCTGTAAAAAGAGCTTTTATACCTATGAGCTGAAGAGTAGCAAAGGCCTACAGGTAGTAATTAAAGGTGTAGATTCGTACGTTGATCCAGCTGAAATAAAAGCTGGCCTTTAAAAAGTGGATTTAAGGTTAAAAATGTAGATAATCTCAGAAATCGAGAACGTGTCCCTCAACCTCTATTTCGCGTTGAACTGGAACCTGGAGATATGATATTAAAGACAAATGAAACGCACCCTATTTATAATCTGAAATATTTATTACACCGCAAAATAAGCGTAGAGGAACCCCATAAGCGATCAGGACCCGTCCAGTGTCTAAATTGCCAAGAATATTTTTATACTAAGCCTTACTGCAAGTTGCCTCCGGTTTGCGTTGTGTGTGGAGAGTTACATTGTTCCGCTCAATGCGACAAATCGAGGAATGACTCGAAGGTTAAAAAATGTAGCAATTGCAGTGGAAATCACCCTGCTAACTACAGAGGTTATCCACTTTTTTCCATGGTGAGGAAAACCATTAAAAATTTAATAGTCCCACTAAGCACCCGCAATATCCAGCAAATGCTCATTATACTCAGTTAGCCCAACCAACAACCCAACATGTTTCATACGGGATATGTTAAAAACTAATCAGTTTCAGTACATAAGGCGACACCGAATTATAATTCTACTCCAAATTTGCACCCAGAACCTAAAGAACAACCATCATCTGGTAACTGTAATAGTCTCGAAGCAAGCATCGAAACATTAGTGTATTCGTTAAACAGTTTTATGAGCTCTATGAGCAGCATGATGCAAGAAATGGTACGCATTTAATCTATGATGTTGCAGGCGGTACTAAACAAACCATGAACTATTCAAAAATTTGTTTCTGGAATGCAAACGGCATACGCCAACATAAAAATGAACTCGAATACTTTCTAAATAATCAACAAATTGATGTCATGCTGATTTCAGAGACTCACTTAACAACAAATAGCTTTTTAAAATTAATGGCTATATATTATATGATACCAAGGAACCTCGCGGACGAGCACATGGTGGATCGGCAATACCTATAAAGGCCAGAATCAAACACTATTTGCTGTGTGATTTTTGTGAGGATTACCTTCAAGCCACAAATATCTGCCTTGAAGAATTTCATCAAAACCTTGTTATTTCTTCAATATATTCACCTCCTAGATTTCAAGTATCAGATAGTCAGTATAGCGACTTCTTCAAATCACTAGGACCCTGTTTCATAGCATCAGGCGACTACAACACTAAACATACATTTTGGGTATCACTACTAATAACTCCAAAAGGTCGTGTTTTGTTTGATACAATTTCAAAAATGCGTCTGAATGTGATATCGAGTGGACAAACCACCTATTGGCCTACTGATCGGTAAAAAATACCGGACGTTATTGATTTTGGCGAGATTAAGGGTATTCCGAGAGAAATGCTTAAAGTTGAAACGTCATTTGAATTATCCTCAGATCATTCACCCACTATTGTCTATATATAGAACCAGCAAAATATTGTGTACCAATAACTAGTATAAGCATTAATTGGTTGAAATATAGAAAGCATCTCAGTACTCACTGTTCGGAAAATATACCGCTAAGAACACCATAAGACGTGGATCAAAGTCTTATTAATTTTGATCAAATCCTTAAATCAGCTGCCCAACATGCAGCAGTAACCCGACAATCAGCAAGATATAATCAAATTTATTCTGTAGATGTCGAGCGGCCTTTGGCTGAAAAAAGAAAAATTCGAAGACAGTGGCAATCACACAGATCTCCTGAACTCAAATCTAAACTTAAAGATTGCACGAAGCCTCCCTTGCGAAGTTCTTGTGGAGACTGGGCAAGAAATGATACCGAAAAAGGCAACTTATTTGTTAAAAATTTGAAAAAGACTTTCACTCCAAATATGTGTACTGATATAGTTGAGTTGCCACCAGTAGAGACGAGTGCCGAAGTACCCCTAAGATTTCAATTTAGCGATATTGAAAGGGCAATAGTGGATTTAAACACCAACAAAGCCCCTGGCGTTGATAAAACAAATAACAAGATGTTATTTGAGTTGCCCCGTATAGGTCGCAGAATTATTCTTTTTGTTTTTAATGACATATTACGTCTTGAGTACTTTCCCAGGAAAAGACCACACAAAAGTAGAATCATACAGACCTATAAGCCTTTTATCAAACATGTCAGAATTGTTTGAGAAGAAGAAATTTTCAAAATCGTTTCCGAAATGACTGAGATTTGCGGGCACAAACCACCTAAGTATCTATAGAAACCAGCAATTCAGTGTCGGTTGACGCAAGTTCAATGACTTTTGTTCATCCAAAAAGTGCTCAACGCGCCTTAAGAAGTTTTCACTTCAAAGATAAATTTTCCATTTTTAGATACATAAATAAATTTTCGATTTGAAGCATAAATTTATAATAAAATATTTTTGACATAAATTTACTGAAACAAATTTATTTGGTAAAAAAATAATTTTTTACATATGTACATACATACATATGTATTTGATATTACTACTATTAGAAATATGCCAAAATCGACTTTTTGCGAAAAAGAACTTTTTTATTGTGGAAAATGGTTCTTTAAGGCTTCGGTAGCAACTTTTGTTCTTTGACTTTTTCGTAATTCCGTTATTTACAAAATTACCGTTATTTTTATGTTATTGAAGAAAATCAAAATTTTTACCTATAAATTTCCAGAATTCGACCAAACAACGTTTGGCAAGTTTGTACAAAATCCTTTGGTGAGTATTTTTGCTGAATATATGAACTTATAGTGTTTGCAAATACAGGATGTTCTGATACATTTCTTTAAAAAAATGAGTCTTGCCCCGTCTAGCGGCAATAATTTGTACTAATTATATTCAGAAATTTGAAAGGTAATTTAAATATCTTTTTATTAAAAAAAAATTTTTTGAAAATCGGTTGAAAAATAACCGAATGAGAAGAGCTATAAGAATGTTCTATTCCAGATAAATCTGGCAGGTTCGATTGTTATTGCTCTTGTTTTCTGTTTGTGTGGTTGTTTATTTCTTTATACCTGTATGTGTGGCTGTTTATTTCTTTATACCTGTATGTGTGGCTGTTTATTTCTTTATACCTGTATGTGTGGCTCTTTATTTGTTTATGCTTGTATGTAGCTGTGTATATAATTGTTGAGTGTTTATTTAATGTGTGTATATGCGAATGTTTGTTTAAGGCGTTACTTTTTATTGTTTGTTTCTTTCTTTCATCATTGTAAGAAAGCAAACCATTAATGTTGTTGTTGTTCGAGAGTATTGTGGTTCAGAGCCTATAATGAATAAATTCTTCTTTCGTAACAATATGTATGTAAATTCGTCATTAAAATTTTGTACGTAACTACATTTTTAGTTTGCCGAATAAAATTTCAGTTATTTTAATAGAAATCTTTATTTCACAGAATCTTTATTATTTATACTTTTAAAAACATCAAGTTATTTTTAAAAAATATAATAATAAACATTTTATTATTTAAATTTTTCGTGGTCTACATAAGAGTTTTTCTTTGAGTTGAGGATACTCTAAATCCAAATTTTATATCTTTTTAACATTGAATCTTTCGCAGCCGATAAAACTGTTTGGAAAATGTCAACATATTTTTTCAAATTTGCAGTTAGTAAATTAAGCTTGTCTGTGTTAAAAGCAAATTGAAATTTGTGGGGAACTAAATTCAAGAACGATGTTTTTTTATATCTTTGAACTCTAAATATTCGAATATTTGATACAGCACATCCATGAAAGTAAGAAGATCTGATTTTTACGTACTTTTTTAGACAAAACATTTTTATGAGAGTAATTTGTTCAATTTAACAGACTTTGGGGATATCAATTACATTTTGTAATCAATTACACATGCAATTACTAATTACATGTAATTGTAATTGGAAATTTGCAATTGCAATTACATACATTCAAATTTTGTAATTACAATTACTTGTAATTAGTAAATGAAAGTTTTCTACCTGTAAGTGTAATTTAAATGTAATTGAATTCCCCCATGTCTGCAATATACTCAGCTACCAAACTTTACGGAAAAAGTACACAAACAGACATATTATTGATAACACTAAGAGAGATGCTCTTATCAATTATCTGTATATTAAATAACAGTAAATCAGTAAAAAATGTTCTAAACAAAAACATTGATACAAAGAAAAACAATAAATAAATCAATCAAGTGCGAGTTAGACCGTTTTTACACCTTGCAACAAACGCCGAGTTTTTTTTCCTATTCCTTTTTAGAGTTGCTTCGAAACCCTTTATTCTTTTACATTTGAATTTTTTCAAAATGTTTATTTTTTAAAGTTTTGTTTTTTATGCTTTTCTGTGTTATTGATAAATAAACAAAAAACTGTATTGTCAACTAAATGTATTTTATTATGATTAAGCGATTAAACATTCTTAATATAATATTAACACACACACATTATAAATATTTAAAAATAAGTAATATATTGTTGTAAAATTAATTTTAATTTGTTTTGGAGTTACGGACCTCTAAAGTTTCTATGTAAAGTTTTGTATATCTCAAATATTTAATGGAATGAGATAATATGAGTATCACTGGAATGGTAATTAAAAGTACTATCTAACTAAATTGACATTAATGAAAAATCTTATAAAATATCAAGCAAGCACAAAAAAAGTTTTTTTTAAGGATTTTCTTGTCTGTGTTCTGACAAAAAGAATGAAAATTAAAAAAAAATATTTGTTTGTTCACCTAAAATGTTTCCCAAAGGTAAAAAGTAACGCAATTGTTTTCGCTTCAATGTCTGTCAGCGCCTTCTATCTCTGGAATCGTTATAAGTAGACTCTTGAAATTTTCAAAGAAGGTGTATATCTGTGGCCGCTATAACAACAACTACTAAAACTTTTAGGGTGTTCCGAAAGAGACTCGTTTTTCACGTATATGTGTTTATTTCTTAATCAGTAAGAGGATTAAAGTTAAAATTTATATAAATAAATAGTGAGGAGATTTGCATGTATACGGTCTAAATTTTGAACCATAATAGTTAGAGTCTTTAAATTTGTACAGAAGGTGAATTACTGTGTTAGGACAGGGACATATTTTTCACTTATATTGCCTTTTTTACCGCAATAGGTAAGCTCCTATTATATTCATATAAAGCTATAACAATAATTACTAAAATATAATGAGTATTTCGATAGTGATGCAGTTTTCGCGAATATGACTGTTTTTTTTTAAACGCGAGTATATACAGAGTGTGTGAATTTATGGAAAAGTACAAAAAATAAAAATAAAGGGTTTTGCGAGAGTGGCAAATATTTTCGAATAGTTGTAGCCTAATTTTTGAACCGGAACGGGTAGACACTTTACACCTACGCAAACTATGTACAAATTTGTCCCCTAGAACAAATATCAAAACCAAAAATTAAAGGGTGTTTCGATAATGACTCGATTTTACATATATAACCTTATATTGACACTTAAGATTTACACATATTATATTTAACAATATCTACAGTAACAACAAGAAACGAAATTAAATTTAAGAATAATGGGGTGGTCCCTTAAACACTTGATATTTACACAGGATATTTAGTACTATGCTCTAATAGAAAAAATAATTTAAAATTAAAGCATGCCTCATAAGACGTAAAAAATTATAGACTTGAATTTTTAAAGTTGAACTGAACATAGTTCGAAACCATACTTGTGTGATTCTGACTCGCATTTGGCTGATTTATTTTTATTAATTTCATTTTATTTGGATTATACTTTTAATTACCTTTCAAATCGCACGCATATTACCTCATTCTACCCTAAAATAGTCGAGATTTACCATACTTTACATACAAATTTAATGGGGTCCGTAACTGCGAAACTAAGAGTACCGCCCAATTTGTTCTTGTGACATTTTTGTTTAAAATTAAATTTTTATATATACATATATGTATATCTTTAATTATAATTTGGAAATAATTTTTTTATACAAAACAAAAATACAACGTGTCCTTTTTTTCTGTAGTCAAAAAGTAGACAACACTTTAAAAAAATAAAATGAAAATAATCAAAAACAAAAAATGTCTCGTCAGGCTTTGTCATGCAACTTTTTCAACCCCGCTTGCCTCCCAACTCCTCTTACTAACAAGAAAAAAGTTGCGGCGTTTATTGCAAGGTGTAAAATTGGTCTTAGTCTCACACACGTAGGGTTCCGTACTATGTTTAGTACGCCTTTAAAAACACAAGTTGTTAATTTTTGCATGTCTTATGGTTCATCCTTTTCTTTTTAAAATCAAAGTCATATTCGCGAAAACTGCATCGCTATTAGGACACCCTTTAAATTTTAGGAACTGTTGTTATAACGGCCATGGTAATACACTTTCTATAAAAATATCAGGCCTACCTGTTGCTGTTCCAAAAAAAAGGTAATATACTTGAAAAACATGTCACTTTGGATCACCCTTTAGTAATTATTAATTGTTACAGTGTCCGAAGTACAACATCTACTGTAAACAATTCAAGAGTCTACCTATTACGGTTCAAAAAATAAGACTATTTAAGTAAAAATCATGTCTCTGTCGGAACACCTTTTAATTTTTATTATTTGTTATAGTTTCCATAGTAATAAACCTCTTGTAAAAACTTCCAGAGTCTACTTATTATCGTTCAAAACTTAGGCCATATACACGCAAAGCACGTCACTCTCGGAACACCCTTTAATTTTAAGGTTTAATTTAATAGAAAGCGAACATAGAGTTAATTACTGTCTGCAAATTTTAAGTGGTTGCCTCCTATAGCTCAAGAAATAAAGACATAACGGCAAATAACACCTCACTTTCGGAACACCCGATAAGTTTTAGTATTTATTGCTATAGTGGCCACAGTTATACACCTTCAGTGAAAATTTCAAAATCTACCTATTATGGTTCAAAACCTAGGCCTTATACATGCAAATCACTCCATTATCGGAACACCCTTTAATTTTTAGGTTTATTTTTTTAGACTGTTTATAAAGCGAACTAAGTTTTAATTACTGTTTGTAAATTTTTAGTGTATGCCTCCTACAGTGCAAGAAATAAACACACATTCGTGAATAACACCTCTTTATCGGAACACCCTATAAGTTTTAAAATTTGCTACTATAGCGGCCATAGTTATACATCTTCTGTGAAAATTGCAAGCGTCTACCTATTATAGTTCAAAACTTAGGCCTTATACATGCAAATCACACCACTGTCGGAACACCCTTTAATTTTTAGGTTTATTTTTTATACTTGTTTATATAGCGAACTAAGTTTTAATTACTGTTTTTAAATCTTGAGTCCATGCCTCCTACAGTTCAAGAAATAAACACATATTCGTGAATAACACCTCTCTATCGGAACACCCTATAAGTTTTAGTATTTATTGCTATAGCGGCAACAGCTATACATCATCTGTGAAAATTTCAAGAGTCTACCTATTACGGATCCAGAGATAAAAGGCGGTGACAGACGGACAGACATTGTAGCGAAAACAATAGGGTTACGTTTTTACACTTTGTGTACGGAACCCTAAAAACAATAACATTTTAAATGTAAAAAATTAAACTATGAATGAATGAATAAAATTTTCCGAAAATAGGCTTTAATATTTTTTCTACGACACAAATTGGGATGAATATTATGCCTTGAAATTCAACACAGTTGTTGACAACTATAATATCTAAAATTCTGCGGTGGTGCTTGAAGATTACATTCCTACTTCAAAAGTTATATGCGAATGAAGGTGAAAAAAACGATTTTTTATCAATTTTTTAGCTTTTTTTTAAAAAATTTTCCAAATTTTCTTGTAAACGAAAAATGCGATCGTCAAGCACCACCGCAGAATTTTAGAACTTGAAATCATTAACAACTGTGTTTAATGGCAAGACATAATATTCAGCCCAATTTGTGCCGCGTAGTATTTTCTTGCTTCCAAGTTTTGTTGTTGTTATTTTTTTCAGTGTATATATGCAACAATAATAATAGTAAATGGAAGATAACTACCCAAACTAACTATGCAAAAAAAAACATTCATTTTGTAGCTGTTAACATAAATATTGCGTTAAATTCATAATTCATAAAGTTAAAAAATCCAAGTTTTAATGGACACCCTAAATTTCCGTTTTAGGACAAGTTAAGGACACTTTAATTACCAATTAAGATAGCTGACTCTACCCCTGAAGCAATAAAAATCATTCGGCTTTCATAGTCTGAAAATTAAAAAGTAAATTTTTTTGGCATATTGCTAACTACTATACCTATTTTTAATTCCTAATAAAAAATTGTTTAATAAAGTTTCGTAAAAAACCTTATATTAAGTTTTTTATTTCAATCAATAAAACAGAATTTTGTTAAATAAAATACATTAGCAACATTGCAATGTATTCTAACTTAAATTATTGATTATCATATATAGTTATAATAGTAACCCACAACCCCCAGTCTGATAGACACTATCTACTAGTCTACGGGGGGCCCTAGTTCCTGTCTTCATTAATGAAACATTTCACAGATATTACATTATTTTATGTCAGGTACCAAAAGTTACGAAAATTTTACTAAATATAACAAAATTTTACATGGTTACGTGCGACCTTTAAAAGTTTCGAAAAATGAACCCAAACGGCATTACTGATTGATATACTCAACATCAGTGTTGCCATAAAGAAAAATATCAAAGTTATACTTAAAATCTACCAATAACTACCAAAACCTAAAAAACTACCAACATTTTTTTATTATAAATTAAATGTATCCTTTATTTTTTCAACTAAACAAATTCTTTTGCTTTTATTTTATATTGTGATTTACTTCGTTCTTTCTCATGTGGAAGTAATTAATCGTATTCAGCACATTTACAAATAGAATATGCAATTGTTTTATACAGGAATCGTAACGGTTGTAATTTTTATTTAAAGAATTACTTTTTAATGATTATTTTTCAAGGTTTATTGTTTACTTGGAAAATAAGTTATTATTACAAGTTTTATTTTTTGATTGAAAAATAACAGTTATTTTTCGACTTTTATTTTTTGCTTGGAAAATAATTGTTTTATTTTTCGCTCAGAATTAATGATTATTTATAAAATTTTATTTTTTGCTTAGAAAATAAATCAGTTAATACGGGTAAATTTAAACATTTGGATAAATAAATTTAATTTTTTAGGCAAATAATAAAACTCTAAGCAAAAAATAAAACTTAAAAAATAACTATTATTTTCTAAGCAAGAAATTTAACTCGAAAAATGACTTCTATTTTTTAAGCGAAAAATAAAACTTAACATTAACGATTATGTTGGTGTACTTCTTGATCGTGTAGCATTTCTCTTCCATTTTAATTTTTTGGTGAAAATTTATAAGAAAATAATTATTTGCGACCCTAGTTTTAGTAAAACGAATAAAAATTTTTAAGCACCTTTTTTTGAAAATAATTTTTAAAATGAACAAACAATTTTTCTACCAAAAAAGCAGAAGAACTGGAACAAACCAACCAAACTACCAAATCGTTCATAAATAATAAAAAAACTACCAATTATGGTTCGATCAGACCAAAGTGACAACGTGTTAATATTGCTCACACTATTCTCTCTGATATATATTTTTATAAAAGTGTGTATGTGTGTGTGATGAATTAATGTGAGTTTTTCAAATTGGCTTTACATTGTACTTTTTGTACTGAAGTTGTACTTAATAAAATTTGTTTGTAAATTTCAATTTATCTTTTTATCGGATGGCGAGTCATTCGATAATCACACTCATTTGTGAGTATAGATACGGAAACATTTCCAGTAGCTACTTAACTGATAGGATTAGTCTTAGCATGCACGTGTTAAACTTAGGTTAGCACCAGCGTTCTGAAGTCTTCTGAGATTGTAAAGAAATTAAAACAAAAAAGAAAAGAACTTTCATTTGTCAACGTTTTTTGGGATATCGTCCCCTGGTAGCCCCTCTAAGCTAGAAGGGTTGATAATTAAAAATATCTTCTGCGTCTGATCAAAATAAATTCAATTGTAACTGGTTCTAGAAAGAGTTTTTGAGTGAAAATATGTTTTAAGGTTTTGCACGCTTACCTATATGCACGTATTTTCGATAGATACATATATTATTTTCATTTCTTTCACTTTATTAACTATAGTTATAGTGTATTCCAAAAATTTTTAAGGGGAATTTTCTCTACAGGCTACTAAAATAAATAGACATAGGACTTATTTCTAGGCTACATGGATTCCGGACCTTAATTTATGTATTTAAATTATTTATTTGAAAGTTGAATGATTTGTGTAATTATAAATGAGACAAAATGTTTTAAACTTGGTATTCCAAACCATCTAAAACATAAAGGTAGGAAAGCTTTTAAATTGTACCAAATAAGCCATTGATGTACCATTGTACTTTTCAGGTTTGAAATGTACCAAAAAAAGTACAATTGTACCAACTTTACCAACCCTGACTCATGCAGATCTCTACTGGATATTCATGTGTTTATATCAATTATATTATTCATTGAGTTTCGTGCTGTCGATACCCTCTTGAATGTAATGATTTTAGACTGGCGACCCGGTTAACCCAACCTATTAGAGTGTTTGATTTAATTTATTCTCTACGGAGTAGCCTACATACATACATACATATATCACATTTAGAGAGAGTCACTCTTTTAATTCTCTAGATAGGTATAGGACAGTTAAGAATTTCTTTTATGTACAATAATAATAATTGTTGCTCTTACAAAATGACAACACTCTACCCAATATTGTTTCTTAAGTACACCAAATATTTTTTTCTTTTGGGAATACAGTGCCCATATATGTATGTACAATTTTGAGGCTCTTCTTATTAGAGTTCCTTAGGTAGTTTTCACTTTATAAGGGGTTTTTCGTACAAAATTTCCAAGTTTCAAAGTTATACTTTGATGAGTATACAACGCCTACTATCCAAATCCAGCCAATTTTTGTACTGCTATGCACATAAAAAAGGATCTTCAGAAAATTGCAATACCCTGTGTTATGGTTCTCTAAAAAAATTTAAAAGCCAAATGAAATAATGGAAATACATTCATACATATGTACATTAGGGTGGAACGCAAAAGTATTTTTTTAAATTTCAATATTAAAAAGTGTTAAGTCAATTGTAAAGTTTAAAGACGATTGGAGTAGGGTATCCAAATACAAATTTATTGAAATTTAGCACATTTAAATTTTTTTGAGCTGCAAAAACTGCATTATATAAATAGTACATTAAATAAGTTGTGGTCAAAGAAAAATCATTAAAATATCATATCTACCCCTAACTTACTACACAAAGAAAATTTAAAAAAAAAAATATTTTTCATGTTTTTATACATCATTTAGGTATTAAAACGTGAAAGTAGGTTATAAAATGACGATGGATAGCAAATTTTTATGTTTTAGGATTAGTTTTAATGAAATTAAAAGAATAATAAATATAAAAAACCACCAATAAAATAAAAAATATAACTATATAAGATTTAAAGACAAAAAATATGTTCAAAGAGTAACCTTGTGTATTTATTTTACAATTAAAAGAATCCATCGTATAGTAAAAACGTAATAATTTATGTATATAATAAATTATATATGGTAACATGTTGTATATTTATATTTTTTTATAAGTAGTAAAAAACTGTAAAAATTTGCTGCAAATTCGGTCCACTGATGTAGGCATCTACATCAAAAAACAAAAAAACTACATTAAACACGAATACACGTTACTAGTTCTCCTATATTAATAGTGAAACCCTTAAACTAAGGCTAAGATATTTTTAATATATTTGTAATTTCGTCTCAAACTGGCTTTTAAGAAATAGTTATGAAGCAAACTAAAATACAATTTGATGTCATTTTTCTTCCAGGTGAACAGTTTTCGAAATTACGTCAATTGGATCAAAGTGAAATCGACCAATCCGACTTGGATTTACTGAAATTTACAAATGTATCAGCTGCAGATTTACTTTGTATCACTTCAAATTTGCAACAAGTACCTTTAAATGTTTTCCGAATTTCCTCCAAAACGTAAGTATTATAAGAATTTTTATCAACTGGTAGTTTAGCATGCTTTTGTAACACGACGCACAATGTAACAAAATGAACAAAAATAAATGACAGGGGATTCAAAAAATTCGTTTGTATTTTGGTAATAAATAGAATAATAAAATTATAATAATAAATTAATAGGAAATATACTACAAAATATATTTTTTAATACCTTGACACAGGGTGACACAAATCGAAAAATTAAATTTTCCACACAAACATACATATTTTTACGTGAAATTCGACATGCTGTTGTTCTAATAATTTTAAATGCAACCCTGTACAAATTTTGTGTATTTTTAAAAAAATGGATATTATAAGAAAAGATAAGTTAATTTTATTATTTTTTTTTTTTTATTTTTATTTTCGATATTCCGTTGACATAAACAAGTGCTTTTGTCAAACAACAATTAAAAAAGGCCAGAGAAGAAAAAGTTAAGGTCGTTGCACATATAATCCGTAATGCAGTATACTTTGACGTATTCAGTTGAAATTAAAGTAACGACGGAGGAGATTGACACAATCAGTACCTACATTGTTGCCGGATATTGAAAAGTATTTTTTCCATTTTACTCTATATAATTTATTTATTTTGTTGTATTTTGTTTTATTTTTGCTTCAACTCAACACAAACATTTTATCAAAACTGGTTAACGTACGTCAAAAGTTGCCAAACTTTCGTACTTTGCGTTGACGTACTGATTGTGACAACGCTCATAAGAAAACCTGTGTTTCAACATACTTGTGAGTTGACAAAGACGACGTATAACGTATGACGGATTCTATTAGCCCCGGCCTTTAAGTCGTAGTGTCTATTAATATAATTAGAAAAAAAGTTTTGCACCTACTTGCGCCTTTTTAAAAAATTTTTGTTTTTAGTAATGGGTCATTCCACGTCAAAAAAAATGGTTTTTCAATTTATCTTTTCAGATTTTATTAACACTTTTTTATTTATATTCCTAAATGAATATTTTTTTTTGCATAATTTATTTATTGTATCTTCAATATTTTTGAACTAACAATAATTACTCGTATCTTAAGCCTAAAATAAAAATATACTTTTTAAGTCCAGCCAGTGCTAGACAAAAATAATGTTTGTTTCACGGATTTTGCAATCATTTGCGGGTCATCCCTCTAATGTACGGCCAAGAAAAGCCGTATTTCTTCTTTTTAGTCGAATGTAACAAGGTTCACTCAGCACGTACCAAAGGGTTTGGATGAGATGATTCAAGCCTCTTTAGATATATGACTGCGTGTTTCGCTATTTCTGCTTTAACTGATGGCATGTTTAGGTTTTTGTGGATGTTCGTATTTTTTATATACCAGGGAGCAGATGTAATTATACGAAGAATTTTATTTTGGCACCTTTGAATTTTTTCTACATTGCTAGCTGAGGCAGTGCCCCATAACTGAATCCCATAACACCAAATTGGTTTGAGGATCCACTTGTACAGTTGCTGCCAATAAGCCAATTTAGTTGTAATGCTTTTAATTTCATTTGTGTTAACTTAAAATCTATGTGGCTTTTCCAAGTAAGGCGAAGGTCAAGATGTATACCAAGGTATTTAACGTCTGAAAGCTGTGGTATCATTTGGGTAATTATGAGAATAGGAGAGCATGAGTCCCTAGGCAGTGTGAAAGTTATGTGAGTACATTTTTGTTCATTCACTTTTATTCTCAATTTTTCTAACCATTTTGCAAATTGAGTACATGGTCTTGTAAAAGTTGAGATGCTACTTGGGCACTTTCATGAATAGGGTGCTAATTGGCATATCTGATGTGTACAGTAAATATAAAATTGGTCCCAAAATACTACCTTCGGGAACTTCGGCTTCAATGAGCTGTGGCGAGCTTAAAAAATCACCTTGTTTTAGTAAAAACTTGCGATTAGTTAAATAATCTTTTAAGAGCTTAGAAAAGTTTTCGGGCAAGTTCAGCTTTAACTTAAATATTAGGCCTTCGTGCCAAACCTTATCGAATGCTTGAGAAACGTCGACAAAAAAGCGCAGAACAGTATTTTTTTTTCTTCAAAGGTCTTTCTATATTTACTATTATGTGTGTTTGTTGGATCGTACTATGTTGTTTTCTAAAGCCGAATAGATGGTTAGGAATACATCCTTTCGCGCTAAGAATTGGATTCAGCTTAGTTATTAATATTCTCTCAAATAACTTTGACACGTTTGATAAAAGGCTTATAGGTCTGTATGATTCTACTTTTGTGTGGTCTTTTCCTGGTTTAGGAATAATAGTTATCAAAGATAAATCCGCTATTGCCCTTTCTATATCGCTAAATTGAAATCTTAGGGGTACTTCGGCACTAGTCTCTACTGGTGGCAACTCAACTATATCAGTACACATATTTGGAGTGAAAACCTTTTTCAAATTTTTAACAAATAAGTTGCCTTTTTCGGTATCATTTCTTGCCCAGACTCAACAAGAAGTTCACAAGGGAGGCTTACGTATGACTGGTCTTTTAAGCTTTCTACATGCACGCCATATGATTGTCGAGGTCTTCCAAGTAACTTTTTAGAGATGCTACTCTTCGAGACTCTAGTAGCTGTCTTAGCCGTTTCGTGCAATCTTTAAGTTTAGATTTGAGTTCAGGAAATCTGTGTGATTGGGTTACTGCTGCATGTTGGGCAGCTGATTTAAGTATTTGATCAGAATTAATAAGACTTTGATCCACGTCTTCTGGTGTTCTTAGCGGTATATTTTCCGAACAGTGAGTACTGAGATGCTTTCTATATTTCAACCAATTAATACTTGTGCTAGTTATTGGTGACACAATATTTTGCTGGTTCCATATATAGACAATAGTGGGTGAATGATCTGAGGATAATTCAAATGACGTTTCAACTTTAAGCATTTCTCTCGGAATACCCTTAATCACGCCAAAATCAATAACATCCGGTATTTTTTGCCGATCAGTAGGCCAATAGGTGGGTTCATTCAGACGCATTTTTGAAATTGTATCAAACAAAACACGACCTTTTGGAGTTATTAGGCGTGATACCCAAATTGTATGTTTAGCATTGTAATCGCCTGACGCTATGAAACAGGGTCCTAGTGATTTGAAGAAGTCGCTATACTGACTATCTGGTACTTCAAATCTCGGAGATGAATAAATTGAAGAAATAACAAGGATTTGATGAAATTCTTCAAGGCAGATATTTGTTGCCTAAAGGTAATCCTCACAAAAATCACACAGTAAATAGTGTTTGATTCTGGCCACATGCTCGTCCGCGAGTATTATATAATATATAGCCATTAATTTGAAAAAAAAAACAATTTGTTGTTAAGTGAGTCTCTGAAATCAGCATGACATCAATTTGTTGATTATTTAGAAAGTATTCGAGTTCATTTTTATGTTGGCGTATGCCGTCTGCGTTCCAGAAACTTATTTTTAAACAGTTCATGGTTTGTACCGCCTGCAACATAATAGATTGTATGCGTACCATTTCTTGCATCATGCTGCTCATAGAGCTCATAAAACTGTTTAACGAATGCAATAATGCCTCGATGCTTGCTTCGAGACGATTACAGTTACCAGATGATGGTTGTTCTTTAGGTTCTGGGTGCAAATTTGGAGTAGAATTATTTTTCGGTGTCGCCTTATGTACTGAAACATGATTATTTTTTAACATATCCGCGTATGAAACATGTTGGGTTGTTGATTGGGCTAACTGAGGATAATGAGCATTTGCTCGATATTGCGGGTGCTTAGCGGGAGTATTAAATTTTTTAGTGGTTTTCCACACCATGGAAAAAACTGGACAATCTCTGTAGTTAGCAGTGTGATTTCCACCGCAATTGCTACATTTTTTAACCTTCGAGTCATTCCTCGATTTGTCGCATTGAGCGAAACAATGTAGCTCGCCACACACAACGCAAACCGGAGGCAACTTGCAGTAAGCCATAGTATTAAAATATTCTTGGCAATTTAGACACTGGACGGGTTCTGATCGCTTATGGGGTTCTTCTACGCTTATTTTGCGGTGTAATAAATATTTCAGATTATAAATAGGGTGCGTTTCATTTGTCTTTAATCTCATATCTCCAGGTTTCAGTTCAACGCGAAATAGAGGTTGAGGGACACGTTCTCGATTTCTGAGATTATCTACATTTTTAACCTTAAATCCACTTTTTGAAGGCCAGCTTTTATTTCACCTAGGTTTTTCTACACTATCCATATTAGTTTTAATACTGTGTTCAGAAGGCGACTTGTTTGTAGTTATTTTATTTTCATCGCTTAACAGCAGCGAGGAACAAGATTGCGCACGTAATACTGACGTGGCATTTATACTCAAATTGTCACTAGTTTTTTGTTTTTATTTATTTCAATATTGTCAACATTTGTTTTACTCAAATTAAAGAGGCTCATTAGCCCCTATTGTTTTTATTTTATTTTCAAAGTAGCAATTCAATTTTTTTCAAAGATTTTACAGACAACTTTGTTGTTGTATTAAAACTGGTTTGTTTTTGTTTGAAGTTGTTTACACAATGTATGTTTTGTTTTTTGTTAATGCGAGCTTTAAAAAAATCGCGTCCGCACTTATCAACGTTAAAAACACAACTGACTAAATAAATATGAAGCTATATATTTTTAAAAAATGTATCCCTTACAGTTTTAAGCTATAAATTTATAAAAATAAAAGTATCGTTTTTTACATATGCGCTCGAGGCTTAAATATGTACATATGTACATACATATTCTAATTCTAGTTATATAAGACCTAGGGAGCTTTAATTCAATGCCATATATTTGAATTGGAATTATTTGTTCGAAAGTAAAACACTATTTGTCTTATTGTTGATAAATTCATCTAATTTTAAATAAACTATGAATAAATTTAAACCTACACAGAGAAAACCATGCCCACAATAGAGTTGCTGTGGCCCACAGTAGAATTATTAACACGTCGCTACAGAATTATTTCGCACCGTTAGTGGTCAGTTGATTACTATACAATTTATTTATTTATTGTGTCCCAATTAACTCAGGTTTGGCTACATACATACTGTACTAACACATTTTTGGGTTATGGGAGGGTTTTTATTATATTCAGGTGTGGGAAGTTTGGACTTATATTGACCGAAGTAATAATTGGCTATTTAGAATACTTTTTTACTGCATTTGTAGTGTGAATAGGAGCGCAGAGTGGCTGGAAAACGATTTATTCTGGACATAATTCGGTATCTTATGAACCACTGAAGATATCTAATGAAATTTCACAGAGGCAAGGCAGAGGTGTTTATGAGTGGAGCTGCGAGCGGTCGGCCCCTTAGGGTAAAGGGCGTCTTATCCAGAAGCCCTTTACCCTAGGGGGTAAATTATACACCCGAGGTACCTCGGGTGTATAATTTACCCCCTAGAAATGTCATGAAAAGTTTAGTTTTAACTCAAATGTTAAGATTTTAAATTGTTAAGATTTTTTAAATTGGCTTACACTTTTTTTAATTTTGATCGACGCTAACTTAGTACTAATTGATCGGATTAATAATAAGTAAACCACGCCGAAATTTTTCTTTTATTCGCTACAAGTTGTCTTAAAAATGGTTTGATTACTAGTACCGAAGTAAGTTTAAATAACATAAGCAAAAAAAGAATACCACCTTTTTGGGGAAAATCCAAAAAATAACGGTATTTTTTACATTTTCCCAATCAAAGGCTTGTAACTTTTTAACGAAAAGCGCTTTCAGAACAATACTTGAAACTATTTTATTCTAAATTTTATCAAGAATAGAGCCAATGTCTTAAAATAACCCTAACTTAGTATTTCGGCGTGGTGTACTTATTATTAATCCGTTCGATATTGTATTATTATATCATGGTCTAAGCGCTGCATAACTATTAGTTTACTTCTGTTAGTTCAGCAACTGAAAAAAAAATAGTTTTTTGTTAATTTAAAAAGCTGAAAAATTGTAAATGGTTTCTTTGGATACGTGTTCAATTATTTCCAGTCTGTCCAATATTAACTGCGATAACACATTCTGAATTTTTTTATAAAAAAAACAAAAATCATTCACCAGTTCATAATTAGCTCTTTTAGATTTTTTTTTTTTCATATATCCTTTTCAAATTATGCGTACTCGTTACTAGGTGGCAGCACGGCGAACTTAGTTATTTTTTTCTTTACTTTTTATGTGAAAATAAGCTGTCAAAAATTCGTCATTTTTTTTTAAATTTTGAAAAAAATAATTACTTCCAAATATATTTTAAGATAAACAAAAAAAAAATATATATACAAATAATTAGCCAATTCACTATGTCTGCTATTGTGTTCTATTGTCATAAATATTTATGACTGTCATAAAAATGTTGTTGGTATTTCTCATTAAAAAATATTATATGACAATAGTACTTTGAAACCTATGTTTTCTCATCGTGCTATTGAATTCAGTGATGCCACACTCATTTCTGCGTTTTTTGTTTAGAAAAGTTTATTTTATTATATATTTTATTATTTCTGTTGTTTATGAAATTTCTGTGTAGTCGTATGACGTTTATTGAAATACACAATAGCTGACATACGACAGATCGTTCACAGTAGTGCTATTTGACCCTAAATAGCACTTTAGGATTTAGCAATTTAGCAGACATAGTGAATTGGCTAAATATTTACTATCAAAAATAGGTAAGGTTGTTGGATGTGATATTTTAGTTAGAGTTTTTGGCGTCTACCGTACATTTAACCAACAACAAAATGCATGTGGGTGTTTTTTGCTGTTGTATTTGTTGTCTCGCGATGCCACCTTATATCGATTTTTATTCATATGTATGTCAAAAAAATTTGATTTAAACCGTAACATACAAAATTTCAAAGAAAATTTTTATAAAACAGAGATGGTAAACTTTTCATAGGAAGCGGATAAAAACATATTATGAATAAACTTCAACTAATCGAGTACATTAGCTTAATCGGTATTTTAGTTATGTATTGGATATGTTGACTACGTAGTAAAAGAAAGGAGAATGTAAAATTTGTAATAAAGTATTAACTTATTAAATGTTACAATACAATTACAAATTATATTCTAACTTAATTTAGCGAGTATATCTAGGAAAAAGAGTTTTACCAAAACACCCAGTCTTTGGTGAGAATCAAACTCTGTACCCCCGACTGATAAACTAGTACACTACCAACTAGCCATCGGTGACCCTTATACTAATTTTAAAGTCACAATTGCTGATACAATATTTTTTTTTTATTTTCAGAAACCCAATGATTAATTGTGCAGACCGCCTAAAAACGATAAATGTTAATGGAAACTTTTGAAATGACTCTATGATTCCTATAGGATATAAATGAACTAATAATAATTGAATTTACAAAAATGATTTTTAATATATTTTATTATTAATTTTATTTTAATATTGTTAATTAAAATATTTAGAGTTTTCCGATTGTGACAAAATTTTTTCAAGTGTATAGAAATAATTTTAAATGAAAACACAATAGGATATAGTATATCAACAGTATATTATGTCGTCGAAATGGGAAACCTACCGAATTACAGTTTCATTTTCTCAGCAGAAATAATAGCGATTACTAAAGTACTCCAACACATTTGCAACAAATAGGGTAAATTCGCCGTATTTACTGATTGCCTTTTAACACTCAAGTCAGTTTTAAATTTTTCCAACAACAAAATCTATACCTTCAAAATTCGTAATGAAATCTTTAAAGGACATCCGAACGTAAAACTAATTTGGGTACAGTCACTGTTATCTCTATAGACTTATATTGGTATATTAACTCGCATTACATAAGAAAAGACACCACCCATTAAAAATATCGGAATGGTACAGAAAACTTAATAATAGGGCAAAATCAGGTAAGATATTTGATAAAAATAAAAACACAAACAGAATCTCATCAAAATCACCAGACTTCGACTCAGTCATACACAAATTACCCATGGCTGCTTTCCAAAACTCCCAATTGCGCCACCATGCAACTGTTGCTTATTATACGCGACCGATCCATCACACCTTTTATTATCGTGTCCTTTCTTCTCCACACAAAGGGCCAACATATTTAAGAACGGAGACCTGTTGAAACTATTAGCGGATCCAATTGATAAGAACATACACATGTAATTAAAATCCACCAACCTTATCATTCTATTTACTTGTTAAAAATGTTATAATAACATATATCTAACCTTTAACTTAATCGTAAGTTTAATATTATATTCTCGTGAGCTGAAGGTCTTAATTATTTATTGTTAATGTTGGAGGAGTACCGAAGCAGACCACTTCCATAATGGGTCCCCTTTCGACTCCCTTCCGTCCTCTATGATTATAGGCAACCGAAATGTAATTTACGACAACCTACTATCATTGAGTCACGTGGTAACTATCGGCCTTATTTCTCATCACGCAGGCTCTAGTGATCGCTATCATTTGTTTAAGGCTGAGGTCCCCCATGGCATCCACATTTAACAAGCATCTACCAGTTGTCCTGAGTCTTATTCTAGCCAGTGTTGGACATACACACACAATGTGCACTGTCGTCTCAACGTCTCCCAGGCACAGTCTGCAAGAATCATCTTCTTCGATTTTCATCTTAGCTAGATGATACTTAAAGTTTCCATGACCTGTCACCAACGCAGTTATCCAGCTTAAGGTACTTCTACCATATCTGAGCACCTTATTGGTCTTCCTGCCTATGGGACCTTTGAGCACGATTGAGACTGTCTACACGTAGTGGCCTACATCCACCTGTTCAGGTTTACTGAGTTCCCCCATTGTAGAGCTCGCAATATCCAGTGTCCCTTAACCCACATTAATGTTACCTAATTGACCGAGGCACATCTGTTAAGTTTTAAAACACATTCCAGCACTACATAGTTTGGAGTACACGCCTCATACGTTTTATAACCGACTAGTTGACATTCTAGCAGGTAATCCAACGGATGCAGCAGCCCAAGCAATTATGCCTGGTAAACAGATACCTACTCCCCCAACCGGAGACTAGAGGACAAGTTCAGCTCAACTGAGTATATACCTGCTCATGCTCTACCGTCCATAAAAGAACCATCAGTGAAAATACTGATGTCGTTCTCCATACACTCCTTGCGTAAAACAGCTTCCGCAATATTATCCTTTCAGCCTCACCCGATCTTCTATCATGAATCATTAGAACTGAAGCTTCCAGGAAAAAGAATCTCCATAAGCGTATGCAATGTCTCAACCTGTGTCTCAGTCATTTGAACATCGCTTTTGCGAATGAGTCCAAGCTTTAAAACAGGGTCTTTAGACACTATCTTCTATATTCTACATACTTCAGATGTATCCCTCATATTAGAGCAGAATTCCCTCCACGCACTCCGTTTCCGAAGACGTATCGTTCTCTTCAGCTCTTTTTTTCTTATTCTTATAAGCGTCCCATGAGTTTGAATCTCCGATTAAAAACCTTCCTGGTATCCTTTTTCATGGATTCATGGATGTTCGATCTTTCTCTTCCACTAATGTCAAGGGATAAGAATATTCGAAAGCTAGCTTGACTGAGGAGTTAAAAAGCTCCACAGTACCCTTGATTTCTACCGTGTTACAAGGTGTTCGGAATGGAGCACTTCCCATATGTTACTTCTCGTAACTAGTATGATCAGTATTCTAAGGTAGTCTTATGCGTCTGCGGACCTTTGTCCGTCTTCTGCCATACAGAATGTCGAACCGGATAGCTCTGTGGTCAGACATGGTTAGTCTGTCCGCGACCTTCCAGTTCTTAAACCTGTCTAGCATATTGACAGAACACAGGGTGATATCGATCACCTCTGCCCTTCATGAGTCAAGAAAGGTGGATTCTACCCCCCTATTTAGTACCAGAAAATCGCAACGTTCTACAAATTCCAACAAAAGTTGTCCTCTGTAGTTATCGGCTGTGCTGCCTTACACCGTATTGTATGAGTTAGTATCACAGCCCATGACTAACATTATGCCTCTCCTCCTGCAGAAACTGACCAGGTTTTGCACCTCCTGTAATGGATGTGGACCTGGTGTCTCATAGGGAAGATAAGCGACGCAATAAAAAATTATCCTGATCCACTGATTATCCTGATCATTACCACAGTAACATCCGGCGAGCAGAGGTGCTGCATAAGTACTGCATAAGTACTGAATCTATACCATGCCGCACCATGATACATGACCTTTGTTTACGATCTGTCTGTGAGTGGAATAGATTAGCGGTTTGTTGAGACAGGCCCCTTACATTGTTATGAACAATTCAAAGTTCCTGTAGCAAGGCAATATCCAGATTATCCTCATCAAAACAACGCATCAACATCGCTGAAGCTACCTTGCTGTGATGAAGATTAAGGTGGTATATACTTAGTTTTTCCTGGTATGAGTCCACCACCTTCTCTGGAAGACTACTCCTTTCAAAGTTGCCTACCCCAGGACCAGGGAGGGCGTCTTGCTCACTGGTCATTTCTGTTGAAGTTTGCGACGGCCTGGTCAAGTCCACAGCTCAGTTTCCCTCCTGCTTTCTTGATGGCCTTCGCATCCCCCTTCGGGCACCAGAAGTATCCTTCACGCATCCATTTTGATTTTGCAGCCTCTTCAGGATGATGGCCCTACCCTCGGTAGATCCGTGGGCAACGACCGTCATCCTGACCCGAAGGCCTTAGTTGCTATTGCTACTATTTATAATTAGCTTCGAATTATAATTGTTAGCTAATTCTTTTAATAATAATAAAAAAAAATGCCTACATATATTTCAAAACTATTTTAGAACAAAATACATTTGAAATAAGTCTTATTATTTATGTATATTTTGTATATACACATGTATATTTTTTATTCAGCCTTATTACGGTTCTCGTAATCGAGCTTTAAATTTCTTATTTTTGCAGAATAGTATTACGTTTCTCGAAAGCCATAAAAATACAACTCTGTTACCAATTCTTTTACAATTTGTTGTACTACGATTCTCGAAATCAAATGTCAAAAGTTGAAAAAATAGTCGTTTATTTTATTTCATTCGAGAAAAAAGAAAAGACAAATTACAAGTTATGAAAGCATCAAAGAAGTAAGTATTATTATTAATAAGCATTACGGAAACTATTTTTATGTAGTGTAAATAATTTTAGAATAAAAATAACCACACGGAAGCAGTTTGAAAAAATGATAGCATTGCTTGAAAAAGCCAGAATTGGCGCAATCGTACCACAATGGTATACACAAATGCAGAATGGGTCGAAATATCAAATAAGCTAAACAGTTTACAAAATAAAATATTAAAAAACGAAAAGCTGAACTCGAGCCATTCAAAAATCGTTTTAAACAGTAGGTTTACATTATTTTATTCCTTTTTTTACTAATTCAGTCCCTGTCCAAACTTGCAATTGATAAAAAAAAAATATAAGTAAAATAATTGCTAAAAGAACCATTCCAAGTTTGGAAGAAGGCTAATTTTATGCACAAAGACTAATCAAATCTGATATTAATTTTTATTACACTATTTTACCCGTTTTTATGTACATACATATGTACAATGTACATTACACATATGTACATATTTAAACCAAATGTAAAAATATGATTTAGGAGGGTAAATTCCAAAAATATATAAACGTATCTTTTCAACAATCGTCATCTATAGCCCCACATATAATACTTCTTTTTGTGTTTATATGCGCGAGATAGGGACAAGCTTTGTTTTTCATTTTTCTGACTCTTCTTTCTGAAAAATGTTCACCATTAATCGAAGTTCCTTGCGTCTCGTTTTTCTTTCCGTCTTTGAAAGTACATCCAAATTTTGTTCTGCTTCACTCTCATGTTGATCATATGCTTCAAAAACTCCCGTTTCCTCATTCAAAAAATAATTTCCAAATTCTTCCTCCATATCTTTAGCTGCTGTATTTAAAAAAACTAATATGTAATTATTTCGTAAAGCATTTTACTATACAATATTAACTATTTTAAAAATAGTTTAGTATTGTTGGATTCTTAATTACATATGTTTACATATATATTATTAGTTTTTAAAAAAATATATTTGGAATTTTAATATACTTATAACATTATCTATTTCTAAAAAAACGCATAATTCCTTTGTAAAATTTATTAAATAAATTTTTTATGAACGAATCATAAAATATTTAAAAAAAATATAGTAATCCAAACAGATTGGTATGGGTAAAGGCCCAACTATAATATGCATAAGCTGGCTTAAGCTAATGTCAAAAAATGAACGAAAAGTCTGTCAAATGCTTAAGCAACTTATTGAAGACTTTTAGGTGGCTACACTGTACTTATATGAATCTAAAAACTATTATGACACAGTTGCACATTTGTTTTATTCGTACTTTTGAAAAATAATAATTTTTTTCTGAATAAATTAAATTTTCATTCATATACAAATTAATAAAATACAAATTAATAATTATTTTTAATAGTTTTAAAAAAATTTCGAATGAAAAATTTAACATTTTTTGCTGTTTGTGTAATTTTGGCCAAAAGTACTAAAAAATACAGCGGTGTGCATCACTCAACTCATAAACAATAAAATGCTCTTTCTATTTAATTACGATTATTATACAACGCCTTCCTTTTTTCTTATAGAAATTTCTTTTTTTAAACATTTTATATTAAATTTAGATACAATTGTTCACTTTCGTTCTCCATTGCAATTTTTTACGAATGTACATTCATATGTAAAACACAAAGCACAAACAGCTGTTTCCGTACGGAATGTGCGATCGGTTTCGGACTTTGCTTAAGCAAATGACATTTGACGAAACTTAACGAAAAGTGTTGTTAAGTACATTATAGTTTGCCACATATGATTTATATGTAATTGCACAGTTGCTTAAGTTGGCTTAAGCTAGCTTATGCATATTATAGTTGGGCCTTAACTCTTTCAGCCACAGTCTTACATATATTATTTTAATAACAAAACTACTGCATTTTTGGTTTGATTAGGGTTTATTTATTACAAAAAAAAAAGAAAAAAATAAATTTGCCTTTTAGGCTTTTGTGGAATAGGGTGGTTAGTTTAGTAACCACTGTGACGGTTGGCAAAAAAAAAAAATTCAAGTAAAGTGTAGTATACGCAGCCACATCTGATAACAAAAAATTAATTCTGATGGAAATCGAGGAAACATGTCTTATTTGTGCGTATGCAAAGAGGAACTTTGCAGGTTCTGCATTGCCATATAGTATGCACCGGATTCTTTTTGGTGCTGCATTTTGCACATCTTCGCGATGTAGATCGCTGTGGCTGATGCATACTGCTTTCCAGACGCAATTCTCTTGGTACTGAAGGTTTGTGTTTCTTTATTTGTACTGGTAGTGGCGAAGGGGGTTCCGAAATTGAGCGCTTAGTGCCTGATTTGGGTTTTTTCGCCTGAACTGGTGCTAGGATGCCATGGTAAACACTTCTTCGAAACTCTTTGGCATTGAGCTGATCAAGTTCTGGGTGGTATGTTTTCTGGAGCTCTTTATATGTAATATCGAGTGATTTTTTAAGAGCTTGAGAACTTTTTTTTTTAAAAAAACGCATAAAATTTGCAAAATCTCATCGGTTTTTTATTTGAAACGTTAGATTGGTCCATGACATTTACTTTTTGAAGATAATTTCATTTAAATGTTGACCACGGCTGCGTCTTAGGTGGTCCATTCGGAAAGTCCAATTTTGGGCAACTTTTTCGAGCATTTCGGCCGGAATAGCCCGAATTTCTTCGGAAATGTTGTCTTCCAAAGCTGGAATAGTTGCTGGCTTATTTCTGTAGACTTTAGACTTGACGTAGCCCCACAAAAAATAGTCTAAAGGCGTCAAATCGCATGATCTTGGTGGCCAACTTACCGGTCCATTTCTTGAGATGAATTGTTCTCCGAAGTTTTCCCTCAAAATGGCCATAGAATCGCGAGCTGTGTGGCATGTAGCGCCATCTTGTTGAAACCACATGTCAACCAAGTCAAGTTGTTCCATTTTTGGCAACAAAAAGTTTGTTAGCATCGAACGATAGCGATCGCCATTCACCGTAACGTTGCGTCCAACAGCATCTTTGAAAAAATACGGTCCAATGATTCCACCAGCGTACAAACCACACCAAACAGTGCATTTTTCGGGATGCATGGGCAGTTCTTGAACGGCTTCTGGTTGCTCTTCACTCCAAATGCGGCAATTTTGCTTATTTACGTAGCCATTCAACCAGAAATGAGCCTCATCGCTGAACAAAATTTGTCGATAAAAAAGCGGATTTTCTGCCAACTTTCCTAGGGCCCATTCACTGAAAATTCGACGTTGTGGCAGATCGTTCGGCTTCAGTTCTTGCACGAGCTGTATTTTATACGGTTTTACACCAAGATCTTTGCGTAAAATCTTCCATGTGGTCGAATAACACAAACCCAATTGCTGCGAACGGCGACGAATCGACATTTCACGGTCTTCAGCAACACTCTCAGAAACAGACGCAATATTCTCTTCTGTACGCATTCGTGTGGTTGGTTTAATGTCCAATAAAGTAAACTGAGTGCGAAACTTGGTCACAATCGCATTAATTGTTTGCTCACTTGGTCGATTATGTAGACCATAAATCGGACGTAAAGCGCGAAACACATTTCGAACCGAACACTGATTTTGGTAATAAAATTCAATGATTTGCAAGCGTTGCTCGTTAGTAAGTCTATTCATGATGAAATGTCAAAGCATACTGAGCATCTTTCTCTTTGGCACCATGTCTGAAATCTCACGTGATCTGTCAAATACTAATGCATGAAAATCCTAACCTCAAAAAATCACCCTTTATAAGAGTTTATAACGGAGCAGTCCAGAAAATGAAAAAAAAATTCGATGCCACCATTTGCGGGATTTTCGATCAATGGCATAAGTGCTTTTCAGCTGATCAAATTTATCAACATAGTTCATACATCTGTTGTATTGTATGACAGGTTCAGGACAATTTATTTTACTTTGCTCTCCATTGCGTTCTCTGCGAGTAACAACACCTACCTGAGTTGGATCTATGTTGTTGGTTAGAATAAAAACTGATCTTTTATCCTTCCATTTTATAAAAGCCACATTCTCATCACTGACCCTGTAGTCATGTTCTCCTCGTTTTAGATGTTTGTCCTCTTTCAGCTGTGGTAGAAATTTGCGATTTGAGTTGACAGTGCCACAGGCCAATATTTTGTTATTATACAAGTCTACCTGCAAAGGATAGCTATTGAAATAGTTATCAAAAAATACTTTATGATATTTTGACTTCAAATTCTTGCAAAATTTTCGAACAACTTTTCCTCCTAGGTCAGTTCGTATCTTTTCACCATTCTTTCCACTATATATTTCGAAATCTAAACAATATCCGGACCCAGCACACATCATCCAAACTTTATATCCTCGTTTGATTGGTTTCTTTGGCATATATTGTTTGAGGGAATTTCTACCCTTAAACTTTATCATACTCTCATCTATAGCAACTTTTTCTGAGGCGTGATAATTTTTATTAAAATTTATTTTTAGAACATCTAGCACAGGTCTAACCTTATAAAGTTTGTCGTAACTATCATCTGTTTTTTTTGGGCATTAGGATATTGTCATTCAAATGGAAGTTATTCAGAAGCCATCCAAAGCGGTTGAGTGGCATAAAAGAAGATATGTATGCGTCCTTCATGTCAGGGGCAGAAGACCAGTAATCTTTATAACTGGGCGATTTTTTTATAGCCATCACTAAATTTAAAGCAAGAAATACTTCAATTTCTTCAGGTGTGGTGGGTGTAAAAGGTGCTCCTTTCTGCGTGGCATATAGATTTGTTTGAAAGCAGATTGTTTCAACTAAGTTTGCTGTCCAAAATAAACCGAATAATTTTGTTGGTGTTATATTCTCTACCTCTACTATATCATCTGCAACACCTGCGCCTCCTGTAAATTCACACGGCTCTTTCATTTTAAAATTTTTTTTCCACTTTGGTTGCACAACTGCGGAACTCGTAGTAGGTAACTGACTAGCAGAAGTAGTACACAAATTTGATAAAAGTATTTCATCATCTGACTCAAAATAATCATCAAGTTCTGGCTGCAGTCCTGACGGTATATCACCAAGTACCATCAGATCGGCTTTTTGGTCATCATCTCTTTCTTCGTCTGATTCGAAACTACACACACTTTCGCCATCAGAAGGTATATCTTCAAACAAAATATCTACGATATCTTGTTCATTGAGTATGCGCGGCATTCTAATTACATTTTATATTACATGTATATAACACAAAATTATGTGGGAAAACAAATTATTTACTATAGAATGTACTATAGTCACAGTGGTTAATAATCTAACCACCATATTACTTACGTTTGTTTTTGTATATTATGCTCTGGTTACATATATATGTTATCACAAAACAAAAAATAAGTAATAAATAACAAATTAACACTGATTTCGTTTAATAATAAACACTCTATGCTTCTTTATTTCAATGACAACGGACCTGTTAAAAAAGCAAGGGGATGCCCCGAATTTAAATAAAGATATAAATACAACCAGTCAACCCTAGGGACAAAGTCTCGCAACAAATGATCAGCGATGAATTTAAAAATGTAATTCTTTAATAATTTGTCAATAGATGACGCGAAAGCATGTTTTAAACAAGTAACAATTAGTGGTTAGATAACTAACCACCTAACCTGAAAGAGTTAAAGCATATCCATATAGCTATTTCACTGGTACTTAACCAGATCGTAAGTGGGTTTTTCAAACTTTCTAAATAAAAACCCAGATTCCTATGCCCAAAATTTAATAAACCAAATGAGAAGTTTATTAAGTCTAGAAAGCAAGAAAAAATCCAAATTTTTAAACAAAAAAAAAAAAACATAGTAACCATTTTAAATTATAAAAATTATTTAATAAATTTTAAAAAGGTATTATACGTTTTTTTTAGAAGTAATTAATGTTATATTATTATTTTTTATTTCAAAAGAAAAAAATTAAGTATGTATTTTACTCACCTTTATATCTCATAGTGATAATTCATCTGAAATTTAAATAATAATCCACCCAAAACAAGATCTAAATTCCCCTAAACTTTCTTATTACTCAATTTTATTAAATGACCAACATTTTTAATTTTTTCACACTTAACATTTCCTGCATTTGCCTTAAAAGTCTTATTAAATTTCCCACTTAAAGATTTATCCTTTAATTTAATAAGTTTACATCCTTAAAACTTGCCACAGAAATTATACAATTTTTGGCTAAAAACAATCTCTCCATTAAACACACGAATCTCTAAAGCAACTAATACCCCTATTACGTTTTGCAACTTAACTCAGCTTGGTCATCCGACAACTCAAGTTTCACACAACCAAACTCCTTTTTAATATTATGAAATACCACTAGCAAGGCGAATTGAATACTAGGTAATCGCAATGTGGCAACAATAACAACCACAGACAATTTTGTTTTTGTAAAAATACCAACAGTTGTCAAAACCCCAAAGAAAAATGCAAAAGAAGACAATTTGTTAGCACAAAATTTTTGTTTATTTTTGCAAAATATATTATAATATTTAAAGTAAAAAGTGAAAAAACGTAAAAAATAAAAGAACATAATTTTAGAAGGCAATAAATTTTTATTTTCAATTTTATTTATTAAAATGTGTCGCAAAGAAAATGTAAACAAAATTTGGAATAAGAGGGTATAAAACACATAAAGAAGAAGATGCTCAACTGGGCTGGCTATCAGTTTTACCTAGTATTCAATTCGCCTTGGTATTAATAAAATAAATTGGCAATGCTATCTTAGCATTCATTCAACAAATATACCTACACATAACACAAGAGGGCGCTTGCTGCAACAATGTTCTAACAATAATCATAAATAACGTGCGATTTTATTTGGAGTATTGTCATAACTAACGGCAGAGGAACTCTTACGTAAACGTATACTTATTGAATCAGCTGTTCTGTTTTGCTTACTTTAGTTGCGTATAAATAGGTAATCCTTCGTAAACTTGACTTTGCGTTGCGGACGAACCTAAAAAATTTCATTTTTTCTACGTATTTACGACTCATCTGTTTTATATTTTTATTTTTCATTATAAGCAATTTTCGAGATTGTTACATTTAAATATTTTAAATTATTATAGAATGTTTTATCACTTTGTGTACATATGTATGTGCATATTATGAAAAAAAATGTAAGAATACAAAATATATTTTATTGAGAAATTGGAATGCAATCCTGAGAGTGGGAATATTATGCAAAAATGCGGTCATACATATGCACGTCACCCATGAATTTAATCTTAAGGGTCTACACAAGCATATGTTGATATCATATGGAAAACATTATTATCATCACATTTTAGAATTGATGTTACCAGAAGATGTAACGATGGAAACTCTTTCACGTTTTTAACCGACTTCAAAAAAAGAAGGAGGTTATCAATTCGTCTGAATGTTGTTTTTTTATGTTTGTGCCCGCAGAACTCAGTCATTTTTGAACCGAAAAAAAAATTTTTCTTTATTAGAAAGGAAATGCTTACAGATTGGTCCCATTTTAAAAGAAGTTCAGAATTTTGAAAATTAAAGGGTGTCCCCATACAACATACGTGGTTTTTACCTGTATTATGAACCGTAAAGGACACCCTTTTAAAATTTAAAAAAACTGCATATCACTATAGTTGCCAATAACAGAAATTAATAAAAAAAATAAACTTAAAAATTAAAGGGTGTTCCCATATTTGACGTCAATTTAAATATATGAACCATTGTAGACAATCACTTGAAAATTGGACAGAATGTCCAATATCATAATCAGAAATTAAATATTTATAATTAGAAGTTAAAGGGTGTCCCAATAGTTAATGTAATTTGATGTATATTGCCAAACGTTTGAACCGTAACAGACAGACGGTTGAAATTTACAAAGAACCTGCATATCTAAGTCCTTTATAACATCAAGTATATAATTTAAATTTGGAAACTAAAGGGTGTCCCCATAATAGATATAATTTAACATATCTAGCCCTATCTTTTGAACCGTTACAGACAAACACTTGAAAATTAGACAGAATCTCCACTATTATGTCCCGTATAATAACATTTATAAATATTTAAAATTTTAAAGGTGTCTCAATAGTTTATATAAATTGATGCATATGGGCAAACTTATGAACCGTTTTAGACAGAAATTTGAAATTAACAAAGAATCTGTCCTTAAGTGTTTAATTTAAAATTGTACATTAAAGGCCATATGGCCATATCTTTGGAACCGTTACTTTTTATTACTGTGTCAGTAATAATAACTGTAAAAAAAATAAAGGGTGTCCTCATATCTGACGTAATTTGTCCTTATGGATAGACATTTGAATGTACAAAACGTATATTACTTGTCCGTTAGACCAACAAGTATAGAAGTATTTGATTTGAGTACTATTTTTTTCAGATTACTTCTTACTTTTTACAATTACTTAAATTTTTAGTTTAGAATTGATGCACATATATTTGTTTTGTAGTCGGTTTTTTGCAAGAATTATTGCAACAATGTACATACTCTTTGAACCGATAACTGTACACACTTGTATACTTTTACAATTGGCAACAAAATGCTGCTAATAATACAAATTAAGATATCTAAGCTAATACATTGAAAGGGATTATGTTTTACGTAACTGATAGTTTATTTGCTTAATAATAATGATAGCTTTTGGATAAATGCAAACATTTTGGGCACAAGAAGTTATCGCTGTAATGTTTTCGCAACATTATAAATAAAATAGTACATTCCGTTATCAGTGCGGTTATATTTAACTAAAGTAGTTGAAAGATTGTTAAATATTCTCTAATAAAATTTTACCTAATTTCTCTTAAAATTATTTAATTTAAAAAAAGCTAAACGTACACATAGATACATGCCAATGCCCCTGAAAAGGTTAATTCATTTTTGCTTAAGGAATCATGTTTTTAATTTTAAAATAGAGTTGTACTTCAAGTAATAAGTAAAAATGTACATATTTCACCACTTGCAGATTACAAAAAAAAAATATTTAAGCGTAGTTAAAATGGTTTTTCACATTGCGTTTCATCATGGGAAAATCCAATATTGAGCGAAATAAAACAGTGCAAAGTGTTTCTGTCTATTGTGAAACGGGACTGTATTAGCTGCGTTCGTTAACTCAAATGTTTTTAATTTTTTAATGGAGTTTACAAGTTGCGTTCATATACACAATTCAAGAAATTGAGAAAGCAAATTGAGTATGCAAAGTGACATTTTTTGACAGAGTGTTTTTAACTTAAGACTAACTTTTACTAGTCAAACATTACTCAGAATATACATATGTAAGTGTTGAGAATTTGCAACACTGATCCAAGCCAATTACATGCAACTCTTTTTCTTAACTGTTATACTGTAAATTAAAATCTAAGTACATATACATACATATTTTTCGAAATAACTATTATTACTTGTGTGAAGGTCAAACGTGTTAAACTGAATTTCATATAGTTAATCACATTTCAAAATTTCATTCAAAATGTTAAATGTTTTCGCTGTGGCAAAAAAGGTCACATTCGTTCGCAGTGTACACAGAAACAAGAAAATGATTTTGCATGTTCTGTTAATGATGTTAAATTTGATTATGCTGACATGTGGGTTCTAGACAGCGGAGCGACTTCACACATGTGCAAATCAAAAGAGTATTTTGTGACGTTGACTGAGTCGAAGCAGAATATTGTTTTAGCATCGGGTGAGAGTATTAAGGCAGCAGGCGCGTAAATTACCCACTCCCAGCTCAGGGAGGTAGTGACGAAAAATAACAATTACAGGGCCTCTAATATGAGTTCACGTTTAAGTATTATTGCAATTTATGTAGATGACATGTTGCTTGCCTGTTCTAATGAAACAGATATGAAAAATATTATTCTGGATCTCAATAAACATGTAGAGGCTGTCGATCGTGGACCAATATCATTCTATTTAGGAATGGAAGTAGAAAGAGAAAATTTGCAAGGAGATATCACAATTCATCAAAATAAATACACACAAGAACTTTTAGAGCAGTGGGGTATGACAAATTGTAAACCGGCATCTGCACCGTGGCCGAGTGGAACAATGTTAGAAAAATGTACAAGAAGCTGTGAATATCTTGACATTAAAAACTATCAAAGTTTGATAGGGGGTTTGATGTAACTTGCAGTAATAACAAGGCCGGACTTAATCCATGTTGTATCGAGGTTATCTCAATTTATTGCCACCCACATGAAGAACATTTCCAAGCTGCGAAACACGTTTTAAGATACCTAAAAAATTATCCAGCTGGTAAAGTTACTTATTCGTCTATTTTTAATGAATTTGTATGTTTCACAGATGCAGATTGGGGCTGTGACTCAACCGATCGGAAATCTTATTCTGGTCATGTCGTGTTTATGAGTGGTGGACCTATTACGTGGGAGTCTCGCAAGCAGTCAATAGTTGCCCTGAGTACGATGGAGGCAGAGTATATTGCCTTGTGTTAAGGGACGAAAGATGTAATCTTCCTCCGAAGTCTATTGAGTGAGCTCTGTTTTGGCAACGTAGTTGAAACTCCAACACAAATGTTTTGTGACAACCAAAGTGCTAGTTTTATGGTAAAAAATCCTGCTGTACATAAGAGAAGTAAGCATATTGATATCCGATACCATTACATACGTGAACAATATGCAGCAAGAAATATCGATGTCGAGTATGTTCCATCAGATGAAAATGCAGCTGATATATTAACTAAAGTTTTATCTAAAAACAAACATTTAATTGGTTGTAAACTGTTAAAATTAACATTGTAAATTTTTTTGAATTTTATATTAATTTAAATTAAACAATGTACTTGGCTTGAGGGGGAGTTTGTTGAGAATTTGCAACACTGATCCAAGCCAATTACATGCAACTCTTTTTCTTAACTGTTATACTGTAAATTAAAATCTAAGTACGTATACATATTTTTCGAAATAACTATTACTACTTGTGTGAAGGTCAAACGTGTTAAACTGAATTTCATATAGTTAATCACATTTTATCAATAAACTTTAAACTTCTAAATTGTAACTCGAAACTTTTACTTGATTACTTCAAATAACAAAAGGTTTGCCAAGTTTATCTAACAGTAAGCAAATAAAAACAAGAAAAAATCGGCCCATTACGAGTTGGACTCACATGGAAGGCTACCGTACCACTTAAAAACATTTAACATTAAATAGAGTGCTTAAATTTTCCGATTAGTTCTCATAGCACTTAATTTCGTACCTTTAAAAAATAAAAACTAACATTTAGTAGAAAAAAGTTTATTTTTAGTGTTTGTTGTATTAGCGGCCATTTTCATATATCTTCTATTAAAATTTCAAGTGTGTACCCTTAGCGGTTTAAAAGAGAGGTCTTCGAAGCACCGAATTCTAAATAAAATATTCCCTTACTTTGTTATATTTCTCAATTTCACAATAAATCAACCATAGATAACATAGCTAACTCTCCAAATGTCAAAAACGTGGCTACAAATGTCTTCACACTTAGGCACTATTACGCGATATTTCATTGCACATTCCAAATATTTAAACAATTTTTAATTTTTGCACAAAAAATTATTTAACAATTTAGTGTAAACTTTTAAATACAAAATAAATTTAATTTTGTTGACATTTGTTTGGTGAAATTTATTTTTACACAGTATTGTATTTTTTTGTCTTTTATGGGATGAAAATTTTCAAATCAATATATTAAATATTTAAAATTAACATTCAATCTAACGTTTTTCGCACATAAATATATTAGAAAAATACAAAATTCATATTTTTATTAAAAAGCAAAAGAATTATTTAATTTTAACATCAAAAATTTAATGTAATAAAATATTCTGTTTTTTTTAACCAACAGTTATATAATTTTGCCTACCAATACATTTTAAGATTTTTGACAAGAGACTTAGGTTTTTGACGTTTCAGTTGACTATCTATGTGTTATCTATGATATCAACTTCATTATCTATTCATAGAATAAAACAGTCTGTTTTTTTCCTTTGTGATTGCATTACGTAAAAACTACTGAATGGATTTTAAAAAAAATTTGTGAGAAGATACATTAGTATCCTTATTCCAATATAGGCTGCATGGAAAATGACCCTATGAAAAATTGCCCAAGAAATATTCATAGAAAATTTGGTAATACATATTTCATATGAAAAGTAACCCAAAACTGCTGGTTGTTTTTTCGTCGTTTTTGGAGAATAATTCATTTTTGTATTTTTGGGCGATTTTTCATAATATGTTTTAATGAAATATCACTCATTTTTGAGCGATTTTATATGATGAAGAAATTTTTCAATAAGAGGGTAAAAATAATTGTTTGTCTTAAAAACGATATATCTTTAATAAAAAAATATCACTAATAATAAGTAGTTAGAAAGTTTACCTTAAACAGCAGAAGTGTTAACATTAAAAATTTATCACGATATAAACTGGAAAAATAAACAATTTAAAGTTGTACCAGTGTCAGTTGCAGTCTTTAAAAAGCTTTTGATTATTTACGTAAATTGTTTTGGCGAATAAGTAGAACCGCTTTGATTTTTTTATACTAGTAAATATTTCCAGTTGTAATGTTATAAATAAGGTACTAATATGAGTTGAAATATGTATACGTATGTATAATTTATAAATGGGTTTAGTGGAAAATTTTAGAATTAGGCGCCGCAGGCAAAAAACAATGATTAACTTATTAATTTAAATAATTAATTTCAACTCATATTAGCAAACTATTTGTACCTTTATTATTTTTCCTTATTTTGTACCTTTATACATTTCCTTTCATATTTATTTTAATGAACTCATACAATAATTTATTTGCGTCCATTAGCAACATTATATTTAGCTTGGTAGCAAAAAGCTTCCTAACAGACTGAAAGCTTGCTCGATATATTAAATCAACGGTTTAATTAAATAAAATCAAGGGTTTACTTTAGCAACGGTTGTAGTGACTACGGTTACGTAGCGTTCCTTTAGCAGCACAATAATGAGCAGCAGGTGTCGCTACTTTCTTGAATTTTGATCAAAGATTACACACGGAAGTTGCTCAAAGCTTGCTCGATGAATTAACCAATATCAATGCCCTTACTGAAACTATTGACATTTTTATATTTAATAAGAAAAGTATAAAAAAATTTGGGCGATAATTCATTTATATTTGGGTATTTTTTCACAATTTTTGGGAAAAATGTTTATTTTTTGTTTTGGGCAATCTTTAATTTCTTTAGGGTGATTATCGGCAATTTTTTATTTTTGTTTTTAGGCGAGGAGGACCAGAGGACCATTTTGCATGCAGCCTATAATATAGCATACTCTTTAGTAAAAATTAGGACCTTTCTGCAATCTATATTGCGTTAGAATGGTCTGACTAAAGCATATAAGGGGGGGGGGGTTATATTGACCCCGCCAATGTGCCTATTGACTGCTCTTGGTGACGTGAAATAATATATGTGGGCGTGGTTTTTTGCGTGCAGCCTGGAGTGGAATGGTCTGATGTTGCTGAATTGCATTAGCGAAATTTTCGAAACTATGCCTGGCAGATTGATGGGCTTAAATTTTCTGTATCTCTTCTGGTGCCTTGACAAAGTTGATTTGAAACCGAACACAGACTGGTATCGTTTAATAAACTTCTATATGTAAAAGGATCCAGAATATATATACTTTATGGGAGGGAAAGTCAATATTTTAGAAATTACACACGGAATGTCAAACTTATATATACAATTTCCACCCGTGGTGAAGGGTATAAAAAGGAAATAATTATTTTTATATAACGGTATAGATCTAATTAATTAAAAAGACAAATAATTTCTTTCTTAGTTTCGGTATTAGTATCAGCAACAGTGGACATGCCATAGTAACTTGGTAATTTTGTTTAGCAATTGTTTTCGCTGCCTTTTTGTACTCAGTTTGCCCATTTTATTGGATAAGTGTGCGAACGAGCCCCTTATTGAATATAAAAATTATTAATTTATGTATTTTTGTATAAGCTTCAAATATATCGTACCCTAAATACAAAAGGGTCGCAACTCAAAATATTAAAATTTTCAGTAGAGACAAAAAACTGTTTATATAAAAATGATTGTAATATTTAAAGAAAATATTTTTCCATTATGAAAAAATTCAATATTGAAGGTAGTTCTGCTATACTTTTTTCAAATTTATATTATGTTTGCGAAAATAAATTAAAAATTTGGATTTATAACTAAAAATAATTCTCTTTACTTCATCGCGCAGAAGCAAAACACTTAACATAAAAATTGAGTTATGTCAGTGTGTATTTTTTTCAGTTAAAGAAGATAGTGATGTGAAAGAAATTTTTGCAGTATTTAGAGATATGTACTCCCAATTAGTTTATGGAAAAAAGTCAGTTTTGGAAAATTTTGAGTTGTGACCCTTTTGTATTTAGGGTGCGATATTTGAATATACACCTAATTCTGTTTTTACACGGTAGATTGGTTCCAGAAAAAACCGTATAAAAAAGACATTGATCATATACAAAAATAGGTGATTGGTTCCTTATCTCTAAAACCTATTATAATTAGTAAATAACGAGAATTTTTTTAAGAGCAAGAAATCATGTTTATTTTTACACATACATATATACATGTGCATACAATGTGTATTTGCACCGTTTATTTGCATCTTTAGGGTATGATGAAGACTTAACAGATAGTTTCATTCGGGAAATCAACGATTTTCTAAAGAAATGGCTTTACGTTGTAGTTTTTTATTTTAGTTTTCAACGTCTTCTTTTAGAGATGCATTGATAGTTCACAAAATATTAACAGATTTCACTTGCTCTTACAAGTAAAAATGCTTGTATGCACAAAAAGGGAATTCCTCTAAAAGCTAAAAAGATTTTGAATCGTGCTAATTGGAATAAAATCGTGTAAAAAATAATTTTTTTATTTTCAAACCTTGTAAAAAAAGATCGTGTGAAAACAGAATTGGGTGTATTCATATATATGAAACCTTGACGTATTTTTAGTAACTTTAAAACAGGGTTTGAATTGCTTGCTTAAAAACAGCAACAGCAGTAAATGCTTTGCTTACATCTTTTTCAGCACTTATATAACATTTTGTTATTAGCGAAGCAAAAAGCAAAAGCAAAACAAAGAGCAACTTATTTGCTTAAGCTTACTATGTGTCTCTTTGTGCAGCAAAGCAATCAGCAAAGCAATTTTTTCGAAAACGATTGCTGTTGCTTAAGCAATAAGTTAATGTGTGTTTCTTTTGCTGTTGCTGTAAAACTTCAACATTAAGTTTTTTTTTCTATTTGCACGTGGCGCCATAATCTCTCACTGTCAAAGAATTTTCTAAAACTTAAGACAGAAGCAGCGAGTAACAGCAAATAACAGCAAAAAACAGCAATCGTAGTCAGCCACTACTTCACAACTGATTGCTTAAACAACAGCAAATGTTTTTAAAGTAATTTCTTTGGTGATTGTTTTTCTGCAGAAAGAGACACATAGCAAGCTTAAGCTCTTCTTTTATTTGCTTTTGCTGCACACTTTTTCTAAGCAACAGTTAAGCAATTACATATGCATTGAAAATAGTCAAGCATTTTTAATCACTGCTTTAAAACGTTGATGATGTACGTTAAATGCAACATTTACGTAAGAGTACTGAAGTCTCTAAGCTTCAACTATTCCCGCCTCCAGTGGTAGATGACCCACCACATTTCTAGGTTTTTACCATTAATAGTTTTTGAGTGTTTCACTTTCAATTTAGTTATTGACATGACACAAGATAAATGTAAAGTGACAATTGACCCCACCTAGGCCAACGCCATGTAAAAGTGACAGGTCCCTTTCATATAAAGTGTTAGAACTCGAACCGGTCGCTATCACTTCAGAACTGGCGTGACAAGTCATGGGTTAGTTCCATTTCTTTATTATATTACTTATAATTATTGCCAAAATACCCCTTCAGTTTTAGTTTGTGCGTTGACAAGTGCTGTCGTTGTCTGTAATTTTTTTCCTCTCTTTTTTCATTCTTTTTTTACAACGGCATTATTGTATTGCTACTTTAAAAATAAAACAAAAACAATAGGGGCGAATGAGCCTCTTTAATTTAAGTAACAAAAATGTGGAAAATTCTGATTTAAATAAAAACAAAAAAACTAAAAATAATTTGTGTATTAATGCTACGCCAGTTTTACGTGCTTAATCTTGTTCATCGCTTTTGCTAAGCCATGACAATAAAATAACTACAAACAAGTCGCCTTCTGAACACAGTGTTTCCAAAAATAATATGAATAGTGTAGAAAAACCTAAGACGCAAGTGGGAATGGACAGATACATAACTAACTGTATTGAAAAGAGGTCGGAGCCCTAAGTCTTCGCAGCTGGCACCAATGTCTAAAGTACATAAAGATAAGAACTCTAACGGAATAAGTTCCCACAATCGTTTTGCTATCTTATACAGCGAAACAATTGAACCTAAAACGGCAGCCAGGTCGTTCAAACCACCTTCAATTTATTTAAGGGAGAAAAAATCGAGCGACTTAATAAAGCAGTTAACTTCAGTTATTTGTGAAAACTCATTCTATGTAATTCCCATCAAGCGTAGTAACATTGATGAAACGAAAATACAATTTATTGATGAAAACAGTAATCGTAAAGCAGTAAACTAGTTTGAAAACTGCAAAAAGAACTTTTATACCTATCAACTGAAGAGTAGTAAAGGTCTACAGGTAGTTATTAAAGGTGTAGACTCATATGTTGATCCAGTTGAAATTAGAGATGACCTCCAAAAAGCAGGATTTAAGGTAAAAATTGTAGACAATCTCAGAAATCGAGAACGTATCCCTCAACCTCTATTTCGCGTTGAACTGGAACCTAAAGATATGAGATTGAAAAAGAACGAAACGCATCCTATTTATAATTTGAGATATCTGTTGCACCGCAAAATAAGCGTAGAGGACCCGCATAAGCGATCAGGACCCGTACAGTGTCTAAATTGCCAAGAATATGGTCATACTAGGGCTTACTGCAAGTTGCCTCAGGTTTGAGTTGTGTGTGGAGAGTTACATTGTTCCGCCCAATGCGACAAAGCAAGGGATGACTCGAAAGTGAAAAAATGTAGCAATTGCGGTGGAAATCACACTGCTAACTACAGAGGCTGTCCAGTTTTTCCATGGTAAGGAAAACCACTCAAAAATTAAATACTCCTGCTAAGCACCCGCAATATCCAGCAAATGCTAATTATCCTCAGTTAGCCGAACCAACATGTTTCATACGCGGATATGTTAAAAAAAATCATATTTCAGTGACACCGACAACTAATTCTACTTCAAATTTGCACTCAAAACCTAAAGAACAAACACCATCTGGTAACTATAATCGTCTCGAACCAAGCATCGAGACATTAGTGCATTTGTTAAACAGTTTTATGAGCTCTATAAGCAGGATGATGCAAGAAATGGTACGCATGCAATCTATGATGTTGCAGGAGGTACTAAACAAACCGTGAACTGTTTAAAAATATGTTTCTGGAACGCAAACGGCTTACGCCAACATAAAAATGAACACGAATACTTCCTCAAGAACCAACAAATTGATGTCCTGCTGATTTCTGAGATACACTTAATAACAAATAGCTTTTTTAAAATCAATGGCTATATGATATTAAGGACCCCCTGGAAGAGCATTTGTAGGCTCGGCAATACTTATTAAGGCCAGAATCAAACATTATTTACTGCGTGATTTTTGTGAGGATTACCTTCAAGCTACAAATATCTGTTTACTTCTTCGATTTATTAACCTCCTAGATTTCAAATATCGGAAAGTCAGTATAGCGACTTCTACAAATAACTAGGTCCCTGTTTCATAGCATCAGGCGACTACAACGCTAAACATACGTGTTGGGGATCACGCCTAATAACTCCAACAGGTCGTGTTTTGTTTGACACAATTTCAAAAATGCGTCTGAATGTGGTATCGAGTGGACAACCCAGCTATTGGCCTACTGATCGGCAAAAAATACCGGATGTTATTGATTTTGGCGTGATTAAGGGTATTCCGAGAGAAATGCTTAAAGTTAAAGCGTCATTTGAATTATCCTCAGATCATTCACCCACTATTGTCTATATATGGAACCAGCAAAATATTGTGTCACCAACAACTAGTACAAGCATTAATTTGTTGAAATATAGAAAGTATCTCAGTACTCACTGTTCGGAAAATATACCGCTAAGAACAACAGAAGACGTGGATCAAAGTCTTATTTATTTTGATCAAATACTTAAATCAGCTGCCCAACATTTAGCAGTAACCCGACAATCAGCTAGATACAATCAAATTTATTCTGTAGATGTCGAGCGGCTCTTGGCTGAAAAAAGAAAAATTCGTAGATAATGGCAACCACAGAGATCTCCTCAACTCAAAAGCAGACTTAAAGAATGCACGAACCGGCTAAGAGAGATGCTGGAATGCCGAAGAGTAGCATCCCTGAAAAATTATTTAGGTGACCTAGACGCAACTCCTCAATCAGATTATTCATTATTGCGTGCTTGTAGAAACCTTAAAAGCCCTGTCTTACGTAAACCTCCCATGCGAACTACATTTGGAGGCTGGGAAAGGAGTGAAACCAAAAAGGCAATTTATTTGCTGGGTGTTTACCCCAAATATATCGACTGATATAGCTGAGTTGCCAATTGTCGAGGCCAGTTCTATAGTACCGCTAAGATTTGAATTTGGTGATATTGAAAAGGCAATAACGCATTTAAAAAAAGACCTTGGCGTTGATAAAACCAGTAACAAAATGTTATTTGAGTTGCCCCGTATAGCTCGCAAAATCATTCTTTTTTTTAATGCCATTTAACGTCTTGAGTACTTTCCCACAGAGTGGAAGGTCTCCTTGATTACCATGATTCCTGAACCAGGAAAAGACCACACAAAAATTGAATCATACAGACCTATAAGCCTTTTATCTAATATGTCGAAGCTGTTTGAGAGGATGTTAATAACTAAGCTGAACCCTAAGCGACAAAGGATGTATTCCAAACCATCAATTTGGCTTCAGGAAAACGTACGATCGAACAAACTCACAGGTTAGTCAATGTTGTTAAGAAGACATTTGAAGAGAGAAAATACTGCACTGCGCTTTTTATCGACGTTTCGCAAGAATTCGATAAGGTATGGCATGAAGGCCTAATATATAAGATAAAACTGAATTTGAGTTTTTGAGCTCACCCCAGCCAATCGAAGCCGGAGTTCCCCAAGGTACTATATTGGGGCCCTTTTTATACTTATTGTATACTTCAGACATGCAAACTAGTAACCGAGTTCACACATCGACATTTGCTCACGACACAGATTTTTTAATCATTCACGAAAGACCCGAAGTAGCATCACGATATTTACAAGACCACATATTCAATTTAGAAAAATGGAGAATAAAGGTGAATGAACAAAAATGCACTCATATAACTTTCACACTGCGTAAGGAATCGTGCCCACCTAATCGCATAAATAACCAAACGATACCACAGATTTCAGACGTGAAATATTTCGGTGAAATAAAATGATGTTTTATTTTAAGAATCTCTTTTAAGATTTTGGGGGAATCTTTTAAGAGATTTAATATTTGCCGCTCATAAATAAAATAAAGAATAAATGGGAGGAGAATTAGAATTAATATATAATTCTTTCCTTTTTATTTAAGGAATAATGAGTACTCACCTTAAAATTTGTTCCGGGAAATGATTAGAGGTTTTATTTTTTTCTTCAAAACGTTATAAACGTAGCGTTTATTTAAATTTAACTTGATGAGTTGTAGGTTCAAAGAAAAAATTAAAGTTGAACAATAAAATAGAAATATAAAAACCTCGGCTTTTGAATAAACCGAAGTTTTGCAGTGCTGCTGAATGAAGTTCAGCAGAACTACCGTAACTTAACGAAAAAGTTTGACAATATATACAAAAGATTTAGTTATTTGGCTTATGCTATATTTAAAAGAATGAATTAATTTTTAATTTAAGTTAGTTTTAGTTTTGAAAATTATAAAAAAATTTTCTTGTAATAATTACAATTAATTACAAAAATTTAAATTCATTAAAATTCAATAAAATTCAAAATATAATTTCACATAAGTATTAATTTATAGTCCAGGATTGGACACTCGGCATACATCTACACCGGCCCCACATAGAATCAAAGTTAACACAAATTGAGCTAAAAGCAGTTCAACTAAACTGGCTAATTGGCAGAAATTCTACTCTAGCTTTAGATTGCAAACTTTTATTATACAAGTCAATTCTAAAACCAATTTGGTGCTATGGCATTCAATTATGAGGCACTGCCTCAGCTAGCAACGTAGAAAAAATTCAAAGGCGCCAAAATAAGATTCTTCGTATAATTACATCTGCTCCTTGGTATATAGAAAACTTGAACATCTATAAAGATCTAAACGTGCCATCAGTTAAAGAAGAAATAGCGAAACTTTCCATAAGGTATTTAGAGAAGCTTGAAACTCATCCGAATCCTCTGGCCCGTAACATACTAAATGAACCTGGTTACATTCGACTAAGAACGAGGGACATTGCTTCTCATCCGTACATCAGAGGGATAACCCGCAAATTACAGTAACCGTGAAATATACTTTTTTTCTTCAGCACATGTTTCATACGCGGATATGTTAAAAAAAATCATATTTCAGTGACACCGACAACTAATTCTACTTCAAATTTGCACTCAAAACCTAAAGAACAAACACCATCTGGTAACTATAATCGTCTCGAAGATATTAGTGCATTTGTTAAACAGTTTTATGAGCTCTATGAGCAGGATGATGCAAGAAATGGTACGCATGCAATCTATGATGTTGCAGGAGGTACTAAACAAACCGTGAACTGTCTAAAAATATGTTTCTGGAACGCAAACGGCTTACGCCAACATAAAAATGAACACGAATACTTCCTCAAGAACCAACAAATTGATGTCATGCTGATTTATGGCTATATGAAGAGCATATGTAGGCTCGGCAATACTTATTAAGGCCAGAATCAAACATTATTTACTGCGTGATTTTTGTGAGGATTACCTTTAAGCTACAAATATCTGTTTACTTCTTCGATTTATTAACCTCCTAGATTTCAAATATCGGAAGGTCAGTATAGCGACCTTTACAAAAAACTAGGTCCTGTTTCATAGCATCAGGCGACTACAACGCTAAACATACGTGTTGGGAATCACGCCTAATAACTCCAAAAGGTCGTGTTTTGTTTGACACAATTTCAAAAATGCGTCTGAATATGGTATCGAGTGGACAACCCAGCTATTGGCCTACTGATCGGCAAAAAATACCGGATGTTATTGATTTTGGCGTGATTAAGGGTATTCCGGGAGAAATGCTTAAAGTTAAAGCGTCATTTGAATTATGCTCAGATCATTCACCCACTATTGTCTATATATGGAACCAGCAAAATATTGTGTACCAATAACTAGTACAAGCATTAATTGGTTGAAATATAGAAAGCATCTCAGTACTCACTGTTCGGACAATATACCGCTAAGAACAACAGAAGACGTGGATCAAAGTCTTATTTATTTTGATCAAATACTTAAATCAGCTGCCCAACATGTAGCAGTAACCCGACAATCAGCTAGATACAATCAAATTTATTCTGTAGATGTCGAGCGGCTCTTGGCTGAAAAAAGGAAAAATTCGTAGATAATGGCAACCACAGAGATCTCCTCAACTCAAAAGCAGACTTAAAGAATGCACGAACCGGCTAAGAGAGATGCTGGAATGCCGAAGAGTAGCATCCCTAAAAAACTATTTAGGAGACCTAGACGCAACTCCTCAATCAGATTATTCATTATTGCGTGCTTGTAGAAACCTTAAAAGCCCTGTCTTACGTAAACCTCCCATGCGAACTACATTTGGAGGCTGGGAAAGGAGTGAAACCAAAAAGGCAATTTATTTGCTGGGTGTTTACCCCAAATATATCGACTGATATAGCTGAGTTGCCAATTGTCGAGGCCAGTTCTATAGTACCGCTAAGATTTGAATTTGGTGATATTGAAAAGGCAATAACGCATTTAAAAAAAGACCTTGGCGTTGATAAAACCAGTAACAAAATGTTATTTGAGTTGCCCCGTATAGCTCGCAAAATCATTCTTTTTTTTAATGCCATTTAACGTCTTGAGTACTTTCCCACAGAGTGGAAGGTCTCCTTGATTACCATGATTCCTGAACCAGGAAAAGACCACACAAAAATTGAATCATACAGACCTATAAGCCTTTTATCTAATATGTCGAAGCTGTTTGAGAGGATGTTAATAACTAAGCTGAACCCTAAGCGACAAAGGATGTATTCCAAACCATCAATTTGGCTTCAGGAAAACGTACGATCGAACAAACTCACAGGTTAGTCAATGTTGTTAAGAAGACATTTGAAGAGAGAAAATACTGCACTGCGCTTTTTATCGACGTTTCGCAAGAATTCGATAAGGTATGGCATGAAGGCCTAATATATAAGATAAAACTGAATTTGAGTTTTTGAGCTCACCCCAGCCAATCGAAGCCGGAGTTCCCCAAGGTACTATATTGGGGCCCTTTTTATACTTATTGTATACTTCAGACATGCAAACTAGTAACCGAGTTCACACATCGACATTTGCTCACGACACAGATTTTTTAATCATTCACGAAAGACCCGAAGTAGCATCACGATATTTACAAGACCACATATTCAATTTAGAAAAATGGAGAATAAAGGTGAATGAACAAAAATGCACTCATATAACTTTCACACTGCGTAAGGAATCGTGCCCACCTAATCGCATAAATAACCAAACGATACCACAGATTTCAGACGTGAAATATTTCGGTGAAATAAAATGATGTTTTATTTTAAGAATCTCTTTTAAGATTTTGGGGGAATCTTTTAAGAGATTTAATATTTGCCGCTCATAAATAAAATAAAGAATAAATGGGAGGAGAATTAGAATTAATATATAATTCTTTCCTTTTTATTTAAGGAATAATGAGTACTCACCTTAAAATTTGTTCCGGGAAATGATTAGAGGTTTTATTTTTTTCTTCAAAACGTTATAAACGTAGCGTTTATTTAAATTTAACTTGATGAGTTGTAGGTTCAAAGAAAAAATTAAAGTTGAACAATAAAATAGAAATATAAAAACCTCGGCTTTTGAATAAACCGAAGTTTTGCAGTGCTGCTGAATGAAGTTCAGCAGAACTACCGTAACTTAACGAAAAAGTTTGACAATATATACAAAAGATTTAGTTATTTGGCTTATGCTATATTTAAAAGAATGAATTAATTTTTAATTTAAGTTAGTTTTAGTTTTGAAAATTATAAAAAAATTTTCTTGTAATAATTACAATTAATTACAAAAATTTAAATTCATTAAAATTCAATAAAATTCAAAATATAATTTCACATAAGTATTAATTTATAGTCCAGGATTGGACACTCGGCATACATCTACACCGGCCCCACATAGAATCAAAGTTAACACAAATTGAGCTAAAAGCAGTTCAACTAAACTGGCTAATTGGCAGAAATTCTACTCTAGCTTTAGATTGCAAACTTTTATTATACAAGTCAATTCTAAAACCAATTTGGTGCTATGGCATTCAATTATGAGGCACTGCCTCAGCTAGCAACGTAGAAAAAATTCAAAGGCGCCAAAATAAGATTCTTCGTATAATTACATCTGCTCCTTGGTATATAGAAAACTTGAACATCTATAAAGATCTAAACGTGCCATCAGTTAAAGAAGAAATAGCGAAACTTTCCATAAGGTATTTAGAGAAGCTTGAAACTCATCCGAATCCTCTGGCCCGTAACATACTAAATGAACCTGGTTACATTCGACTAAGAACGAGGGACATTGCTTCTCATCCGTACATCAGAGGGATAACCCGCAAATTACAGTAACCGTGAAATATACTTTTTTTCTTCAGCACTGGTTGGACTTACCAAGTATATTTATATTTTTAGACTTAAAATATGAGTAATTATTGATAGTTCAATTATATTGAAGTACAATAAATAAAAATTGCGAAAAAAATACCCCTATGTGCAGCGTCAAAACTTAAGCTCAAATACTCCTTTGCTACGCTTATGTCAAATGTTGGATCAATCAGTTATTTCCAAAATATTTTGATTCAGTCTCACTGTGCACTGTTTCCCAATTTTACAACATTATTTTATCGGTTTTCACTCTTGTAGCTTTCAATTAAAAAGATCAATTAATATTTAATATCTATTATTTATTTGTATGAGCTTCTACAACAAAGCTTAGGTTTTAGTCGATGACCTAATTCTCATTAGGTCATCGAGAGGAACCCCGCAGATTTGCTTAGAATAGTAGCTAATGTGATGACGATTCCCGTAGGATTTGAGGCCAAAGACGTTTGTGGTAATACCGCAACACTTTCTAAGTCAGCATTAAGCTTTTCTTCGAATCAGTTTACATTCTGATAAGCGTACATCCTGATACGACAGTGCATTAGCTGACTGGGCAAGTCGGTCACGTACTTATATAGAAAAAAGTAGAGGTTCAAGAATCGAGCCTTGTGGTACGCCCTTGGTAACAGGGAGGAAAGTTGACATTGTTGATGAGTTAACCTCTACGTACTGTTCTCTACCAGTGAGATAGGAGTGCATCAATTTGCAAGATGTTGTCGAAAAATACATAATTTTCTTCAATTTCTGAGTTAGAATGGTGTAGTCGACAGTGTCGAATGCCCTGAAATGATCCAAAAGAACTAATTTTCCCATTTGTACGTCATCTAATTCTCCTCTTAGATCTTCAGCAATATCGGCGAGAGAAGTGCCACAACTGTGATTAGCCCGAAAACCAGAATGTTTTTATGTTAATAAATTATTATCTTCGAGGTGTTTAGTTATCTGTTGATGATGAAATTTTTCAAGAACTTTCGACAAGTATGGTAAAATAGCGATGGGCCGATATTCTGATATTGATTTTGGGATGGGGTATACTTTTGCTACCTTCCAACGTTTTGGATAGATGCTAGTTGTAGTTATAGAATTGAAAAGATGCGTGATAATCGGCAGTAAATAAGGAAGGACCATGTTAAGGAAAAGTGGGTGGATTTCATCAACTCCTACGTCGATAAATTTAATGTTTAGGGAGGCAGTCATTACAATAATATCGCGAACACAGTCAAAACTGAACGATTTTATGGGTGACTCGTTAAATTGTAAAACTGTTTTTTTGCTAACAAAAACTAAAAATTAATAATTTTAATCACCTAATATTAAAATAAAAATAATTTTTAATTAAAAATAAATGTGATTTTGATGGGGAAACTTTAATTTTTTGGCGAACTTTGAAATTATGAAAGTTAATTTGATCGAAATGAAACTTTTTGGGAAAAATATTATACTTTAACGAACTTTTAAAAGTTCAGAAAAAAATCATTATCGTGTGCCTGACTAACCACCTCATTATTTTGTCGCGCAGCTTGTATCATCGTACCTCTGTAATAACAGCGAATTATCCAATTGTCATTTTAATTCACAAATTAAATTTTCTTGTACTCGTATATTTTGAAACTTTGCAATTATTCAAAGTTTTAAAAGTTTTATTTGCATGTTTTAAATTTAGAAACTTTTTACATAATTTAAAACATGGAAAATAGCATACAATAGTACCATTGTGCGATCACTTGAGAGTTTCTTCATAATTAACAATATTTCATAATATTAAAACAATAATTAAACTCGTATAATAATAATTGTACTTACATATAGAAGTACATACTGGTATGCAAATTTAATTAAATATTTTATAATAAATTTTATATTTACAAGTATGTATGTATGTGTACATTCACAAGATGTCAAGTTTTTTATTTAAATATTTTTTTTTGTTTTGAAATAAAAAAATATCATTATATTTAGTAAAAAGCGTAATTGGATCGTATTCTTTATGGCTTAACAGTTATAAACATGCCATCATCTTCCATTTGATTTTATTTCTTTTGAAAGTTATAATCTCAACCGGATTTTATTTCGAAAAAATGATATAATCAACTACAAATAAAAAAATAGAATAACAAGAAATTATTGCGATTGCAAGCTTTTATTTAATATTCAAATCTTTTTACCTTGAAAATATTTTCATGTGATCTCAATGACAAATTTTATTAAAAGAAAGTATTGAAAAACAAGGCCAAAATATTTTTTACTAAATTTGAAGACGAACATTTTAAAGAATATTCTATAAATTGCGTTATTAAATGCCTTAATCTTTTAAATTTGTTGTCAATTCCAATAATCTAATAAGGCCTGGTGTTTATTATAGTAAATAAAAATTCATTTTATTTAGTTTTCCCAACGTTTCGTAGATGTTTTGTCTACTTTTTCAAGGGATGGTCTATTTAAAATATAAAAACAATTAGTTTTAAAAACCATATTTAACTATGAAAAATAGAGCACTTGCAGATTTTCCGAATTATTAAATTACATAAATGGAAATAAAAACAATATTAATTGTGTAATTAAATACATAAGTATTGTAATTTTGGTGTTTACTCTAAGGCTACTCTGTAACTTGTGTTAATGTTTGCTGTGTCTTCTTTTAAATTCATTGTTTTACTTATTCTTTGTTGAATACGTTGTTGTTGTCAATGAGGTTAGGAACATATGGTACACTGTGAAATATTTTTTGCTCTTCTCTTATAGAATTAATTGTGTTGTATGAATTATTTAATTGTTTCATTGTATTTTCAACAAGTGAATAAATCAAGTTTCTTGGGAAGCTGTTTTTCTTTAGAATTTAGAAAATTCTGTTTTGGTTTTTGCAATGATATTGTTTATCACTTATAAGTGATACTCTTCTTATAAAACTGACAGCAGCATTGATGATTTGACTTTTAGGTCGAGTTGAATAATAGTTCATAATTCTTCCCGACGATGTTGCTTTGGTATACCAGTCAAAACTAATCTCATTGTCAACTCTATATAACATGTCGTTTAAAAATGCGATTCTATTATTCTCTATCTCCATTGTAAACTTAATTTTTGGATGAAAACCGTTAAATACTGATAATGGAATGTCTTTATTACTTGGATTACTAAACTTCTTTATCTTCAAGTTTAGTATTAGCAAGCTGGTTTTAAAGTTGTATCGAATTTTTAATATTGTATTTTTCCGAAATCATTTTTCTGAGAATACTGCCTATAAATTTTGAAAGTTGGTAACATGGTGCTTGAAAAGAAGAAACTATTGGTCTGAGTGGGATTCCTGCCTAATGAATTTTGGCTAATCCATAAATCCTTGGGGCTGTAGCTGCTGCGGAAGTTAACTTTCGTTTTTGCCATGTGTCAATATAGCTGTTTTTTGTAGTTCAGAAACGATTTTGTTATTTTCTTTTTGTAATTTAACTGTAGGGTCCATTCTGATTGTTTTATACGTGTCCTTGTCATCCAGTAGTTTTTTAATTTATTCCTCATAATGTTTTTTATACATCATGACTGTCTTGTTGCCTTTATCTGCCTGTGTGATAATAACATTGTCATGTCTCATTAAAAGCTTTTCGTTTCTTGGAAAACTACGATGATGAACTTTTCTCGTTCTGTGTTTTGCATGTTTCTCTTAAAAGCACTAATTTTGTTCGCTAGTTTAGTCCTGGCAACATCTTTTTCTGCGTTGTCTTTTAAAGTTTGGATACATTGTTCTATGTCCGCAATTATATGTATTGTTAAAAAACTGTTTTTTTCAATTGGCAACGCAAACTTTTTGACTAGTGACAGTAACCATTTACATTCCGTTGTTAAATTTAAATCCGTATGGTTTACAAACCATTCAGCACTATAAATAAATCCATGTTTTTTAAAACTTATTTCTTTCAGTGTATTAATTTTTTTCGTATGTGTTTTCCTTGTGGTCTCTATAATGTGTTGCATCCTGTCTGTTTGTTTTTTCATAAATGGTGTGTAGTCGTAAAAAATAAATTTTTAAAAAATAATTTTTTTTTGTTAATCTTATGTTCGTACTTGTCTGGGTAATTTCTAAATTCAAAATTTTTTGTGAAAGTTATACTTTTTATACTAGGGGTTATACCGTAGTGTCGGCAAGACAATGTGAACTTTAACCTTTCTTGCAAATGTGTTAGTCTCTTAATTTCGTTGCAGTATTCCATCATTGTCCTACTTGTCCCGTTATCATATTTTAGTGCTTGTGGTTTTTTTGTAGAAGTTTTTATATTTACATATATAGTTTTGATTCGGCAAGATATCCGATGTGATTTAGTTGTTTGTTTTTTTGGCCAGTTTGAATTTGTTAAATTTGTTGTCAATTCCTATAAGCTAATAAGGCCTGGTGATTATTATAGAAAATATAAATTTATTTTATTTAGTTTTCCCAATCTTTATTGAAAATATGTATCTGTAACAGAAATTCTGAAATAGATTTTTTTATTGATTACATTTCATATCATGATGATATCCGCACTGATTTTTTGAATTTCTTAAAAAAATTTAAGATCTTTAGCCCCCGTCTCCATTAGACATCAACACTTAACAAAAGGTGAATTTCATATAAAAAACATTATTTTTAATACCGTTTTTTATGAAGTTTGACTTTTGTTAAGACATGTGAATGACTAATGTAGACAGGAGCTTACAAAAGAAAATCAGAATAGAAGGATACTAGGCATACATGTAATTGATTATATTGACTAATTAATTGGCTTTTTCATTAGCATTAGTTTATAATGTTTCAAAGTAGATATTCGATATTTTGATGCTTCTGTAGCATCATGAGCAAATAACAAATATTTATTCAAAAAATAACAATAGTTTAAATTATTTATAATTGATAAAAAGGAAATCATTATCATTAACCAATAATTACATGATTTTAAAGCATTATCATTAACAGCCGCATTTGCAGGGATCAATATTAAAACTTGTAGTGAAGTTGTAAAGTAAAACTTACATTAACACATTGTATCACATAAAAATTGTAATGTCTCTCTCTTTGCTTTAGTTATCAACAAAACATAAAATATAAGCAAATCTGTTTTAAAAAGATTCTGTCAAACGTAAATCAGCGGGCTAAAGTTGCCTAGCTTTAACGATGCAATGACAAACTTAACACCCTTTTTCACTAGCCATCGATATAAACAAGACACAAACATAACGCCGCACAGACGGGTATTTTGCCAATCTAGCCGGACATTAAGCCATACGCATCTTTACAGATATCAAATTGCATTCGTTTATATTGACTTTATACGATTTTGAGAGGTTTTTTGTGGTTAAACGAATAATGATTTTGTATTGATTTTTTTCTGTGAAAGGTTATATTAGCAGCTACTTATATATACATATTTATTTTAAGAATTTTTTTTTAATTTTTATAATAAAAAATTTCGTTTGAAATTAAAAAAGAATATTTTTGTTAAATTTTTTGTCAAAAAATTTGAAAAACTTTTTAAGAGTGATCTCTATCGCGATCCCAGAAATGTTATATATCACTATAAAATTTACGATCTCTACTTATACTGCAGAAAAAACGTTGCGCTTTTTTGCTCTTTTTTTTTGTTGCGAGTTTTTAAAATTTCAACTTTTTCTGTTTTTTCTCATCTTGCATAGGTACATACATATGTATGTATACGCGAGTAGAAAGCTTCTAATATTCATAAAATGTTTTGGTTTTTAATAATTGAAGGTAAGTGTTTTTTTTATTTAAATCATTACATCTCATACTGTTATTACCTGTAAAAAAACCGGCAAAAGCGCAAAACAGTAATTTTACCCATCCTCAGAGCTTACATACATATACACATACCTGCGCAGCTGCGTTATAAATGACTTTATTCCATGGAGCAAAAATGTAACTGTTTTAAATATTAAACAAATCTGACCTGCTGTTAATAAGTTTCATATAAATATTCAAGATTTGCTTAATCATAATGCAAGTTGATTAATAACATACATATTTAAAAGATGTATGCGACTAAAGAATAGACGGATTTACCTCCTTGGAACTAATAAATAAGCAAATGGGGCTGCGATGAATCATAGCAGGCTCAATTTAAGCAAAATATGGAAAACGATGCCTTAGATTCACATAAATTACAGAGCAGTTTCGTCTCGCTTCGACTGATATATTATACAAAAGAAAAAAAAAATTATGGCAAAATCCAATCCCATCATCACCATGATATTGGCGACCTATTCACATCAGCTTTGCTGAAGAAGCTGTGGATGTAATCCAAGAAGAAATTGTTTATGTACATGATTTTATTAGTACATTACGAAACACAAACTTTTCACTAGGAGGAAAGTTTTATGTCATAACGCATACAATTGTATTCACAATGATAGATGCAAAAGTATGTAATACTGCTACAGAAAACCCGTCCACAATGAAGTGCTATATTTTTTGGGGTACAGACAAAGCAATTCTTAAAGCGAGAATAAAAAATATCCAAGAAAAATTTAAAAGTGAATTAGGGCCAATAGTGGATATACCGAAAGCTGGATTTGTAAACACCAACGATGGTAACACTAGCGGAAAATTTTTTCCAATATTGAATTAGCTGCAGAAATAACTGGAATTGAATTTGATTTCATATACCCAATCAAAGTTATTGTTGAAGTAATATTAAGTCGTCACAAAATCCAAATGCACGATAGGCCGATTATTGCTTAGATACTGCAAAACTTTACGTTTCTCTATATGAGTGGCATCCTATGACACTTACAATGCACAAGATTTTAATACATGGTGCAACTGTTATAAATGAGGCGTTGTTGCCTATTGTTGTTGGCATTTATCAGAAGAAGTTTTCAAGGGTTTAATGTCACATAGGTATTATTAATGAGCTTTTGCTAAGTTCTGACCCACTAATTACTAGTATAAGACCCACTCCAAAAACAAAGGTCATTACCTTTTAGGAAAGAAGCAATTTCTTTTATCCTTCCACCTGTACTTAACGCTGAAGAGGATTTAGATTCGGAAGAAGTCTTTGAAGAATCAGACGAAAACGAACCATGACACTCATAATCATCTTAGTTCAAAGGACAAGTTGTTTTATAATAAAATAATTGTTATAATTTTAAATAAAATGTATCGTTACAATCATAAATAAGTTATTACTATGAATAAATTAATTATTTTCAGATAAATAAAATACCAAAAAGTAAAAAATTACAAAAATATATTTTTAATAATATTCTTGGGAGGCGGAGATTGGATAGGCATTGGAAAGCTTAAAAATGAATATTTTTAGAAAATTGGCAAAAAAGTTAAAATTAATTTTTTTTCACGGGGACGTTTTGGGGGTGGGATTGGAGTGAAACCTCCCCCTGTCCATAAAAATTAATTTTTAAGGTTTTAAGACGTATTTAATCCATTTCTTTTAATAATTACATTATTTCTTTAAATAATATTTTATTTCACTTAAGAATCTCTTGAGTCCAGCTTTAATTTTTTGGACATCCTTTGACCTTAAAAGTTGCAATTGCTAAACAAAATGACGGAAAATTTAAAAAAAAACTTGAATTTTTCAGAGGTAGGATTAGTTCTTCTAAGAGGAACTTTTTCTCCTTCTTATTTTATAGGACCATAACAGATTTTTCTACCAAGTTTCATTAATCTAGGGGCACACAGTAAATTTTTAGAGCTAAACAAGTAATGTCCGGCTAGATTGGCAAATAGGGGTATTTTGCGCCGGCAGACCAACGGTGTTAATTTGTTCATGTAGTTATATGTGGCGAATATGTGGTTATGTTCATGTTATTATTGACCATACTTTACCGTATTCCCTCCGTGATGTTTGTATTCTTATAACAGGCCGTCTTCACTAGCTATAAATTTGAGCAAAACATAAACATAACGCCGGCAGAGCAACGGAATTCATTTGTGTGGCTAATACTTGTTTATGACATTTTCTGATTACACATAATTTTCTGCTTTTCAACAATGTTGTTTGAATGCTTATAGCACAGCAGATAATTATACTATGGTTAAGCAACAGCGTCATTGTCATGTTATAAAACAGCTTTTATAACAAATGTCTTAACAACCATGTTAAGACGTGGAAAAAACATTAACATGGACAGTCTATTCTTAATACTAACTTTATGTCAGTGTTATTATTTATCATTTTATGTCTAATGTAGACAGGGGATAATCAAAGTTCTTTGAGAGTTACGTAAAAATGTACGAAAATCAGCCAAGCCTAAATTAGAGCGTTAAAAGCTAACTTAATGCAAAAAATTCTCATTTACATACAAAATGTATAAAGCAAATATAAACAGCGTGAAATAAATGCTTTGCAGGTGGAAAATCCAATTTTTTCAGAGTTGGCTTAAAA
>OX451215.1:110928011-110988977 GCA_949628195.1 Phasia obesa | reverse complement strand
TTTTTTATTCACAAAAATTTTCTCTCATATCAATTTTAATAAATACAAATCTTAGAACGCATGCAATAATTTATTTTCGTGCATTAGTAACAATATATTTATCTCGGAAGCAAAATTTATTCTTGTAATAAACTCAAACAGCACTACTAAGTTTATTCAAAATATGTTTTATTTATTAATTACTAAAACGTATATCTTATTTGCTAGTTGGTTGAAGAGTAAAATCCTATTGTCAATAAATCCTATTCATCAATAATTAATGTAGATGAACATTACAAGATCATTACAAAACCAGTATTATTTATAACTGTCAATATACTCTCATTATAATCTTAATGTATTGTTAAATGCATGTAATAAGTAATTATCAGAAATGGATTAAATTTAAAAAAAAGCAAGTAATAAGAAGAATACAAAAATCTGTAACAACTTACTTTAAAAGAATGTAAGCTTATGATGGTTACATACACTACAATACCACCTTCCTATTTTTTTTTCTTTCACTCATGAACACTATTGCTATGCTATTATTAAAAAAATTCAGAAATGTCTTTGGATTTGGCAAAAGGAAAAAAAATTATATTTACATATAAATGTTTAATTTAATATACATACATGCTGGTATATATGAATACTACTTATTTTTACAGTATTTTACTTTAACTTTAGTTTCATTCATTTTTAGTTATGTAGTTAGCTTTCTCTGTCTTAAATTATATTTACGAACAACTTGACCTTCTGCAATTTGATTATCCATATTATCTCTTGAAGCATATTGTTCGTTTTTATTATTTGTAGTTACGTTGTTACTCTCTGTATATTTATTCTTTTCATTCGTAACATTTATTTTAGAATCTATAGTATTTGCATAAAATTTCTGAAATGGGTCTGATATCGTTGTCGGAATGTCTGATTCACTGGATTTCTTACAAGCAATTATCTGATTTGCATGTCTTTTCCATGTTTTATTAAATCCCGTTTTTATCAAATACGTTTGTTTGCCTAAAATTTCTGCGATTGTGCCTTGTGTCCATTACACTTTCCCTGGTGTGGAATAGTTTTTTACCATAACACTCTCATCGACAATAAATTTGGTTTTTTTTAGAACCCTTATAATATTTCTTTTGATTTTTTGCTTAATTTTTACAAATTGTTTAATGATTTTATTTTTTTTATTTTCAACTTCTCGTTTAGGATTTATTAGATCACGTCTTGATCTAATTTTTCTTTGATTGAACATTAAAACAGCTGGAGAAACTCCGGTGCTAGAATGCATTGTTTTTCTATAATCGAGCAAAAAACGACATAGCTCTCTATTAAAACTTGATAATGACGCGTTTTTTTAAACTACGTTTTAACGCATTTTTAACTGTTTTTACAGCATTTTCCGCTTGACCATTCGTAGCGGGGTGCCCCACTGGTGTTGTTATATGTTGAATTCCATTAGTTTTCAAAAATTTCTTAAGTTTATTTGAAACAAAAGACGTTCCATTATCTGAAACTACACATTTAGGAAGTCCAAAACGAGCGAAAAGTTCGCGTAACACTGAAATGACTGACATCACTTGTTGTGTTTGACCCCATGTCAATGCACTCTACCCATTTACTGGTGCTATCCACAACTACCAAGCACCAACGTTTCATAAACGGTCCAAAAAAATCTATGTGGATTCTAGACCAAATTTTCATCAGGTCTGGGCCAGGGAATCAATTCCTGTTTTTGCGGGGTTGGTCGTGTAACTAGACAAGCTTCACAAGTCTTAGCAATTTCTTCTAATGCCTTGCTTTGTCCAGGCCACCAACAGCATTCACGGGCCATTGCTTTCATTTTTATTATTCCCATATGAGAAAAAGTTTACTATATCCCTTCTCAACTGCACCGGTATAACCACCCGATATCCCCAAAACAGATAATTTTCTTCTTCCGATAACTCATTTCGCTTTAAAAAGTAAGGCAACAATTTAGAATCACAACATTTTTTTGGCCACCCATCCCTGATAAATTTTATAACCTTTTGCAATAACGTATCTTTTTCTGTTTCGTTTGTGATTATTCTAAAATCTAAAAATTTATCCCCATCTGGAAGATTTTGCAAATAGTTAACGTAAACGTTGTTGGGAAATTCTTCTAGATGGAATATCTAGAAAAGTAATCAGCAACGTTATTTTTTGACTTAATGTGGCAAATATCAAATTGATAACCAGATAAAGTTAAGGCAATACGTTGTAAACGACTGGAAGCCATTAAAGGTATTCCTTTTTTGGGGTTAAAAATATGGTATAGTGGTTTGTTGTCCGTCACTAAGGTGAAATGACGACCATATAGATAATGATGAAACTTCTTCACTCCAAACAAAATTGCTACAGCTTCACAGTCTAACTGTGAATATCGTTTTTCAGTATCCGTTAAAGATCTAGATGCGAACTCTATAGGCCTCTCTACGCCCTGCGCATCTACTTGTGCCAAAACAGCACCTACTTCTACTGGACTGGCATCTACCGTCACCCGTATACTAAACTTGGTATTAAAATGAGCTAAACAATTATCAGCTATCAAAAAAGACTTTAGCTGATCCACTGCCGCAGAACAGCTATCGTTCCAATCGAACTTTGTATCTGCCCGTAGCAAGTTGTGTAGTGGATGTAACAAGGTTGAAACATCCGGTAAAAATCTTCGATAAAAATTCACAACACCTAAAAAGGCTTGAAGTTCCTTAACATTTGTACGATACGGAATGCTCGTTATTTCGCTAATTTTTTCCGGATTCATATACAGACCACTTTTATCTATTATATGACCTAAATACTGTATTTTCTTTGCAAAAAACTCACACTTCTCTGCTGATAATTTAAAACCAGCGTCATTTAAAATTCTAAGAACTCGCTCGAGTCGTTCAATATGCAATTTCCTGTTCGATGCACTAATTAAAATGTCATCTAAGAAGACCACAACTCCCTCTAACCCTGCTAAAAGAGAGTCCATAATCCTTTGAAAAATGGCGGGTGCTGATTCTAACCCGTAAATGAGTCTAGTATACTGAAACAGTTCTTTGGACGTTGAAATAGTAGTATATTTTTGCGATTCTTTGTTTAATTGAATTTGTTGATAAGCTATACTCAAATCTAATTTGGTAAATTCTTCACCACCGTGCAGTTTTGAAAAAATATCCTCAATACGTGGCAGTGGATACTTATCAACATGTAACTGTGGATTTAGGGTTACCTTAAAATCTCCACATATTCTAATATTTCCATTTTTCTTTATAATGGGAACAATGGGAGTTCCCCATTCACAGTAATTTACTGGCTGTAAAACGTTTATTTTAACCAGGTTTTCTATCTCAGTTTCTACTTTGCTTTTAATAGCCAAAGGTAACGGCCTTGGCCTAAAAAATTTCGGTACTGCTCCCTCTTTAAGTTTCAAAACTGCTTCACCTCCTCTAAACCATCCTAAGCTTCCATCAAAAAGGCTATTAAATTATCTAATAATTGTTTGTGCGATTTCATTATGTGCACAGTAATTTAGATTGCCAATCTTTATTTCAAATATTTTAAGAAAATTTCTTCCTAGCAATGGCGGGCCACCATCTTTAATTACAATAAATGGAATTACCTTTATTTTATTTCTATATTTCAGTACATCACACGCACCAATAGCAGTTATATCGTGCCATTGTACGATTTTAGAAACACATCAGCTTTTTTGAGGTTATAGTTTTTAAAATACGATGCATAAAAATTCTCAGAAATCACATTATTTTCCGATCCCGTATCTAACTCCATTTCAAATATTTTTTTGTTAACAACAATTTTAATTTTAATAGGACCATCGTTACCACTATTAATATTATATAAACTTACAATACTTACTTCAATATTATCAATAAAATTTAACTTTTTTGAGCTACACATTTTCTTTAAATGTCCCTTTTGCTTACAATTATTACATTTATAATTTTTAAACTTACAATTTTCACTCTTATGATTGTTGTACCCACAAACCCTACATTGTTCCATTGCTGAGTGACGGTGCTGCTTTTGTAGCTTTTTAATTTGTTGTCCTCCTTTGGACCTTCTAATGAAATGTAGATTCTCTTCTTTAACATCTTGTTCCACTGATTTTTAGTATATTCCACATTATTGGCAATTTCGTCAACTTTTTCAAAAGAGGTTTCGATAGATTCAAGAAAAACTTTATCCCGGGCCGGACCCTTTTCCAAACCCATCACGAATTTATCCCGAATAGCTATTTCCAGGATACCTCCGAAATCACAATATTCCGCTAGAGATCTATGTAATTACTAAACTAATTACTAATTTAATAATTACTAATTACTATTACTAATTACTTACTACTTATGTAATTACTAAAAAAACGTATATCTTATTTGCTAGTGGGTTGAAGAGTAAAATCCTATTGTTCATCAATAACACAGGGCAACAGCAAAAATATGCTCGAGTAACTACTATATACATTTGATGTATCATGGCTACCTTAGTACAAAAATGGTAAAATTTTTAAATTCTATGGATAGATTTTTTTTTTAAAAAATTTTTTTTTAAAATTGCAATTTTTTTGAGACGTTTCTTCAAATAATTAATGATAACTCAAAAACTACTAGTCCGATATTATTAAAATAAATTCAGAAAAATTAAGATTTGCATAGCCTTTAATTCGTCTATATATCGCGTTTCAATCGGATCAATAGTATCGGAGTTATAATAAAAAACTTAAGAAAAAAATATATTTTTTACGTAAAAATGGCAAAAATTTTCGTTTTAAAGAAATCATAAAAAATCGAAAACGGCAAAAAACTTCCAGATTTATTTTTTTATCGCATAGCGACATATAATAGCAACAAAATGAGATATCGACCATAAAAATCGATTGATTTTTTTCGAATTTATTCACATTTTAGTGAATTCGCTCATTTTCACAAAATTTTAGTTTTTTGCTTGATATACGCATTATAGCGGGTTTTCAAATGTGTGAAAAACATAAATTTTCCAATTTCAAGGGGTGCATGTCGGATTAATGTTAGATTTGATGAGAAACTTCCACCCACAAAATTTTAGTCGAATTCGACAACGTTAACACGTAGCGCATAGGCCCCAAATCTGAAAAAAAGCGTTTAAATCGAAAATAATTGACAAATTTTCAGTTTTTGCAAAATTAACGCTATTTATTTCCCCTTTTGCAAAAAAGTGGATCCTGGTCCTTAGGGCAAACACAATGAGATTTACAATAAGCTACATGTCTTTAAGTTTTCGAGTTATTACAATTTTCACTGGCCATTATATGTCCTTGAGAACTTGCCGAAGACAATTTACAAAAACATTTTACTTTTAAAATTTTTTCTTTTTTTCTTTTTTAACAATAAAATATAAAATTTCGCTAAAATTGACTGATATCTTCCTATTACACAACGCAACAAAATAAAAAAATTAGATGCTTTTGAAACCACTATACAATATCCAGGTACTGCCAAAGTGTTTTGGATGAATGAGAAATGTATGGCAAAACAAGTACGCGAAATACTGTTTTGGGCAAAACACGTATTTCTGTGGGACACGTGTTACTGTGGAAATACAGTATTGAATGTAGAAAATTGTTTGGAACAGATCTTTATGGCATTTTTATGATTTTCAGAATTAAAAAAAGTAAGCAATAAAGGAAAAGTTTTTTAATTTTTACGATTTCAGTAGAAATCTGATAAACGATGAAATGCTCCTTTTCTGTTGGCTACCTGTCGCCCTTGCTTCATTTTGACAATTGCGGCGGCAAAGTAATAAACGTTCATAAATTTGCGTGCACGCCGAATTGGGTTTTTCCGCTGGCTACCTGTAAAGATTGATTTTTTGCATAGCATTCCTTAATGTTTTTTACGATTCTTGGGAATAGGTAAAAAATAGGACCACATTAAGGGTTGTTCGAAATTTTAGTATCATTATTTATAAGAGCTCCTTGAGCCATTTCTATTCATTCAACAAGTGTTTGCGGTAACAGAAGCATAATTTTCAATCAGCCATGAGCAAGAAAACTAGAACATTTTTATGTAAAAACAATCCGGACTCATTTTGTTATGTGTGCGGCCAATATATTAACGAAAAAAAAACGGAAATGCTTCTCAGCTTCATTTCAAAAGTCATATGAAGATTGCTTTAATATAAATCCGAAGAATTTTAACGAACATTGGACGCCGAGTACTATATGTACTTCATGTCGATTCAATTTAACTCTAAGCTCATCTAACAAAAAGTAAGTATAGGTTAATACATTTGGAATATTTTATAAAATTTTTAATTTTCTGTTATAAAAATTTTTCAGACCACACTGGGGAATTTCGAAGCCTATGCTATGGAGAGAAACAACGAATCATGAATCTGATTGCTATTTTTATTTAACTACAAAAACCGGCTTTGGAAAACATTTGCGATGGTCTTACCCTACGCTACGTGTTAACGTTGTCGAATTCGACTAAAATTTTGTGGGTGGAAGTTTCTCATCAAATCTAACATTAATCCGACATGCACCCCTTGAAATTGGAAAATTTATGTTTTTCACACATTTGAAAACCCGCTATAATGCGTATATCAAGCAAAAAACTAAAATTTTGTGAAAATGAGCGAATTCACTAAAATGTGAATAAATTCGAAAAAAAATCAATCGATTTTTATGGTCGATATCTCATTTTGTTGCTATTATATGTCGCTATGCGATAAAAAAATGAATCTGGAAGTTTTTTGCCGTTTTCGATTTTTTATGATTTTTTTAAAACGAAAATTTTTGCCATTTTTACGTAAAAAATATATTTTTTTCTTAAGTTTTTTATTATAACTCCGATACTATTGATCCGATTGAAACGCGATATATAGACGAATTAAAGGCTATGCAAATCTTAATTTTTCTGAATTTATTTTAATAATATCGGACTAGTAGTTTTTGAGTTATCATTAATTATTTGAAGAAACGTCTCAAAAAAATTGCAATTTTAAAAAAAAAATTTTTTAAAAAAAAATCTATCCATAGAATTTAAAAATTTTACCATTTTTGTACAAAGGTAGTCATGATACATCAAAATTATATAGCGGTTTTAAGAGCACATGAAATTTTTTTTATTTTGTTGTGCTGTGTAATTAATGTAGATGAACATTACAAGATCATTACAAAACCAGTATTATTTATAACTGTCAATATACTCTCATTATAATCTTAATGTATTGTTAAATGCATGTAATAAGTAATTATCATAAATGGATTAAATTTAAAAAAAGCAAGTAATAAGAAGAATACAAAAATCTGTAACAACTTACTTTAAAAGAATGTAAGCTTATGATGGTTACATAGACTACAATTCTAATAGATTTTGATCACAGATTGAATACGATAAGTTGCGAGCTCAAAGCTTTCGTGATTTTACATGCGGCCTTTAAACAACGTTTGGGTAAAGAAAAATGATTGAACTCATATCGTCGTCACCTAGATAGGTCTAAACAATTGGCTGAAGAAAAATTATTGAACTTGCATCATCGTCACTCGCCTCACCTTTCATTGGTGTCTATATATAGGTCTACACTTTTTGGGTGAACAAAATCATCGTCATCAATATATATATACATACATATATATTATATGACGGTGGTTATGCTATATATATAGATATGTTTTCACAAAAATAAGGCTATTTATATAAAAATCATATCACTGTCGGAACACCCATTAATTTTATTATTTGTTATAGCGACCATGCCAATTCCCTATCTATAAATATATCTAGAGTCAACATATTACGATTAAAAAAATTAGTCACTATACGTTAAAAACATGTCACTGTCAGAACACCCTTTAATTTTTAGTAATTGTCACATCGGCCGTGGCAATACATCTTCTTTTCAAAATTTTAAGAATCTATCTTTTACGGTTCAAGAAATAAGGCGTTATACATGAAAATCACGGCACTGCTGAAAATCTCTTTAATTATTAATATTTTTATAGGGGTCATTATAGGGGTAATACCCTATCTGTGAAAATTTCAAGAGTCTACGGATTATGGTTAAAAAATTATTCCATATATTTACATACAAATCAAGTCACTATCGGAACACCCTTTAATTTTATTAATTGTTATAGCGGTAATGGTAATACACTTACTATGAACATATAAAGAGTCTACCTGTAAAAATAATGCAATATACGTGAAAAAACATGTCCCTGTCGGAACACCATTTAATTTTTAGATCAAAATCGCGTCACTAACGGCACACCCTTCAATGATTAAGGTTTATTTTTTAAATTTGTTTATATAGCCAACAACCTTTTTATTACTCTGTGTAAATTTTAAATGTCTGCCTCCTACAGTTCAAGAAATAAAGACGTAAACGCAAATAACACGTCACTTTCTGAACACCATATAAGTTTTAGTATTCCTTGCTATAGCGGCCATTGTTAACACCTCCTGTGAAAATTTCAAGAGTCTACCTCTTAGGTAGTTCAAAACTTAGGCCATATACACGCAAAACACGTCACTATCAAAACACCCTTTAATTTTTAGGTTTATTTTTTTAGACTTGTTTATATAGCGAACTAAGTTTTATTTACTGCTTGCTTATTTTTAGTGTATTCGTCATACAGTTCAAGAAATAACAGACACCTCTCTATCGGAATACCCTATAAATTTTAGTATTTGCTACTATTTGCCACAGTTATACACCTTCTGTGAAAATTTCAAAACTTAGGCCTTATTTTTTAGGTTTATTTTTTATACTTGTTTATATAGCGAACTAAGTTTTAATTACTGTTTGTAAATCTTTAGTCTATGCCTCCTACAGTTCGAGAAATAAACACATATTCGTGAGTAACACCTCTCTATCGGAACACCCTATAAGTTTTTATTAGTTGCTATAGCGGCAACCCTTTGGGTACGGAACCCTAAAAAGAAACTTGTAGAGCTGAAAACTGTAGTAAAAGTGTCAACTCTAATAATAACAAGTAATGCTAGGAACACAATTGGGACGAACGAAGAATTTCGTCCAGCATGACGAATTCGTTGTTGAAAGTTCGTTGCGTAAATTCGCAGTGTTACGCACAATAAGGACGAAAAAATAACAGCTGTTATAATAAACAAAGTTGTGTGTGGCAAAAAATAAATAATCAAGTTCAAGTTTAATTTATTGAGAATTTTTTCTAGTGTGTGGCAAAAGATAAATATTAAAAAATATGAATCAAGAATTTTGAGTTTGGTTAAAATTATTAAAATAATAAACATCATGTTTATGATGGTTTGAATGCAAAAATTATGCATTAACAAAAAACAATTAAAAAGCAATTTTATGGTAAATAATTGTGTATATTTAAATTAAATTAAACAATTATAAAAGATTGAAATATATCTTCTTTTACTAATATGTTTGCAAATAAAAAGGAAACGGGGTAACTCAGTACTTATTTGTTCGTCGTTCGTCGGCGTTAAAAATAGAAATAAATCTATCGCAGTGTTCGTCACGCACGACGAATTTTGTTTGACGGCGGTATTGTGTTAATTTTCATAAGCACAAATGTGTTTTATTTTTGACGACCAAAATTCGCACCGAAAAATTCGTCGTTCGACCCAATTGTGTTCCTAGCATAAGAGTCCTATATTCGGTCGTGCCGAATCTTTTATGCCCTTCACCTCGCTGATTTTATTTATACAGAAGACAGAATAAAAGACTGCGGCTACGCAGCTAAATGAAAACAAATTCCGTTGGCTATATTTGTAGCCGTGTAGTCACCTATGTACTTAATGATATTAAAGACGAAAGCTACATCGTAAACTCTGACATTTTTAAAATTAAATAACTTTTTCAAAAAATAATAAATATTTCTCCTAAAACTTTTTGTTTGTATGTATATTAATTTGTAATTTTGTGAAATTTTTTTTTTTAATAAAATAAAATTGTCGCATACAAAAATAGAAATTAGCATAGTTGACTACAGCCACAACGATGGTCGTGTATCAATAAACGTGTGTATTTTATTTTTAACATTTTTAGTCGGTATCCTGATTTTGTCTATGTGTTTAATGCATCTAGGGCTTAAAACAGAGATCTCATCTATTTAAGAATCAAACGGATTTAAAAAATATGTTACTCTATATGTACAGACATATATTCTTAATATTAGAAGTATTTTGTTACACTCATGATTTTCATTTTCATAGATATATTGAATTTTTTTTTTAATATTTCGAAAATTGTTTGTAAAACGTTTTTTAAACAATTTTAGTAAAATTTTATTGGAAAATTTTTAAAAAAAACTTTTTTTCCAAAATTTTTCTGTAAAATTTTCATTTTAAAAATGTTTTGTAAATTTTTTTGTAAATATTTTTTAATTTTTTTTTCAATATGAGGGGATTAGTCTCTACTCAATGTGAATGGTATGTGAGTAAATTTTGATGTACTTAAAAAGTTGCACGTGGCACATTATGTACTGGAGTATGACCAAATGTACTGGAGTATGACCAAATTCTTGGCATTTAAAGCACTGTATCGGTCCTGATCGTTTATGCGGTTCCTATAAGGTGATTTTGCAGTGCTAGTCTTCACTTGGTACGTATAAAAATTCTCTTTTTGGATTTCAAGTTCCATAACTAGTTTAAAAAAACATTGTTCATTAATTACCTGACTTTTGGTTTTCTTAATGTTGCCACGCTTAATGGGAATAAAAAAACAGGAGTTTTCGCCAATCAGCGAAATCAAACTTTTAATAAGCTCATTTGAACTTTTCTCTCTCAAAAATATTGGAGGCGGTTTGAACGAATTAGGTAACGTTGTTGGCTCGCTTGTTTCACTATCCAAGATTGCAAAAAGGTTTTTGGAACGTGGTCCAGTATTTTTCAGTCGGTACTTTTGTACTATTGTCTTGCGAAGTTTTAGAGCTTCGTCTGCGTTTTAATACAGTGATGTATCTATCGATTTCCACTTGCGTCTTGGGTTTTTCGGGCATCCCTGAATTCGTTTTTGTCACACTGTATTCAGTTGTTGATGTTGGTGTACACGAGTACATATTTGCATTAAATTTAATGTGACTAGTTGACAACAACAAAGGTGAGCATAAACGTGTTCGAAACACTGGGGTAGCAGTTGAACACAAGTTTTCACCAGTTTTTTTGTTTTTATTATGGATGAGTTCTAAAACGTCATTTGCAATGCAACAGAACAAAGTCATGCATTCCTAAACGCAACCTTGTAAACGTTGACAAAATCATACTACATATGTACATCCCAAAATGTATAAAAAAAACTTATCGATGCGCATACAAAAGACAAATTGCGCATTATTAATTTTATTGATGCTTTGTTGTGTATTTACATATAAACAGAAGTGCAAATAATTATGGCATATGAAAAGTAAGTAAAAAATTTTGTTAATGTCTTAATATTATTTAAACAAATTTTATTTATTATTTGAATGTAAAAAAATGACTTTCTTGAGGAAGCATAAAAGTGTTTTTAAATGTATAAATATGTAAAGTATGTTTAATACAAAGTAAACAACGCAGTTGTTTGCTTTGCCTCGACAGACCGATTGGTAGCGCGCTAGTCTATCGGTCTGGAGGTTTCGGGTTCGATTCCTGCCAAAGACCCTGGGTGTTTTCTGCAGACAAGCAAAAAAGCATGGCAGAGGTAGTGTTGTCTTTAAAAAAAAGTTAGTTATGTGATGTTTGCATTGGCCAATAGTTTGTCAATGTGAAAAATATCGAATGCGGTAATTAGACCCCAGGTTTTATTGTTATGTTGTTGTTGTAGTTTTGTTTTGTTTAGAAATTCACACACTAAATATTTTTGGTTTATGTTCATTCTTTTCAACGACAAAACTAAATAATGTGACAAAACCAAAGAAAATAAAAATAACCGACTTTTCGTAAAACAAAGATAAGAAATAAAAACATGTATAAATTATTTTATCTCCAAATCTCTGAAACTACTAAGCAGTTCCTAAGACAATCTAAGTATGTTCTAAATGTAATTTTAGTGCAGACTTTTACTTAACTAGTAATAGATAACAACTCTCCTAATATATGGGTTGTTAAATAGAATTGCTTGCAAGTGATATCTACTTTGTGAATAGATGCGAAGAATGCTGAAGCTAAGTTCTTCTGTTTCTCTTTAAATTATTCACAATATAAATGTATTTAATCTGTTATTTTAATAAATAAATCATAAAGTATTCTTAATTAAAAACATAAATTATAGGATTTAATTTTACAGCATTTTTTGGTATTTTTTATAAAATTTGTAAATTTTCGTCTGAATGTAAACAGGATTATATTTGTTTTTATTAGTAGTAGGTAAAAGTTACGACGATCATAAATATGTATGTGTTGTATAAAAACAATTATTTTGTATCAATATTAATTAGTAATTACATATATAATTTTATTACATTGTCATTACCATGGGTAGAACCAATTGTATTTAAAAAAATCAGTAGCATTAAATGGTTTGACATTGTAATTATTTTCAATAACACCAATGCAAATGCAATGCCACAACTATGCTTACGATGACCAACCGAGAACTGTTATAGTAAACAGTACACTATTTTACTCTCTTGTACACTATTTTACTCTCTTGTACACTATTTTTTGAGCGTACGCTCTTCGTTTACTTGTTTTAATATATATGCCCGTTTGTTCACTTTTTTCATTATTATATTTATTAGGGTTCCCTACCCAATGGGTAAAAAGGTTACCCTACTGTTTTCGCTACAATTTCTGTAGACTCTTGAAATTTTCACAGAAGATGTATAACAAATACTTAAACAAACAAGTATAAAAAATTAATTCTATAAATTAAAGGGTGTTCCAATAGTGACGTGATTTGCATGTATATGGCCTAAGTTTTGAACCATAATAGCTACACTCTTGAAATTTTCACAGAAGGTGTATAACTGTGGCCGCTATAGCAACTAAAACTAAAACCTATAGGGTGTTCCGAAAGTAACGTGTTATTTGCGTTTATGTGTTATTTTTTGAGCCGTAGGAGGCAACCATGGAATTTTCAGACATTAATTAAAACTATAAACAAGTATGCAAAATTATATCTAAAAATTAAAGGGTGTCCCGAAAAATTATATATGAACACTATTTTTTCATGAAAATATTGGTCACCGTAACTATTCTACACGGATACTTTCAAATATTTTCTCCTTCCCCTGTAAAAAAAGATAAAACATTAGTTACGAGGTTTTGGATTTCGCCTAACTTTATGTAGACATTGCCATTTGGAAAACCATTATTATTTACTTTTTTGTGTAGAGGGGGGAAACTAAAAAATATTTATGTATTGGAAATAGCGTTTAATATTAAATTAAAAAAATGTAAAACCAAGAGGAAAAATACATTTTTTTTCGTTTACGAATTTAGGTTAGGGCAAAATAAAGTTTGGCGTGTTCTGCTAGTTTTATGAATAATAAAATTTAAAAAAAAAATTAAAGATTTCCTTTCACTTTATTTCATTTTTGAAATAAGATATCTTATCTATCTAAATAAAGATAATAGTAATTTATACTTACCGATTTATTTAGCACTCTACAGTCACAAGAATTATAAAAATATTAAGCCAACTACATACTCCCCGTAATAACATAAATATATGTATATGTACATCTTGACTCTTACGTCACTGAATTTTTAAGACTTTACTTCCACTGCGTTTACATTTGACAATGCTGTTAAGGCAATAACAACACATACACACCTTTTCACCAATAAAGGCATACTTTTCAATTGATCTACTGTCTTGAATATTTTGAAGACTGTACATAGGCCAGTGATTTGACATATGCCGACAATAAATCAAATTTTTCTGTACAGATAAAAATGCAATAATAAAATCAGAAACGGCATTGTCAATTGTAAATATTTTATTTTTTAAATAATTCGGTAGCTTATAAACCATTAAAGTTATTTTAATGAAATTTTACAGAAGCAAAGCAGAGGTGTTTTCGACTGGAAGTGCGGACAGTTTCCCCCCTATGACGAAGGGGGGGGGGGGGGATGTGTGGGTAAGCTCTCAAAGTTGGGTACCTCGGGCATAAATCTCGCCAATTTTTTTTTTATTGAAATAGTTCTTGAAAATATACATATAAACAATTCTTGTATGTGCTTACATAACTACATATGTATATTACATATGTATCTCTACAAGTTTGAGATGAAATTGACGTCGTGAAATTATTTTATAAATTTTATTGGTACTTATTAAGATCGCATTGTTATTTTAATATATCGGCTGTACTTTTGAAAAAAATAGAAGAGTGTCAAGCCCTATTTTCTATGTAGTTTGCTAAAACGTTACACACCTCTTGGTTGGGAAAATGTAAAAACTACCGTGTTTCCGGATTTTCCGCAAAAAGGCGGGGCATTTTTCTTTTATAAAATAAACTTACTTTGTTATTAGTTATTTTTTTAAAAACTATTTTAAAGACAAGCTATATGCAATGGGATTGAAAGGTTGGGTCAGAAATTGCAACCGCTGACTCTCCAGCCCAATCTAAAAAGTGGCCAATTTTTAAATTAATACAAAATACAAGCTTCATCTTTTGGCTAAATAGTCCAAAAGGAATTTAACAGTTCAGTGATTAACAAAGGCAGGGTGCCAATTTTATAAAAAACTAATTTTTTGGAACATTTCTTTACCGTTTTAGGAATTTAGTTGTTAGAATATTAAGTATTAAAATTTTTTAATGCCAATTCAAATTCTAAACTTCTATTTTGTTGCACCTTCAAAGGTAAATAATATTTTAAATATGTCCTAATCACACATATTAATAGCAAGTGAATCAATTTATAAATACAAAAATTATGTTAATTTATTTTTGTTAAATATTATTTTTTATTAGTATTTGCTTTTAGAAGAATAAGTTTATTCATATTTTATTTATTTTTTGAAAGAAGTTTAATTCCTACTTTATTTTTAATTTTAGATTGGGGGTATCAACCTGAACGTTTACAAGCTGGATTTTGTTTATTATTTTATATGTACATTATTGATGCGCAAAACAAAAAATTATTATTTGTTTAAAATTTCGACCACTAAAACATAACCAATGGAAAAGTTAATAATAAATTTATTTCTTGATCTAGAGGAAAGCAAAAATTAAATAAAATTCTTCCATATCTAATCGAACTGTTATTAATAGATTCGACAATTTTACATCAAATTCAATTTTAAAAATGTGTGAACAAATGTAATTTAACAAAAATAAAATAATATAAATTTTAATTTTTGTTTTTTTTTTTAACTATTTTTTTATAAATTAATTAATTTTTATTTAGGCTAAAAAAAGAAAAATCAGATATTAGAAGAATGTAATGCGTTTTTTGAACCACTACATACTTCTTCAGCATTATTCGTATCGCATCTAACTACAAAGTAGTTTGAATTTAAATTATTTTTTTTTATTGAGAAATAGAACACAAGAAATTGCTATGGTCCCGCAAATAACTTCTTAACATGCCCATTTCTCACACGGTTTTTATTTTAAACCCACTCGAGTCAAAAAATCACACGTGTGATTTTAAAACGGTTTGTGACTTGCAATCACGAGATTTTCAGGAAATATTTACTAATATTTTCGCAAACACTTTTTCTTTATTATGTTCCCTTATTTATTTATGCTTTTCTATATAACTTATATATATACGCATATATCATTTGCTAGAGTGCCTCGATTGACTGATTGGTAGTGATAGTATCAGTCTGGGGTGGCGGGTTCGATTTCAAAGACTCCGGGTGTTTTCTGCAGACAAATGATAAAAAAAAAGCCTTTGGTTAGAAGTTAAATCAATTATTTCGTTCAATATTATTCGTTCAAATTGTAAATTTGATTATTAACACAAAAGTGATAAAGTTAACAAAGCCCCAACAGTGACCAGCCCTGTGAGTTTATATAATTTTTATTTTATTTGAAATATTTTTAAAGTTTTTCAGTTCATTATTATAAAGAGACTAGCTGTGCCCGCCACTTCGTCAGCATCCTTGCAATATTTTCTTCGATTTTGCTTTGAAAGTAATCCACACCTTACCTCCTTACGTTTTTAGTTCCGCCTTAAGCTTAAAATAAAGTATGATATCCGGTTAGTTCAACTTCGTACTTTCACTGCTTTTTCTCCACTTTCTCTTGGAAATAAGATATTTTTGCAGAAAAAAAGTATCCTATATTGGGATCAGGAAACTTAGGTATCTCTTCCCAAAATTTTGTTAAAATCCATCCAGTAGATTTTACGTGATGCGAACGCAAAAGAAAAGCATACAGACAGACAGAAGGAAATTAGTTACTATTTTATTATATATATAGAAGATAAAGGAAAAGAAGAATGTAGCGATCCTTACATCATCTTATATTTTTTATCTCTATGATAATGAACTTAAGCCTCAAAAAAATATGAATTCATTTATAATGTATTTGAAAATTTTACTAGTAAATATCAGTATTGAACATTTTTATTAGTTCAGATTGCATTACACTATTTCATAATTAATACCCTTAATCGAGTCCCTTTCAAAAAAATTAGAATCTTTGTTCTACTAATATTTTAAATAACATTTGGAAACGAAAACTAATTGTATTACCTCTTTTTATTTTACAAAGCTTGGTCCAAAATCACAATTTTATTTCGCCAGTTGTAAAATTTAATAAAAAGCTAAAAAATTTAGTTTTTGAAATTCGAAATTTAAAACTTTTACTGTTTTCGCAAACAAACTGTGGCAATTTTTGGAAATTTCTTTTCGATAAGTGAATTGTTGTTTTAACTTGTTGGATCATTAGTGCCTATACATAAAGCCATCCGACGTACTTTTTGAGTCCACAGAAAAATGAGTTTAAATTATACTCTAGTATTTCTACATATGAATATTAAACAATTAACTTTTCTTTGGACGACTGTAGTGTAAACACATTTTGGAAAATACCATTATTTCAAATTTTGGTATCTTTCATATCAATTGATAAGTACGAATGAGTGTTTTTGCGTTTTGATAAGAATTCACCTGTTTGTGAGTCTTTTTTGTTTTGGTTCGTTGAAAAACACAAGAGAAAATGTTGACAGCAGTTCGATTTTAGTCAGTGGCTGTTTAAGAATAAAATAGAATTTTATAAAAAAGTTGTCTACCGCTGTTAAAGAGACTCGTAGTCAGTTTGTAAAACATTATTATTAAACATACATACAGGGTAATAATGATACATAATAGTTACATACACATTAAGACAATAAAGTTAAAACTTATGAGAAAATATAGGACAGAACAAATAGGAATGAAACCCCTTTCAACGCTTCAAAGTTATAATTAATAATTTTTGCAAACATAAAGAACTAAAATTTCATAAAACAAAAATTTAACTTTAAACAGCTACATGACTTTCTTATCTTCGATAAAGAGTTGATAAAATATAAAAGAAGTTTGTGAAAATGTCGTCATGCATTAGACATCAACCAACCAACGAACACTAAAAATCGTTAAATTATTTTATAATTTTAAGATCGTTCTTGGAAAATATTTGTTTCTTGTCATTATTTTATTGAGATTTACTGTTCCATCTAAAAGACAACAATGTTTAATTTCAACGCGTTACTACCATTTCGTTACCATTTGACATTAATTTGTCTGCCTAGTAATGTAGAATTTTATGCTCTGTAAGCAAGTACTTATAGTTTTCCCGGTTCATGAATCTTTTTTTAATTAATCCGCGACGAGTTAAAGTGCCAGAAGTAGAGTAGTAATTTAAGTTTTGCAAAAATTTTTTCTCTACTGCTGTCGGCACTTAAGGCCATCGCATCACTGATACTGTAGCTAGTTTAGAGCTTTCTTCGTGGTATTGATGCAAATATATACATACACAGCAAAAAAAAAATTGGGTTTTTGGAAGCAGTAAAATCTTTTCCTGCCATACAAAATCTCTTAATAGTAAACACATATAAGTATTTTGGTATGACATAAAATGTTAAGTTTTCAAGAAACATCGAATTTTTTACATTTCGCCTTACAGTAGTGCATACTAAAATGCACAACTGTAAGGCATAAACAAATTTCGAATTTACGAGGAGCTACGACGATTTACGAACTTAATACCGTATGTTTTTAGAACATCTATACTACGCTGCATTGAGCGCTTAAAAGGAAATGCTACTAAGTGGGACATCGCGAACAAATATCATGTCATACGTAAGCAGGTTAGTAAGCGATAACAACTCGTCTTTCCTTTATAAACCTGCATATGACGAAGCAGTATTTTTTGTTGGGTAACTATTTATAAGACATGGACTTAAAATGATTGAATGTGTAAACAGTGTCGATGTAGATAACTTCATGCATAAAAAAATAATATACTATTAAATCAATTGAGGCAATTAACCGATTAATGTCCAGGTGGCTTCTTGCGCGATTTCGATGTCAGTAATAGTTGAAGTTCAAATTGTATGCAACAGAACCCCTTAAAAATTATTAACTTTTTCATAATATAAGTACGTGATTATGACCATACCCATCAAGGTCATAAAATTTGAAATATTTGCGCAGTGTATTATGGCCGCTAGAGCAGGTATAAAAACAAAATAAATATTGAAGGGTGTATTATAGACGTGTTTTTGTCGTCTATCACATTATCTTTTGAACCGAAATGTGTGGACATTGCAATTTACACAGAGTAGGCTGCTATAACAAGTCATAAAAATATAAAATTGAAAAGAAAATATGGGGTGTCCGGGTACAAGGCTTGATTTTGGGTTGTGCATGTTTTTTTTTATAATAATTTTAAAAATTAAATGGTCTCCCCATACAACATATGTAAGAAATGTTTTTGTGTCTTTTGAACTGGGCACCAATTGGAAATTAATAAAGTGTAGATAACTTGTTTTATCCTAATAACAAACAATAATAAAAAATATACTTAAAAACTAAAGGATGTCACCATAGACAACGCAAGTTTACATACATATATTTATGTCACATAAAAGTTAGTTAAAATGTGTATTAATAAATCCGTTTTAATAAAAATATAAATATTTAAAATTAGAAATTAGAAACAGTAGCCACAGTTTAATTACGGTATATGGCCAAACTTTTGAACATAACAAGTTTTTAATTTAAAATTCGAAATTAAAGGGTGTTCCAATAGGTGGTGTATGACCTAATCTTTTTAACCGTTATAGACAGATGCTTGAAACTTTAAAAAATTGCTTTTCATTGTGTCAGCAATAATAAGTGTTAAAAAAATTAAAGGGTCACCTCAAAGCTGATGAAATTTTCCGTATATGACCTTATCTTATGAACCGTTATAGACAGACTCTTGATATTTAAACAGAACGTATATTATTATATCCTCTTTAACAGCAAGTAAAAAATTTTGAAAAACGGTGTCCCTATAGTTAATCAAATTAGATATACAAATATGGCCTTATCTTCTGAACTGTTATATATACACAATTGAAAATTAAACCATGTTAGTTTTACTATGGCCACCATAACTAGTACAAAGAAAGTTAAAGGGTGTCCCTATAGGTAATGCGATTTGATGTAGATGGCCTTATTTTTGAGCCGTTATAGACAGACACGTGGAATTTGAATGGAATGTGTATTGCTACGTCCGCAATAACGAGAAGTAAAAATAAAATTTGAAATTTACATAGTCTTTACTTCTATGGCCGGTGCAATAGCTAAACAAAACATACTAAACATAAAATCTTCAGTTACACTAAACTATCGAACTTGAATAGCTTTCAAAGATGATGCAATATAAAAATAATGAAATTAAACCTACAGAAATTTAAGTGTATTTGTTTCTTGAGAAAAAAAAAATTCATATCATATGACCGTTAATAAGGATAGAGGTGTACTTGCGTTTTTTACAAGGTGGGCAAACAGGTGACTGGTCCTTACATAACAAAACAGTTGTATATACCACAATTTTAAAATATGATTCAATAATATGGGACCCACAATATAATGTGCACAGTAACCACGATGAATCGGTTCAGAAATAATTTCTAGTTTTCTGCTTACGAGGTTTGTCATGGCAGTCTGGAGTTCATCCTCCATCCTTTCGTTGCCAATGCTTAAAGCCGCAGAACAATGCTTAATGTCTTTTTTGCAATCAACTTAATTAATAGAAAAATTGCAGCCGAACTCCTTATTTCTAATATCTCTTTCAATGTTCCGCGTCGTTTAACGCGATGCTTTTAGCCACCGTTCTTACAGTTCTTCCGCAATAATTACTCAAACGCAGATCCAATTTGAATTTGTAAAAATTTTAAGTTTATATCAATTTATTGATTATTCATTATCGATAAATGATGAGATATAATTGTTTATTTGAATAATTAATTTTAGGTGTCTGTAAAATAAAACACACACAAAAACTTGTTATCTGTATGATTCTTTTTAGCGAATTATTTCGCTCACCATGGTATTGAATGGCTACGAGAACGGAAACAAAACGCCAAACGATGAAAACCCGCCAGATATTAAACCAACTTACGCCCTCGAACATTTAGCAACTTTTAAAATTAAGAATGAAGCCGAAATAAAAAGACCAAAAGATAAATTAAAAACTCTTGTTGAATTGGACAAAACGGGTGGTGTCTGGCCAATGAAAATGTACATGTGCTTTAGTGGCCCATGGCTCGTTATATTGGATAGCGATATGAAAGAAATTGAAAACTTTCCGGGAGCTCTAATTACAGAACCAACAGCCTTTACAAGCGAAGATCCAATGGAAATCTTTAACAATATTTTAATATTTACGGTACCAGGTATTTCACTTGGAAATGCTGAAATGCACTTTTTCCAGGTAAAAAAATAAAACCAATCATTTGAATCAATTTAAATTCTATTCTATACAATAATGTTTATTTAATTTGTTTAATACTACCAGGTAAGCGATGTGTCTGCTGTGCAGATGGTCGAGGATTTGAAGTATCTTAGTTCTGGCAAACTGGTAACAATAGATCGTAACAAAACTCCCATAAAACTGCCGAAAACGGACAAAGCCTTGCAACCTACTAAAGATCATTATGGTATTGCTATTGCAGCGGCGGAAGTGGCAGCAGAAAAAAATGCTCATGACCAGGAACAAACCGCTAAAGATATTCAAGTGTTAAATCATTGTTTCGAAGATATTGAACGATTTGTTGTTCGTCTGCAGTACGCGGCAGAAGCTTTGCGCGAATTAGAACTACGAAAAAATGAACACAGCAGCCATGGAGAGGGACTGCTTATATCGCGCTCCCGTCCACCTACTGAAAGTGAATTTGTAGATATTTTTGCCAAACACAAGTTGGGCTTCAACTATATTACAAAATTGGAAAACCACTTTCAAGACCCCTCCGAACCAATACACAATTCATTTGTTTCTCTGCAAACGATTGTTAATGTGTGCAATGATGTTTATGTAGACGCGAAAATTGCCGAAAATGTTGTGAATCCTTTGCTTCGACGGGAAACAGTCACGTTTTTAAGTAAACATTTGAATGACAAAGAATTAACATTTTGGAAATCACTTGGAACGAATTGGTCGCAATCTAAAGATCAGTTTAAAAATCACAAAAGTGCCTATCATCCAACATTTTACGATGAGTGGTCTCCAAATTGGGTCGTAGACGAGGAAGTACCATACTACACACCAGCAACAACGCACACACAACCAACAAAAGGTTTCGGTTCTCCAGACCTTGGCTATAATGCTACATGGTTGTCACGCTTACAATCCAGAAATGTCAAGATTGCTGAAGTTGTCTACCATAAAGTCGCCAGCAATGATAAAGAATTGAATGTCACGAAGGGGGAACATCTTGAGGTAAGTGCACACGCAATCTACACACACACACTAAAACGTTTGATTAATCGTTTTATTTTCTTTTGTTATCAAAACGTTATATTTTTACATGTAGATAATCGATGATTCACGCAACTGGTGGAAAGCACGTAATTCATCTGGAAGTATTGGCTACGTACCTCACACTATATTGTCGGCGATGAATTTTGATCAGCATTCTATTTATGCAGGTCGAGATACTGATTCGCTTAATTCTTTTATGTTCGAAAATGGTGAGTCAAAATGTTAATTAGACTCGCTTAACACACCACAAGTTTGCTTGCGAAAGTTTATTTTAATTCCATTTAAACATGCTTTCACATCCCCGCAGATGCATTAATGTCCGGGTGCAAATACCGGCAATTATGTATCTCTTACGATGTTTTTTTCTGTCTATCTTTCGCTCCCTCTCTCTCTATTATTAGCCTAACAATAGCGCAAGAAAACTTGCTCAGTGTGAACAATGTCTCAGTGCCGAAAAGAGTTATTTATCGTCGAACATAATTGCCAGAAAATAATTTAAAAAATAAGTTTTTCAGAAAGTTTTGAATATTACGCATGACCCAGTTATAAATTAAAACAAACAAGGGTCTCTATATGGCTGTACCGAATCTAATATGGTTAGAGTTATCAAATATTTAAATATCCGGCTTTCGGACAATTCGAAAAAAATCTGATTATATGAACCCGGTTGCAGGTTTTATATTGTAATTTGTAATTGTTTGTAATTTTTTTTAACACTTCGTCGTAAAAGTTACCCTGTTTTACAATTTTTATTTCAAAATAAACTCCACGCTCAATCGAAGTTTTTTATATTTTATTTTATATTTCGTGGAATATACATAGTATGTAAACTTCTTTTAATGTTCAATTAAGATGTTTTTTTATCATTTTTGCGAAAAACTGATATAGCAAAATATGTGATTTAAAACTGGAAACTCTGTCGTAAGTACAGATAAGTTTGTCCATTACTACATGCCTACGTCAGTGGTGCCCAACCACATCCTATGAAATTGTTTCATTTTGTAGTCTTTTAAACCTATAGTAAGTATTACAATATGCTAATTAGTACAATTGCGGTTTTTGACAAATTATTTTTCATGATATCGTTCCGCGTGAATGAGTAGCTCATGGGTTGCTAACTAAAACACTCGCATAAGATCATAAAATTAAACTGCAAAATATGAACCAAAATACTAGATTTTAGCGAATAATTCTCAAATCAAACAAAAACTAGCTTCTATATGTTTGAGAAAAATCTTTTTGAAAATAAAACATTGCGAATCATGCGTTTATGAAGTAGATACAAAAAGCATTCATATATAATTTCAGATAATTGTCAAAACGTGAACAATCGCAGTACTTTGAGCACTTTTGTTACGTCATCCGAACGTGAAGTACTCACACAGCAACGAGCCAGTTCTCCCAGAACATCTATGCCAAGATCTTACAGTATGCCCAATGTGCCGAAACCACCACCTATGCCACCAGCTTCGGAGCCAAGTACTCCAAGCGGAACATTAAAACGCAATATGGCAGTTACTGGCACAATGACAGGTTAGTTAAACTACATGTCTACCTTTTTTTATTTTTACACACGTTTATTTTCAGCTATGCGTGCCCGCAATGATTGCGAGACTGACAAAGAAGCGCTGATGCTGCAAAATACAATAAATGATGAATTGAAATTGACTCTGATGCAACGCGAAAAACGCAAAGATTTGGAGATTCTTAAAACTCCACAAATTTATATAAATCAATATTCGAGTTCTAAAGAAGTTGAGGAATGGTTGCGTGGTAAAGGTTTCTCTGATGTTATCGTGAAAAAATTATCTGGCCTTAATGGAGACGAATTGTTTGCCTTATCGCCCCATGTTGTTGAAGGATATTTTGGTCTGAAAGAAAGTCGACGATTGATATCACAAATCGTTTTGCAAAAAAATATTTGTGAGGTAAGACATCTTTTAAAATATAAGGAAGCTTATCTCTTGCAATCAAATCTTTTCCTTATTTTCTTCATTTTGTCTCTAGTACAAAACAATACGATCTTCTGAACTGTCGGCTAAATTGGCAAGAGCGAGACAAAAACTTGATAGTCAAGGATTCGATTTAAACGAAATATTTTAAATACACAGACATAATCAACACTTACCATCTCAGCAAATAAATATGTTTATATTTAATTTTTATAGTGCTTCAAATATGCTTTATGTATTTACATTACATAGAGGCTCCCATCCTTGGGTAATTACTCAGGAACATAGGCCTTATATAAAATCCTGAAATTATTGTAAAGTTTTGTAAATAGTGTTTAAAACATCCCGCTTTAAAAAATAAATCGGTTAAAAAGGGGGAGGTACCTTAGTTTAAATTTTACTAAAATTCATTCAATAATTTTTACGTGATGCGTACACAGATAGACAGACAAAAATTTCAAAAATGTTGGCAACAAACAACAAAAACAAGTACACACATCAAGTAAAGTTTAAAATAATCCAGCTGTCATACCTTCCGATGAATACTGTTGTTGCCGGCTGCTTGTTGGGTACGGTTGGTCAAATAAACAGCCAGGTCTTCATCGGAAGGTATGACAACAGTATTTCATTTACTGGCAGAACAAATCTAAATAATTCAAAATAATCGGTTAAATTTTGCAAAAAAAAATTACATGGGTACCAATTGGCTCCTAGTAAATTTTTAACAAACAAATAATTTCTAATTTTAGTTTTTATCTGTAGGCCATTTTTCTAATGAAAAAAAATTAGAATGGTCCAGTGTCCTAGATTTACAACTTGTGTTCACAAAAATAAGCAGTACTGACTTCATTAATATTTTGCAATGCAGCTTGTTGCGTATCTGCGACAATGTCAGCATCTAATGGTGTTCAGCTGGACATGAAAGCCGACAAACTCTTGAGTTTATGATGAATCATAACACCGAAGTTCTAGATTGTCCTTCATGCTTACCGGATCTCAAACTCATTAAAAAACATTTACACGCCTCGTGTCAAACGGTTTGCAAAATATGAGCTTGAGTATATGATCATTTTTTGCAAAAATGACATTGAGGCCCCACATCTTTGAGGGCCCATAAAAAAAAACCTGGAGGACTTTGGGCAAAACTGGGAGACAGGGGTCTTTTTTTTTTTGGTCTTTTATCACGTAGTGGTGTCCGTATATGGTTATTTTTTTCCGTGTTGCACTGTGTTATTAGACAAGTCTGAGAATAAAATGAGCTTATAGGCAATTGTCAATCTAGCCAGGCATTAGGCCGAAAATTAATTTTGAGAAATGTAAAAATTTAAGTGCGCAGATCGACAGACAACGATGCAGAAAATTCTGCATCGTATAGTGAATTTTCAAGGCTTTTGCTCGAAATTTGTCGTTTTGGGACACTGTTAAAATGAGGAAAATGGAGTAAATTGCATACGTTTTTATTGACTTTTTACGATTTTGATTCCAATATTTTTTTTAGCTAAACGAATAAAGATTTTAAATTGCTTTTTTTTCTGTGAAAACAGCTAGTTATATTAATTTTTAGAAAAACTTTTATTTTAAACTTTTATGATAAAAAATGAAAAAAAAGAAATATTTTTTGGTTCACTTTTTTGTCAAAAAGTGAATAGGTTTTTGAGAGTGATCTCCATCCGTAAAAATATGTAATTTCCAAGAGAAAAAGTAGTGAAAGTACCTATTCAATGTTACTGCAGACTTGGCAGCAACTTTGATTTTTTCAAACACTATTTACAGAATTCTATAATAATTTTAGAATTTTAAATAAATTTAGTATTTTATATAAAGCTTTCTGAATAATTACCCAGGGATGGGTACTTTTATATAAAGTAAATACATAAACCATATCTGAAGCACTATAAAAGTAAGACTCTTTAAATTTGGGGTGTATTACTTTCTCGCTTTTTACATTGTGCATGTTTTATCGCTGCAATTCTTACATAGATGGAGGGAGGTAGAGAACAATTAAAAGGGGCGGGGCACACATATTTATACACTCTAGTAATTCGTTTTGTTCCCCAATTCGTAGTTATAATTACTAAGTTTAAAATGTTAACAAATGGGTCCAAACACACAAATTGCTGCAATAAAAATTGCACGATATAAATACAAATAAAGTTTTAAAGAAGAAAAGGGATAAATTTCAGCGACATAAGTTGCATAATGTAATTGGGCTCCTTCAAAACTAATTCGAACAAAATATTGTAGGGACGCTGACAAAGTGGCTGACACAGCTAGTTACTCATAAATTATTTTCATATAAATTAAATACATACTATAAAGAAATAAATTACGAAAATGTATTTTTATTAATATTCTTGGGTAGTGGGGATTGGTTAGGAATTGGGAAGACACCTTCTCTTCCACATAAAAGCTTCAAAATTAATATTTTTTGGAAATTACCAAAAAAAAAATTATTTAAAAAATCACGTTTTCTCGTTTTGGGGGTGGGATTTGGGGAATACCTTCCCCTGCCCATAAAAATTTAAAAATTTTATATTTATGGTATTAAGGCGTATGTAATTCATTACTTTTAATAATTACATTATTAAAAAAATATATATTTTATGTCACCGCCCACAAGGGTCCAAGTTTAGGTTTTGGAACATTCGCTGACCTTAAAATTTGCATTTGCTAAACGAAAGTGTGCGAAAATTTAAAATAAAATTGAATTTTTCAGAGGTAGAATTAATTTTTTTAAGGGGAACTTTTTCCTTCTTTGTCAGATTGTTTTATTTTCAAACCTTAACAGCCATAAGATATTTTTCTGCCAAGTTTGATTGATCTAGGATTACTCAATAACTTTTGAGAGCCAATATAATAAAAAAAAAGTAATGTCCGGCTAGATTGCCAAAATACCCCTATGTGCGTTGGGAAATCAAAAATGCTGTAGTTATTTGGCAGAGTGTAAAAAAGAGTTAAAAATTTAAGAATAATTTGAATGAAACGGAAAAAAGCGACAGACAACAGAGACTAAATTCAGTTTTTCTTGCCACGGAATTTATGTTTAAGCGTAGAGGAATTTTTGTGTTTCAAATAGGATCAAAAAGGATAAATTTAATTATTTTTTATAGAATTTATTTATATATTTTATTTTCAAATGAAAACTTTTCATTTAAATGTTTTATGGCCTATAAAACCAATTATCTGTAAGAATAGTGGGTTAAAACAATTCTAGAATTTACACAATGATCTGTGGTTTGGTGACCAAAGGCCTATATGGGTATACTTATAAAGGGTGTTTTTTATAGAGGTATAGAACTTTAAGTTGCAATAAAACAACGATGGATAATTCAATTGACATGAATTTTATTTATCCGAAAGATAATCTTGTGGCATTACATTTTAAATACGATTTCTGGCATATGATCGCCACGGCTGACGCGAATGTAGTCCAATATGGTCGTCCAATAGTCGATGATGTTTTCTCACATTTGTGGCCGTATATCGGCAATAACACGGCGAATGTTGTCTTCCAAATGGTCAAACGTTTGTGGCTTATCCGCATAGACCAATCACTTTACATAGCCCCACAAAAAGTAGTCTAGATCAAGTCAAGATCACAAGATCTTGAAGAGCAATTCACAGGTCCAGAACGTGAAATTAGGCGGTCACTAAACGTGTCTCTCAATAAATCTATTGTGGCACGAGCTGTGTGACATGTTGCGCCGTCTTGTTGAAACCAAATCTCCTGGACAGCTTGGGTATTCAATTCAGGAATGAAAAAGTTATTAATCATGGCTCTATACCGATCACCATTGACTGCAACGTTCTGGCCACTATCATTTTCGAAAAAGTACGGACCAATGATTCCACCAGCCCATAAAGCGCACCAAACAGTCATTTTTTGTTTTGTAACGGTGTTTTTTTTTTGGATGTAACGGTGTTTCGACATACACTTGAGGATTACCTTCACTCCAAATGCGGCAGTTTTGTTTGTTGACGTAGCCATTCAACCAGAAGTGCGCTTCATCGCTAAACAAAATTCGTTTATGAAAATCGGGAACAACGGTAATCTCGTTTTGGGCACTTTTTGCAAGCGTTGTTCAGGAGTGAGTCTACTCACGATGAATTGCCAAACTAAACTGAGAATAAATCACTTGACAGCTGTTAAATCGGTCGCCATCTTGAAAAGTAATGCCAACTTAAAGTTCTATACCTCTATAAAAAACACCCTTTATATGGTGCAGTGCGCACAGCATTCACACAGGCAATTGAGGCAATGTCGATGGAATGAGTAAATAGAGAGTAACATAGGCATGGTGATATGTTTATAGACGTTAGAGCAAGGCAGGTTACTATTTAGTTCAGCGGAACATGGCGTCCAGCTGTAGAAGTATCTGTCTGTTTTCCAGGCAGAATTGCTTGGGTTGCTACATGCGTTTGATCACCTGTTGGAAATTCTCGATGGACCTGACAACCAGTCGGTTATAAAACACATGAGACCAGAGAACTCCAAACGACTGCTTGAATGCGTTCTAAAATAAAAAAAGATTTGCCCCGGTAAACGCTGCACAGAGGGGTATTTTGCAAATCTAGTCGGACGCAGTTCGACAGACAACAAAAGTCTGCATAGTATAGTGAAGGCTCAAGGATTTTGATTGAGATTTGTCGTTTTCAAACGCTGTTAAAATCAGGAAAGTTGAGTAAATTGCATACGTTTTTATTGACTTTTTACTATTTGCAATATTTTTTTTGTGGCTAATGTTAAGATTTAAAAATGCTTACCTGGATTTTTGCATATATAATTTAAACTTACTACGCTACTAGTAAATTTTTCTGCGAATAAAAGAAAAATTGTAATTCTAAACTGTACCGGTTCACCCTACAGCCCTATCCAAACATAGTTAATTTTAAAACAAAATTTATGATTTATTGTGAAATTTGTCGGAGTGCAAAGCACTGATTAATAGTGGCATTTAATAATATTTCAGAGCCAATATAAACTAAAAAAATTTAAGTGGCCTACCCTTAACATTAGCACTCTCCATGGAAACCGATATTTTTATAAGAATAATTTTTCAAAGTATATAAATCGAAAAATTTATTATTTTTGGTTTGGGTTGTAAGTAAACTATCCCTTGCCCCTTCCCAATTATATCCAAAAACTATACTCGTACAGCTCTTAATTTCCATATACCAAAGCCACATAACTAACTTCATTCTGATATATCAAACGGAATGACCTGTAGAGACCCCACAAAAATAGTGGCATACACCCCATAATTACGAAAATAGGTAAAATCGATTCAGGAGGCCTCAAGACGTATAAATCCGTTGAAATACCCACATCGATTTTTATCGATTACTTTAGCTGTACTGCGTAAGGGTAAGGAGGCTAACAGATTAAGAAAAGCTCGAATGGTGTTCAAAGAGCCTCTCGTCAGGATTACCGGAAAGGTGATTGGATATAAGAGCGACACCTCAAGATATCCTTAAGGATATCTGCGTTAGTGACAGATCATGGAAACTTCAAGTATGATAATCGAAGAAGATGATACTTGCAGACCGTGCCTGGAATGTGGCTTTGGTCTTCTGGCAGTAGTAAGTTAAATGTGATTGCGATAGGAGATTTAAGACTTAGAAAAATGCTAGTGATCACAAGCGTGTTCAGATTAGGGGACTTATCACCAAATCAAGAATTTTTATTTACTTATGGGGATAAAAAATTCGGTTTTGGGATAAAATAAAAATAAAAAAATGCCAATAACGTCAAAACAATTAATCCTATTTTGGGCAAAATTTTCGTTGTTTCTAAACCTGGTTGATTTATATACAAACTTACAATTCTTATATAATCATTTTTTCGCCAAAGGGACCAACAAAATCTTAAACAAGAAATAAATTGCAATACTAGCAACTCAAATCTTTGTTGAGAATAATATACATACAAACAAATAATGCAAACAGCGTTATATTAAACCCAAATTATTCAACCCCTATCCCGAAAAATTATTCCTATAAAAAACTCCCAAATTTTCAAAAGTGAACGATTTCTACCGTAAAATACAAGTAAATTTGTTATGGAAATTATTCACGATAAAAAATTTTGGAATTTTTTTCATGGGAATATTTATTTGCGTTAGGGGTAAATATAAACTAACACCTTGATTGTCGTGGGGTAAGCTAGTCTTTATGGCCATTTCGCTATGTGCTTAATTTAGCTCATCGGGTAACCTTTACCCAAATTTAAGATAAGCTAATGATACCTTTAAGTAAAAAAATATTTTGACTAAATAAGAATTAAATTATAGCAATTTAAGACAAATTATCAAATATTAAACAAAACAACAAAAGAAGAAAAAAAAATAAAGCAAAGTTGCCAACTTTTGGGTATAATAGCTATCAACTCTTTTAATTTATTCCCAGAAATAGGGAAGTATAACCTCTATCAACTTAATTATTTAATATTATGCTAATTACCCATAACGTTTTTTAATAAAAATGCAATTTATTTGTTGGGGGAAAGAGCTAGTCCCTATACGTATTTCACTGGTTGCTCAGGCCAGATCATCAGGAAACCTTCTTCCTTATTTTAGAGAAGCCAAAAATACTCTATAAGTAATAAAATTCTACAAAACACAATGAGAATTATGCATGTTAATAGAATAATATTACAGAATATTAAAGCTTCAACAAAACACCAACAAACAAACCACGTTTTTATTTTTCCTTACTGTCCTTCTACTTAGTTTGTTCAATATTAAACATTAAGTGTACCCTATATTTTTTAAATGAAGATAACTAGAGTGTAAATAAAGTATTTATGTGTTTATTTCAATTAAAACAGTATACTTTTTAGTGGGGAATTTTGGGGATTGTTATAATATTTTTTGGGGAAAATTTTTTTGTTTGGGAATTTTTATAATGCTGGGAACACAACTGCGACGAACGATGAATTTCGTCCAGTACGACGAATTCCTTGGTAAAAAAGCGCTGTGTAAATTTGTCGTATGACTCATAATAACGGCGAAAAAATAACAGCTATTATAATTAAAAGAAAAAATACAAAAAAAAATTAATCAAAGAGGTTAAAAATTTTGTGAAAATTATTAAAGTAATAAATATAATGCTTATTATAGTAAAACCTTTTTTGCTTGTACGTAAATGTTTAAGAATGTGGTACGGCCAGTAAACTTTAATAAAAAAACGATCTTAATAGAGTAACAATATAAAATAGTAATTCTTATAAAATGAACCATTAACAAAATCACAACTAAAAACAATTTTTATGGTTATCTTTTATTTCGTACACTTATTTTTAATGCTATAAAATAAAAATACATTAACTATTAAAGTAAAAAATCTTTATTTACTAAAATACTTAAACCAAACATGGTCACATTGCACTGTTGTATTCGTGGTACGACGGCGTAAGAAATATAAATAAATCTAATTCCGTGTTCGGCGAGTATGACGAATTTCAACCGACTTCCTAATTGTAGGTGTGATCCCGTACTCAACATTGGGATCCCGCGGGATCCCAATTATACCGAAAACTGTTCGCGTACTGCAAGATTGGGTAAAAGAGAGTAATTTTGAAAGAGAGTATTCTTCTTCTTCATGCACGAAACAGGGTTGTCAGATTTATTTTCACCTATTTCGCCAAAATCGATGTGAAAAATCGCCAAAATCGCCAAAAATATTTTTTGTTAAAATTTTCCTCTAATATATACAATAATTTTTAATTTTAAAAATATTTTTAACAAATCAAAAAAACAAATTTAATCGAAATAGCTAAAATTCGCCAAAAATAGAAAAAAATCTCCAAAATTTAACCAGGTTTGGTAAATTTGGTACAATTGTACATTTTTTGGTACATTTTAAACTTGAAAAGTACAATGGTACACCAATGACTAATTTGGTAGAATATAAAAGTTTCAGCTTTTAAGCGAAAAACTTCAGCATAGAGGTTTTTTTTATATAACCTGAGACAAAAATAGGTAAACTATGTTACACATAGATTTGAACCGTTAAGATATAAAATGAAAGAAATCAAAATAAAGATAAGCTTAACGAAAATAGCGAGGAAAACCTTGATAAATATTTTTCTCCCACAAATCTCGCTATCTTACTAGAATCGCAATTACAATTGAAGAAATATTTAAATTATCCAGTTCTTCTGTCGTTAGTTTAGAGAGGGTATGAAAGGACGATATACCGGGCAAACTTGACAGATAAAACGTATTCTCCCCAATCACATCACTACGACAACATCTGTTATACAGTCCCAATGCAATAACCAATAATCACCAATGTCCTTCAATTAATTTCATTAGATTCTCAGACGACTTCAGAACTACGGTGGTAAATTTAGTTTAACCTTTGCATGTTTGGATTAAGATTTCTTAAACCTCTTCTATTTTTATCCGTTAAGCAAGTTACCGGTATTGATGCCGTGTCTATGCACACAGATGAATAAAATTTTCCAATATCTCGAATAAAAGTTAATTTAAAATTTAAATTCACTGGCAAAATTTATATAGTACAATTTCTGTTCGAAAATTTTATTTACCATCCCTGATCTGAACATTTCCATCCGTAAGGTATTTATTTTAGAATATGTTTTATAGGAATAAAATTTATTCAATATTTCAAAAGATCAACAGATGTGTGCCTCATGCCCTATTTCTATTTATAGCATATGTTTCGCAGTCGAGTTTTGGTGGAATTCATTATTGAAATCGATCATTCTATTCAGTAATTACTAGCATATAAATTAAAAAATATAAATTTTCTTTAAAATTAATCACCTAATTTGTAAAAAAATATTCTTTCAACTTAGAGAGGATCAAACGGACTTAATCCTCACTTCAAAACTTCCTTTGTATGTAAAAAATAAGTATAAAAATTCATTGGAATTACCACCACATCAAATACAAAACTAATGTAGCTGTACATAATAAGATAGAATATCATATTGTTACGAAAGAAGAATTTATTCATTATAAGCTCTGAACAACAATACTCTCGAACTACAACAACAACATTAATGGCTTATTTTCTTACAATGATGGAAGAAAGAAACGCCTCATACAAAAATTCGCATTTACGCATACACACACACACACACAGATTAAATAAACACTCTTCTGTTAAATACACAGCCACATACATAAATACAAGCATAAACAAATAAACAGCCACACACACAGGTATAAAGAAATAACCAATCACACAAACAAAAGCAAGAGCAATAACAGTCGAACCTGCCAGATATGTCTGGAATAGAACATTCTGGTGCTTTTAAAGCACCTATATAAAGTGAATCGTGCTGGCGAGTAGTATTGCAGTATTAATTTAAAAGTCAAAGAGTTAAGTTGTCGAATATTAAGAGTGTTTAACAGTTTGCTGTATTTTTGAACAGTGGTGTTAAGTAAATAAAGTGACTTACAGTAAAAGTAATAACAGTGTGTATTTATTTTGCAATAAAAAGAACCCAACGTAAAGTAAAAACGTAACAATTGGTGACAGAAGTGAAATTGTAAAATAAAATAACTTAAAAAAATAATAAAAATGAAATTTGAAGAACTTAAAGTGGAGCAGCTGAAAAAGGAGTTAAGTAAGCTGGATTTGCCAACAGCAGGTAATAAAACAGACCTACAGAAGAGGCTCATAGATGAATTCAAGCGACGTGGCATCGACATTGGTACATATGAGTTCGAAGAAAAAGAGGAGATTGAGGTATGTACCCGTGCAACAACAAGCAGCATTGACTTTAATGCGATGTTTGCTGCTATGATGGAGAAAATTTCAGAAGTTAAAGAAGCTTCTAAAAGAAGTGAAGAAGCTTCTAGAGCAAACAGCGAAAAACTATTAGCTGAAGTTTACGAAGCTTCTAGTGCAAACAGCGAAAAACTGTTAGCTGAAGTAAGAGGTGAAAATCAACAACTTGTAGCTGAGATTCAAGAAGTTTCTAGAGCAAACAATGAGAAACTTTTGGGAAAAGTCAACGAGAACCTTCTACAAATCTCTGAAAGCATTAATAAGCGAGTAGACGACGTAGAAGTCAAGTTCGACGAAAAAATCTCTGCCGTAGAAGTGCAACTGTCTTGTTTAAACAGAAAAGTTAATCTTCTAGAAAATAGTGGCGTCGAAGTACAAGTAAAAGATGTCGATGTAAAGCTGCAGGAGCTTGAAAACAAAATTATGAGCCTGGAAATAAGAGAAGGTCCAGCACGAGTAGTGACTGAAAACACAAATAGGATAAAAGCTCCCAGTTTCGACGGCACCATACCCTTCAACGTCTTCAAATTTCAATTCGAGACAGTGGCCAGTAAAAATCTATGGAGCAATGAAGAAAAAGCGATTGAGCTGATTCTGGCACTTAAAGGATCTGCAGCAGAAGTCCTCGAAAGCCTACCAACTAGCTGCAGGAATAATTATGAGGACATAATGGTGGCGTTACAGCGCAAATATGGCGGCGATCATAAAAAGGAGCTGTATAGAATGGAGCTACGTGGCAGGCTGCAAAGAGCAAATGAGACGCTACAGGATTTCGCTATGGAGATAGAGCGCTTGGTGCAGCTAATATACCCTGGGGAAAACCATCCACTTCTAGAACAGTTCAAGGTGGAGGCATTTGTTAATGGTATTCGTGACCCAGATATTAAGCACGCAGTTTGCGCTAAGCAAAACACATCCTTTGCTGAAACCATTGCTTACGCTCTGGCTCAAGAAACAGCAAAAGTCATTTCGAGGCCGCAGTCATACAAAGTGCGAAAAGTTGAAGTTGCTGCTGAAGATGAAAAAACAACAATGGACGACATAAAGCAAGTACTTGAGTCGGTAAAGAAAGTCTTAGATGAAAGACAAGGTAAGACAAACGCTAAGTGCTTTAATTGCGGCAAAGTCGGCCATTTTCAACGAAACTGTAAGGCAGCAAGAAAACGAGCCAGATCTGTTTCGCCGCCAAGAAACAATAAACGTGCGACTCATGGAACATCTCGAGAGTCATTAAACTAAAGAGAGCTAGCACTACGGGGCATGAGCTAGCTCCCACAACCGAGGGCCCCACAATCTCCATATCTGTGATGCAGCAGCAAAACAGCAATCTTACTGCAAGCGGGTATATCAACGGAGGAAAGCGTATTCTGACAATAGACACAGGAGCGTCGCAGTCTATAATAAGGCCCGATTTAGTAAAGGGAAAAGTGCATCAATTGAATAATGTCAGTCTGCGCACCGCTACCGGAGAATTTGCTACTGTCTATGGTAAGGTCAAAGTCAGATTAACTATAGCCAACATGAGTGTGGACCATGTGTTTATTGTTGCCGATATCGTGGACGAAGTTATTGTTGGCGCAGATTTTATGATTATGCATGAAGTCGATCTGCGCATGGGGCAACAAATAATGATCTGGCGAAACGTCGAAATACCCCTTGATATTGGATATGTGAGTAAATCTGCAGTAAGGAAGTTGGTTGCTGTAGCATCCCAGAAATTACCACCTCAGGCAGAAACTGTGATATGGGCGCGTATGGAGGAAGATTGTGAGGACAACCGGTTGTGGGTGGTAGAACCATCAGGAATTAAGAGTGAGACAATAACAGCAAAAGCCCTCGTGAAAACCTCTAAGAATGGAAAAATTCCTGTGAGAGTGTTAAATCTATCCAACAGTGAAAAAGTAATTGGTAAAAACTCTCAGATAGCTCAATGTACACCAGCAGAGGCCATAATTAATTGCGAGAGAGACTCAGAGCCTGAAAAACTGTCAACTAAAGAGCGCGAAATACTAGCAGAACACGTGGGGAAATGGGTAGCAGAGCTGGAGCCACCTGACAGAAACAAAGCCAAGCAGCTGCTACGAAAGTACGCCTCTGTCTTCGCCCTAAAAGATAAAAGCCAAGGTAGAACGGCAATAGTGAAGCATGAAATAAATACTGGCGAAGCGAGGCCCATAAAACAAGCTCCCAGGAGCATTCCCCTAGCCAAGCGGAGCGAAGTAAAGCAGCTAGTCAACGAAATGGAGCGAGACGGAATTATCGAACCATCTTCGAGTCCTTGGAGCTCGCCGGTAGTTTTAGTAAAGAAGAAAGATGGCAGCACTAGATTCTGCGTTGACTACAGAAAGCTCAACGATGTTACCAAAAAGGACAGTTATCCGCTACCAAGAATCGATGACACCTTAGACACGCTAGCAGGTACTAAGTGGTTTTCTACGTTAGATCTACAGAGCGGTTACTGGCAAGTCGAGATAGCGGACAAGGATAAAGAAAAAACTGCTTTTAGTGCTCTCGATGGTTTATGGCAGTTTAATGTTATGCCATTTGGTCTCTGCAACGCTCCAGCCACCTTCGAGCGTTTAATGGAACGAGTGTTAAAAGGACTCAATTGGAAGTCATGTCTGGTGTATCTGGATGACATAATTGTCATGGGAAAGACCTTCGATGAACACCTAAGGAATATGGAAGAAATCTTCAGGCGTATATCAGCCGCTGGACTGAAGCTCAGTGTTAAGAAATGTGCATTGTTTCAGAAGGAAGTCAAATACTTGGGGCATCGTGTAACAGCAGAGGGCATATCAACCGATGAAGATAAAATACGGGCAGTAAAGGACTGGCCTCGTCCTCAAAATCTTCACGAGTTACGAAGTTTCTTGGGACTCTGCACATACTACAGACGATTTGTGCCAAATTTTGCTAGTGTTGCTGCGAGCCTACATGAGCTAACCAAAAAGTCGCGACCTTACCAGTGGAGTGAAGCAGCCGAGGAAGCATTCCAGAAGCTCAAGGAATTGTTGTGTGTGGCACCTATCCTGGCATATCCAGTAGCTGGGCAAAAATTCATGCTAGACACTGATGCGAGCGGATATGGAATAGGAGGCGTGCTGTCGCAAGTGGTAGATGGGACAGAAAAGGTTATAGGCTACTACAGCAGAGTACTTTCGAAGCCTGAAAGAAACTATTGCGTAACGCGACGAGAGCTTCTAGCAGCATTGGAGTGCATAAAACACTACCACAAGTATTTGTATGGCCAACATTTTACGCTGAGGACAGATCATGCCGCACTCAGGTGGTTGCTGCAATTCAAGAGCCCTGAAGGACAGCTTGCACGCTGGATTGAGCGACTTCAGAGCTATGACTTTAGTATTGAGCACAGAAAAGGAGGCAAGCATAACAACGCCGACGCCCTTTCTAGGCGGCCATGTGATCTGGGGTGTAAGCATTGCTCAAAGGCAGAGAGAAAAGAATTCGTTATTGATGTTCGGCTTACACATATAGAATCTAGTGAAGACTGGCCGACAGCACAAAGAAACGATCCCATATTGGCAAAAGTTATAGCGGCTAAAGAGGAAGACAGAAGACCGACGCGAAGTGAGATCTCACCAGAAAGTCCACTGGCGAAGGCATATTGGGCCCAGTGGAACAGTCTAAGGTTGAAGGATGGCTGCTTATGTCGCACTTGGGAAAGCACAGACGGCAAAACTGTGATAGACTTAATCGTCGTGCCATCCTCCAAGATCAAAGAGGTCGTGAAACAATTCCACAATGGTCCTAGCGGAGGTCACCTTGGTGTAACGAAGACGCTGGAAAAGATAAAACAACGGTTCTATTGGGTCGGCTGTCAACAAGCCGTAGCAGAGTGGATAGCCAATTGCCAAGAGTGCATTGCAGCAAAGGGTCCAGTACGAAGGAGTCGGGGGCAGCTTCAGCAGTACAATTCAGGCGCTCCCTTTGAACGTATAGCGATGGACGTAGCAGGTCCCTTCCCTGCTAGCAATGCTGGAAACCGATACGTTTTAGTGGTCATGGACTATTTTAGCAAATGGCCGGAAGTATATGCCATTCCCAATCAAGAAGCCACAACGATTGTAGACGCTTTTATAAGCAACTTGGTGTGTCGCTATGGTGTTCCCTTAGAACTACACTCCGACCAAGGCCGAAATTTTGAATCCGCTATATTCAAAGAGATGTGCGAAATATACGGAATAAGAAAGACCAGAACGACACCGTTACATCCGCAATCTGATGGTATGGTCGAAAGATTCAATCGAACGCTGGAGGAATACCTGCGAAAAGTGGTCAGCGCACATCAGAGGGACTGGGATGAGCATATACCCAAGTTTTTATTGGCATATAGATCAGCTGTTCACGATTCCACCTCACGAACACCAGCGAAAATAGTCTTTGGATCTGAGCTAAATTTGCCTGCAGATTTAGAGTTTGGTGTTAAGCCAACATCGGCAGAAGGAGACGGCGAAAACTCTAGTCAGGCGCAAAGGGACCTTCAGGAGATTCACGAATTCGTGCGGAGTCGGATAAAATTAACCAGTGATAAAATGAAAGCCAGATATGATCGAGCTGCCAACTCTGAGGGATTTAACGAGGGACAACTGGTTCTACTTTTTAACCCACAACGGAAGAAAGGATTATCACCCAAACTACAAACTCATTGGGATGGACCTTATAAAGTAATAAAGCGGCTAAACGATGTAGTTTACAGAATACAGAAATTCCAGAGCCCAAGATCAAAAATGAAAGTTGTGCACTTGGAGCGGCTAGCCAACTATGGAAAAGGTACATCTGTGTCTGTTCGGGACGAACAGGTTTGAGAAGGGGGTAGTGTTACGAAAGAAGAATTTTTTCATTATAAGCTCTGAACAACAATACTCTCGAACTACAACAACAACATTAATGGCTTATTTTCTTACAATGATGGAAGAAAGAAACGCCTCATACAAAAATTCGCATTTACGCATACACACACACACACAGATTAAATAAACACTCTTCTGTTACACAGCCACATACATAAATACAAGCATAAACAAATAAACAGCCACACACACAGGTATAAAGAAATAAATAGCCACAAACACAGGTAAAAAGAAATAACCAATCACACAAACAAAAGCAAGAGCAATAACAGTCGAACCTGCCAGATATGTCTGGAATAGAACATTCTGGTGCTCTTAAAGCACCTATATAAATGAATCGTGCTGGCGAGTAGTATTGCAGTATTAATTTAAAAGTCAAAGAGTTAAGTTGTCGAATATTAAGAGTGTTTAACAGTTTGCTGTATTTTTGAACAGTGGTGTTAAGTAAATAAAGTGACTTACAGTAAAAGTAATAACAGTGTGTATTTATTTTGCAATAAAAAGAACCCAACGTAAAGTAAAAACGTAACAATATATTTAATAATCTTTCTAAAACAAAAGTTAATGTTTTCTATTATGGTTGATAAGTATCCAAAAGTATGTTAGAATTTATAAAAAATTTTGTTTGTGATAAAAAATTGCAACATTTTAAAATAGAAAGATGCTTGTAAACTTTAAATAAAGATTCCAGTTTCAAGAATAAAATCATCTTTAGATATGAAAAACATTTTAAAATATGAAATATTGTGAACTTTAAATAAATTTATGTTCCGAAAGTTTTCGATATCCAGAAGTCAAATCATATTTAAATATGACAAAACAACTTCAATTAATTTGTTATCCATTTTGATATTCATTAATTCAGTTACTAATTTTGACCAAAAGTCAATGAAAAATCGCCAACAATAGCGCCAAATATTTTAAAAACAAGACAGAAAATCGCCACGTTTGGCGAGAAATCGCCATATCTGACAACCCTGGCACGAAACAGCCCAAACTTTTTCTTCGGGGAGAATGCGTAAATGCAAAACAATCAGCTGTTTGAAAGTAAACAATGAAAATTCAAAAAAATTGTATGTTCATATGCTCACAAAAATGCCCAAAATCTGTTATTTAAGAGTTTTATCCTAAAAGATTTATAAATTAAACTTCTAAAATACATACATATGTATGTTGGGAATTCCGAGTACATTTAAAGTATTTGTGTATTTAAGTTTTACTATTTACGATTGCATACGACATAATGTTTTGCGATCTAAAGTTGGTTTTTTGTGTTCCCGTACTTACGGGCTTTTTTGTCTCTAAGAGAGTTTATTTTTGTTTTTTCTCATTTTACCGAACTTTTCCCAAAAGGTACGGGATCGCACCTAGTGTGTGTTTTAATATACACATATGTATGTATGTGTTTTATTTTTTGTGACGAATATTCGCGGCCAAAATTCCGTCGTTCGTCCCAGTTTTGATCCCAGCATTAGATTTTACTTTCGATAGTCGTTCTAGACATAGTGGCTACAACCTGGATTAACTTTGACATAACATATGGGAGAACGCCGCGGCATGCCATGCGCCAATATTTTATGGACGGTCGGGGTCAACTTCTTCTGTGGGTACATTTCTGCTAAAAGAGATGCAGTTTTCGACGCATATTCTCCATATTTTGTAAAATTGACATTTTCTTTGCAGTTTAAAACATCCAAGATCGTTCCCAATCTTTTCACGATTTGATTGTCAATTCCAGTGATTCTAGTTACTGCCTCATCATTTTCAAAAAATCTCCTAGAAGTGTTTCCATCGTTTGAGTTACCATATCCGTGCTTGGGACAGTCTACTTTTAGTCCAACTTGTTTAAAAAAAGCATCCTGTATTTGCTTCTTTCTGATCTTTTCCTTATCCTTTATTGATGTATTTTCATCGAAGTTTTCCTCCTCTTGTGGTAGGGTATACACCAGTTTTAGCAAGAACTCCATACACCTAATCCTTGCGTGCAATTATGACATTCCATATTCGTAATTCTCCTCATTTGTAGAATCGTTTAAATTACCAAAGTTCTTCTGACTCTTTTTGCAAATCGGGCATGACATTGTTGATTTTGTTCCTGTCAGTTCGTTTACGACTTTTCCATCAACCATGGTCAGGTGGAACTCGTAATTGCATTCAATATATTTTCCTTCTTTAATTTGCAGCTTTGTAGGCTTAATCTTGCTTATTTGTTCTTCAATGTCCTTCACCGTGGTCCTTATGAGTTCTGCCGATTCACTTGCAAACTGAAACATTATTGGTCGGCAATAATGCACTGATGACGGACGTGGATTTCTCCAGTGTAGGGAAACATCAGATTTTAGCCGCAAAGGAACAATAGATGCCAAAAACATATTTCCGTCCTATATTGTAGCGTCATCGGAAAATATCCTTTGCTTATAAACGCTTTGTCCGGATGATCCATCGCAGCCCCATTTGCTGATCAATGTCAACTTCTCAGGAAGAATTTTCACCTCATTTTCAGGAAGACTCTCCAACAACCGTTTTACTGTATGGCCCATGAGATCCTGCAGATTGGCTTTCGCAGAGACTTCTGTAAACTCCGTATGCAGTGGTCGTGAATTTATTTTGGCTTGCGTAATATGCTTCTATCCGGGTAAAACGTCGTGTCGCGTTAAAGATGCCCGTAGTTTCTCATATTCCTCTTTGGAAAGTTCTAAAGTAGAAGTTCTTAAAAAGTATAGTAATAATATAAGAAAATATGAATTACTGATTGTTGTTTTGTTTAAGATTTGATAATTTGTGTAAAATTGCTTTGATCTAATTCTTATTTAGTCAAAATATTTTTTCTACTTAAAGATATCTTTAGCTTATTTAAATTTTAGATAAAGTTTTCCTCGTGAGCTAAATTAAGCACAAGCGAATTGGCCATAGAGACTAGCTTAATAGCACGCTATTAAATAAAATTTCATTATTTTTAAAATGTATATTACTTCTCAACAAAGATTTGAGTTGTTAGTTCCTTTGACGAAAAAACTGTTTATATAAGCATTGCAAGTTGGTATGTAAATCAACTTTGCCAGGTCTAGAAAGAAGGACGTTTTAGCGTTATCTTGATATTTATAAACTTTTGTCAAAAATACGTCTAAGTTGCTTTCACGTTTTATTGGTATTTTTTTAATTGTGATTTAAAAATGTATCTTAAAAAATTATTATTTACTGCTGGTTATAAGTTCAGATTAGGAAACTTAGAAAAGGAATTATTGAAATAATAATAAAATTACAATAATTCGAAATGTAAACGATATTAAAATATAATTCCCCAAAAAATCCCTTAAAAATTAAAACTATCCTCAATCCCCAAACAGGATTTTTTATCCCCATAAGTAAATAAAATCCCCGATTTGAGAATAAATCCCCTAATCTGACAAAACTGTGTGCGTTTACTTAATGAAATTGTTTTGATGAGATCTCTCATGAAATCGCTCTCACCATAAATTTCATGGCACTAATTTGAGAAATGCGACGTTTGTTTGAGATAAATGTTCCAGATCCGATTCTATGTAAAGGCAATTTCATTAACGAAAGCCTTGGTCATATAGGTTAGGTTGTCTTCCGTAACTAACTGTCTGAAAATAAGACTACGAATTTATTATTGCACACAGAGATAACATTCATCATGGTCATTATAAGTCATCGTGACAAAATAAATTTTATAATTTTCCAAGATGTCGTTTGTTGATGAGCAAAGAAAACTTGACAGACACGAAGCACTCATAACTTTAATCACAGCAACAATAACAATAAGAGTAAAAACAAAAAAATATATTCCACTCAATTAAAGTACAACGATTAATTTACAGCCAAAAAAAGTTTTATAAATCTACAATTAAAAACAAAATAAATTTATTTATCAGTCTAACCGTTCTAAAAGAGGTTTTACACGACCTATGTAAAATAGAAAAATATCAAGTTGACATTACAGGATGTCAGATGCTTTGTCACATCAAAATAGAACGCGTTCTAAATGAAAAATGTCATATGTATTGTACACATGGAAAATACACATGTTATGTTTGAAAGGGTTCACACGACGTGTTTAGAATTTACACATGGAAAAGTGACAAGTCATATGACAAATATACGTCGTGTAAAACCAATTTAAGGGAAGAGGCCCAAGTAACATAGCAAAATTCATAAATAAAAACAATATTTTACAAAGGGTATTTAAAATATTTAAACTAATATTCACATAAGTTACAACATATTTTTTCATCTGGAAAACCCCATTGAAAGCCTCTTTTACTTTACCATACGAAGTATATATACAGTATAGTAATCGTGAAATAAATCGATGTCGGGATTTTAACGGATTTATACGTTTTGAGGTCTCCTAAATACATTTTACCTACATATATTCGCGATGATGTGGTATATGCCACTACTTTTGTGGGGTCTCTACAAGTCATAGGGTTTGACATTTCAGAATGAAATTAGGTATGTGTCTTTGGTATATGAGATAAAGATCTGTATAGTTTTTTGACATAATCGGGAAGGGGCAAGTGGTAGTTTACCTACACCCCAAACCGAAAATAATTAATTTTGTGATTTGAATATACATACTTCTTAAACGAGTCTCCGCATGAATTTCATGAATTAAAAATATACTGTAGATATTTGACCAGCAGTTAAAAATGTAAACATCGTCAAATATAAACAAGATAATAAAAACTCAACCAGAGAATTAAATACATATTAACAGAACTGGAACAAATGACGAATTTCATCCAACACGACGAAATAGTAGGTAATAATTCGCTGTTACTTAAGCCTGCTTCACACTATAATACTGAGTATTAAGATTTTCGTTGGATTTTGTAAGATAAAAATCAAATGAGAATTGTGTGGTTGTCAAAAAATCTAACGTAACATACCATTTCGTTTTCACACTATCACACTTCAAATAAAATAAAAAATATCAGCAAAGGAACAAACCGAGACGAGACATTGAACGGCGGCTGCTGAGCAATTTCATGTGGACGGCAGAGGTGCCGGATCTTAAGTTTGGTTGGCCGTTCAAGTTTTCGGTTAATAAAAAAAAATAAATAAAAAAACAAAAAAATTACGTACGGTCAACAGCTTCTAGACATGGCAGAAACAAAGTACATACGTAGGCAAAAAGACTGATTTCAATTTAGGACAGGTGCAGGACAAAGAAAATATATCATCGACGGTGGCGAACTATCAGCTGCGATTCACTTAGCTTGGTTCTTTGCTTAAAAAAAAACATAACCCTGATAAAATGAAAAATGTTATCGTCTAGAAAATTTTCTAAAAATGGTTTGGTATTATGGTATGTCAAATTTCTTTCCGTATTATTTAACATTTTGATAACATATTGCTTTCACACTATCACACTTTCTCATTAGATTTAAGTTTTTGACAAGTCTTAATACTGAGTATAATAGTGTGAAAATGGCTTTACTGTGTGTGCAAAGAAAAAAAATTACAAAAGAATGAATCAAAAAATAAATATGTACATATAATGGTTGTTATAGTAAAAGCTTTGCTTGCCGTTAATGTTTCCGAATGAGATAGTGGGTACGGCCAGTGAACATAAATATAATTTTTATAGTAGACTACTATTATGTACAGCTATTTTAAATCAAAAAATAAAATTATTACGAAGGTATAAACAAGCTTTATTTATTATAACATGTACTTGAAACTGAAAACAGACATGGTCACATTGTACTGATTTGTACGTCGTACGCCGGCGTAAGAAATAGAAATAAATCTATGTATTTCATATACACAAAAATTGTTTTATTTTTGGCGACGAATATTCTCAGCGAAAAACTCGTTCTTCGTCCCAGTTGTATTCTCTGTATAATATAGTGGTTTTACGCATATATTTTTCATCAATTTACAGAGAATCACTCAAATTAAGGTAGTTAGCACGTCGGCTCTAAACCAACATATGTTGGTTTGAGTCGCGACAAATCATTTTAACATAAAGTTTTTCTGATATTTATTAGTTTTTTTATATTCTTACTGGTATCTATCACAGCGCCCCACACTGCTTGGACAAGAATAGAAGGAGTTGACAAAGACTTCTGAAATTTTGCAGAGAAAAGAACTCTTTATCCTGTTAAGTCTCCTTTATAGAAAAAATGGAATAAGTCTTACAAAAATTTTCCGAATTTCATAAATCTTAGTATGTTTGTGAAAGTCTATTAGTACAGATCAAGCGCAATTAATTTAAAAAAAATGCTCATCGCCACTGCTTGAAACGCTTTAATTAAAATCTCTGCATATTATTTTCAATCTTAATATTCCCTGTTGAAAATAGAAGTGGATCTGTCATCAAATCCTTACGCGTTTCTATTCGAGAAGGGTTTTCTAAATCATATGACAAATTAAAATATTTTATAACAGCACTACCGTGGATTACAGCTTTATATTCGTTAGATTTACTACTACTTCAGAGAACAGTATTCATGCCCATGTTCATAAAAAACTAAGTTTACTTTATTTTATGGGTGAAAATAAGGGCATTAATATTTAATATTGACCCCAATAAAAATTAAAGTAAATTGAGTTTAATCACAAAAAAAGGAAAAATATGATTTTTTAATTAATTTATTTTTTCCAAGTTCCAGTTCAAATTTTATAATTTTTTTTGTCGATCAATAGAAGACATTGAAGGAGAAAAAAGGAGCAGACCATTATTTTCATTTTTTTTGCGATATTCTATAAAATGTTGGCATTTTTTAATCTTCAATCAAAATAAATTCGATCTTACAACAATTTAAAAAAATGTTCACCCCAATTCTAAATATTTCCAGGCAAATGATCTCCCGGGGAATTAATTTTTCCCGGGAATAAAATCCCTCTACTCTAAACAGTTGGGGAAGGGAATAACAAGAGCAAGAGAATTTTAAATATTCGATATCAGCTTTGTTTGCTGTGCGTTCTCTAATATCAGCATTAACTTTAAATGCAATGTTGGTATAGACAATTTAGATAGTTCAAGCCTCCAATATAGTGATGTGGTGTTCTTAGCGACACCGCAATATTTGTCCTTTGCCCAAAATATTAGGAATATTATCGAAAATAATCATTAATACATTCTGTCCTATAGTTATAGAAAGAAAACAAAAAAAATTAAAAGGAAAGAGTTAAAAAAAACTATTTTAAAAGTGTTTATTGTTTTGACCTAAAAGTATGAATAAATTACGATATTTATCACATTTTTCTTAAAAAATATCTATTACATAAATTAAAAAATTTGCACAACTCCCGTTGAATTTTGTGGCGGAATTATTCGCAAAATTTGTCATCATAAAATATAATTACTAAAAGTTAAAGGGTGTTCCGACGGCAACATGTTTTTCACGTATCTTGCCTTATTTTTTTTAACCGTAATAAGTGGACTCTTGATGTATTCTAACAAAGTATATTACCATGGCCGCTATAACAAATTATTAAATTAAAGGGTGCTCCGACACTGACGTGATTTCACAGAATACGAGTTGTTACGATCGCTATAACAATTACTAAAAATTAAAGTAAACATTCCGACAATGAAATTTATAGGGTATTCCGAAAGTGATGCGATTTTGGCGAATATTGTATTGTACTGAGTGTGACTCACATTTGACTGATTTATTTTTCATTAAAAACCTTTAAAATTAGAGATAATAGAGCCAAAATCAATAAAAAGGATTTAAAAAAATAATTTTTTAAATTTACGCGCAATATTTTCAAAATTTGTTTGTAACAAGCTTTTAGAAAACATATAAAATGAAATTTTAGTGTTGCTTCTCTATAATCATCTATTTCACCGCCTGTCATAAAGAAAATATTACAGTTAATTGACAGGCATAATTGACTGAGAGTTACTTGTCTTAAAAAAAGAAAAATGTCAAATTCTTAATACAATAGCATAGATGGGCCTCTCAACATTTATGAGCCCTTAACCCCCGTCTTCATTTGCTATCAACAGTCTTAAACAAAAGTCCATATAAAAAAAACAAGATTGAAAAATAATGTTTTTTTTTCATATGAAGATTGACTTTTGCTATGGCATGTTAATGTCTAATGGAGACGGGGGGTTATGGAAAACCCCGATATAAATACTGAAGACTATAAGCTTACAAGAATTGTGTAAGTAAATTTTTAGTTGCACCAATTAAGTCATTTATTTGTGGTTATCAAGTTTAAATTAGTTACAACAATAAAGTTTTGTTTTTCTAATGTCTAATAATGGTAGCGATTTAAATAACGAGTTGATGAGATATTTGTAAAAGATATGTTATTTAATATACACACACATGTTCAAAAATAAAAAATTAAAATAATCACTAAAAAGTAATCAAAACAATTTTAATGCTGAAATGGCCGGCACTTGTTGAAAATTCTTTATAAAAAATAAGATCACCAAATCATACAACCATTTAATATAAACTACTCACAACCTGGCAAATATTCACACTCAGTTAGACTTCCCTAAAGCTGCAATTCCGTAAAGCTCTTCTACAGTGCTGGCCAAAATAAAGGTATGGAAACAAGCAATTGAAACAAAATTGTTTAGGTACAATATTTTGGAATCTGTGATACAATTTTTATTTTTTTTTTTTCAACTTATCCTATGGTATGTAAGTAGGTAGGTAGGTACTCGAAGCATTTTCCATTGATGCCTGCTGTTTAATAGAGAATAAAATAGTGACAACACTCATCTCACACTGTGCCGAAAAAGCCAACAGCAACGGCAACAGTAACAGTAACAGCAGCAACAAAACAAGAATTAAAACAACAAAAATAAACTGAATGAATGCCGGCATTAAAATGTTGCCAACACAATAGCGCTGCAAAGCTACGATTGATTTTTGCGCTTGCGCAGAAACGGCACAGCTCAAACAACAAATATCCATTCATTCATTCATTTATTTAGCCATTTAATCGGTTGGCTCAAGTGCAGCAACAGATATAAATAACCACAAATTTAATCAAAAAGTTAGTTCGTCGTTGCAACTATTGGAACTCAGTGTTTTGGCAAGAGCCTAAATAATTGTCTTTTCTTTTTTTGTTAACGAATATTTATTTGAATTCTTTAAATTATCTTCGATTGATACTGTCTGTCTTAATTTAGACCAATAAAGTGATTTCATATTTCAGTTATAAAAAGTTAACGCTTGAAAAGTAGTGAATTGTTTTTTTTTTTTTTTGTAACTTGTATGTAAAATTATTGCATTGAATATTGAATTCATGTTTTTGTTAAAATTAAGTTTGAATAAATAATAAAAAAATACATACATAACCGCAAATGTATTTTAAATGAGTTTATTAAAATATTCCTGAATCAAGTGAAAAAAGTTAGCAAAAACTAAAGAAAATAATAATAATAAATATTACTACCATATTTTTTATATGTAACACAAATACCATTTGTGTAAAATTGTACAAGGAAGTATGTTAACACTATGAAATTGTATTCAATTTTATAATAAAAGTGAACAATAAATACTTTATAAACAATTTGATCGTTTAAAATAAAGAAATTACTTTATATAAACTCAAGAGGAAATCCTTTTTTATAACTGAGAGCGAACTAATTTACATCGAACGTTACTAGACGATTTGAAACAGAAAAAGGTAGGTTTTTAAATATTGGAATTGAAATTAAATTATAAGAGTTTTAAAAAAGAAGAGCGTTTTAACAAGCTGGTATATGTTCGAAATAAATTTGACCGAATAAAAGTTTAAGGAATTATTTTTATAATCGATTAAAATTACAAGTTTCCTCCGATACTACATACATACGAGTACATACATAATACATAATACATAAATAAAACTTACTTAAAGTGTATTTTATAATTAATTTTGTATGACAATTTTTGTCTAAAATAAATATGAAATATTCATTTATTATGCATATGGGTATAAATATTTTAGTTGTTGTAACATTAAATAAATTCTAAATTAAAATTATATTTTAATTTGCGTACCGAACTTTACCCTAGCCTACTCCATAGGAAATCTACTCCATTGTTATGCAGAAAACTGCTTCAGTAGCTGCTCAAAGAAATATTGGCAAAAAATATAATATTTTTCTCTTGCAGATTTATATATTTTTTTAAATTAGTTTTATTTTATGTAAATAACTCTTAAAATATAAAAAAATATTTGTATTAGAAAAATAAAATACTGCTTTAGTAACACCATATAGTAGTTTAGTTTTCCGTTAAAAATATAAAATTTGCTATTCGCTACATCGTTTCTGATTTACCCTATGGTATATTTTTCTCGTTCAAAATTGCAAAGCCAAAACATATTTATGAATTTTGCCAAAGTAACGGTTAATACATTATTCTATTAATTTTATATTTTTTCGCAATAACATTTTATATTAAATTAACGACAATTTAGATAAATAATATTCAATGAGTTTTTACGAAAACTCTGTAATCACACACGAAAAATATACAATTCATTTAATGATTTTGTAGGACACACCAAACTTTTTCAATATAATTAATTGTTTTATAAATATGTAAAACTTTTTAGAATCACAAACGAAGCGGGTTTCTTATATTTGTTGCTTTTGATAAAATTTCAGCAATTAAAACGAGTAGTAAAATATACTAAGAAAAGTAACGTTCACTAATACTATTTTTAACAATATTTTTTTGTGTAATAAACGCTAACATCTTAAACCTGTTATAAATTTACTCTTTTTTACTAATTTTTAATTTCCTAATGTTCAAAAGGGGAGCGATATCAATTTTGACACGTCACTTTGTGTCATTATTTTCTTTCTTTGCTTTTAACACTATCTGTGTTCTTCTTAAACTTTTAGTAAAAAAAGGATGCACATTTATGTATTCATAACATTGTAAGTCACAAATTTTTTTTATTTTTATGCGTTTAAATTGATGCTTTTTTAATATAAAATATTATAAAAAACGTTTTTTAAAAATTTTTTAGTCAGTTTCTAGAAACTATAGTGCACTCTTACTTAATATAGCACTAGCTAACTCATACTGAACTAACTTGTGATTAGGTGAAATTTATGCCCAGTGAATGAGTACTGACTATGGTTTCGGATTTCCCGGACTTTTTCACTTCCCGAGAAACGGGAAAAAAATATTCGCATTCGCAGCTCTTAAAGAAAATAACTTTATTTAACGAAACAGTATTTAAAAATTCATAGTTTTTTTAGTATTAACAGTTTATAAAACTTACAAACAATTCAGGTGACAAAAATAACAATACATACATATATAACAAATATTTATAAATACTGAAAAAGTATTTCAATAATTATTTTCTTACAAAAATAATTTTAGACCTATTGGTGCGTTTTTGAAATCGCTGGACATTCTTTTTATTGCTTTTGATTCGAAAGTCTGGTTCCATTTCGTTAACAACACAACTGTTAGTTGACGGTTCTACAGATTCGAGTGGCTTGCTTGAATAATCTGTTAAACAATTGTGCTGAATAAAATTTTATTACATTTTTTGGCACATTAGCAATTTCACCACTTTCTATATACTTAAGTATCGCAAAAATTTTATCATCCCTTCGTTTATTTATTTTTCTTTTCTTAGAAGGTCTGAAAAATAACATCTATTATCAACAAATTTGTGCCCCTCCGGCTCAAGGCCTCTACTGCATCTTTAATGGCACTTAAAACGGCCTCTAAATTTTCTAAAATCTGAACATACTCTTGAACCCACAACTGTGCGCTATTGAAATCTATCACACTTATTTTAATTGAGTTCTTCGATTTGAGAAACGATTGAATCATTTCAACCCTACTTATCTTGTTTTTGCATTATGAATTAAACGCGACCCTATTCTTGTTTCTTATATTTCTCGAGACGGGCTGTTATTTATTCAGCACAATAACGATCAAATATTTGTGTGATAGAAAAAGAAATGCTTATTTAAAATTAAGAACCACTGGATTTTCTATAAAGTGATCATGATTTTAAATTTCCCGTTTCCTGGGAAATTAGCAAAAATTCCCGTCTCCCAAACCCTAGTACTGACTCATTCTGAGGATGAGTAAAATGTAAATAGCTTTTAATAAGAAAAATTAGTTAGTTAAGTTCGTCGTCACCTATGACTTCCCTCTGATTAACTATAGGTTAGTTTTAAGTTACATAACTCTCATTCCTACTGACAAGATATCTCATCAGCAGCCCTTTTTACTGTATATGCATAAGCACATTTTACTATTGTATTGTCTTTTATACAAAATTCAAAAATTAGGCATATATATACCTATATAAATTAGATTAGTGAACTCGCACAAACGTGAACATCCAGTAACATGATCATTCATTTTTTTACATTTACTACTCTAAAACGTGAACATTTTTTTTTTTTAATTATTATTTAAATTATTGTATATTTTATAAGTTGTGGGAATGGCATAGGAGGTGCATGGTAGCTTTTTTGCGAAATTTAATATAAATTATTTCAAACAACAAAATCGACTTACATATTTAGAATATTAAAAAAAAATTTTAAAAGGCAAAATTTTAATAAAGATAAACAGAAGGACACTAAGGAAGCACTTAATAAAGTGTTTAAGTGTGTGAAAGGAGGTGAGATTATCAAACTTGTATTATCGTGTTGCGGAAATTAAAATAAAAAGCTGATGGCTGAGCAAAAACACTATTTAATTTAATTTTTAATTTGTTTAATTTATTAAAATTTGGATTTCTAACACAACAAGATACAATGACTTATAAATTACAGTATTAGAATTAGATAGGTTAGATTGCAAAAGATGTTAACATAAAAAAATTTTCGATTTTGTTGGTTTAAAGCTTAATTCCTATTAATTTCAAAATATAAATATTTTTTATAAAAAATGTACATTACCTTTCTAATAACATTAACCAAAAATAGTTAAAACTTCACTTTATATGAAAAAATCACAATCTGAAACCTGAACACCCTTGGTAAAAATTAGTTCACGTTTGTGCGAGTTCACTGTATATAAATGTAAGTATATTGTTATTAAAATATTTTAAACGCCTTTTACAGAGCTTTAGAATTTTGGAATTTTATATAAATTTTAGAATTCAGGGAAGTCTTAAATTTGGTGTGGATTACTTTCAAAGCAAAATCGAACAAAATATTTTGAGGATGCACACAACGTTTGACCTTTTATAGTATGAATTTTATTAGATTGATAGATATCCATACTTGAACATTTTTACAATGTATCTATCTTGCATATAACTAAGAATTTTAATTAAATTTTCATCATCATTGATTTTTTGCTTTCGCATTTCATCTTCAAATTGAAGGGAGTATTTTATACGAGTCGTAAACTTATAGCCAAACCTAAGTTAGGGCTCCAAGCGCTAATTAGCTGTCAAAAATGCTCATGTTTACAAAATGTATACAGCAAACTTGAGTAGATCGGCTTCAAGGCTTCCTAATTGGAAACTATGATTTTGACGAAGCCTTAAGTAGTGAAGTTGAATTGTCAAACAAACTGTCACTATTTTTATTAGTGGAAAAGTAATGACATTTTAGATACATTCTGTTCATGACAGAGCGTTGCACTCTTAATAATATATTATATATTTATAATATTAATAATCACAAAGTTGGTAAGATAAAAAATTTAAAAAAACATGAACAAATAGTCCTAATGGGAATCTTTTAGGAAAGTTTTGTAAGTTCTTAAAAACCAAGTGAATTAGAAACATCTGATTAAAATTTGTTTCTTTCTTAGATTCCTCTAGAACTTAGATTTGTATGTATATTAAATATTAAAAATATTAAAAAAGTGAAGTGATATGACTAAATTGGGGTTTTTTGTTGTTTTATTTTTTTGGGAAAATAATAAAAACTGACCTTGTGATTTTTATTTTGATCACACTTTCAATTTTGTAATTAAAATTTACTCGTTTCTTCTTTGTAATGATTTTTAATGGTGACCTTGGATTTTGACACGTTCAGTAGGAAACATTTTGACATGTGAATGTCAGATTAAAAAGGTTTTTTAATGACCAAAACTTTAATATACCCGTACTTTGTTAAGCAGGAATTTAGGTTGAGTAAAATATTAATTTTATTTATCAGGATAAGTCAATATGTCTTCACAACATCATATAAGGATTACTAATAATTTAAAGGCAGGTTGTTTTATAAAAAAACGTCAAGTTGCAAAATACGGTTGGGAAATCTTAATTTTTTGTATAAAAATACAGCGCTACCTGCGAAGCTCCTGACTTGTCTGCATAAAACACCCAGAGTCTTTGGCGGGAACCTGCAATCTTCAGTCCGATAGACTAGCGTACTACCAGCCAGACTCAATACGAGAATAATTTATGAAAATCCATCATTAGGTTTTTTCTTACAATCGGCTGCCATCGAACACTCTAATTTAAAGGAAATTAATGGAACATCTGCTTTAGATTTCAATGAATGTATTTACAAGCGGTCGCAAATCCAAAACGGATGAACCTTGTTCAGGATGTCTACTTGAGGCAATCGTAACCAGTAGTTTGTTTAGAGCCTTTTGTTTTGATTCTGATGAATTTTTTTGCCGGTGCATAACACTGTTCCACTACGCTACAATAAACGAAACAACAGCAAATGTACTGCCTCGGAAAAATGAAAGACTAGAAATTTATAGCCGCAGGAATACCGAAGCAGTTCACTAACTTTATGGGCACCTTTTTGCATGGCCTTGATCCTCAACTATTTCTGGTAATTTACAACTGTTTTACTTTCATTGAGTCCCATACTGTCACAAGCCTCTACCCTTAACTAAGTTATATCGAAATTCTTTCTCAGCACAAAGTCTCTTGTAACTGCTTACATTTGTCTAAAGCTAATTTCCCTCATGTGTGTCCGCTTGTGGTCCTATTGCTAGTAATGTACAGCGTCAGCCTCTTTCAGGCACACTCTGCAAGTATTGTCTTCTTGACCAAACGATGCTTTAACTTTCTTGTCACTAACGCAGTTATCCATCTCTTCCAGCTAATAAAAACCGGAGTTTCTTCGTTGATCATACCTGTTAGATTCTCACGGTTTTGTTTAATTTTATAAAACTAAGATTTCATAAAATTCTCAGTAAAGAAGCGATGTCTGTCCACCCACGCGAAGCTTTATATACATATATTAAAACAGGAGGTACCTAGAGACAAGAGCTGACTGGCACCCACCGTGACCAGGTAAAAGTCGAACTACTTGACAGTGCCCTCCGTTACGGTAAGCCATAAGATTAGGACTGTATGATGTGAATTGAAAAGGGAAAAGCAACAAATTGAGAATAGTATTGGTCTTCCAATACCACAATGCTTGGGTGCATACCTGTGCCCTTTCAATGTCCAACATACATTAATCATTTCTGTTTTTAAATTTATAAAAATGGCGTAAAAATAATACATTAAACTGTCCTGCCCTCGTATTTTTATATAAATTGGAAGATTATAAAAACCATTTATGTTAGAAAATTTTTACAAATTTGTTTCAATTTATTGAATGGAGCAGAGACAGGAAGAACGTAAGTTCGTTGTAGTCCAGGAACCAATCAAGCAACCTTTCAATAACACATACACGAATTTGACATCAAGCATTTTGATTCGTTGTAGTCTAATCAAGCAACCTTATAAGCTATCAGTCTGCCAACTACTTCTATTGTGATGAACAATTTATTATTTTCAAAAGTGGATTTTGTTCACTAAATTGACAACATTTAAGAATTAAAATGTCAGCTTTTTAGTGTTTTTGTTTTCATAAGAGCCTTTTAATTAATCTAAAATCATTATTCATCGTTATATTTTGGTAAATAAAACAAAAAAAAAACATTAAATTTGTTATTTAATCCAGTTTGTGAGTAACAGCTACAAGGTTTAACTGCAGCGATGCTTTTTAGCCTTCATTCATCTTATAAGTTGTTCACTTTATGAAATCGAAATTTCTTTGAAATCTTTTTTTGTTTTTAAACAAAGTTTAATCTTTAAAGAGAGCTGTTGATTGTTGCATTGCAATGCATTGAGGTGAACGTTTGCCTTAATACTATTTTTTACCGTGTCTAAAAGCAATTTAGTTACTTACAACCTATAGACATATTAACTCCTAATCGTGAGTTTCATGATCGAATTTGAATATTGAATTGCATTTTTATATTACATTGGCCCAGTTTTTTATTTTTGTGGCAAATTTAGATTGTACCAATTCAAGTTTATTTTTAACACATATTTTTTAAAAAATATTTCAATAATAATTTAAGTACAAAGTATGAATGAATGTATTTGTCAGTACGGATGCTAGATGTGACTGCTATTTGTATAATTAGTTTTATTTTTGTTACTTCACATTTAAGAAAAATCGTTTTACATCCATTCGTAACAATGATGTGTAATTATATTTAATTATTTTGTTTACATACTTATGTCTGCTTTTTATTAATTACAAAATTAGCCAATGTAACACTCGGTTTGCCGAATTAATTTTAAATTCATTACATTGCTGAAAAATTAAACAAAAAATGAAAGTGAACTTTCTGTCATGTCACTATCAGCGATTTCGTTTACTGTGTCATGTAAATGAGTGAATTAAAAGATATTCATGGATCTTGTTGTTATGCATGTTAAAGGGGTCAAATGTCTCAAGCAACAAACAACAAACAAGCATTAAAATACGTAAAACAAACAGACATGAGAAATAAAGAAAAATCTAGATCGGTGCAGCCAAAAGTTGGAAAAACTTCCTCTTATGGTTCTCACAGAGTAAAAAACAACATTTTCATTTTCTGTCGACATTATGATGCCAGTTAAATATCAGAACAGTTTTTTTCTTTGGGTTGCAACTTTTTAGTCTTTCAGTAAGTACACAGGTTAGTATTATGTTATGAATAGCACATTAGACAAATGGCTTCTAGGGTTTTGGTGGCAAATATGCACTTCACTGTCGAGCAGGGTTGAATTTCACATTCAATTTTCTGGTGTTGGCGGGCCTTTTTTATTCTTTGATTTTGATTCACATTCCATCGATTTTGGTTGAAAAAGTGAGCAAGAAGCTTGCAATATTTTTGAAATGCTGGCTTTGTATAACGCTTCATGTTATCTTACTCTAAGCTGTTAGATTGATTTTTATAGTTTGTGAGACACCCTTTATAATAATATTTATTAAAAACTAGCTATCCCCGGTGCGCTTCGCTACACCCATCCACAAAAAACACAATAAACACTTGGAAGAAAAGTATGACCAAATTTTAACGCGAAAACGCACGCTATTCTCAAGTCAAAAATGTCCCCATCCAACCTGTTTTTTTCTGGACTATACGTATTAACACGATAACAATTTTTTACTTTTAATGGGAAGTGCCGTTCCAGTATTCTTATCCAGTCTGTATTTTGCTAGACTATACACATTAGTGCAGTGCTCTCCAATACACAAACGACCAAAATGTATTCAATACTAATGAATGCTGTATGCGGTACAAAAAATGCCTGCGGCAAAAACATACTCACTTCACATACGCACCGCACACACATGCGTTATCGGATTTCAACCAAACTTCATATAAACCATATCGCACGACGCGTTTATGATTAGTTCGGCGACGTACATATACGGACTTATTTTTATATATATAGATTATCAAAGATATGTACAAATGAAATGAATTACTGGTAGTATGATTATGGCAAACGAACGGAAGCAAGCACTAAAATCCGTTTTGAAAGACGATCCTGTTGTTGGCTGAAGGAGGAAGCTATGGGTGGTGGTAGACTTCGTTCTCTATCTGAGTTTGGTTGTTTAAATATATGATATTTACAGCTAAATACTACCAAAGCAAATAGATAAGTTACATACTTATGCTGAAGATGGATGTAAAGATTCAGAAATCGCATTACATCCTGTCTGCTAGAGTTTAAAAGAACATTTTTTAAATTTCTATTAAAATTAATCATCTAATTTGTAAAAAAAATTTTATTATTTCAACCCTATTTAGTAGTTGGAGAGAATAAATGAACTTAAGCCTAATTAATTAACCATTTATTTTTATGTTTATCAATTTTTTGACTAATCATTTTAAAAATTATATAAAAAAATTTTATTATTTTTTCGCGAAACGCGCACCTTATTGCTGCAATTTACTAACTGTAATAATTTCAATACAATAAATTATCAGTCGCAAATAGTGCATATTGAGACGAGGGTACAGAGTAAAAGTATTTAATGGATACATAAGGGAGGTTAATAGATACATTAAGGAGGCTTCAAAATAAATTGAATACACTGTTTGACGATCAGGGCGAAAAATTTTCGTAGCTAATATGTAACCGGAAGTATTGGGTACCCCATTAAAATGTAGTAGAAATAAGATATTAAAAATTCATTTCAATCGACGTGATGATCTTTTCTTGTCTTTATAAGTGTGCATAAAATATACTAATATACATATGTATGTACATAAATATATAAAATAATAAACGCATACACACTTGTAATGCATTATAACCAATTTGCCATCAACATGGAACTAGGCAAAGAAAAATTTAAATCATGAACTCCTATTGATATTGCAAAGCCTTTTGTCCTACGAAGGGTATTCCTTTGCAGTACTTTCAATAGATCATCTTTGTATTGCTTTCTTTCTTTTTCATCTTGTAATTTTTCGAACATTAATTCTGGAAATTTTATTTAAATCTGAATTATCTTATATTATACAGCTGAATCTCGTTTTGTAGGAATATATTAGTAATTATAAATAAATGCAACATCAAAAATAAGAAGATAATTGACGCTTAGCTTTGCTTTATTTAATTAATGTTAATTAAATTAATTTTTTTTTTCGTTTAACTCAGACATAATTCGGAAAGATTGTTGTTTTACTTAACTTTGCTAGTTTCCGATATGAACTTTTAATTCTTTAAACAAATTTGTACTCAAAAAGTTCTTAAGACAACCTTCTTTCTTTATTTATTTTTGTGAAACAAAAACGTTCTTAATCAATAAAAGAAATAATTTTCTGCTTTTGGCAACACTGATCCTTGTACAATTGTCAACCCATTTGTTTAGTTGGATGTTTACAGCAACACACCTTTAAAATTATTTAAATGTTACGAATTAACATTTTTCATTATTTGCTTATATGAAGCCTTTAAATGTTTTGTGTCAACTACTTAAGGAGCTAAAATTGAATTAACTTGTTTTTTTGCACAGTGGGGGATTAAGCAATAATAATGATATAAAAAAATCACAAAGGAAAATATCGATCACATTTGCAGCCGCTGAACGTTAGTGTTAATTTATGAGTGAAATAATTTAACACTTTCTGGCCGTATGGGTTCTGCACATCTTTCACAAATGCAACGTGCTCGTTTTACACGATTTTTTTAAGATTTTTTTTTTATTTTACAATGAACCGCATTTAACCGCATTAGTGTCAGGTAATTATGGGGCACAAATTATCAAAAATTCTATTAAAGCACTCAAATGTCATTAAAATGAATTTAATCGACAAATTTAAATTTCGACCGAAAAGTCATAATTTGTAAGATTCAAAAATTTTAAAAATGAACTAAGGTTCAATAATCCGACTATTCGCAAAAAATCCAAAAATTTAAACTTTATCATTCAATCGACCACTATTATAGTAGGCAGTGCACTATCTTAGCCTGTTGTACACTATTTTTTCTACACTTTTTTTTTACAAATGTTCACAAATTTGTTCACTTAATATTTAGTTCCATAATATTTAATGAAAAAAGTACTCCTGTTAGAGACTTTACATTTTTTATGTAATTACAGAAAAAAGATTAAGTTTATTTTGATTATTTTATTCTAAATCACAACTGATTAAATTGTTTTATCATAAAGAAGAACTGATTAAAAAAAGTCTAAGAATTAACAATTCAACATTTTGACGGATATCAATTTCTTTTTTAAATCGCTGTACATAAATTGCAGTGAAAATGAATTTTGTGAGAGAAAGAAAGAAAAGAAACAAAATGTACATTTAACAATGATCTACAGAAGAAGCATCCATGTATTCAAAAGAGGGAGATATCAGTAAAGGGGAAACATGTTCCATTAGCAAAACCACATTCAACAACTCATAGATATCAACAAACAAAAGAAGCGGAAGAAGTTCCAAAAAAAGTTACTGCATCCTCTAGAGCAACTGTATTTAAATCAAATAAAAACCATTTGGCTATTATAGAAGGAGTTTGTATAACTTTTAATTTTTTTTTTTGAACGATTAATCCTCGAAATTGATAAATCTGCTGTTTCTGTATTCCTATTGAACAAATCGTCTAGAAAATTTGTATAGGATTGAATCAAAAAATTTTGTGCTTTTCATGCGTATTTTATTGACGATTTGTGTAATTGGAATACAGAAACAGCACATAAATCTTTCTTCCAAAGCAAATATTCTTGTGCTAGAGTAAAATGTATGTAGATCAATCGCAAATAATGTTTTCGTACCAGTTTCAGTTGAATTAGCAAAATAAGAATTAAATCTTACTTACACAGAGATTTGGAAGTTAGTACACTTTTCAATTTCTCTGCCTGTATCTAACGCGGCAACAGAAGATTTGTTCTTCTGAAAAATCTCAAATGAAATTGGGACTCACCACATGTAATTTTGAAATGAAGCGTTCTAAATTTACAATATTTTTAACGAACAAGCCTGATGTTTAAAACAAAGGAAGGCATTCAGTGGAGAAATATCAGGTGTAAGAAGTGTATATTAACTAATGTGAATATTTTGTCGGTAAAATATTGTTTTTTAATGTATTTTGTTGTTATCAAATATATTACATGTGTACACTAAATATACATCCACCACCATCCTCACCAAATTTAAAATATTATTAAAATTAATGTAAAAATTATTAAAACTGAAACTACCTTGTAGATAGATTCGCAGAATGCTGAAGACGGATGTAGCGATCCAGAAAATGGATTACATTCTGCTGGTATCTAATTTTTCTTTATCTCTTTATAATAATGAACTGAAGCGTGAAATATTATTAATATTAATTTAATTTATAAAATAGTTGAAATAAAAATAAAATTACATAAAAAATACGAAAAAATAATGATTCTTTATTTTTGCGTGCTCTTTTTAATATTAAATAATTACGAAAAAATAATTATTTAAATTCCCTACAGAAGAGATAAAACAAGAAAGGTTCTAGCGGGAAAAGAAGTATTTATTACATATACATATGTATATAACTAAATATGTAATATATTACTTAAAAAAACAATAATGTATTCCCCTGGAATAGAGAAGGTAATTTAACACAAAAAGTATATATTGATTACGATGTACATATATTCCCAAATTTTCAGAAGAACGAATGTACTGTTTCTTCGTGGGACAATTGGCCGTGCTTTCCCTATATTTTGTTAAAAAAAAGATTCGTTGTTTTACATCGTCCAAATGAGTCACTTTTTTATTTAAAAATCAGTTTATGTTTGAGCGCGCACTAATAAAAATCAAAAATGCAACAAGTAAAATTGTATAAATATAATATATAATTTTTTTAAATTTATTTAGAAACAGAAATACATATTTTGTCCTAGTTTTAATATTGAAATTACTTAGGTTTTCAATAATTTAAAATGTTTTTCTATTAGTTTTAATAATAAAGAAAATAAATAAAAATGTGTATATAAATAATATAAATGTATACATTATTTTATGCTTTAGAAATAAGGAATTTTTAAATAGGTTCGCATGATACATTGAAATAATGCATTACATTCCAAGGACATGCTCCGTGTAAAGAGCAATGGTAACTGGAAGCAGAGTAGTATACATTCTTCGTATTACCTACCAGTGTTGGGATTTGTGGTACAATTGTACCAAATTTGGTACAATCGACACATCAGTGGTACACTGGTACATTTTATGCTTTTTTGGTACAATTTCAAATAAAATTTATTCAATAAATTTTATAATTTAATAAATTTTCTTACACTAATAAACAGTTCTAATTTTATAGTTCTCCAACCCTGGCTAGAACTAACTAAACTGCAACATTCTTGATTTATGTTCAGGATTTTTATTATTCACTTTGATAACAATACTATGTTTAAGTAATAGGTAATTTAATTACAAGGCCTTATGCTGAACTACAGCGTTCGAACGTTTCTACATCGCCTCAGTCAGTTTCCGGCAGTATTCGGCTGATATATTTTGCCATTCTTTGTAGTGAGAAATCGTAAGGTCTTTTTGGTAATTAGGTATACTCTATCGGATTAGGATCCGATGAATTTGGTGGAGTTTCAAGCACTTGATGAAAATTGTAGTGTAACCAGCTCCTAAGATTGTAAGCCTTTTGCTTATGAAATAGGTAAGCCTTTTTGCAACATATGTAATAGTTAATAAATTACACAGAAAGAGAAGTTTAAGATATCAAGGTCAATTATCATTACGTTAAAATACCTTAGTATAAAAGTTTTGATTTGTCCTCTTGTGTTAGTTTCATTAATCAGTTGTTGTGCCAGTTAGAT
>OX451215.1:110840511-110923011 GCA_949628195.1 Phasia obesa | reverse complement strand
ATAAAAACGTGGTTTATTTGTTGGTGTTTTGTTGAAGCTTTAATATTCTGTAATATTATTCTATTAACATGCATAATTCTCATTGTGTTTTGTTGAATTTTATTATTTATAGAGTATTTTTGGGTTCTCTAAAATTAGGAAAAAGGTTTCCTGATGATCTAGCCTGAGCAACCAGTGAAATACGTATAGGGACTAGCTCTTTCCCCCAACAAATAAATGGCATTTTTATTATAAAACGTTATGGGTAATTAGCATAATATTAAATAATTAATATTTAAATTCCCAAAAATTTTATTAATATACTTAATTATTGTTGATTGTTGAATTTTCGAATTAAGCGCCGCGATTTTTTATATTTTATAAAAATTATTTGCCTGCGCCGCTTTTTCATATTTTACAAAAATTGTTTGCTTCCGGCGCTTAATTAGAAAATTTTATAATAAATACATTTAAAGCAATAATTATAAATTTCAACTCATATCAGTAACTTATTTATAACAAAACAGTTTCTAGTTTTTCGACAAAAAATTTACGCTGTTTGATGACTGCAACTGGTACAACTTTAAATGTGATGTCAATATACATATTTTCTGTAAATTGATAATTTTTTTGGAAAAGCAAAGACGGAAACTAAATTGCTTATTTTTCCAGTCTAAGTCGTGATAAATGTTAATGTAACACTTCCGCAGTTTAAGGTAAGCTTTAACAAAAAACTTAAAAAAAATTCAACATATGAACTTCCTAGGAATGATTCTTAACACCGTTTAGGTAGCCGCAAAAGTGAAAAATTTCCCGAAAATTTTTAAATTCATTTCGGCTACCTAAGCGCTACCTGCCTAAACGGTATTAAGAATCATTCCTAGGAAGTTCATATGTTCTAGAAAGTTGTTTATTGAGATCTTAGGTTCATTTTTGTAGTTGATTGTTTCCTTGAATTTTGAACGGTTTGCTACCTATGGACCTGAACATTGGAAAAAAGGTAAAAAAATTGAATTTTTTAAGTTTTTTGCGATTTTGACCTTGAAGATGAAGTTTTTTTGATTTTATATGTTAACAATTTTTGTTCTTTATGACAAGAGCTACAACTTTGCCTCAGAGAGTATATCAAAATTTCAAACGGTTTGCAAAATATGAGCTTGAGTAAATTATCATTTTTTTTTTGCAAAAATGACATCGAGGCCCCACATCTTTGAGGGCCCATAAAAAAAACCTGGAGGACTTTGGGCAAAACTGGGAGACAGGGGTCTTTTTATTTTAGTCTTTTATCACGTAGTGGTGTCCGTATATGGTTATTTTTTCCGTGTTGCACTGTGTAATTAAAAAACAATTTAATTTAATTTTTGTCGAAAAATAAATTTTAAGAATTTTTTTTTTTGCAGAGGCAAACAAAAGTTTTGAAAAAATCTATAACGGTTCTTGCTTTTAACAGTTTTGCAGCCACAATATTTCGAACACCTTAAAGCTCTGGCTCGTTTTGCTATAACGAATTCTAAGCAATACCTTCTCTTCAAGTTTGTTAATCTCCGTTATCAGCCTTGTCAACTTTTAAATTTAAAAAAGCACTATAATTAAAAAAACATGTATTTCTCAAAAAACGCACTAAAAATCGTTTTTTTATTTTTAAAATACATTTGTTAAATTTATTTTACCTAGTGTCTATACCTGTAAAAAATTGTCTTTATAAAAGTTTACTTTCATATAAAAACATTATTTTTAATACTGTTTTTCTATATAGAGTTTGACTTTTCTCTAGACAAATTTTTTCAGGTATAAACAATAGGTTAAGTAATTCATGAAATAAATAAAATTTGATTGAGACATTATTTAAAAAACTAACAAGAAGAATAAGGCCCATTATTACAACTTGCCAATAGCTAAAGTAAGGATTTTATCCGAGCGTTTCATTATTATAAGTCAGCTAAAAAATCCTTTAACTATTGCATACTATAAAGGCAAGTTATAGTAACTAGCCTTAACCTCGTTGTTGCTAGTAATATCTTATTATCTGTCCGATAAAATCATAACTTAAGCTATTGGTAAGTTATAATAATGGGCCTAAATATATTAATTTTTTATGAAACCTTACAAATAAATAACCAAAAGTAAAAAAAAAAAGAAATCAAAAAATAAATAAAACCTTAAATATTCAATACATAACTTTTTTAAACATAAGAATATAACACGAATGTTTACAAAAAAAAAGAAACATTTTAATTAAGTGTAGGCAATTTTAATGAAGCCAGTAAATTTAAAATATAGAAATCACAGTTTTATTTTTTTGAATATTTTCATTTGCTTACGATGTCGAAAGAATTCTTTCATTACTACAATTGCATTTAAAACAAACACTAAAAGTGTGCTAATTTTCAAACGTTTTTTTTTTTTTTTTTTTATTTTAAATTATATCTAGTGTCACTAAAGAGGAAAAAAGCACTTAAAGAAGTACTGACTCAGAAAAAGCACTGGCACAAAATTTTTATGCGTCGTAAATTTAAAAAAGCACTAAAAACAGTGTTTTTAGCACTGAGTTGACAACGCTGTCCGTTATAATTACATCAAGGCGAATTCATACCAGGTGGAGTCGATAGCCCAGCTGATTGTTTTTTGCTCCTGTTTTTTTGCTAATGTCTTGTCAAAAAATACATTGTTTCATAGCTGCTAATCTAATGTCAAAGTTGTTGTTTTGTTGTAGTTGTTGTCCTACTGCTCACACCTGGTATGAATTCGCCTTGAATTACATTTAATATTTTATTTGATCATTGAGAGAGAAACTCATAAAAGTGCTTTTACACGGCTTGTATTTGTCATATGACTTGTCAGTTTGATAACCCATATGTAATTTCATGTGTTTGTCAAAATAGCCATTTCAATTTTTGCTTTCAAACGTACATGTGTAATTACATCTGACATAACCTATAATATATAATTTTTCCACCAAACAGTTTTGTATTGCCAACCACAGCTGATGCAAAGATGGAAACTTAGTGCTTTTGCCACGCTATTAGTTGTTTTGATACCACAAAAAGCTTAAAATAACATAATATCATTTTTGCATTACAGGATGTCAGATGCTTTGTCACATCAAAATAGAACACGTTCTAAATAAAAAAATGTCATATGTATTGTACACATGGAAAATACACATGTTATGTTTGAAAGGGTTTACACGACGTGTATTTACACATGGAAAAGTGACAAGTCATATGACAAATACACGCCGTGTAAAAGCACTTTAAATAACAAAACATTTGCTAGACTTTTTTAATTTTATTAATAAAATGATTAATGAGATTTAAATGAAATTAAAACCATTTACGTTTCAACAAGATCGTTATTTGATTTGATCTTGTTTAGGTTTTTATTTTAATAAATTAATGCCTTCTAGACACATTTGTATGTAATACATACATATGTACATACATAAGTACATATGAATGTAAGGAAGTGTAAAAAAGAATTGCATTTGGATTATTTAACAATAAGAAACTGCTAGTAAAAATGTATTTATTATTATTTATTGCTTTAATTAATATGGATAAATTAAAAGCAATTCGTAAAACAAAATTGTTTCCAAGTGATTTAGAAAAATGGGTCTCTCCAATAGGGAAGAGTTTAACAAATACATGCCCTATAATGGAATGTTGTATTTTGTATTAACCTAAATGATTTTAAATCATTTACACACTCTTCGGACAATAAGTAATTTATAGTTTTTCTATTTTTAGCCAATTAGCACACAAGAAATGCTAAAAATCTAAAATCTCAAATCAGCAAACTAAACCGAACTGCAATGAGCAAATAAAAGGCCTAAAAACAACACTTGTTCCTTCTATGTATGTACGTTTTACAACAAAATTTTTAAACCTTTTAAAAAATATACATACATATGTATGTATGGATGTATATGTTTTTACTTTGGAAGGCACACGGTAATATACATAACTGTGTCCACACAACTTAAAATAAAATTTATGCGATTAAAAGTTCATTTAAATAAGTAAAAATATGCAGTAAAATTAAAAAAAAAGCAAATATTTTTTCATTTTTAAAAACAATAGAATAACACAAGAGAAAAAATATTTTTTTTGGGTTTTTAAAAGTTAAACTAGGTTTATTGGAGTGCATGAAATTATATGTGTCGAATCCATTTAAAAGGGACCTATTGATAAAAAAATGAGTTTTGGAGAAAAACGATTTTGAAGTTAACAAGTCAATTTTGAAACGCCTGAACGTTTTAATAGCTCGAAACCCGTCATATTGGTCAAGTGGATTTTGATACGCCTGAAAGTTTTTATGGCTTGAAACTCTTTACCTGGTTGTTTTTCGGGTTGAAGATTACGAGTCTGGTATTACATTTTGAAAATTCAAAATGGCGGATTCAATATGGTGGACTTTTTTTAAGTTTAAAGAGTTCATTTTGACACACCTGAACACTTTTATGGTTTGAAACTTATCATCTGGCGGCTTTTGAGGTTGAAAATTACGAATCTGCTATTATATTTTGAAAATTAAAAATAACCGATCCCATATGGCAGACTGTTTTTTCTAAAGTTAGCAAATTCATTGTGATACGCCTGAGCGCTTTCATATCTTAGAGTTTTCTACTCGGGGGTTTTCGGAGTCGTAGATTACGAATCTGATATTAGATTTTGAAAATTCAAAATGGCAGATTTAATATGACGGATTGTTTTTTACAACATTTTTGTATTTGCTTGAGGTTCGTCACTCAAGGGTTCTCTGGGCCACTGATTACGAATCTGTTATTAGATTTTGAAAATGGCTTATCCAATATGGCGGGCTATTTTTTAACATTATTAGAATCGCATGAAATTCGTCACATAGGAATTTTCGGGGTTGCTGATTACGAATATGGTATTAGATTTTTAAAATTTAATACCAGATCAAAGACCCTAAAAACCCTTAAATGATGAGTTACAATAAATCACATAACGTTTCAAAAGCCTTCTGCCGTGTAGAATGCTTTGAATGCGCAGATTCGCAATCAGAGACCCCAACAAACTTTAAGTAACAAGTTTTAAGCAAATCCTATAATGCTAATGAGAATAGTCAGCCATATTGGATTCGCCATTATGAATTTTCAAAATCTAGTAAAAGATTCGTAATCTACAATCCAAAAACCCCCGGACTTGCTAACTTTATAATATAAAGTCCGCCATATTGGATTTTGAATTTTCAAAATCTAATACCAGATTCGTAATTGCCGGTCCCGAAAACCCCAGAAAGGTGAGCTTTAAGTAAATTAGATCAACTACAATAAAATTTGTTAAACCGGTTTTATTATTTTTCTTTTCTTATCAAAGGTGTATTTTAAAGCTCACTTATGACAAAAGTAATGAAATTAGAAAATTGGGGTTTGCTGCATTAGAAAGAGCGTATTGTCTATTTTAAGAATCACCAAAAAAGAGAAAATCGATTTTTTTCATCAACTGGATTCGACACATATATGTACATATATTACAGGAATTTATGGATATAAAATTTATATAACATTCTAAAATTATTGTAGAGTTCTTTAAATATTGTTTAAAATTTTGCTGACAAAAATAAAAGGTGCTGCCAAGTTTTCAGTACCATTCCATCGGTAAAATTACGTACTTTCACTACTTCTTCTCTATTTTTTTCTTGGAAATGGGAAATTTTTAGGGTTTTGTTTTCTATTTCAATTACTATTAAACAAATTTTTCAAAAAATATTTCATGTACAGAAATGGTCCTGTTACAGTTTTATTATATGTATCGATTTATCCGTTTAGGGCGTTAAGTCCTTGCAGGATTTAAATAGTTTTACATAGAAAGATGCAGTTAGAAGATAAAAGATAAAAAAGTAATTATTTATCGTATATTATATGAAATAGTGTTGTGTTGTATATAGCGGATCTTTAAACGTAACGCAAATTATAGAAAGATCACATACAAATTATACAGTATACAGATGAAATGCACTTAAAACATCGAAAAAATTCATTTATTAGCAAAATATGCAAAAATGATCAACTACAAATAGATTTTGTTACCTCTCAGCAAGTAAAAATGATCCATTTGTATAGAACTCCGATCCTTAACAATAACCTTTTGATGTCAAGGCCTGTGGAAAACACTAAAAGTGACAGACCCAGAAACAATAAGTTTTCTAATTAAAAAAAAAATTACTTGTGTATTACTCGAAATGTTTTTTGTGAGATTTTTCTCCCATGATGATGTCAAAGTTGTGTTAAAAATAAATGTATGTATGGATGCATGTATGCATGAATGTATGCATGTGTGTATGACCCCACTCGCAGAAACAGCAGTAAAACTACATTTTGTTGGCAATCACCACCGGTTTAATTTTATTGTTACTTGTGGCTGTAAAAGCATGTTGGTTTACTTTTTCTAATTACCATTATGGCGCATTGCAAACGTTTTAACGTTTTAAGTGTGTTTTCATTAAAAAGCCATAAAATAAAAGAAACTAAGCTTTCCTCCATTTTTAGCTAATGAGGCTAACAAAATGTTAGAGTTGAGCTTACAATAAAAAACCAAATACGTCTTAATGTGTTAAGGCTTGGGAATTAATAAATAATATTTTAAATATCTATGGACAATTAAAATATATTTAACTTAAAAAACTATGTACAGTAAGCTAAATCCATATTCGTACACCCTTCGAAAATGCACTATTTCCTTAATATTGTAAATCGTTTTAAAAATAAATTAACTTACATAACTTTTTTAAATTGTATACTCCCAAGTTTATTTAATGTAAGCTTATCCAACTAGATATTAAAATTAGTTTCAAAATTATTTTACATAAAATTTATTTGTACGAATATGAATTTTGTTTTTAAAATTAGTGAATTAAGACAAAATATTGAATAAAATTTTGTTTGTTCGTTCGTTTGTTTTGTTAAGTAAAACCATTTGCTTAAAATTATTCAAAAAAAAGTCTTAGTCTTTTTAGTTATTTATTTTATTAAATGGTAGCCGTTTTTGCGAAAACTGAAGGTGTACGAATACGGATTTTGCATACTGTATGTAGTTGTTTGAAATATACTTTACAATATTGAAGTTTATTTACGGAAATAAGGTTATTTGTTATCATAAACAATTGAAGAGTTTTGAAACATTCCCTACAGGCAATATGGTAGTCGTCTACGAAAAGAACACACTTTAAGTTAACTTTTATGGTCTAAATATAAGCTAACTACAATGTAAATGCAAAATCTCCCCAAAATCAAAAATAAAATTATTTATTGACAATTTTGTTTTAAATATTTTTAATTTCGTTTTTTAAATTAGATATAAATACATACATATGTATGTAAAATGAAAAGTTGTTTCACATCCCATGAGTTTTTTTGTTTTTTAAATTATGATTATATCTTAATGTTCTTCTTCTTCTTCTGGATTGTTGCTCATACAGAGCAACAATGTTGGTGCCAAATGGTAAAAAGCTGCCTTAAACACTGGGTTCTTATTTGCAGCTTTTGGTTATGTCCAGAAACAACGGTTAGGTTGAAATCAATGTTTTATTTATTTTAGTTTTTCGGTATGTAGTTATTATTTATTTGTTTGTTGCAAATCATTCTTTTTTTCTACTTTCGTCAAATGTGTGTAAAATTTATTAGTTAATTTTTCTTGTGGTTTCTTGATTTCGAACAATTAAGGCTTCAATCAAAAACATCTTATGTACATACATACACATGTATATTGAAGCAGGATATTATCAGTAAAAAATTTTATTGTATATTTTTTCAAAGTATCTTTATAGCTAACTAATATATTCAGTTTATAGATAACTACATATTGACTAACTTTAAGCTAACTTCTGACTAGTAAGTAAGACAACTGACTTCACTCTAGGATAAAACAATGTTAAAAAAGTCAGTTATGTTTAATAAAAATGGTCCAAGTATCAAAACAAAATCACAAAAAATACACGAGCGGAATTTCTCAGGAAACATCTGAATGATTTCTCCGCTCGTGGCGCCTTCTTGATACGAGTAAAAGGAATAATCCTCGATGATAACATTAGCTAAATCTGGACAAAAAAATTGGTTATAATGGTTTCTCATTTTCGAATAAATACAGCCCAATGATGTAGATTCACTACGGCATCTACGAATATATCGTTTGGTTTATTTTCTGTTACAGCACCATGAGCATCGATTTAAGTACGCACAATATTGAACAAAATTGAAATGACACAGTAAAAATTTCCCCATTTTGAAAGTACATTTTCACATATAACACTCGTCGAGAGTAATTTAAAATTTTTTATGTTTGCACTAAATTAATGTCAAACATGGCAAATAACCTCAAATATTTCCACCCTTGAAATAATAAGATATTTTTCATGGTTCCCTTAGTTTAAAGTTAAATATTCTACGAAACTTTTGTGTATGAATTGGATTCTTTCTTATTGGGCCAATTTGGTTAAGTATATTTTTATTAATCAAATGTAATAGGATTTTAAATGTCTAAATGACACTTAGTAAAAAACTTAAGTCCTGTAGTGCAATTCACTAACTTTTAACGATATAACACTTGTTAAATATATCAACATGTTTTTTGCTTGCACTAACGCATTTGCGATTCACTAACCTATGGTTAACTAATGAAAAATACAAACAAAAATAAATGGCAATGCTGCTAAACAAAATGGCAAAATAGCGAAAAGAACAAAGAGGAATGCAAAATGAAAAATAATAAACCAAATATACAAAACTTTCGACAAAAGTACTTCATTTTTTGTTCTTTTTTAATTTTATTTCTAAAAAATTGTTTAAATTCATTTTTATAAAGTAGGTAAAATACCTATGTATGTGTTTTAATTATAAATATTAATTATTTACCCCCATATTTATAAAAAAAATTAAACTTATTTGAAATGTATTTTAAAATAACTTTTATATGAAAAATTAGTTCTAAAATAGATTTAAAATATATTTTATTTTTTATAAATATAGGGGTTAGAATATTTTACATTATACATCTAATGGCGGACTTTATCTTTTGATATTTTGATAAAGTAAACGACACAAAAATAGTTCCAGTTAAATTAACAAAACTGGACTTGTTAAGAAAAACAGCTGATTTATAACAACATCAAATGTCATTAAAAAGCATTTCTGAATAGCAAAATCTTTCTTTTTAACCGACTTCAAAAAAGAAGGAGGTTATCTATTCGTCTGAATGTTGCTTTTTTTTTATGTATGTAACCGCAGAACTCAGCCATTTCTGAACCGATTTTAAAATTTTTTGCTTTATTTGAAAGGTTATGCTTCAAGGTTGGTCCCATTTTAAAAACAGTTTATTATATTAAAAATTAAAGGGTGTCCCCATACAACATACATGTTTTTTACGTGTATTAAGAACCGTAAAGAGCAGCAAATTAAAATTTTAAAAAACTGCGTGCCGCTATAGCTCCCAACAGCAGAAATTAATAAAAAAATAAATTTAAAATTTAAAGGGTGTCCCCATAGGTGACATAATATGACCTATTTGGGTCTATTATTTGAACCGTTATAGACTAAACCTTGAAAATTTGACAGAATGTCGACTACTATGACCGTTATAATAAAATGTATAAATACTCAAAATTTTAAATTAAAGGGTGCTCCAATAGTTCATTTAATTTGATGTATATGGCCATACTTTTGAATAGTTTTTCACAGACCGCTGAAATTTACAAAGAACCTGTAGTGCTAAGTCAGCTATAACAAAAAGTATAAAATTTTGAATTTAGAACTTAAAGGGTGTCCCAATAGTTAATGTAATTCTATGTATGTGGCCAAACTTTTGAACTGTTAGAGACAGACAGCTGAAATTTACAAGGAACCTGTATTGCAAAGTCCACTATAGCAAGTATACAATTTGAAGTTAGAAATTAAAGGGTGTCCCCATAAATTACGTAATTTGATCTATATGACGCTATCTTTTGAACCGTTAAACACAAACACTTGAAAATTAGGCAGAATGTCCACTACTTTCTCTGGTATGATAACAAATATAAATATTTGGAATTATAATGTAAAGGGTGTCCCAATAGTTCATGTAATTTGATATATATGGTTAAACTTTTTAACCGTTATAGACAGATAGTTGAAATTTACAAAGAATCTTTGTGACCAAGTCCTCTATAACAACAGGTCTTTAATTTAACATTGTAAATTAAAGGGTGTCCGAATAGGTGATGTTATTCGATCTGTGTGCCCCTATCTTTGAAACCGTTATAGACAGAGGCTTGAATGGTGTCCCCATACAAGACGGATGCTGGTGAAAATAACTTAACTTTTAAACAGTAATAGGGAGAGGCTTGACATTCAATAGTCTTTATTTTTTCCCTCTAATTTTGGCGCATCTTTTATTTGGTTTATATATAGTTCTTACAAATTACTTCTTACATTTTTAGTTTAGAATTGGTGCCCTTCTATCTGTTTTGAAGTCGGTTTTTTTTTGCAAGAATTATTGTTGTTAAATTTTTTTAACGAGTCAAGAATCGTTAAAATTGAATAATGAATCGCACTACTGGTTATGTAAATGTTTTTCCTAGTTAAACCAAATAAGAAATCAAATATACTCGTATAAGTTAAAGATAAACGTTTTGACATATTTTCTGCTTCACAAAAATTTTAAAATTTGTTTTTTAGGTTATTATTTTTTTTCAGTTAAACAATTTTATATTTTTTTGGTTTTTTTTTATTGAATTTAACAGAACATAACGAAAACAATAAATAAACTTTAATTGTTGTGCGATGACTTTTACGACACTTTTAAATAAGAAATATAAGACGTCTGCTAATGTGCTGTCATTAAAAGTATGTTCCATGCATTTACCCATGTGGTAATTTATGAGTGAATATTTCATTATCATCAAATATTTCTTAAGATATGAGTAATTATTGTTAGTTCAAACATGTACATATATTGAAGACACAACAAAAAAAATATGATTAAAAAAATTAATTAAATAGTTAATTAAAACGATGTAATATACAAATTTCAAATTTCCCAGACCGTACAAGGCATTGAATTTATTGCAAAAATTTACCAGATAAAAATGTTACAAATATGTAACGTAACTCATTTATTCAACCATTCGGTAATAATTACTGGAAGTTAAAATTACGAGTTCCATACAGATGGCTTACAAAAGTTTACACTCGCACACATAAAAAAAACATGCTGTAATTGCCACAATACAGACATCAATTATGATGTCACAAACATGTTGCGTCCTAATCATAAATTAAAGTGGCAGCGTTTGAAAAGTCATACAAACTCAAGTACAAAGGTATCGTATCGAGTTAGTTGAAGGTGGAAGTGGAGTTTTTTTTTTTCTTTTACATACGAATAATAATACAACAAAACAAAATAATTTATCATTGACCATAACCTCGCCTTTTGTAGTCATAGTGGTGCAAGCAACAGCTTGAACAGAAAATTGGAAGAAAAAAACTTGTTGTTTGGTTGGCTTTTAGATGGTCCATATGATGGTCTGCTAACAAAATCATATAATCTTGACTATTGCATAGGCAACAATTTCCTAACCTGTCTTAATGTTAAATGCAGCGCTTAGTGATATAAATTTTAAAAAATGTTAAGAGTTGCCTTGTTATTCAAAACTGAAGTTAGCTAAAGCCAATTTAAATGCTTTTAAAAAGAGACAGGACACATCCAGATTAACTACTTTAACTATTAACAGTTTTATGAAGCACCTGAATGAGGAAAGACTTAAAATGAGTCAAATTAAATGTTTATTTAAATAAAATTTGAATAGAAGAAATAAGACGAGTACTACAACCGTTATTACAAATTATATGAAATTTCGGTTGGGAATAGACGAGTAAAGCGACTCTATATAATCTAGTGCAAGGCGAATTCATACCAGGTGTGAGCAGTGGGACAACAACTACAACAAAACAACAATTTTGACATTAGATTAGCAGATATGAAACAATGTATTTTTTGACAAGACATTAGCAAAAAACGAGAGCAAAAAATAATCAGCTGGGCTATCGACTCCACCTGGTATGAATTTGCCTTGATCTAGTGGTATTATTCTTCTGGTTTGCGCTGCTGAGTCTAGGGTTACCAGTTTTATTTAAAAAGAAAGCGGAACAAATCTTTGTAATGGTGTAAATTAGCGGCATTTGCAAGAAAAAATAAAATTATATTTCATAATTTGTATTTTATTTTGTTGGCCGTTTTGCTGCATTTCTCCTTATTAGACTATATTTTCACTCATTTGTTTTGATATTCCGCTTTAAAAATAATTTTCTTTGACCTTAAAATATAAATATTGCTACGTTTTTACTTTACGTTGGATTCTTTTAATTGCAAAATAAAAACACACTGACTTTAATTTTCTAATTTACGTGTTTAGGATGATAAGAATTGAGGTTAATAATACGTCCAGAAGCATTATGTTTTGGTACCAATATATCGTTATTGTACTGTTTTCGTATAATGCATTCTTCTAATTTTAATTTTGTTTCAACTCCTTAGTATATTACATGTCTAAGTAGAAATGAAAGCCGAAGCAGACTAATTACATTTCGGATCCCTAAATAATTTCTGCTACTACCTTGAGTCTTATGCTATCAATAACCTTAAATCTTGACGGTAGTGTTTTCAGACTGTATACTAGTACAAGAATGATAGAAGACAATATTACGCCATGCGCATTTTTCCCGTTTAATTACATTTTTTGCTAATGAAAGGTTCCCAATTCTGTAATTAACAAATTAATTCAAAGTACGAAGAAATAAATCTAAGTAAAAGGCAAAAATTGGCAACCCTGGAAATAAACTCACCATTTATATTAAAAACTCTCATAATTTTTAGTTATACTCTCAACCAGAATTATTAGCCAATAGGAAGACATTTTCGTGACGTAATTAGGCCGAGTGCGCAGAAAAATTCAATTTTATTTTTGGGATGACGTAACCTTGTCTTCTATCATCCTTGATACTAGTAACAGTCGACTTTCTTTCTCATCACAGAATTTATTTTACTTGCTAATAAATATTTTTTTAATATGTGGCTGCCCTTGTGATCCCTCTTACTAATTCAAGCTTGTCCGCAAGTATCATCTTAGATTTTCATATTGATGAGTTGATAATTGAAGCTGTCATGAGCTATCACTAAAGCAGTTATACAGCGAGATACCTTGATTACATCCAAGATATTTTTTGGACTACCTGCTGTGGGTCTATTGCCTCAGAGGGCACCTCTTCAAAGAATCTGGGTGTTTCATTACAACGAAATAATAAAGGTGAAGGTCTTCGTTTCTCTGCTCGGTAAATTAAGTTAGAATATAATTTGTAATTGTATTGTGACATTTAATAAATAAAAAATATACTTATTTACAAGGTATATTTATCTTAATAGGTAGTGTCGTCCGCTCAGCTGATTTAGCAGTTCGACATGTAAAAAGTTGTATGTTCTTAGAAATTTTATAGTGCAGAAGTGAGAAAGCAATAAAACACATACACGCCTTCTCAATTTTCTTCTATGTTTTTTGACATTTCGAACTAAAGGTGGGATCACACGATTGCCGCAAATGCAACAATTTGGCCCAATTTTTATTGTGCTAAATTGCCGCATAATAATAAAGTTGTCCCAATCATATTCTGTTCATTCACATGATTGCCCATTGTGTACAAATTTGATTGCCGCAAAACGTCGAAAAACAATTGAGCAACAATAATTGCCGCAGCCCAGTCACACGGTTTTATATTGTAATTATGAAAATCAACTGAGCTAACTTGAAAAATTGTGTTTTGTTTAGTGCATAAAAATTGTTTGTTTTTTAAAGCGAAAAAAATTGCATCAGCATATGTAAATCAAATATACAAAAAAATTAGAGCAACTGATGGCTCATATGAGAAGACCTTTAAAGAATTTGGAGAAATATATAGCCAGAAGTTTAAAAAATTTTATAAAAATTTACAAATTTTATTTGTATGAATTGCAAAACCTTCAAAGATTTATTGGAACTGGGGGGTTATTAAGTATTTCGATTCGAAAAGGAAATCATTCGAATTTGTATGACTTTAACATTGCGTTTCGAAAAAGATTTCTTTCGAATCGAAATACGTAATAACCCCCCTGGTGTTAACATATACATATTCGTAAACAGGACACAAACATGCGCATGGCTCTTGAACGCTTAGCATAAAAGTGAGAATTTAATAAAAAAAATTATTTATAATATGAATATTTCATAAAAAATTATGAAATAATCATTATTTCAAATTATTATTATTTGTGCTTACAAAAAGAAACATGAGCATATACCAAAAACAAGTTATTTAAAAAATGTAAATTGCCACGTATTGGTACGTCTATTGCAGCACAAGAACACAATAAATATTGCCGCGTTTTTATCATTTCTATTGCCGCATGATTGCCAATTTCCCAGTCACACGATTGTCGCACCAGAGTTGCATTTTATTGGGCAAAACTGGCACAATATTGGATTGGCGCATAATATAAAGCAATATTAGGTGCATTGCGGCAATCGTGTGATCCCACCTTAAGAAGCAACATCAAATTGCCATGTTGTTCTTGTATTGTTCTATTTGTTGTAGGGACGCCTCTACCTACATAGTAAAATAAATATACCTTGCTTATTTACGTTGTTTTAATTTCGTATATTTTTGATTATTTCTAAAGTTGAGAGAAAAATATTTGTTTTGCCAATTATGTGATATATTTTAAGAAAACTGAAAATAATTATTTTGGACACCAGCGGATTGTAATATATTTTCTGGATCCAACCATCTTCAGCATTCTTTATAAACACAAACTTCGGTAGTGTTTAGATATAAACCAGTTCCAAACCAAATTCAGCAAATTTTTATTAAATGGGGAAATTCCACGTCAAATCAACAAAACACTTAAAATGACTACTTAAGATTTTATTGAAACTTTTTTTATTTACTTATATGTATGTATGTATTCCTGACTCTGAATCCAAATATAATTTAAAAAAATTTAATCTTTTAGAGTATTTTAGCTATACAGTTTCAAAAGTGGGAAAATATCTTTAATTTGATAAGAATCATGTAAAAAAACAAATTAAAAAAAATTTTTCTTATATTTAAAAGAGGTTTAAAAAATCTTTGACATAGTCTTTTAATTTTTTTTTAAATTTACATATGTTTTTAAATGTTGCTTGGTGAGTACACCATCAAAATTTCAGAGTGGGACCATGGTGGGATCAGAAGTTATGTTAAAAAACTACATATTTTTTAGTTTTAAGGAATATTTCTTACCTTTATTACCCAGTTTATTAAATAATTTATGTTTTTTCAGTTTGTAATGAGTCAAAATGAAGCTTTATTTAATATAACTTCTGATCCCACCATGGTACGACTCTGAAATTTTTATGGTGTACTCTCTAAGTCACATTATGAGGTGAAAGCAAAATGACAACAAATACAACAATAAAAAACAACATGTATTTTGTTTTTGTTTGGTCGGCTGCCTATGTCAAAATAAATCAATTCGCCTTAAATAATATCAAAGCAAAATGTAAAAAATAGCTGTGTTCGCTTACTTTCGAAGCAGAAACTTCCAACATTTATGAAAAATATTGAATTGAATTATTTTTTAACACAATAATAATTTAAGGGCTTATTATTCTTATGTGTAAAGATCCCTGAAAGATGTTAAAACGACTATTTTTAATTAAAGAACAAACCTAATGTGTTTTGTATATTTTTACTAAAAAAAAAACGAAGAAAAAATAGAACAAAAAAATAAAAAGCATAAAAAAAGAATCTGGACCCACCGCAGCTTATTTAAATTGTTAAAATGATGTGAAAATTTGTGTTATGTTTTGTGTTGTGTGTATTAAAAATTTAAAATAAAAAATCAACATACATTCAACATACATACATATGTAACGCCTTTTTTAAATAATATCTTTTTTTTCATTTCAATTTTGATTTTGTTTTCAAAATTGTTTCTAAATAAACAAATTTTGAAAGAACCAGCCGGCAAAAAACGGAAACAAACAAAATTCAGCTGGGCTATCAACACCACCTGATATAAATTCGCCTTACCCAAGGCGAATCTATTTTACTAGGTGAAAGCACGGCGAATTAATTATTTTCGCTTTACTTTTTTTGTGGATGGCAGCTGTCAAAAATTCGTTTATTTTTTAAATTTGAAAAATTTGAGAAATGAAATTTTAATTGTTTAAAAAAATGTTTCAATATTAAAAAAAATAGAAAATATTACCAGAAAAGGCAGAAGTGTTTTTAGTTGTTAGTTTTTGGTATTGTATTAGTTGTCGCGGCGATGCCACCTTATATAAATTCGCCTTGGAATTACCCAATTCAACATACTGAGAACGAAATCTACCATTAAGTTTTTTTTTCTTTATTCATTAACCATATATCTACATTCATTTTTGCGCGTGCGAAATAACTGTCAAAAATTCTCATGTACATACAAGCTGTATGAAGCACCCCTAAAAGCCGGAGTACATGGAATCCTTCACACGATATATGTAATTCGTCTTTACACAAAGTTGCAATACAGGTTTTCTTATAAGCGCTGTCATAATCAGTACACTCCGTCAACGCAAAGTACGAAAGTTGGTTAACGTTTGACGTACGTTGAGCAGTTTGATCAATTGGTTTTCCTTTGTTATGATTAAATTTTTATGTTGAGTGGGAGCAATATTAAAACATAATACAACACAATAAACAAATTAAATAAAGTAAAATGGAGAACAAAGCTTTTCATGTGTTTTCTTTCCTGATTTTATATCCGTCAACAAAGTACTCTTCAAATAGCGTGGCGTCAACACTTAGTAATTAAAAAAACCAATTTTGACAGAGCATTAGGTAGTGAAGTTAGATGGAAACAAACTGTTATTGTTTTTTTTTTTTCGTGTAAGAGTGATGACATTTTATCTGTATTTCGCATTTAAATTTATTAGATTTTATTAAACAAAATAAGTTAAAATTACTGTTTATTACAGAGCGTTGCGCTCTTATTTGGGTTTGTTCAAAGCCAGGTGCTATACAGCGTTACGCCTTGCGCGGTGTGGTGATTGCTACTTTCGACCGTGTGTAAATTTTTTTTTTTCTGTAAAAAATGTGCCATACCGGTTTCGATTCAAAAAATGTCTCCTGCTTTGCCGTTATTCAGCGGATACAAGGCTTTTTTCCATTTGGTTTGATACATTATCTAGTTCGGCCTATCCGTCTTTTAGCAAAACGAGATTTTTTATATTTGAAATTGTTTAATTTTTTCGTTATGATACATTTTGCTTTATCAATTTTCCAAGAGAAAACTAAGGTAAAATTATTATCAATTGTTTTTACTCATCACATCGTCAGAAGTACTGAAGTTGAAAAAAAGAGGAAATCGTTTAAGTCTTTTTTTAAATATTAGTAAATAAATTAGTAAATTAGTAAAAAAATATAATAAATTAAGAATTTTTTAATAAATTTGCCAATGCATTGTTTACAAAACTATACTGGCAACACTGATGAAAGCAAACATAAGAAACAGTTAAAGCGATCAACATTTAGCTTTTGGATGTTGTTAATGATCATCATTTGCTTTTTATAATAAATTATATGTAAGTGACTTTTATTTTTTGTTTGTTTTTCTTGCCCCAGAGCAAGAGCAACAAGATTATAATCGTGTTGTAATTGAAGTTTATTAGTTGTTGTCGGTAGTGTTGGAATTTCAATTTATTGGGGAAACACTTTCATATGAATGTGAATACAACATTTGCTTTGTTTTTTCGCTACCGCTGCATTGAGGAATTCGAAAAACAAGACACGCAAAGATTTTTATTCATAACAATAGATCCACTACAAAATAATTTCAATAAAATGAAGAACCAGTAAAGTTGTTTTTTTTTCGCTCGAACTACATATATATGTATGAACATTCATGCATACATTCATATATAAATACATCCATACAAACATATAAGTACCCTACACCCCATATAGCAATCAAACTACAATACAATCTTTTCTTAATTTCGATTATAATAATATTTATAAAATATAAATTCACAACAATTTTTTTAAAAATGATTAATAAACTATTATATACACAAATGTTTCTAAACAATTCGTTTTCTTTCTTGACATAATTTTTTTTTTTTCTGAAAAACTTAAAAATAAATGTACAACATAGAGAAATGAATGTTTTGGGCTATTAGGCCACCACACCATAAATTAATAGTTTAAATTTCATTGGCGGATCTAAGAGTTCTTGTTATTGCAGTAAAGGATCTCTTTAAGCGTCTCATTTGTGGTACTTATGGGGCAATCTTAAAAGTTATGGTTAATAGTGAGTATCTATGAACAGGCTATGCAGTCTCTTCTAGGCAGTCTTCCTCCATAGAAGTGTTGTGTGCTAAATTTTTTATTGACTATTCTGGAAAGGTGTACATATGTACATACATACATATAGTAAGGAGGGATTATGAGATCTGAGAAAACTGGTTTATGTGCTCCATTGCTATTCATATTTCTTTAGGTGAACATTTTTGTGGAAATTAGCCACAAATTACATATGCATACAAATATATGTACATTATTTGCGAATATAAGTCTACAATTATGTAAAGAAGATTATAAAAATATTGAGACGAATAAGCTTTTCTATACCAAAATTAATAAAATATTGTTTTTGTAAGCTTATTCTACAATTACAAATATAAGCTTTTAATAATCATGTACATATAATATTTTCATATGGGTTCCGTTTTGATTTTTCTACAATTGTTACGATATCATTTTTCAATAAATTCTAAAAACTTTCTCAAGCTTAAGGCTTATATTTATAAGCTTTTGAAAATATTTTTCACAAGCCATTTGGTATGTTGGGTATATCGTGCCTTAATCGCCAAAATAACGAAACCAACATATTTTTTCTAAATTGACTTTTTGATGCAAAATTGTTTTACAATTTATAAGACGTCGTCCGATAATACATGTAAATAGTAAGACAAATACAAGCACTTCAATTATAACGTAAACCACATACTCGTACACATAAATTAGTCCCGGATTACATTATGCAAGTTTTGTCGCTGCAATCTATATCGTTTCTTCTTTAATATTGCATTTGTGTTTATATCGTGCAATTTTTATGGCAGAAATTTGTATGGATGTATTTGTTTACATTTTAAACTTCAAAATTAAAACTACGATTGAGAGTACAAAACGTATTTCAAGAGTGTATATGCATATGTGTACCTTTTTCCCCTCTCGCCTGCTAATGCAAAATTGCAGCGACAAAAGTAGCACAATGTAATCCGCGAATTAGTGAACGCAAAATAACGTAAGTTTTCTCTTTTTATAAAGTGTAGTAAGTTAGTTTTGTTAATAGATCTGAAGCAAGTGACATTCAAAAATTCGAATATAAATTTTAATATCTTTCCTTAAATTAAGTGTAATTTTGTATTTTTTTCCGTGCGCTCTGATTTTTTTCGATCAAAATAAAATTTGTGTTAAATACAAATAACAAAACTAAAATAATTAGAATCGTGCTGAGTGCTACTATTTAGGAAACTTCTTTTGCGTACTCTAGAGAATTAAAAACTGCATCACTTGAATTTAAACATATAAAAAGTATGTGTGACAAAATCAGTATTCCTCCAACTTTTCATGATAATACCTTCGGCTTAAACATTGCAATACTGTATGTATTAAATTTGTATGTTTGTATATAAAACTTCAAGAAAATAAATTTTTAAGTTGAAAATTAAATATTTAGTGGAGAGCAATGAAACGTAACCTACACATTTTATTTTAAGCTTTCAGCAACAGAGGCGGCAAAAATAATGTAAGTAAGAAAAACGATATTTTTTTAAACATGGATAATTAACGTTCATACTCATCCAAAAATACAGAAATTTTTTGAACTCATTCGTTCCTTAAGAGAGCGAAAGTGTTCGGTTTTCGAAATTGACTAACATTCTTGTATATTTCTATAATCAATTTCCAAGTCAATATATTTATTTGGACAAGTACACTTTATCTAATTAGAGTAGTTCAGATGAAATAAAATTGTATCCCCCGTCTAAACGAACGTTAGAAGAATGAACAACAACACAAATAAGATATAGCATATGGCGCCCTATGCTCCAGTGGGAGTTAGAGGAATAAATATATATTTTGTATTTCTTAATACATTCTTGTAATATTGTACCCTTCACCACAAGTGAAAATGGTATAAGTTGTATAACTAATCGAAATTTCTAGGATACCAATCGATCATTTATAATTTCAAGAATTATACTATTGACAATCAGAAAAACCAGAGGGTTTACTGCGTAATTCGATCGAAAACAAAATCATTAGAACTTTTATGTTTTCTTTCGGATCGAATTACGCAGTAAACCCCCAGTTCATAAATGGTGGAGATATATTTTGTGTATATTGTTATTGCTTATTGTATTAAAACCAAAAATTAGGGGAAAGCACTCTAAATCACCTTAAAGTCGGTATTTCTCTAAACAATAGAAGTTTCTTTAAAATATCATATTTTTATCAAAATATTTTATTTCAACTACAAAATATAAATTTGATTTTTTAATAAGCACAAGGTCTTTTTTATAAAATTGTTTTAATAATTCTTATTTTCAATATTTCGCTACACCATTGGGTAGCATCTTCAGGAAATGAAAATGGTGTAGCGAAATATTGAAAATAAAAGTAATTATTAAATATAAATTTCATTAAAAAACCGAAAACCTGCGAAAAAAATCTAAAGTTGGTTAAAACATTGAAGTTTCACCAAAAAAAAAACACAAACAAGGAATTTTTATTTTGACCCGGGTTCGAATCTCGACAACCCATAGAAGATTTAAAGATATTTTATTCTTAATTATGGGAATAGTTTTTAATTACTTTTTTAACAAAAAATACAAAAAACTTAACATTACTACTAAAAATCGACTATACATTCTGCTATAGTCTTAAATACTGTTTCGATTTTAAGGAGAATACAGAAAATGATCTTGAGTCTATATATTTTCTATAATGCAACTTTTGTTTGCACGGTTAAGTTATTTAGGGTGTAATTACTGTTAGAGTACAAAACAAATATCGTGTTACTTTTTAACATCTCGAGTCGTTCAACTTTGTAGCTAAGTTAGACGAATCTTTGCTGGAAACTAATAATGTAAGTTATTTTTGTTAAATATTTCGTCATTTTCTTGAATTAAATAAAAAAGTTTTCCGTCATACATTTTTCACAGAATTGTTTGGCTTTGTTTTTTTATTTTCCAGTTTTTGCTGTTATATACCAAAGTTTGACATACTTTACGTCAAAATCTATTTTCTGTAGATTTTTACGTAGCAGTTAGTTACGATACATTTTAAATAATCAGTAATATATTTTACTTATGTTACAGTTTTAGTCAGCTGATCCGTAACTGCACTATACAAATCAACTAATTCTACCTTAACTCAATCAATTTCAGCGTATACAAATATGTATGTACATATGTACAAAATTCATGTTCGTTTTAATATTTACACTGATTAGGTGTTTCATTATTAAAGTTCGTTATGCCTGTTAAGCGGAAAAAATGTCTTTATTTATCTATGTAGTACATACTTATGTATGTTATGTAAGCAGTTTTTACACGACACGTTTTCATACCCTTCACCACAGGTAAAAAGAATTTATATAAGTTTGCAGAGATATAACCTTTGTAATCTTTGCAATAAAATATTATGTTTCAACGAAAAAAAAAAAAAAATTAAACAAAAACCGCAATTTAAACAAAAACATGCAATAAGGGTAAATTTTTACTGCATTTGAACACAAAAACTTTAATAATAAAATTTAATTTTAAAAACCTTATCGTGTAATAGCGGTTTAAAATGCAAAATATATTTGTTTGGAACTCCCGAGAGTTCCCAAAGTTAAGTAAAGAAATACAGCTACATATTTATATTTACATATGTTTTCATTACTTTGTTTTTTATGATATTATAAAGTAGTAAACAAGATGAATTTTTATTCCAAAATTATATGGGTATTGCTGATATCTTTGTTCCTTTGTTTTGTTTCAGAAATATAAATAATTCAGTGACTGAAGAGTGATTTATGATTTAAACGTTATTCTAACGTTATTTCAAATTTTAAAAAATTGCGCAGATTAAGTTCTCATATGAGTTTTGACTGACCATTTTACACAGCAGGTCTCATTTAAACAGAATGCGAAATCATCTTTCTCCACAAATTGTAATTATTTAACATTATTTATCTTTATCTACTCTTACTTTATCTATTCATACTATTGAAATTTATTCAATAATTATTTCCTGACAGAATGAACTTCTAGACAGAATGAACTTCTCAGTTAGTCTTTTAAGTTTTAAGCATAAAAAAATTTCAGAAAATTTGAGAAAAATCCATTCATAAGCTAGTTGAGTACTAGCGAAGTAGTTTTCTGAATATGCTTTCGCCATAGTAATCATGTCGATTATAATATTTTTTAAAATAAATAATAGTAGCAATTCAGTGTAGATGAAGATAAATAGTGTTAAATATACAATTTACAATTCCAAATAAAATTTGTTTTAATAAATATTAATTTTTAATAATAATTAGTCTTAGCCTGTATATATTTTGTATAATAATATAACCCAAATTTTGTTTTGTTATTTTTGTCAAGCGGCATAAATACATATGTATGTATCAAGGCAAATTAATATCAGATGGTCTCACTACGAAGGGGAAATATTAAGGCGAATTTTTTTAATTTTTTGTATATGGAAGTTAACAGTTAAAAATTTTAGCCTTAATATTTCTCCTTCGTAGTGAGGCTACCTGATGAACATGCCTTGATATGTATATAAAAACATTGTTTAGTTTTTATCAAGGCATATTAACTAGTTAGACTCAAGGCGAATTGAAAACTAGGTAAAATTGACAGCCCAGGTGAATATCTTCTTTTATATGTGATTTTTACCCTCTTATGTTAAAATTTGTTTACATTTTCTTTGCGACACATTTTAATAAATAAAAATTTATTTCACTCTAAGATTATGTTTTTTTATTTTTATTTTTCACGTTTTATCAATTTTTACTTTAAATATTATAATATATTTTGCAAAAACTAACAAAACTTTTGTGTTTTGTCTAAAAAATTTTCTTCTTTTTTATTTTCTTTTGATTTATTCTTTGGGTTTTTGACAACTGTGGGTGTTTTTACACAAACAAAATTACATGTGGTTGTTTTTGTTGTAACATTGCGATTACCTAGTATTTAGTTCGCCTTGGGTAGACTCATTAGTACAACAACTACAACCACAGGCATTTTGTTTTTGTAAAAAATAGCTTCTTTGTCATAATCAAAATGTTAACCTCTTCAGGGACATTGGCACATATGTGTACATTTAGCTTTTGTTATATTTTTTAAGAGGAATTAGTGGAAAATTTTATCACAGGATTGCATTCCAATTTCGCAATATATCAATTTCGAATTCTTGCATTCTATTTAACTACGATAAAGAAAAAAAGATGTCTCTTCTTGAGTTTAAAGCCTCATTGGCCAGCTCCCTAATACAGAAAGATAAACGTAACAAAAAACGAGGTATACCCTGTGCAATTTCTGAACCATCTAAAAAGTCAAAAACAAGATTGAACTTATTCCAGAAATTAGACTAGATTCTATAGCACACTATCCTTTAAAAGTTGAGCATAAAAACCCCCACGATGTCATGATAAAAACTGTACGAAACGAACTCACTACATGTGTGAAAAGTGTAAAGAACCCGAATGCCCTGAGTGCATGAAATCTTTCCATTCATAGATGAACTCAACGTTAAATCGTCACATATGTCGACATTATTTTTTTAGTAAAAGTTATCTTATATTACTGAATTGTTATAAATATAAGGTAATTAAATGAAAAATAAAATCAATGTTTTTTCACTTTAAAAAATTCGTCCCTGAAGAGGTTAAAACAAAGGGAAAACAAAGCAAAAAAAAACTTTTGTATTTTTTTTTCAGAACAATTGAAAAATTGTTTAGAACATTAAATGATACAAAGAGAGGCTGGCAGAAAAGTGCAATGTTCTGTGGCCGAAGTTTTCTTAAAATTTGATCGGTACTATTTCAAACACTATTTCAAAAAAAAATAATTTAAATTTAACTATTTTTTCACTTTTTGTTTTGTTTATTTCTTTAAAAATAAACATAAAACACAAAACAAATTAGGAATAAGGCGAATATAATTTTGACAATCAAGAAAAATCAAGGCGAATTAAAACAGGTGATTGCACGGGCGAAAATTCTCATCATCTGTTTAATTTAGAAATGTCAAAAAATTCAATAAAAACAAAAATAATTTTGAAATTACATTTAATTTTTTTTTTTTTTCAATTGTTTATAGAAACAATTTTAATAAAAATTAAATTAATTAAGTAATACAACCATATACATAAGCGGAGTTCGGTGTTTCATGCAAACGGTATTGCAAAAGTTCAAGTGTAAAAAAAAAGTTCAATTGTAAAAAAAATAGCTTGTTTGTTAAATCCAACAACCAAATTCAAAAATTTTTTGTTGAAATTGAAAAAAAGCTATGTATAACGCATTTGCTTTTTCTCAAAGATGGTGCCAATATAGATACGTGGGTGCAATTTGAAAATTTAAAATAACTTCCTTGGTATGTTAATTATTGCAGCCCGAAAAATTTTTATTATTTTTGTTTACTTATTTTTTTTTATTTCTACGAATGTTTTTGACAAGTGGCATAGATTTTGTAAAAACAAATTGCCTGTTGTTTTTTTTATTGTTGTACTTGTTGTAGCCCTGCAATCACCTGTATATATTCGCCTTGAGAAAAATCATATGATGTCGAATTCGCCATTGAGTTTACCTGGTATGAATTTGCCTTGGTTTTTATCATGGTATAATACATGGTATCATGGCACAATAAACAAGGTAGACTTGCGGCGAAAAAGTACAACTCTGTAATAAAAATACGTACATATTGTTTTTGTATAAATCATTTTTGGCTGTCAAAATAAAAAATGTTAGTACATTTTGACACTGTAAGATGGATACCACAAATAGTCAGCTGAGCTTTCGAGTTTACCTGTTATAAATTCGCCTTGCATGATACAATAATAATGGTATATGCAAGGCGAATTCAAAAAAACTAAGCAAACTGCTTGACTGTGAAAAAATATTTTACTAAAATATAAAGAAAAATATAAATAACATGAGCTGTGTTCGCAAACAATTCTATGACAAATTATTCTTTATAATAAAAATAATTAAACATTATAATAAAAAATAAAACCGGTTTATTTTAAGTAATAATTCTAAAGAAAAGGTTTTAAACATTTAATACTCCGTACATAGAAGTATAAAAAGATTTTAAATAGGTATTTGTTTAACATAAGTAATCATATTTAATTTCAAAGCTAAAATTTGTAAAGATCAAACTCCAACAATTCATTTTGATCAAGATTAAAATTGATTAAGTTCAGTTTTCAAAGTTATTCTGGTTGGTCACCTATACAAGCCATAGTACATTTTGGGTTTCGCCTTCATTAAAGGACTCTGTAGATATACAGGGACCCTGAGAAATAGGTGCAGTGTTTATAAACTAAATCTAACGAGCTTTAAGCCGATATGGCTGCTTTCAGCAAGTTAGTGAGAGGGCTGCACATGGTCCTAGCAGCAGCATCAAATAAAAAACATACATATTTTACATTTATGTACATATTTTTCATTTCTTTAAGTAAACATTGCAAGTTAAATTGAATAAAATACAGCAATTAGTTCTTAATGCATTGAGTAATATAAAAAATTTTGTTTTTTTAATTATTACAAATTTTTAAGTGCGCGAACAGAGTTTTATATAAGGTTTGACATTTTCAGATAAGCAAATTCTGTTGTTCTAACAGTTTTACCGGTATTATTATGCCATGGTTTTTATGTGGTTTATGTCCACAGCAGGGTTTCCAGATGTTCTTTGAATTCCATCCCTAGCTTAAAAATATTCATCTCCAAAATTCCCCAAAAATTATTTAAACTATTTCTAAAATTACCCTCTAATTTTATTCTAGTTAACATCATTTTAAAAATATTGCTTACACTTATTTCTATATTACATAACAAATAAAATTAATTGGTATGGGTTAAAAAAAGTTAAAAGAAAACTCATTATTTGTAAACTGCACATATTTTTTAACAAAGATTTAAACAACTACTTCTGCAATAAATTGTTTATTTAAGATTTTGTTAGTTTCCTTGCCGAAAAAAATGTTTATACTACAGTTGGTATGCAAACGAAACAACTTTACCAGGCCTAAATACAAGTTCGTTTCAGCAGCATCTTGATATGTAAAAACTCTTGTACAAAAGTTGCTTAAGTTGTTTCCATCCTTTATTTTTTCTAATTGAGATTTATATATGTATGTATGTTATATATGTATTTTCGCTACTTTTTATTTTCTTTTACCAGTCAGCTTATATTTAAATAACGTCTTTATTACTACATTAGTAAACTTAGAAAAAGAATTATTCAAATAATAATAAAAACTACAAAAAGTAAATGATATTCATTTAAAAATCCCTAAAATATTGACACTATTCTCAACGAAATCTACAATTATTAAATAAAAGTCCCCGATTTGTTGATAAATCCCCTAATCTGACTGCACTGCTCCACAGATGTAAGATTTTGTAAATATGTATCAATAGTATTAAACAGCACAATCAAAATGATTGAAAAGTATAAAGGCCGGGACACATAAAATTCATCATACGTTATACGTCGTCTTCTTCGACGCACAATAAAGTTTAAATGCAGGATTTCTTATGAGCGTTGCCACAATCAGTACGTCTCCTTCATCGCAAAGTACGAAAGATGGGCAACTTTTAACTATGACGGTTTCTATCAAGGCGAATTCATACCAGGTGGTGTTGATAGCCCAGCTGATTGTTTTTTGCTCTCGTTTTTTTGCTAATGTCTTGTCAAAAATACATTGTTTCATATCTGCTAATGCAAGGCGAATTCATACCAGGTGGTGTTGATAGCCAAGCTGATTGTTTTTTGCTTTAGTTTTTTTGCTAATGTCTTGTCACCTGGTATGAATTCGCCTTGTGCTAATGTCAAAGTTGTTCTTTTGTTGTAGTTGTTGCTCTACTGCTCACACCTGGTATGAATTCGCCTTGGTTTCTATATACCCCAGTCCAAGGCGAATTCATACCAGTTCTCAAACCCTGTCTAGAACTAACTAAATTACAACATTCTTGATTTATGTTCAGGCTTTTTTATAAAATAGATAAGTATTTTAGCAAAATAATTGTTAGTAAGCTAGCAAAAATAGCAGGTATAACAATTTCGGTTTGTTCTCTTTTAATGTCGAGCTACTTTTTTATTTTATTTGTTTTGTTTTTTGTTTTATTTGTTCTTTTTTTCATTTAAGTCCAAATTTTGGTACAATGTTTTTCGTGTTCTTTTCTACAAAAAATTTTAGAGTGTGAAAAAACATTATGTTCTTTTCGAAATATGTCGCACCAAAACTAGGTGAACCGTGTTAAGAAGGACGACAATACAAAGTTTTATTATTATTTTAACATCCAGTAAAAAGATATAATCAGAAAATTCTATTCGGTTGCTTATAGTGACATTTTGGTTCATAGCGCGGTTAAAGTGTGTTTCTAAAATTCTGGACGTGTGTGTTGGGTGGGTGAAAATACCTATAATGCTAGCCTATATAAATTGTCAATTTTTCATAGTGCACTACTTTTGCAATCTTCACTAACAGTGATAGTGCAAAATTATTGCATAGTGATGATTTCAAAATTTGCACCCTCAATCAACATTTTTGCACCAAATGTAATTATTTGGTTTCAAAAAAATCAATCTGCAATAGGTATATTGCAACTTTTTGAAGTGAAAGCTTCTTTAGGCACGTTGAACACTTTTTGGTTGAAGAAAAGCCATTGAATTCGCGCCATCGTCACATGACGCTGGTTTCTATGCATAGGTGTATAATTGATATAAACACATGATAGCCATGCATATGCAGAAGATACTCATATCAATTCAACACCCATACACACTTCACTTCAGAGAGATGCATATTTTTATAAAAGAATACTTTCATCATATCAAAACAAATAAATATTTAAATTTGCTCAAAACCTTTTGATTCCAAATGAATTTGTATTTTTAATTTTGTGACATTTAATTCTGTTGAATAAAATAAAATTGTCATAAACAAAAATAGAAATTAGCCTAAGTTAGCTACAGCCACAACGGTGGTCGTGTAGCCATGTAGCTATGATGTCGTCAAAATAATCGCCTTCGTATAAACGTGTGTATTTTAATTTTGACAGGTTGTAGTCGGTATCCTGCTGTCGTCTATGTCGTGTTTAATGGTTAAGACCGAATTTATACGATGCCATTTTTTTCATGTCTCTTTTAAAGTAGCAGCGAATTTCATGGTACATTTTTAAAATGTGCCATGAAATTCAAAATAAATAAAATGAGACAATTAAATAACGAAATTTTACAGGAAATTATTGAAATCATACCGAAATGTATACATACGTATGTACATAATTAAACCACACAATTTCATTTTTAAAAATCAACTCTGAACGAACGAAAATTGCACAAAGCAAGTGTCAAGAAATCCCCTCAAAATTCAAGCCATGCCATTTTTTTTTACCCCGCTTGCTTCTCTACACCTCTACGCCTACAAACAAAAATTACAATTGCAACCAGTTTCATGACAAATTTCATGGCTCAAAACATTTTTCCTTTTTTATTTATTTTTTGGTCAAACCCAAACATTGCAATGTTGCTAACTATTGTTTGTTAAAATTAACATTGTGTCAACAAATGAGGAAATATATAAAGATTATTGGGACTAAATGGACAGAATGCAATTACTATATTCAATAACAAGTTAAATATTTAAAATAAGAAATTAGAGGGTGCCCAAATAATTGATGTATATGGCCAAAATTTTTGTATACAAATTTAATTTGGATAAGAAAGGGTGTCCCAACAGTTGATGTATATGGCCAAACTTTTAAATTTTAGCACACAAACATGAAATGTACAAACAACATTTATTGCTCAGTCCACTATAACAACAATTATAAAATTTGAATTTGGAAACTAAAGGGTGTCCCCATAATTAGTGTAATTTGGCCTATATGGCCCTATCTTTGGAACCATTATAGACAAATGCTTGAAATTTACACAGAACGTATATTACTATGCCTGCTATATCAATAAGTATAAAGTTGGAAACTAAAGGATCTCCCTATGATATTTAATCTATATGATATTATCTTTTGAACCCTTTTATATGCTCAGTAACAGGTAAAAAAATAATATACTAATACGAGTAGTATACTGGCATCTGTCTCTTTCTAGTTCTCTACTCTATGAATGTCTGCTGCATGTACGAGTATATACTTTTCCAAATTTCACAAAGTACAAGCACATGTTTTTATAGAGACCGTTATATTCATCATTTTACTTAAAATTAACTTATAAATGAGAAGAGTCAACAATTATTTTTTTTTACAATTAATGCCTACATTACTCGTGTTACTTCCATAGGAAAGGGATAGGAGTAGATATGACAGATGGTTAGTGTGATAGTAAGGCTTCACTTATGGCAACACTGCAATTGCACGTTAAACGAATTTGTGTTATTGACAAAATAAAGGACACAATTATTTTAATAATTGTTAGGTTTGGGAAAAAGAAATCCATTATTTTTTCGGTAGATCGATATCTCATAAAGTTCGTTGCCAAGGTTATACATATTTCACAATAAAAAAGTTCTTTTGCGGTTTTTTGTTTGGTACATTCAGTTGTTAGTTAAAGGGTATTAAAAATGAAAGTCAACAAAGAGAAAATTTGGTTTTTTGTTTGGTACATTCAGTTGTTAGTTAAAGGGTATTAAAAATGAAAGTCAACAAAGAGAAAATTTGGTACATTTTACAGTTTTTCTTTGTAAGAGGCGAAAATGCAAGCCAGGCGGCTGAAATTGTGAATAATGTTTATAGTATCGATACTGTAACAGCTAATTACGAGCAATTTTGGTTTCGTCGATTCCGTTCAGGCATTTGTGATGTTCAAGATGCACCTCGCACAGGGAGGCCCGTCGTCGAAAATTTCGATAAAATCGTAGAAATAATCGAAGCTGACCGGCATATAGTAGTCACTGCATTGCCCGGGAGCTAAAAGTCGACCACAAAACGGTTTTAAACTGTCTGCGAAAACCTTGGCCAAATCGACCTCTTTCTTAAACGAATGGTGTAAACGTAAAACAAATTTACATCGCATTTTTGTTGCAAATTTTATAGTTACGGAGAGTATTTCATTCTACTTTTGTTTCTACAAAATCAAACCAAAAGTATTATAATCTAAACATACCATTAGTAGCACTTCCATTTAAGCGATAAATTCACTGCATTATAGACGTCCTAAAATTATGCCACCATTAGTAGCACTTCCATTTAAGCGATAAATTCACTGCATTATAGACGTCCTAAAATTATGCCGTATTGTTTGTAAATCGTCGTAACTCCTCGTAAATTTAAATTTTGTTAATCTCTGCCTTACAGTTGTGCTTTTTAGAATGCAATACTGTAAGGGGAAATGTAAAAATTCCATTGTTTTTGGAAAGCTTAACATTTTACAACATACAAAATTGTATTTATTTACTAATAAGAGCATTTGTATAACAAAAAACGGGTGTACTGCTCAGGGATGGTAAATTAAATTTTAAATTGTACCAACCGGCTTTTTAAATTGTACTTTTTGCACGTATTTTCGATAGATTCGTCATTATTTTCATTTCTTTCATTTTATTTACTATGTATTCCGATACGCTTTAAGGAGAATTTTCCTATTTTCTCTACAGGCATATTATTTATTTTTAAGCTATATGGAATCCCGACCTTAATTTAAGAATTTGAATTATTTATTTGAAAGTTGAAGGATTTGTGTAATAACAAATGAGACAAGTTTTTTTAAACTTGACATTCCAAACCACAAAATAACATACATATGTACATATAGCATTTGCGTGGTGTAATGGCCAATCCAAATTGTGAATTTCATGCCAATACCATAGCAATTTATACATTGGCCTATTGGTCAAGATGCAGTTTGTATTCGAAAATAAATAGTAAGTAAATGTTTTAAATACTTAAACCCAAATATCAACTATATTTTTGTTTATGTTCAAGGTTCTATATCAGCGGACATAAAACTGGAGACGGAAAATGATGATGATACTGGCACTGATGATTTAGCAGTTGAATGCTGTTTATCCAAGAACATATATTATCCTCGCATGGCTCTTAAGTAAATTCTATTACATATAAAAAATGAAGGCATATATTTAAAACTTTTTTATTTAATTAAGACAATGCTATTAGCGAATGGTTGCCCGAGTTTTTCATTAAAAACGAGGCCTGGGGTCCAATTACAAAACCTCACCTATTGAACCAGAAGACTTAATGGGAAAGTCTAAAACACAACCTTAGAAAATAAAGATAAGGAATTATTACCAGAAATAGACAACCAAGACTCTGCAAAAACTGATGAAATATTAGAAGAAGACTTAGCAATAGAAGAAAAACCGGCAGATACAAATAGTTCTGGTAGATGACAATAATTTAAGTCCTCTTAGCACTGGAAATGAGCCAATGGAATGTAGCAGCAGTGTGACATCGCAAATTTCGCCTAAAGAAGATGCTAGCAAAGGTTTGACCACAAGTCCACACGAAGATATTGTTTTGGCTGAAACTGCTTCTATAAACGACGTTAACTTAAGTCCAAAGTAAAGGTAAAACGTTTGAGTTGAAATTTTATAGTTTTTTAAACTTAAAAAATATCCATTATTTTTTTTAAGTGTTTAATATAATGAGTAAGATTTTTTTAATATTTTGTTTAAGCCTTTACATTGTACAAAGTCAAGCATTTTGTTAATTAAAGAAATTAAAAACATTTTAACTATGTGTGTTAGTTTTATTGTGTATCTTTTTTTAAATTTAAATATAAATACAATTATAACATTAATACGATAAATATGTTATTATAATATAAAATATGCTAAAAAATATCGAAATAAAACAAATTTCTAAAAAAAAGAACTATATTACATAGATGTTTGAAATTTTTGGAATTATTTACTGAAAACTAATATCATTCATATTAATAGTAACGCAAAATAATGTGAAATCTATTCGGGAATTACAACTAGTTTTAAAAATATAGCAAGTTGAAGTTTTAAGCGTCTTTTAAGTCTTTAAGTCTTTTCAAAAGATGACTGAAAACTTTCGCCTAAATCAGTTTGCAACTGCTTCATTAATAAGTTGGCCGGTATACTTGCACCATCAGCGTCTTTTAAAGGACATTTAAGTTCTAATATATCATTTACTTGGCGGCTCCCAAATACGGCAGATATACTGGATAAGATATCCTGAGATCCATGGGTTTGCAATACTACAGATTTGACACCCTTTATTGTTTGGATACTGCATATAAGGCGAACTCCACGTGAGACAAAATAATACGCTTGCAGTATTTGACACATTTTTGCAAACTCTTTTTTTGATATTTCGCAAAGTATCTTCTGTGCACAGGTAGTTTCAAAGAGGTTCTTTAGTGTTACAGTCGTTCCAATGCCACGGGCACAAGGCAGCTTTTTTAATATTTTGCCATCGTAACCCAGATTAATTTGTATTGCTACATCTGTCGATTTGTGGCGAGTAGTTATTGACATGTTGGCTAAAGCACACAAGGAACTTAGAGCTTCGGCACGAAAACCAAATGTTTCAACTGATTGCAGGTCTATAAATTCCCTCAGCTTGGAGGTATGATATTTCGCGGCTAAAAAGTATGAAATTTAATAAGGACACATTCATTGAAGATTCATTTAACATACCATTCATTCAAGGTTTTTCTCTTCGACACCACAGCCATTGTCACTTACTTCTACGGAATGTAAGCCCTGATCACGTAATTTAACTTCAACGAGTGTAGTGCCAGCATCAATGGCATTCTCAACTAATTCTTTAACGCCACTGCCAATTTTAAAACCACCTTTTGGAAAAGAAAATTGTGATTTTGAATGTGAACAAAAATTTTTTTTTTATTAGACGCACCTGAGGACAGGTGCAGACAGGACAGGACATATTTTATGAACAGTATCCTTGTTAATGGCTTTAATTGACTTTGATTCTTCTTTTGTTGCTTCTGGCATAAATATTTCCATAATTTATTTGAATTGTATATATTTTGCTGTGTTTTTCGATACCGCCAAAAAATCCTATAAATTAATTTTTTCAGTTAAGAAAAATTTGCCACTTAATACCACTTTCAAAGAATAAAGATAGCAATATAAAATTTTATATACTACCAACCCTGTTCTAATAATTTAACAACTCTGTATTGCAGAGTTGTCGAGCCTAGTCAATAGTCTATGTTCCAAACCATCTAAAACATAAAGATTTTAAATTGTACCAAAGAAGCCATTGGTGTACCATTGTACTTTTCAGGTCTAAAATGTACCAAAAAAAGTACAATTGTACCAACTTTACCAACCCTGGTACTACTTACAAAAACTAAATTTTTTCGCTGAGTTATAACATTTATTTTTCACAGTAATCCATTGGAAAATAAATCGCACTACTAAATTTCTATGTAGTATCAGGTAGATTATTTAAATGTCATATATTTCTTTTTTGTTTTTTGTCCTTGTTAATAAGTTTATATCTGGCCTATATAACCTTATAGCGTTGGGGTCTTTAATCATAAATAAGTTAATCTCTCTATACCAACCTATCAATTTTCTCAAAACTTATCCAGTAATTTTATCGTAATGAGGGTACAGACAAACAGAAAAAATGGAGTTTTATTTTCTAAATAGATGAATGACTATCACTGATTATTTACCCCACCAACAAAATGTTCAACCAAAATTGTATATACAGATACAGCCTTTGAAAGACTCTTACTTTTATAGTGCTTCAGTTATGGTTTATTATTTTTTTTACTCGGATTTTGTGGAACAAGATTAACGTGAGTACCTGCCAACTCGGCCTAACCTCACGGTGGTCTTACCACCGAGTGAAACTTAGGCGTAGACTAGCGCCCCCATTGTGTAGTATAACAACACTTTACGATTGCCACCAATCGTTTTTTGTGTGTGATACAGTCACAATGAGTAGCAATTTATATAATATGGCAAGCCTTTCCAAGGCAAGCCTAGATCCATATTATAACCTCTTGCTTAGGGGTTTGGAGACTATCCAAACTCCGTCTGTTGAGAGTGCAACAGCACACTTGATCGACCTTGCACCTTACCTACATAAATCGATCTTAAACCACAACCACCACGTGTATCCCCGAAGGGGACCTCACCAATATCCGGTCACAGAGAGGATAGGCTCTCTGTGGGGCTACCGATTCTCGTGGTACCAGTCCTTTGGGCACTGGTCGGGCCTCGAAGAGAAACCGTGATTTTACTCACAGACCTTTTCTTCCAGATTTAGGCTCTAGGAACCCTACCGTCTGGCGCCCCTATTTTCCCCGAGTGGACCGCGTCAAAGCATTTGCCATATTCCTGCAGTGACAATTGGAACCCCCGGGGGTATTGCTTATTCGGATAAATGATCTTCTAATACATACTTATGTTTAAATTAAAAAGATTGTTCCATCATTAAAACGATAGGAAAATTTAATAAAAAATTGCGCTAAATAATAATTCGCGACTACAAAACTATAATTTTTATTAAGTTTTTTCCTTCTCCTGTAAAGTAGGAAAAACATTAGTTAGGGCCTTTCTATATTAAGGTATCGATATATACATACATATATGTATGTATCTATGTATATAAAGCACAAAATGAGTTTGTTTGTATGTTTGTTTGTTTGTCGGAAAGCTATAGCTGCCTACATCAGTGAACCGATCTTTCTGAAATTTTCACGGTTTGTTATTGGATATACGGCACCTCCCATACAAAGTAAATATTAATCATCGTATATCTCGGTAACAGTAATAGATAGCGTCTTGAAATTTCGTACCCGTAACCTCTATATTAACGTTAAGAGTTTAGCGAAATACAGAATGTATTGAAATAGTGGGCGTGGTACCTCCCATACAAAGTGAAAAATTATTATCGTGTATCTAGAGAACTACAGTAAACAGAACCTTGAATCTTTGCACAAGTAACCCCTATGCAAATGTGCATGATCTACCAAAATACAAAATTAATTGGGATAGTGGCCGTGGTACCTTCCATATAAAGTGAAAAATGTATCTAGTGAACTACCATAGGTAGCGCCTTGGAATTTCGCACAAGTAACCATCATATTAGAGTACATAGTTTAGCTAAACACAAACTGAATTGGAGTAGTAGGCGTGGTACCTCCCATACCAAGTGAAAAATTATTATCGTGTTCCTGGCGAACTACAATAGATAGCGCCTTGAAACTTTGAATCAGTAACTGCTGTGCAAATGCGTATAATCTACTAAATTACAGAATTAATTGAGACAGTAGGCGTGGTACCTCCCATATAAAGAGAAAAATTATTATCGTGTACCAGAGCTGTAAATGAATCATTCTTTTTAGATTTTAATTCGTTACGAATTACCAAATTTTGAATTAATTCTTTTCACACAAAAAAATGAATTGAATGAAATTTGAATCAATTCAAACGAATTAGGCAGAAATGAATAGCAATTCGTTTTCAATTCAAATGAATTTGTAAAATGAGTTGCAATTCATTTTTCAATTCAAATGAATCTAAAAAATGAATTGCAATTCATTTCCAATTCAAATGAATTTGTTAAATTGAATTGCAATTCCTTTTACAATTCATTTGAATTGAATTGATTTTGAGTTAATTCAAATGAATTTGAACAATGAATTGCAATTCAATGAATGAAATCAAAAATGAGTTGCAATCAATCAAATTCAAAAGCAGATCCTAGGAAGGAAAAATGGAAATTTATCCTACCAAAATGAAAATATTCAATAAAAAATTGAGGAGCCTTGTCCTGGCTATTCTCCTGATCAAAGAAAACATGGTGTTTGGAGTTTAGTCTTCAAGAAGAACTGATTTTTATTTTAAAATACGCTAAACGACAAGACACATTTAATATTGAAGAAACAATTAATAATTTTGAAAATTTTGTGACCCACCCCCAACGACATACTTTCTGGTAATATTTGTGTTATATTTATTAAAAAAAATTAATCTATCTTTTACAAATTATAAATGAGCGACATATAAAGGAATTAATTGCATGAACTAATTATTCTATTATTTAATTACAAAAGAAGCCTAATTAGATTTAATTAGAATGCATCATTCACCAAGGGGTAATGCAGCAGAAAGAAAATAAGGGATTCTTATGATTTTTATGTGGAAAATCTTTTTAATTTTATCAAGACGGAAACTTCTTTAAATCAATAAGAAAACTTGTTATTTACAATTTTTTTTAATCAATTTTGGCACCAAAAAAAAACAATCCATAAAGATTTTATTCTAAAGATTTGATTCTATTAGGGTTTGTTCTGAATTCTATAAAAGAGGGATTTCTTATTGATTTCATTAGCCTACCTAATTGACTTTTTTTAAAAAAGGTATTTCTTATTGATTTTATTAGGTTCCTATATGATCACGTGTAAGTCATATTCTTAATTTTCTTAATAAGGATATCTTCTTAATGTAATCAAGTTTTCTTGTTATTTCATTTACATAAATCAACATAGAGGGTTTGTCTGTTAAAACATAAAACATAAAATATTAAATATACCTTTGCTTTTAAATTTCATTATTTTGTCAACATATAAAATATTTTAGATTTTGAATTTGATTGATTGCAACTCATTTTTGATTTCATTCATTGAATTGCAATTCATTGTTCTAATTCATTTGAATTAACTCAACATCAATTCAATTCAAATGAATTGTAAAAGGAATTGCAATTCAATTTAACAAATTCATTTGAATTGGAAATGAATTGCAATTCATTTTTTAGATTCATTTGAATTGAAAAATGAATTGCAACTCATTTTACAAATTCATTTGAATTGGAAACGAATTGCAATTCATTTCTGCCTAATTCATTTGAATTGATTCAAATTTAGTTCAATTCATTTTTTTGTGTGAAAAGAATTAATTCAAAATTTGGTAATTCAATGCATGAATGATTCGCGAATTAATTCAAAAATGAATGATTCGTTTACAGCTCTGTCGTGTACCTAGAGTACTATAATATACATATATGATCTTAAAAGTAGGAACAAGTCATCCGCATACCCATATACTCTAGAAAAATATAGGCTGGATTGGGACAGTGATCACGGTACCCCCATAGAAAGTAAAAAATGATTATCCTGTATCTAGAGAACCGCAATAGGTAGCGTCTAGGAATTTTGTATCAGTAACCCCTATACTGAATCTTCGTATAGGGGATACTGATGCAAAATTGTTTAGAGAAGCACAGACTGAATTGGAATGGTGGGTGTGGTACCTCCTATACATAGTGAGAAACATAGGAAACTGCAATTGATAGAGCCTTGAGGATTTCCTATACAAAATGAAAAATTATTATCGTGTACCTGGAGAATAGATGGAGCCTTGAAACTTTGCACAACCCTCAGAGTAATGTGCATAGTGTAGCAAAATACTGACTGGATTGGGACAATGGACGTGGTACCTCCAATATTAAGTTAAAAATTATTATCGTGTACCTAGGGAACTACAATAGCTAGAGTCTTGCACAAGTAACCATCATACTAATGTGCATAGTCTAGCGAAACACAGACAGGATAAGGATAGTGGTACCTCCCATAAAAATTTAAAAATTATTATCGTGTTGATATGTATAGTTAAGCAAAAAACAGATTAGTTGGGAACAGTAGGCGTCGTACCTTGCATATAAGCTAAAAAATTTTTGAAGTGAGAATAGCGTGCGTTTTCGAGTTAGAGGTTGGCCATACTTTTCTTTCAAGTGTTTATTGTATTTTTTGTGGATGGGTGTAGCGAAGCGCACCGGGGATAGCTAGTATTGATATAAAAGATTTTTATTAAAAGAGTGTCTCTGTGTTATTTTTAGTTAGTTGTATATTTCCTACAGATAAATTTCAATGTAAATCTACAAAGCAACCATTTATTCAAAACAAACAATAATTTTAATTATTTGATCAAAATTGCCAAAACACTTTGATTTTTTATTTTGTGTAAAAATTTGGTTTTTGGTGTTCCCGTACTTTTGTGTAATATTTTATATTTATGAGAAAAAATTATGCTTACTCTCACTTTTACGAACTTTACCCAAAAAGTAAAGAAACGGACCTATTTACGATCCACAAAGTAAAAATTTAAATCAAATACAAATTTTGTTCAACTTGCGCCATCTGTTGCGCAATAGTTTTTAAAAATTTCCCACTTTCAAAAATAAACGTGTGTTGAAAATATAACCGTGTTGAAAATATCCCAGTGTTTTCACTGCTTTTTCTCCACTTTCTCTTGGAAATAAGATATTTTTGCGGAAAAAGTAACCCATATTGGGATCAGGATAATAAAGTACCTCCTCACAAAATTTAGTTAAAATCCATCCAGTAGTTTTTACGTAATGCGAACGCAAAAGAAAAGCAGGCAGACAGTCGGAAATGAGTTACTATTTTATTATATGTATGTATGTATGTATGAATAGATAGACAGATATAGATTTTCTAAGTGTAGTAACTAATTATAAAAAAATACGTTGATGTTTTCATTAAAATAGTTACTGATTATTAGGGTAAACGAATTAATGCATTAAAGAGTAAAAATAAATCTTCAACTGAAATAGATGAAGCAGTTGAAGCGTTCAATAATCTTATTCAAGAAGCTGGATTTTTGTCAACTCCTAATAACCCTGCACAAAGTAACCGTAATCAAATATTTCTTACATCTGAAATCAGAGAACTTTTAAGAAACAAGAGGAGGTTGAGGAGAATATGGCAAAACAGCAGAAACTCGTATGACAAGCAAATGCTCAATAAAGCTGTAAAAGACCTTAACATAGCTCTTCATAAATTTAAAAATGATCAGCTTGGTAAGTTCTTATATAACCTTAATCCAAACAACAATAAAAACCAAGAATTTTCCTTGTGGAAGGCGAGTAAATGCTTAAAACGTCCTACAAAAAGAAACGCTCCGATAAAAGATAGTCAAGGTGAATGGTGTAAAACAGATAAATCTAAAGCAGAAGGGTTTGCCAACCATCTTAAAAATACTTTTCAACCTCACACAAATTTTAATTCCGATGATAGAGAAATAGTTGATTTTTTGAGCTGTCCTTGTCCTATGGATTGGCCGATAAAACACATCTCTCCTCGTGAAGTTGATAAAGAAATTAAAAAAGTAAACTGCAATAAGTCGCCAGGTTTCGACAGCATAGATGGAAAAGTGGTTCAAGCACTGCCAAAAAAGGTCATTTTGTTTCTTACATTTCTATATAATTCATTCTTGAGGTTAAATTATTTTCCTATCCAATGGAAATGTGCAGAGATTGTAATGATTAATAAACCAAACAAGCCAGAGATTAACGCATCATCGAATAGACCCATAAGCCTACTGGTCATATTTGCCAAAACATTTGAACGAATATTTTTGAAGAGATTATTACCAGTTTTGGAATCTTTAAGCATCATTCCTGAATACCAGTTTGGATTCAAAAATAAACATGGTACTCCTGAGCAATTCCATCGAATTATAGCCTTTATAAGGGATACTTTGAAAAATAAAAAATATTGCTCTGCAGTATTTCTGGATGTGCAGCAAGCGTTTGATAAAGTGTGGCACGATGGTTTACAAATTAAAAAAAAAAAATGTTACCAACCCCTTATTACTTGCTCTTTAAATCATACTTAACGCACAGAACCTTTTATGTTAAGGTTAATTCTGAATCTTCGCAAATATATGATATTAAAGCTGGAGTCCCACAAGGCAGTGTACTTGGACCTATTCTATACACAATCTTTACATCAGATATGCCAAGTTCCGAACAAGTGTTAGTGGCTACTTATGCCGATGATACAGCGATTTTAGCATCAGACATTTGTCCAAATAATGCTTCAGTTATATTGCAAGCAGAACTGAGAGCATTGATATGTGGTTAAACAAATGGAAGATTAAAGTTAATACTGAAAAATCCTTACACGTTACTTTTTCCTTAAGACGAGGCAATTGTCCTGCAGTTATCTTAAATAATAGTCCAATTCCACAAAGTCACTGTGTAAAATACTTAGGAGTTCATATAGATAAAAGATTAACATTGAAATCACATATAAATATTAAAACAAAAAGACTTTTTTGGCTTTTAGGCCATAAATCTCGGTTAACTTTAAATAAAACAATTTTAAAACCCGTTTGGACCTACGGAATACAGCTATGGGGAACAGCCAGCAATTCTAATATTACAAAGATATCAATCCGTTATCTGTATCCCCAGGATGAAAGATGAAATAAAAACGTTTAGCAGCAATTATTTTGAAAGGTTAAACCATCACATCAACCCATTGGCAATTGCCCTTCTTGATGATACTGATGAAGTCGGAAGACTTAAAAGACATCATATCCTGGATTTGTATTTATGTACATACATATGTATATATAGATTTTTTTTTAACACATACATATATTAATTAATTTTTGTTTGTTATCAGTACAATGCTGTTCTCAATGGAGTTCAACATTTTATGAAATTTTTTTGTATCAAATTTACTTATTATCCTTAAATGGATAGATTGTAAATAAAGAATGTGAAAAAAACAATAAAAATTACATATTATAATTAAATATTGTCGGGCAAAGCACCACATGATTCCTGCAGCAATTGCAAGTGCAAACTAATAATTATTTATTTGTATAATAATATTAAACGGAGAAAATAAAAGCGACGGTTAAGTAAGGCCAGACAAGAGATTTAAAGTAGTTTTCGGAAGTGGTGTTTTTATTGCAGCCAATATAGACCAACCTCTACAAATTTTTAAGCACGATAATAATGTTTAACACATTTGTTTAAGTGAAACTTATTTAGGGCTTACGAGTGACGTATGTAAACATATTAAATCCGTAGGTCGAGTGCATTATGGAATCTAGAATTTTTTGATGTAGAAATTATTAATACTGGGTGTTACAAATAGCACAAATGCAAAATATAATCGAAAATTGGTGGTGTAGGGTACAAGAAACTGTAATAGTTTTGTGTTTCCTTTCAATACTTTAATTTCAAAGCAATAAAAAATTTTAAAAACATTTTTCTTATGGTGGCAATGGCAAATAAACACTAAAACCATTGTTTAATTGTGTGTGTGAGAAAAAAAATATAATTATTTTTATGTGTTTTTTCTGTTGCTTTTTTATATTGAAATTTTGTAACACTGATGAATGTAGCTGACGATGAAAATTATGACAATTTTTCACAATAACACAAACAACAAAAACAACATCGAGATTGTGTGCAGATAACCGGAAACAATTACTATTCGTTGTATTTGAAGTAAATTAAGTTGTGCTCCTTTCCGCTTTTTTTAAATTGTAAATTACCGTTTAAAACTTAACATTTTTATAAAAATTTATTTTTTATTTAATATATTTTCATAATTGCCCTACAAGCAATATGGTAGTCGACTACGAAAATAACACACTTTAAGTTAAATTGTATGGTCTAAATCTATCTAATATAAGCTAACTACAATGTAAATGCAAAACCTCCCCAAAATCAAAAATAAAATAAAATTATTTTTGACAATTTTGTTTTAAAATGAAAATTTGTGTCACATCCTTTGAGTTTTTTTAAATTATGATTATATCTTAATGTTATTTGGTAGCAAATATCTCACTGACTGAGGGTAGTTTATACAATTCTGTTTATTTCAATCAAGGCAAATTCATACCAGTAGTACAATTCACCAAATTTTTTACAATACGAAAATCGCTATAATAGTCAACAGCTTTTGTTGTTTGCAGTAAGAACTGCAGGATTTACTAACTACTTTTTAACGATAGTAGACAACACTATTTTTCTACTTATATAAATAGTAACATGTAACATGTGGCATCTCTGTTCAAAAAAGCGAAAAGCAAAAAGAGGAATAGAAAAGAAAACAAATTATTATTATTAAATTGTGTTATTAAAGTACGTATGAAGTTATTATGTAGATTTTTATATATTTAAATAAATAAATAAAACAACTATTTGCATGCTATATAGAAAGAATTAATTTAGTTTAAAAAACTTTTAATAAAATTTGTATTTAATTTGCGTTAATTTATATTATTTTAGCATTTTATCGAGTCTGGTTTTCATACCAGACTTATTTTGTAAAAATTTATTTTCTAAATATTCAAAAGCCAAAAGCCGACAAATAAAAACTTTCTTGTCGACGAAATAAACAACTCCAAAATAATGTCCGTTTATTTAACGACAATAGACTTGTCAACAATAACAACTGACTTCAAACAACAACGAGTATTGTTAAAGTGTTGCTGCGTAGCAAAATCGATAATTTTGTGTTTCATTTTTTTCAATTCGATATTTATTAAAAAGGGTTAGTGAATTGCACTACAGGTAAACTCAATGGCGTATTCGACATCATATGGTTTTTCTTGAGAGTCAAAATTATATTCGCCTTATTCCTACTTTTTCTTGTATTTTATTTTTATTTTTATATTTTTTTAGAGAAATAAACAACACAAAAAGGAAAAAAAAATGTTAAATTTAAATTATTTAATTTTTTTGAAAAAGTATTTGCACTGATTAAATTTTCAAAAAACTTTGGCCACAGGACATTGCACTTTTCTGCCCGTCTCTCCTTGTATCATTTAATGTTCTGAAAATTTGTCTAATTGTTCGGAATAAATTAAAAAATTGTGTTTTTGTTTTTCGTTTTGTTTTAACCTCTTCAGGGACAAATTTTTGATTTTATTTTTTATTGGTTTTATTCTTCATTTTTTTACTAGTTGTTTACCTTATACATATTTATAACAATTTGCCGCCCTTTTCACAATGTATGATTATTTAGTTTTTAATGGAAAATCGGTTTGGTTAACAGGAACTGACGGTTGCCGATTTGGGATTCACCATAATACGGTTACTTAACAAAAGATTATAAAAAAGGTATGGCAATACTGTGTTCATTTGTTTACGAAAAGAATGCAATGGAAGATTGATTTTTAAAAAATATAGTTTTTTCTTTTTAAATCAGAAAGCAAGAAAGATATTTGCGACCCTGAATTATAATATCCCCTCCGTGTTTAATAATGAAAACTTTATTTTATATATATTTTTGCAGATAATCATGCAAACTTTTAATATTATAATAATTACAATCTACATATGTCTACATACTATATAAATAGGCAAGTGAAAAAAGTTGAGAACCATTTTAACTGACTTAAACTCAACGTATTCGCTTGATTTTTCTTTTGTTTAATAGATTGCCAATAGGAGCAGTGCAGAATGTATTTTTTTTAAGTTTTTTTTTAAGTCTATTTGTGTGGCGCAATTATTTTATTAAAAGTGGAAGTGGTATGACCAATTACTCAAGACTGGCGAACATTCCCCGCTTTCATTTTAATAGTAAAAATAACAGATGCACACTCTCAGATCCCTTTTGCTTTAGCAATGTTTTTTAGGATCATTGTTCTCATGCTTGGATTTATGGTTGAACGTTCGATGTCAAAACATGTTCAACTAACGCCAGTTAGTCTATTGGTCCGTTTTGAATAAAAAAATATTGATTGCACCAGGCGCTGTGTATGTAATATACTGAAAACCACGTTTCGTTCGACCACATCTAAGGCAATGATGGAGGTGTCGTCGGATTAAGATACCTACGCCATGCTGCCTGTGTCAAAGTTTCCCATGCATGATTAAACGTTTGTTAATCATATTGCAGATTACGATATAATAAATTGATCAAATGTTCATATGTATGTATGTATGTATTTGGAAATATTTTTGTTAAAATTTAATTAATAAATTTAAGTATTTTTATTGAACAAAATTTGACAATTAAAATACTAACCGGCAAATTTTCTTCGGTTATATTTAACAAACACTTTTTTGTTAAATGGTGGCAATTAAAAATACATTGTGAAATTCAATTTAATTTAACCTGCGGTTAATGTTCATGTTAATTTTTTATCATACATTGTGAAAAGGGCCGTTAGTGATATAAGATAAAAAAATAGTAAATTTTACAAAAAAAAAATGTCGAAATATGTGGCTATTTAGCGTAGAGTTCATCTATGAATGGAAAGATTTCATGCACTGAGGGCACACGGCTTCTTCACACTTTTCACACATACATACTATATTGAGTTCGTCTCGTACAATTTTTATCATGACATCGTGGGGTTTTTTTATGCTCAACTTTTAAGGGACAGTGTCCTATAGAATCTAGAAATTGTACAGGGTATACCTCGTTTTTTGTTACGTTTACCTATCAGTATTAGTGACCTGGCCAATGAGGCTTTAAACTTAAGAAGAGACAACTTTTAAGGGTTCCGTACCCAAATGGTAAAAACGTAACCCTGTTGTTTTCGCTACAATGTCTGTCCGTCCGTCAGTCAGCGCCTTTTATCTCTGGAACCGTAATTGGTAGACTCTTGAAATTTTCACAGAAGATGTATAACTCTTGCCGCTATAGTGACAAACATTGGCAGGAGTGCCAATATTTGCCTCTTATTTAATTATTTAGATTTATTTGTACGTATTTATTTAATGTAATTTGTTGGTTACAGACTTGACAACCTTACATTGGTCGAAAAACGTCATCTAACGGGAAAACATGCGCATGGCGTAATCTTGTTTTCTATCATTCTTGATTCCATTTATTGTCGTACTCTGTGTACTTTATTATTCAATACAATAACAATAATAAATTTAGCAATTCTAATCATGCGTCAATTTTGATACGACCTCTATAAAAATTTGCGTTTGTAACTTATTTTTTTTTTCTTAAATTATAGTGATTCTTAAGAACATAATGGCAATAATAAAATAAATTTTGTGTTTTCAGTTCCAGTTTATCGGTAAACACTAATTAATACACGAGTCCACAAAGAGTAAGTACTTACAATCTTGTATTTTATTACAAATTTGAATTTAATAATATTTTAATAATATTTATTTTGACCCTAACAAGACATCAGAAGATGCAGTTAAATAAAATACTTAATACATTTTGGGTTTTACTGGACGATTTTTATCCAAGATACGGAAATAAAAATTTTAAGTGATTGATATGACAAGGTTGTTTATTTTTGTACGTTATATATCGTACTCATAATAAATAAAGGTCATGATTCACTATCAGAATCCATTGGCATGTATATTCAAAAGGAATAATAGTGAGGATAAGAAATGTACATATATATGTGGCAGACTTTTCGACAAGTCTGCACGGTTTACCAATCTTTCGTATAAAATCATAAAATATTGTTTTCCATTCGAATAGATTTTCTGAGTAAGACAGAATTCTGTCTGATTTTTTGTGATTAAATCGCACGATTGTGTTGGATAGTGAATCGTGACCTTAAGAGACACTTTGTTTTTAAAAAAATTTAGTTATTAATTTACAATTCCTAAATTTTACTTTTACACTGCTCAGTGGGAACATTCAGTATCGACCGCAGTTACTTTCACACCGGCCTCATTTTAAAAGAAGTAAAGCTCAACAATTAATGATTATTCTTAAATCAAATTGAAATTTTACTTATTGACACGCCCATTGTCCCAAAAATAACTCTCACCACTAAATAAAATATTGCGAGAAAATATTTCTTGAAACGCGATTTTCAAAATAAATCTGATATATTTGCCAGTGTTATTCTATTTATGATAAAATAAATTTTTATTAGTGACATACAAAATTGAGCTCAATTTCAATCATAAAGTAGCTTTTTGTACAAAAATAGCGCTGTCTATCGTAATTTCAAGACAATTTCGTCCAAATTAAATAGAATGAATTAATTTGGGCAATTGTAAAATTCATGCGAAATTACACAATTTCAAGTTGATTTTAGCTGGCAGCCTGAATGGGCTATTGCTTTATTTAGTCAAATATTTGCTTAGTCTAAACAAGTTTAAGTGACAATGCACAGTGGGGCAGAATTAAGACCACATAACTTGAGCTTGTATACTCCTCTGCTATGCTCATGTCAAATCTTGGATAAATCTGCCCCACTGTGCATTACAAAGTTTGATAAATTTTGTATGCTTTATTATTTTGATAATAACGAGAAATTTTTCATCATTGCAGAATAATCGTACGTTCCGAGATACAAAATTATTATTGAAAAACAACCCAAGCATTAAATTGACAAACAATATTTAGTTTGATACTCGTACTATTGATTAAATAAATGAAATTAAAAAAAAAAAAAAAGAGTTAAGACATTTTATAGATGATTAACTAGAAACAATAAAATATTACCAACATGAACTAGAAAACAATGACAAAACAATGATGTTTTGCATCTATAAAGTACGTACGAATTAATACCAAAGTACATACATACATACATACATACATACATACATACATACATACATACATACATACATACATACATACATACATACATACATATGTACATTAAGGATATAATTTTTTAACAATTTTTTAATATATCAAAATTGGCATAACACAGTCCGATAGAGCATAAAAAGTATAACGGACCGTATATTTATTTTTTTTTCGCTAAGGTCAAAAAGTTTACACACCAACCGCGATGAAGTTTTGAAAATTTTTTTTTTCTTTTTGGTTAAGAAATTAATATGTTTATTTAAAACAAAAATAGCTCAAGTATGAAATTTTATTAATATTTAGAGATGGTAAGAGATTTTTAACCTTTTTTAACGAAAAAAATTAAAAATTAATAAAAAACACAATATTGCAATAAGAAGGCCTCGAAATAATTTTAAATTATGTTAAATAATATTTTTTTTTTAGTTCAAGTCCGGAAATAATAATTGGCATATATAATGGCTTAACTTATTCACAAAAGTAATAGAATTAAAACAATAATAAATGAAATATGTGATTTATGGAAAAATATGAATCTACCAACGGTATCCGTGAGATCAGTAAACAGAAAAATTGAAAATCTCATATCATTATACCACAAAAGTATTAAAAGAGCAAAAGATTGTGATGATTTGAAGAATGTTTTTGATGTTTATATCAATCACTTTCAAGATTTGAAGCTGGTAAAAACTGCTTTATTAAGCATTGCACAGTGGGGCAAATCAAAATATTTTGGAATTAACCTAGTCATTTATAAACGGCTAGGGCGATGAGCATAACAGAGGAGTATCTGAACTTAAGTTTTAGAGGTGGGTGTCATACACACTCCAGGGGTGGCGCTATGTGGTCTCAAAGTTGGGAACCTCGCACCTGAAAATTATTTTACAGCTTGCCATTTCTTTAGTTTTATTCTGATTTTTTAAAATTATACATAATCTTAAAAGTATTGTCAATACCTACAAAATGGTATCTAAATTTGCAAATAATAATTCAAAATGAATTATTTTATGTCGAAATTTTGACTTTAGCCTATATTTTCTAAAATATCAATGCTGGGATCGAAAAAAGAAGACTGCTGTAATAAAGCTATACATATATTCCCCCAATTTTTTTTTTTTAAGTATTTTATGAGCCCTAGTCTGTATGTAGACTTTATGGACAAAAGAGTAAAAATTCAAATTTTGGTATTTTTGTTTCTTATTTTGGAAATTATTATATTTCTTATTGTGGAATTTCCTTTTTCTTAATATTGCACTGCCATTTAATTTTACTTGATCAACAACATATGCACAGAACATTTTATTTGATTTTTTATTTTATAAAAATTTTAAGGCATATTTAAAATTTTTCCTTCCCTCAAATTTGCCTGTTTTACCATAATTTTTCGAAATTTTCACATATCAGCAAAAAATGTTATTGCAATATATAATATTGATTTTTATGTCCTTAAAAAGAGAATTTAATGCTAATGATGTCAACATATGTAAGAATTTACCTAGTTTTTAATGAGTTCTTAGAGTTTTAGCGATAGCTTTAGCTACGAGAATTCTTACATATTTTGACATTTTAGTTTTAAGAGCATTTAAACTGAGCATTTAAAACTAAAAATATATATACATATATGTAAGAATTCGTAAAAATTTTTATGCATATTTAGAATTTTAGCGATAGTTTTAGCTACGAGAATTACAAAATATGTCACCTATACAAGCACATAAAAATCCACATAAATCCATTAGATATCATAAGTAAAAAAAGTAAAAAAAACATTATGCTCATCACATTGAAATTTGAGATATTGTGTTCTTTTTTGTGGACTGGTACTACAAAGAATTAAGGCCATGGCGAAATTTATTAAGGATACATACAATTCCAAAATTGATGTCATTGGTACTGCGAAACTTAAAACATTTTTAAAATTGTGTGATCAAAAAATGAAATCAGTACGCGGAAACAAAAGTAAGTTTAAAGTGAAGTATTTTACTTGGATGGATACTGTTGCGAAATTCTCAACCTATATCGGTGGAGCGCCCTGCAAATCTTATTCCAAGAAAAAAAGGTTGGGAAAAAGCTGTCCACAGTTTCAAAAGATGAAGTTTACGATACTTTTAAAGAATTGTTAAAAAAATCGGCTTGCCGAGGCAGTACTTATCGACAATATTATTCCTAGCGTATCTCCAAAACGGTTAACACCAATTGTTAACAGCATACCTACTCCGAAATCCGAGTCTATTGCTCTCTTGTTGGAAATGAGAATAAGCCGTAATAAGTACCAAATTTTGAGAAAGGACATGCAATATTACCATCATATAAACCTATTCAAGAAGAAAGCGATTAAGCCAACTCCAATAACAGTTGATGAAACAAAAGCTTGTATTGAACTATCTGCGTAGGTCTATCAGCCTAGAGGGTGACGGTTCGGATCCCAAAAAAATTTAATATTTCAATTAAAAATAAATTAAAAATGCTTAACATTAGATCAACATTTTTTTAGTTTTGGCTCTAAGAGATATTAAATTAAAGGCCTTCTAGCAGACAATTTTCGGAAGACCTTCTGGAACGCTTGCCGGCAGAGGGACAGTGGAAGGCCTACTCCGCAATGACAACCTGTGTAAAAAAGAAGGAGTAAAGAGGCCTTCTGGAAGGCCTTCTAACTCCTTCTTTTTACCACTGGGTATATTTGTATACAAATGCATATGTATATTTATAATACATACATATGTACTTTAATATAATGAAAACTTAAACACCTAAAAGTTTTGTTTTGGGGGATTTTTTTGGGATTAATTTAGGGGATATTTTTATTTAAAAAACATTAATTTTATTTTTTGAAAATTACAGAAAAAAATTTATTTATGCAATCAAAAAAAAATTATTTTAGGGGATTTAAAAAAAACTTGATTTTAGGGGTTTTTTCTTAGCTTTTAGGGGAGAGAGAAAAAAAAATCTGGCAACCGTGTTGAATACAGTTTTCTCGTATTTCTTTATCTGAGTTTGGTTGGTTAAATAGATTATGCTTACAACCAAGGCGAATTCATACCAGGTGTGAGCAGTAGGGCAACAACTACAACAAAACAACAACTTTGACATTAGATTAGCAGATATGAATCAATGTATTTTCGACAAGACATTAGCAAAAAAACGAGAGTAAAAAACAATCAGCTGGGCTATCAACTCCACCTGGTATGAATTCGCCTTGCTTACAACTAAACACTACCCAAAGTAGATAGATACGAAGATTGCTGATGACGGACGTAGTTGTCTAGAAAATGCATTCCCTTCAGCTGGTGTCTAAAATTAAATTTTTCCCAATTTTTCTTTAATATTAATCACCTAATTTGTAATTAAAATTATTTTTTCTAAGAGAGAATAAAATGAACTTAAGGTTGAATTAAAATTTTATCTGTTTGTAAAATAAATAGTTCAGCTAATAAAATTTCAAATATTCAATATCGAAAATTTTTTATAAAAAGTTATCGAAAATTGTTTGTAAAAATGTTATCGAAAATTTTTTGTAAAAATTTAGTGGAAATTTTTTTGTAAAAATTGTATCTAAAATTTAAAAAAAAAATTTGTAAAAATTGTATCGAAAGTTTTTGTAAAAATTTTTCAGAAAAGTTTTTGTAAAAGATAGGAGCTTCCTTCAATCTATATTGCGTTAAAATAGTCAGACTAAAGCACATTTAGGTGGTCATATTGACGACGCCAAGGTGACTATTTACTGCTCCTGGTTCGCAGTGGGCACCCTGTGGGTCTATCGGCTACCGCTAATGTGTATTACTTTCTATAAAGGACTTTGGTACAAATTAAATCAGAAAAACGCAACCTAAAAACAAACAAAAATCGTCCCTCGCAGGGGTTATAGATGCACTCCATGCGTTCTACTGGTCGCGGTTAATATATATTTAACAAAAACAAGCAAAAGCGAATCATTACAACCGAAAAAAAAACAACGTGAAAAATATAAGTGGACGTGGTTTTTTTGCCCACAGCTTCGAAGGGAATGGTCCGATTTTGCTGATTTCCATTAGCAAAGTTTTCGAAAATAATGCCTGGCATAGTTTCTCTTCTAGTGTATTAGCAAAGTTGATATCAACCCAAACACGGACAGACGGGCGGACAACAGACATCGTTTTATCATCTTCTCTATGTATAAGGATTCAGAATATATATACTTTATAGGGTCGGAAATGAATATTGTAGAAATTACACCCTACACCCGTAGTGAAGGGTATAAAAATCCCCAAAAATTGTCCTTAAATATTGAAATATTGAAATTTTTTAATCTTACTACTAAATAAAAATCAACGATTTGGGGATAAATGCGTTTATCATTTTATAATTACATTGCTATCTGCAATTATTCTTATTGTCAAAATCAGCGTTGCCATTGTTGACATTTATAAAAAAATTTTGCGATGGTGATAGGCTATATGTAATTTTGACAGGATTGAGAACATGTATTCCTTGGTGTTATTTATTGTAATAACTACAATTTTTCGCATAGCCCTAGGAAAATAAAAGAAAATTTGCGGGAAAATTTTCTGTACAACGGACACACGGGCATGTTTTACTTAGTGTCTATTCCTGTTTGAAGTTTATCAAGAAAAATTTTTGTTAGGTATAGACAATAGGTTAGTAAAGTATAATAAAAAAATCAGTAGGCCGCTACATTCAACTTTACCATACCCAATGGAAACAGATTTTTTATATATTACATAAAGAATATACGTTCAAAGTTCGAATCGAAAAATTAATTATTTTCGGTTTGGGGTGTTCAGTAAACTATCCCTTGCCCCATCCCGATTATGCCCAACATTTATACAGCTCTTCATCTCCATAAACCAAAGGCACATACTCGAAAACATCATCGAAAATAGACAAAACGGATTCAGGAGACCTCAAAACGTATAAATCCGTCGAAATCCCGACCTCGATTTTTTTCATGATTATTATACTTTACCTTATACTACGTATCCTAAAGCAAAAAAAAAAAAAATAATCAGCGTTATTGTGTAAGGCTTTGTCGTATAAAAAACCAGGCGTTTTGAAAAATGCGTATTGTGTGAGTCGATAACGCCAAAAATACGACTCAACTTGTAAATCTACTATAATTAGATTTGCTTTTTACACATTTTTAACGTTTCTTCTTCTATTTTGAATCTATTTCTATTATACCTTTCGACTTCTTTAAATGAGAGCTTCACCTTGCTAATAACTCATTTAATGTGCTGTTTATGTAACCCAATTGAACAAAACGTCTAGGAATTTTGTATAGGAAAAACTCAAAAACTTGAGTGCTTTTCATACAAATTTCCTAGACGAATTGTTCAATTGGGTTACATAAACAGCACATTAGTTTCAGCATTTTGCATCTTTTTGCGGATATTTCGAAGTAATTATGTAGATGAAATAACATCTTCGTTGCTTATTATTAAAATTATAGGATATGTTACATTCACGGAAAATATCAAATTTGCAGAAATCTTCAGTGAATTTTATCGCTTTTTTTCTACCGATCTATCCACCCGAATATGTTTAAGAAATGAATTGTAATAAAGCAAATCTAATTAGCGAAGTACGTAGCTCAAAAATAAAAAAAATCGCCTACACGGCAAACAAATTAAAAAAAACATAAGGAAAATTGTAGTAGATTTACATTTTGAGTCGTATTTTTCACGTTATCGACTCACACAATACGCATTTTTCAAAACGCCTGATTATTTTATTATTATTTGATTATTTTAATTATAGTTAATTATTGTAATACAATTATGATAACATTTATTTTGACAGACGCTGCACAGATACTTAAGTTCAGATACTCCTCTGTTATGCTCATGCCAAATTTGGATCAATCGGCCTAGCCGTTTATAAATGACTAGGTTATTTTCAAAATATTTTGATTCTGCTCCACTGTGCGCTGTCTTATGTAGAAATAGGCTTCTGTATTTAACAAAAACTTGCCGTGTGTATCGTTTTGGTTTATGTGAGGTAAAAACATGACTTTTGCCTTTTATTTGATTTCGCCCAGTTACATCCCTTCAGGGATTTTCATCGGCCTCGAAATCAGCATCCTGATTCGTAACAATATGTGCTTCACCTTAAAAGTATTTCTTTGGTTCAGTTCCTCTTAGTTTTTATCTAATGTGCACTCCATAGCTGACCTAATGGAAAATCTTCCAGTAATTTGACCTGGTCAATATTAACGGACGAAATAGGTCATCGCAAAGCCTGTCAGCAAAGTATTTTCGCCGCGATTGCCTCACAGATTTGTCCCCAATGTGCTCCTGGTATATTATAAATGAGGCAAGAGAGAATACATATATCCAAAATGGTTAAGAACATTGCCAATGGCCACCGAAATGTTGCTCGTTTTGTGGAATACTGTGATAACACCTTCCGCATCGTGGCGACATCACTCTTAGTTTCGTTATAATATAAAATTATCTCTGGTTTATTTTGTGGACCAAATATAATATTATTTTTGTTAATTATTGACAAAAGCACAACTGATTCATTTTTAGGTGTAACGTAGGACATTAACGTTACACCTTCGGAAAAATGAAACAAAGTAGATCAAATTTGGCGACTTTGGGACGATTTAAACTGTTCAGAAATATATCTTTTGTTTTTTATTATGCCTACGACGGACAACTTCTAAGTGAGCAGCTCTTTGTCTAATGAAATTTTCTATGATGACATTTCTTCCGGAGTTTTTGTACATGCGCACTAAGTCTTTTGCTATACGCTTGATTTATATAATCACGTCCACTAGATTTTTATTCCAAATTTAGCTGACTTGGAAGGCATGTGTTGCGTAAAACTATTTCGGCTCCGAAAAGCAAAGATGTATTCTTCTACGGCCATAGACGCGTATGGTGAATAACGAGCTCTTAATTTGGAATTCACCATCTCGAAGACTTTTAGCTGAAAAAAGTTATTTGAATTTTGCAAACTGCGCTTATTACAAAAATTTCTTATAAGGAACAGTTTTTGCTGGGCACAAAGTTTATTATGACTTTTATTGTACTTTGAATGAATTTTTTTTAAGAGAAGTAATACTCAGGCAATTAATGCCTACACTCAAAATATTATGTACGTTAAATCAACTGAAAATTCAATTTAAAACAAATGAAAATTCTATTAAAAACCGGTCTACTCATTATTCGTTTAAATCAAATGAAAAATTTCTTTATTTTTAAACGTTAAAATATCAACCGCTCAAAACCAATAAAAATAACTGATTTTTCTTTTATTTTGACTGTCAAAAAATTTAACAACATATTCCGTCAAAATAATTGATTTTTCCGTTGTTTTGGGTTTTTTAACTGTAAAAAAATTAAGCCACAAATTTGGTAAAAAATAACCGATTTTACAGTTGTTTGTGTTTTTTAACTGTAAAAATTTTAACGTAAAAATAACTGATTTTTCCTTTGTTTTTACTATTTTTTCAATAGCCATATTTCCCGAAAAACAATTACAATACAGATTTTTTATCTTAAAAATATTTATTTTTATTTAAAAACATTAAAGTTTTAAATTCATATACTTACATACATATGTATACTCATAATATACATTTCAACTTCATAATGAATGGATTTTCTAACGACCTCTGACGTTTCCAAAGCACATCTAGAAAAAGAAATTACAAACAATGTAATAAATACTTTAAACATAAGCAAAATGTAAAGTTCTTACCATTCTTTTGATCCTATATCAGTAGGAAGCAGAGCAGCAAACCGACTTGACAGAATTTTTGCGTAAGTTTGTGAGTTATTCGGAAAAATTAAGAAAATAAAAATTAGAAATACAAGACAATTTAAAAATATTATAACTATTGTGTTGTTATAAAATAAAGCTCATAATGTAGTGCAAAGGTGATTATACGGGCTTGGAAGGGCTGTAACCGTTTTATGACTCGTTTCTACGAGAATGAACTCAACATCTGTAGCTGCTACCAGAATTGTAAAATGATCTTTCAAAATGGTCTTTGCAAGAAAATTAACATAAAATGAAGGCCTACTTTATGTTAAAATAGTTCGTATTGTTTCAGTTTTTTATTTTTTAATTAATTATTTAATGAAGTTTAAAAAGAATGCTTTATTTCTTCGTCCAATGTATATGTACATCTCGGGTGATATAAGCGATTCATATTTAGTAAAGTTTCACAGAAAGCAAATATATACTAAAATAGGAATTTAGTTCTTGGAAAAATTAGGTACAAAATTACTAAGATCGCCAAAAGAAAAATTGAAATCCTTAATTAAGAGCGAAGCGCCAGACGTTCGACTTAAAGATATACATACATAATATGTAACGAAGTGGCAGAGTTTTCAGTTTTTTTAATAGATTAAAATCTGTTGACCAGACACTTACTTTTTCTTAGAATCGAGAACGGTCTTACTTATAGCAACTGCAAGAAGCCTTATCCATGATGTTTTAAAAATGTTGGATGTTGGCCTACAAGATATCAATTTTACGATCTCAGGAACACTTCATTATGCAAGATGGATGGCAGAAGCAATCTTTATACATACATACTAAAAAATACCCTCTTCACTAAACGGCTGAATATTCCTCAACGAGAATTAAAAGTATATACATACATACATAAGTATGTACATACATATGTATATACATATGTATGGATGTACATACATTCATACATACATACATATGTACATATGTATATTTTCTTTCTTTGGCACAAGATAAAACTAAGTAAATGCGCCTAACTGTATTTCATATGTATGTAACTTAACAGCTCTTTTTTATTAAAATGACAATTATTCTTTTATGACTTAAGCCCAGTACGCAGCTCTACGGAATTTCAGGTTTGATTTCTTTGCCTTTATTTCTACAAAAGGAAAATTCATCATGTGGTCGTTTGTAGAAATAAAAATCATGTAGTCGTGTTTTTTAAATTTTATTGTTTATTGTACACAATAACATTATATAAACACAGAAATGAATAAAAAACATGAAATGTCATAAATTCCGTTACCAAACAATTGCCTGAACATTAATTTTTGTTTCAGCTGAAGAAAAAAGTCTACACTTTTTGTTAGAACATCCCTGTAATAGTCGAAAATTCCGTTTAGTTTTCTTTTTAGCTGCGTACTGCCAAACGGAAAGTTGACTGAAAATTTTCAAACCAGAAATTCAGGCTGTTTTTTTTACACATACTTCTTATGGGAAACTGAAATTCAGGCGAACTGCGTACTGGCCGTTACCATATAAATCGGGACTACATTCGGAAACCCCTATAGTTTTTGGTATATAATTTTTATAAAAAACTTTTGAAACAATTGTTATTTCTAATTTTTTTATAAAAAATCAAATAAAAAATTATTTTTTAGGTAGTCAAATAAAAAGCATACTTTGTTATGCATATTTTTTTTATTTTCTATTGAGTCTTTTCACGGGTTTCGGTTTTTTGATAGAAAACAAATTTAAAATTATCATACTCCTGACAGTGTCGAATATTTATTTATTTAATTTTCTTGCAATAATTCTTACCCTCCTGTGGAAAGGGGGAAGTTCGTAGTTTTAAACGCGAAGTTTGAAATGTAGACACATAAGAATTGCTGCAATAAATAAATCTAATTATAAAGAAAAAAAGGAATCTATGTTTAATAAAAGTGTGAATTGGAATATTGATACACTATATTATAATATAATTAATATTTTAAACACAGATTTTATATAAAGGGTGTTTTTTATAGAGGTATAGAACTTTAAGTTGGCATTACTTTTCAAGATGGCGACCGATTTAACAGCTGTCAAGTGATTTATTCTCAGTTTGGTTTGGCAATTCATCATGAATAGACTCACGCCTGAACAACGCTTGCAAATGGGCCCAAAACGAGATTACCGTTGTTCCCGATTTTCATAAGCGAATTTTGTTTAGCGATGAAGCGCACTTCTGGTTGAATGGCTACGTCAACAAACAAAACTGCCGCATTTGGAGTGAAGATAATCCTCAAGTGTATGTCGAAACACCGTTACATCCAGAAAAACAGACTGTTTGGTGCGCTTTACGAGCTGGTTGAATCATTGGTCCGTACTTTTTCAAAAACGATGGTGGCCAGAACGTTACAGTCAATGGTGATCGGTATAGAGCCATGATTACTAACTTTTTCATTCCTGAATTGAATAACCATGATGTCCAGGAGATGTGGTTTCAACTAGACGGCGCAACATGTCACACAGCTCGTTCCACAATAGATTTATTGAAAGACACGTTTGGTGACCGCCTAATTTCACGTTTTGGTGTGAATTGGCCTCCAAGATCTTGTGATTTAACACCGCTAGACTAATTTCTGTCGGGCTATATAAAGTCATTGGTCTATGCCGATAAGCCACAAACGCTTAACCATTTGGAAGACAACATTCGCCGTGTTATTGCCGACATACTGCCACAAATGTTGGAAAAAGACAACGAAAATTGGACGTCCAGATTGGACTACATCCGCGTCAGCCGTGGCGGTCATATGCCAGAAATCGTATTTAAAATGTAATGCCACAAGATTATCTTTCGGATAAATAAAATTCATGTCAATCGAATTATCCATCGTTGTTTTATTGCAACTTAAAGTTCTATACCTCTTTAAGAAACACATACATATATTATTTATCCTTTTTTCCGCAATAACTACTATCGAAAGAGTTTAGTAATTATTTGTATGTCTTACCATAGTCCAATAATGTTAAAATACAAGTAAAAATATGTTTTTTTAATTCTAACTTATTAGCCCCTCGAAATAATTGAAATAAAAATCCTTAATTTTGAATGTTTTTAATTATGCGATCATCGAAACATAATTTGCCTAAAAAGCGACTTGGCCTCTTTGTATTTAACTATGAATGCGTTTTCACATAAAAGAATTGTATAGGACGAGAATACTAACTTGCACTTTTTTCTGTTTACAATTTTGTAAACTGCTCAATTTTGAAATTACATAATACACTTTTGTGGAGTATAATTGCTGCGGGAGGATAAACCATTCATAATTTGCATCAACAAGTCATCATTTTTCTTAGGGTAGTCCGGCTGTCCTTGATTATCGATCAAAACGTGGATTAACCTGGAAATAAGTTTGCTTGGCTGAACTGTCATACAAATTTTTTTAAGTCCAAACATATGTACATACATATATTTTTTTTTTATTATGTTCATCTCCAAAGATTAAGCGACCATACAAATTCTTTGGCTATATCACCCCTTGATGACAGTGGTGAAACCATAAGACTGAAACATGTACTTACATGTGCTAGATTTGCCTAATAGAGACTAAAGGTGTGTTTAGATTGAGTGTACAAGTCATATGGAATGTCAAATTTTCCATATGTAAAACTATACATATAGTGTAAACCTCTTGAAACATAACATATGTTATTTACCTATGTGCAATAACATGTGTTAGTTTTTTATTTAAAGCACGCTCTATTTGATGTGTAAAACTATATGACAACAGCTGTTTTCAGTGATGTTCACTTTTATTTTCAAAAATTCCGCTCATACATTTTTATCATGAGTTTAAGGAGTTTAAAATTAACCAATATCTTTATTCTAACTATTGTTAGAATAAATCTTTGTTAATGTTCAAAGATTTATATCGATACCTTTATAATAATAAAGTTATGTAATCTAATATAGATACATATATTATATATCTATTTGCAAGTTTGATTATTTGTACGTCAATCATGGCCAAATCGAATTTAATGATATCTAAAACATAGACAGATCTTTATTTTTGTGGGTCCATTGGGATATGTCTGTTTTCAAAACTAGGGCCAGGAGGGTATAAGGGACATTTTTATAGGAATGACTCAATTTTAATAGAAGTTGAGAACACAATTTCATAAATCTATAGTGATGAAAGGCAACGTGTGCTTATCTATATTACCGGTACTAAGAAAGACTGAATTAAATGAAAATTTTACTTTACTATAGTGCATTATTTTTCAAATCTTTTTTAAGACGGTAACTGTGTAAACTGTAATATTAACTAATTAACAACTTTGGACAACTTTGCTTTTTAAAATGAGAGAACTCCATTTTGCGAAAAAAATGAATAAAACCTAAATCTTATTACAAATTAACATAATTTTATGTTTTTAATCCATGTTGAATAGTTCTATTTTTTATATTACAATATATTGAGAAGCATTATAAGAATTTAGCAATCATACTGCAACTATGGTGAAAAAACTACGCTATGTAACCTAGGAAATATAAGTATTGTAATTTCTTTCTTTCTTTTTCCACTTTTTACTTTAAAATTAAATATAATTTTAGTTTTTTTATGATTTTTTGCTTTGCTGTACCAAAGAAGAATAAAATGATATTGAAATAAAAAATGTACATATGTAAGTAAATAAACAATTAAATTTTTTGGTATTATAGTAACATTCCAGTAAAAGAAAATCAACGTTTTCATCAAACATTCCCTTTGAAAATGAGACAACTACATTGGCGCATACCAAAACTTTATTAAACTTACATGCAATAAATAAAATAGAGTTCTTTCGTTTTCAAAAGCAACGGCTTTTTAAAGAAATTTAATTCTTTTCTATTGTCATAAGAGTAGGGATAAAAAATATTTTATTCCTAATAAAAAAGAGCGAAAATAAATAGACATTAACATCAACAAAGTTATTCATTTAATTGATGCTGATATGGTTGAAATGATATTAATTAATACTTATTGTATTACTTATTATAATTATTTTTTGTTTTTATATAATTTCTCTCTTTCAAATTGATTTCTGTACTGTTGTAGAAGCTCCCAAATGATAACACAAAACGGTAGTTCTTTGCATAGTTGACATCACTAGCGGGTTTCTTATAACTAAAATAAAATGGCGGCAAAAATATGAAAAATTGCCTAATAACTTATTACAGCAATTCCCAATAAACCTATTATTAGTTTTATTATATAGCCTAATAATTTAAAAAAATAATCCATCTATACCACACTTTGAAGACCAGCTGTTTTAAAGATTTGATTTTGTTTTCAACAACAGGAGGTTATGTCATATGTACGTAACATGTTTACGTCTGAACACAAAAATTATAAACCATATGTAAAACACTGATTTTGACATACACATGAAATTCCATATGGATAGCAATTTTGACAGTACATATGACTTGTACACTCAATGTAAACACAGCTTAATCAATCATATTTTTAAGTATGCAAACATCTGATAACTAGTATTTTAGTACTATTTTATATAATAATGTAGCTCACTAGAGCTTCTTGACTCCTGTTATGTAATAATTAAGCTGTCAAATTTGCTAAGTCCCCTTTTACATCATGCAATTTTTGTCGCTGCAATTCTTCCTTAGCAGGCGAGAGGGAAGAGATGAATTAAAAGGGGTACACATATACATGTACTTTTGAAATTGGATTTGTCCTCAAATTCGTAGTTTTAATTTTGAAGTTCAAAACGTAAATAAATGTGTACATCCATACAAATTGCTGCAATAAAAATTGCACGATATTAACACAATATTAATGAAGAAAAGATAAAGAAATAAAGTACATTTATAAAAAAAATGATTATGTTTATTTGTTTAAATCACGAGCACTTAACTGGACTGTTTTTGATTTTGTATAACTTTTACTATTTTCCACTTGATTCATAGTAGAGACGCTAGTGTGATCAATAAGAGTTCAATGTTCGATACTGTTAAATTTTGTTTTTGTAAAATTTAGAAATATCGACTAATGGACAAGTGGTAGCCAAGAAAGGTTTCCTTTACATGAACAGAGTTCATTACTAGTGCTTTTTAGTTTTATAAAGGATACTGTTGTCCAAAAAACTACAGGTGCTGACGAAAAAGTTGCCTTTAACTATTATTTCGATAATAATGTAGGTATTTTATTTTGTAAAAAGACTTCCTCCTAAAAATGTTTGCGGGGTAGTGAATGAACATAAAGTAATAAATCAACATTTAAGAGCCCGTTTAAAAAATATTTTTATATTTATATTTTTACTCATTCGCGATAACCCAAGTTCAACTAAAAATGACAGCATTTGTTTGTTGTTGTCTTAAACTGTGGAATAGAAAAACAAAAAGAAATGACATATTTAATGTTTGTACTTGTTCTATTTTTGCTGTAAACGCTATGCATTGTAAGCATCATCTATTTAACCCACCAAACTCTGATAAAGGAATACGAGAAAACTGTATTCAATCATGAATAGTCAGTTTTTTTTTTTTTTATAATAAAAGTCTTTATTTACAAGTTTAAAATATAAAAGGTACAGAGGTATGAGATTTTACTATAAGTACTACAACAATAAGAGTCTTATAATTAAATTTACAAAACTAATAACAATAAATATACAGCCTTAAGGAAAATAGCTCACAAAAACCTTTTTGATCTCTATGGAAGTTATAAAGAAATTTGTTTGGATAATCACTAATACATTCATTCTTAACGAACGAATCTTAGTGATTACCTTGTAAATTCCTTATTGATTCAAAGTTTGACAGTCTGCATTTTTCATTAAATGTCAGTGTCAGTTCTCTAGTGAAATCGTTTATCATCTTGTGTCCAAAGTTACTGTGAAGTAAATTTGTCGGATACCTACGAGGAAGATTATGAATTATTTTCAAATTCTTGTTTTGTATAATCAGAAGCTTTTTGGTATGAGTTTTCGCAGTTTTATGAAACCATACTTGTCAGCTGTAACTCATAATTGGTCGAATGCACATTTTATATAACAATATTTTGTTTTTCATATTCAATTTAGATCTTCTGTTGAGTATGGGAAACAATGCCCGACCACACTTTATAGCTTTTTCACAAATTTAGTTGACATGTTGCTTAAATGTTAGTTTTTTATCCATTATAATGCCCAAATACTTGATTTCTGACTTTATAGGTATAACATTCCCACGGCACAACATAGATTGAGAAGGTATGCGTTTTGGCGACATATTATATGGAAAAATAATGGCCTGTGTTTTATCATCATTGACCTTTATTTTCCATTTATTAAAATATTTTTGGCCTGAATTTAAGCTCTCTTGCATTTTCCTAACTAATGAATTAGATACCTTACCGCTGCAAATGAAAGCACTATCGTCTGCATAAAATGCTGCTTCCTGATCCCTGCGTAGAGTGATATCTGACGTGTATAACGAATAAAGCGTAGGTGACAAAACGGAACCTTGCGGTAGACCTGCGAGTATGTGTTTTTCATCTGATGAGATGCGCTCCACGAAAACTACAAATGAACGTTGGTCTAAAAAACTTTGTATGATTTTTTGTAAATATAAAGGAAAACTAAAAGAGTTAAGTTTATACAATAGGCCATTATGCCATACTGTATCGAAAGCCTTTTCAATGTCAAGAAATATAATACATGTACTTCTACGATTTCTTTTATTATTCTCAATAATATTAACCACTCGTTTGATTTGATGTACCGTAGAGTGCTCTCTTCGGAATCCAAACTGCTGCTGATGTATAATGTTATTCTGTTCTGAGAACTCTACGATTCTTTTGTGGATTATTTTTTCAAAGACTTTATCCAACAAGCTCAAAATGCTTATTGGCCTATAGCTGAAGGCAATTTTGGATCTTTTCCAGTTTTGAAAATAGGTATAACCCTGGCCTTTTTAAATATCATGGGGAAATGACCATTTCTCAAGCAGCAATTAAATAGTTTGCTCAAAGTTTCAAAAAAGTAATCGGGCATATTTTTTAAAATAATGCTGTTAATTCCGTCTAAACCTGGGGCTTTGTTATTTTTTAAAGAAAAAACAAATGTCTTTACCTCTACTGCATCTGTGAATTCAAAATTGTCACTGTCAGCGAGATTTACATTGTTAAGTTCCTGCACATAATTTAGAACCACATTATCTAAAGGTGATGAATTGTTGTTGGTGATATTATTGTTGCATCTAAAAACTTCCGCAATGGCATTTGCTTTTGCTTCACCGGTACTTAAAACTTCCCCATTTATATTTAGATCGGGGATTGCAGAATTTCTACCTTTTAGAGCCGGAAGGCAGTTTGGAAATGAATTTAGCCCACGCTTCATTCCTATCCCTTTTCAAATGAAAATCAATTAAGTGATTCAACTGTTTTAAAATGCTGATTAGTTGAGTTCTGTAACTAGGATCTCTACATCTCTACATGTTAAAGTTAGTAAGTAAAGTATCAACCGTGGATGGTTGGACTGGAATTATATTTTGGCCGAATCTAGTATGTGTATCCGGATGATATACATAATAACTTGAACTTAAGTGATGTCTGTACAGTTCTTTGCCAGCTGAATTGTTTGAAATACAATTCCAACTCACATGTTGTGTATTCAAATCACCAAAAATAAAATAATCACTAAACGAATTGGTAAGAAGTTCTAAGTCAGTTTTAAAATTAGAAGTGTAAACTGGATTATAAGCAGTGATAAAACTTACGGGACGTCCACTTATTTTAACTTCCACAGAGATATTTTCTATGGTTATTGTTTTAATCTTTGGTAACAACTTATGATCTATGTAATTTTTAACCGCTATAAGCACATCCCCACCATGTGTTTGACGGTCTTCTCTGTATATTTTGTAGCCTCCAAATTTTAACCTATGATACGGCTTCAGGAACGTTTCGTTAAGAAGTAGAATATCAATATTTTTCTCATGGAGAACTTTTTCGAGCTGTGCAGCTGCTGACTCAGTTGTTATGCCTTGATCATTCCAGTGCATAACGTATACATTTTGACTACCCATGATTTTATATAGCATGCTTGAGCATCATGCCAAGCACTCTTAATTTGTCAGATTTATTTCGACATTTTTCTAGTGCATCCACAGCACTAAAGAAGATTTCTAACAATCTCTCGTTAGATAAGTCATCATCGTTGTTGCTGTCGCGGGGTCTGTTTTTCGAAACCTCAGAGTACAAACTTTTCCTTTGGAAGTTGTGCTCTCGTGAATCAGTTGGTTGACTCTGACTTGACAGGTGTGGGAACTCAGCCTCCTCATACACATGATTAATTCTCGACTTGTTGAAATTAGGTCTAGACTTAGAAGTTAATCGTAGGCGCATTTCTAAATAATCTTTACGGCAAGGGCATTTAGGATCGTCGGACCTGTGATTCGAGTTTCTTAAGTTCTTTTGGGTACAGTTGTGGCATTTATAAACAACATTACTCCCTTGAGTGTTTTTGGCCAATACACACTCAGTCTGGTCGTGATTGCCAGCACAAACTGCGCAGACGATAGCTCTATTGCAGTTTTTAGCTCCATGTCCGTACATAGAGCACTTCGTACATTGCGTAGGCCCTTTATTCCCTTTAAGAGGTCTTCTCCAGTAAACAGCAATAATGCAAAAGTACTTTACTTTCATAATATCATTTTTTGACACTTCTTGTTTGTTGAACTCAATCAAGTATATAGCGTCATCAGCTGTAGTCCTTTTGGTTACGATTTCTTTGACACTTACTGGGTTTATGTTGTGCATTTTAACCAATTCCTCCTTTAAAAGCTTTGCGTCTGTTCTTGGCAAACCAAATAACACTAACTTAAAGTGCTTTACGTCTTTAACTTCGTGTGTATAAAAACTGTACTTCAGTTCACTCAGCTTTTTTAACGCAGCTTCATACAGGACCATTGTATTGCATGTAACCTTAGTTCCAATTGTCATTCTCTTGAAGAAGTACTTCTCACCAAGTATTTCCCAAACTTTTGAGAAACTGTGACACGAGTCTACCACTATTGGTGGAACCCTTTCTTTGACTGCTCTTGCCTCTTCTTCTTCATTTGCTAGCAAATGAAACCTGTTACTAGGGCCAGGATCAATCCTTATCGTCTTAAATTTGGGACTATTCCCAAAGTACTCTCGCTTCTGGCTAGCCATATTGGAAGCGATTTAAAGGAAAAATTAAATTTTCAAGAAAAATCACACACGAGCAAAAAATAACACGTTGTTTACAACTCAAGGCAATGATGCCAGATGATGAATAGTCAGTTAGTGAGAACGAAGTCTACCACTACCTTAAGCCTAAAACACTAACCTAAGTAGATCGATACGAAGAGGGCTGATGACGGACATAGCTGTCTGGAAAATGTACATTCCGCTCTGCTGGTGTCTAAAAATTAAATTTTCCCAATTTTTCTTTAATATCATCACCTAATTTGTAATTTAAATTATTCTTTCTTAGATAGAATAAAAACGAAAAAAATTATCCCTTTAAGGTCCGAAGCATTTTTTTATTTTTTAAATTACTACCCTATAAACAACTTAATTAACTTTTAATGCACTTTAATCTAACTAATTTGCAACCAGTTGTCGTTGATACTTGGATTATTTTTATTAAAAATAACTGACTTTTTTAACATTGTGAAGTCCTAGGGTGTAGTCAGGTAGTTGTATTACTGACTACTCAGAAGTTAGCTTAAAGTTGGTCAATTTGTAGTTAGCTATAAACTAAACATACATACATATATGTATATGTATATCAGTTAGCTATAAAGCTTTTTAAAAATTCCCTGTTTATTATTGTTTCCTGCAATTTTGGTTGAAGGCTTCTTAACTAAAAATGTTAATACATGAAATTGTCGATAGTCAGTAAGATATTTCTTACCAAATAACACTAAGATCATAATTTAAGAAGACAAAAGAACGCAAGGGATGTGACACAAATTTTCATTTTATAATTTTAAAAAAGAAATAAAAAATATTTAAAACAAAATTGTCAAAAATAATTTTATTTTTGATTTTGGGGAGGTTTTGCATTTTCATTGTATTTAGCTTATAGTTAGGCTATAAAAGTTAACTTAGGTTTCGCTTACTAAAAATTTCCTACGTATTATACAAATATTTATGTACATCAAAAAATATCATCGGTTCTTAAAAGGTTTATTTTTTCCAAATTTTAGCACCATCATTAGGGTTTGGGAAACGGGAATTCCCAGGAAGAATTATAAACAATTTCCCGGGAAAATGTTTGCTAATTTCCCAAGAAACGGGAAATTTTAAATCATGAGCACTTTAAAGAAAATTCAGTGGTTCTTAATTTTAAATAAGCATTTCTTTTGCTATCACACAAATATTTGATCGTTATTGTGCTGAATAAAAAACAAGCATTTTTAAAATTGTAATATTTTTATAAACTTACAAATATGTTATAGATCGTGCAAGACAAATTGCAAAACCATTTAAAAAAGTCCTCTAAAAACAGCCTGTCTCGAGAGATATAAAAAACAAGAATATATTCGCGTTTAATTCATGATGTAAAAACAAGATAAGTATGGTCGAAATGAATTAATCGTTTCTTAAGTCGAAGAACTCAATTAAAAGAAGTGTGATAGATTTCAATTGCGCAGAGTTGTGGGTTCAAGAATATGTTCAGATTTCAGAAAATTTAGAGGCCGTTTTAAGTCCCATTAAAGATGCAGTAGAGGCCTTGAGCCGGAGGGGCACAAATTTGTTAATAACAGATGTTATTATTCAGACCCTCTAAGAGCAGCTTTTGGCTATTAATTCGACTCTTTCAAAACCGATGGTTGAAAAGAAAAATAAATAAACGAACGGATGATAAAATGTTTGCGATACTTAAGTATTTAGAAAGTGGTGAAATTGCCTATGATCCAAAAAATGTCATAAAACTTTATTCAGCACAATTGTTCAACAGATTATTTAAGCAAGCCACTCGAATCTGTCGAACCGTCAACTAGCAGTTGTGTTGTTTACGAAACGGAACCAACTTTTAAAGAAAGACTTCCGTGCAAAAACAATGAAAAGAATATCCAGTGATTTGTTCAACGCACTAACCGTTCTAAAATAATATTTCGCAAGAAATTAATTATTGAAATACTTTTTCAGTATTTATAAATATTTGTTATTTTTGTCACCTGAATTGTTAATATGTACTAATAAAACTGTGAATTTTTAAATACTGTTTCGGTAAATAAAGTTATTTTTTTAAGAACTGTTTTCCCCGGGAATGCGAATATTTTTTCTTTTTTTTAATTCTCTATCACCCTGGATATTTTTTTCTGATTGAAGCGGCTTCGCTAATCTAGATTTAAGCCAAATTGGCAGTCGCCAATTTCCAAGTTTTAGGTCTCTAAACTTTTCACATTAAACTATGATTGTGTATTACATTTTTAAACATATCTAGTTATTAAGCTGGATTCACCCATTTCTTTCGTACAAAATTTTTGTCCGTACAAAATTTTTTTTTATGAAGTTTTATTTTTCTCTTAGAGAGTGAGAGAAGTTATTTTGTCTGAACAACTCTCAGCTTGATTGAATTGGTTTAATTTTATTTCTTGTTCGTACAAAGTTGAATTGAGTTGCCACATCACATAGTTTTGCATAGTTAAAATTGTGGATTTGTTTGTTATTGAAAAATATAGTTTAATGAATAGATTTCCCTTAAGCTTTTTGTAGAAATGAAAGAGCCTGGAGTGAATGTAAGATATGAGCAATAGCACATATCTTATTCTTAAGTAAAGCAAAGCATTTGGAAGGTATTACCTAATGCATATCCGGAATCAATACCTGAAAGTAAAAAATTGTAACAAGGCGAAGCCGTTGTTGGTGTTAATTGAGAGTTTTGTTATTATATTTATATATTTATATATATATATATATATATATATATATATATATATATATATATATATATATATATATATATATATTTATATATTTCTTTATTTGTAAATTTATGATTTTTTAATCACATATTATTGTATATAAAAGTGTAGTAATTAAAAGAATCAAAAAAATTATTCGGCTCTTAATTGGTTAATTTTTTTCAAAAGCTTTTAAATGGTACCCATCTTGACCTGATATCTTTAAAAATGTAGCGTACCATCACAGTTTTATATGAAAAGTTTAGATTCCCATAACTCGGAAAATATGGGCGACCGCCAATTTTTCACTTTATATTTTTTTCTTATTTTTCAATTCTCTATCACCCTGGATCTTATTGGAGAAGCTTCGTTAAACTAGATTTGTTCCAAAATTTGTCTTTTTATGTGAAGTTATTCTATAAAGTTTTATTGTGGTAGAAGCACATCTTGAGGTGCCGCAGAAGCCTTGAACATAATTTTTTGTCTTTGAATCTTATAAAGTTATATTTTTTATTTTATTGATGGTCTTTTATGTTTATTATTTAAGTCTCATTAAAACTATGCCTAAAATAATGCAGAACACAAACATTTGATGTCCAACGTCATTTTAAATTCTTTTATAATTCATGTTTTAATACCTACGTGGGGTGGGGTATAAAAACATGAAAAAGAATTTTTTTGTGGAAAATTTTTATAGACACAACCAAGGTATATTTATTTTACTAGGCAGTGGCATCCCTACAACAAATACAACAATACAAGAACAACATGGCATTTTGTTGTTGCTTTGTAGTTCGAAATGTCAAAAAACATAAGATAATTGAGAAGGCATGTATGTGTTTTATTGCTTTCCCACTTCTACACTATAAAATTTCTAAACACATACAACTTTTGACATGTCGAACTACTAAATCAGCTGGGCGACGACACTACCTAGTAAGATAAATATACCTTGGACACAACCCTTGAGAAAGTCGACACACAATCGACGAAACGTTGGGTAAAGTTGTAATTAAATTGTTTTAAAACAAAAAATTGTTCACATTGATAAATTATTGGCCAATGTAAACATCACATTTTTTTTAATTTAGTTTTTTTCTTTGACTTAAAATTATTTAATGTACTTAGGCCCATTATTATAACTTGCCTTTAGCTAAAGTAAGGATTTTGTTGGAGCGATAGGTAGTTTTTCGTTGTAATAATGAGGATAATGCTCATTGCTATAACTTGTCCTTATAGTACATGATAGTTAAAAGTGATTTTTAGCTTTGTTTTAATAACGAAAAACTATTTATCGCTCCAACAAAATCCTAACTTTAGCTAAAGGCAAGTTATAATAATGAGCCTTAGAATGGTTCTTTTATTTCTTTAATAGTTTTTGCAGATACAAATGTCTTGAAATTTGCTAAATTTCATCATATCCAATCGTGTTCAAACTTTACATTTGACTTAACAATAGCAAATGGCAACCTTTTATCACTATTACGTATTAAAAAAAAAAATCGTTCACCCTAATTTCCATTTACGTATGCCTTAGTAAAACAAACAAGCAACCAAATCCAAATTAAGTAATATTTTTTTATAAAAATATTGAGCTTTAAAAGCTCACATTTATTATATAAATTTATACTTCAAAACATGATATAATCATAATATATCATGCTTCAAAAGTTAAACAGTAACATTAGAAATTATATTATGTCAAACCATCTTATATACTCAACTGAACAGCTTGTATGTTTTTCAAGTGTTCCTTATAACGTTCTAAAACAACGCCAACTTCTTCAGATAAAAATTCGTCAACTTGATCACTAGCACGCCCAGTGAAAGTTTTTGCGTCCAAAATTTGGTCCAACTGATTCAGTATGGGACTAAAGTAAGAGTCGTTACGAACACGTTCGACTAAATCGTTGTCTTTACCATGTTGTTTTACTTGAGCGCCTGCTTCCTGAGAAAGAACTCGAATTTTTTCATGACAAATTTGTCTATCACCACCCGCTTTAACCATGGCCATTATAATATTTTCGGTTGACATAAATGGCAATTCTTGCGAAATGTGGCGTTCAATTACCTTTGGATAAACCACCATACCTTGAGAAATATTTAGTAATGTAAGAAGTGCAGCATCAGCCGAAAGGAAAGATTCGGATAAAGTCAATCGACGGTTAGCCGAATCGTCAAGAGTGCGTTCCAACCATTGTGTAGCATGTGTATTGGCAGCATTGGAGAATAAAGTAATGATATGACGGGCTAATGCACAACAACGTTCGGAACGCATGGGATTTCTTTTATAAGGCATGGCCGATGAACCAATTTGTGTTGTTTCAAAAGGTTCTTCAATTTCTTTGCGCGAAGCTAAGATTCTCAAATCCGAACACATTTTATGAATGCTTGTTCCCAAACTAGCTAATGCGCCCAAAACTTCAACATCAACTTTACGTGTGTATGTTTGGCCAGTTACTGCGTACGGCTTTTGAAATCCTGCCAATTTAGTCACAAGCAAATCCAGTTGTTTAACCTTTTCACCATCTCCATTGAATAATTGCAAAAAGGATGCCTGCGTACCTGTGGTACCCTTAACGCCACGACAACGCAAGTCCTCACGACAACGACGCAAAGCTCGTTCATCCATTACTAAGTCCTGAATCCAAAGACAGGAACGTTTGCCTACCGTAGTCAATTGAGCAGGTTGCAAGTGTGTGAATCCTAAAGTTGGTTGAGACTTGTATTTCAACGCAAACTCTTTAAGGCAATAAATGACCGAAGCAAGACGAGGAAGAAGAAGGTCAAGAGCATCACGCAATATTAACAGATCTGTATTGTCACCCACATAACATGATGTAGCGCCCAAGTGAATAATAGGAGCAGCCAAAGGACACTGTTTAGCAAATACATGAACATGTGCCATTACATCGTGGCGTGTTAATCGCTCTTCTGCTGCAGCTGCTTCGAAATCTACTAATTTGACATTGGCTTTCATTTCACTAATCTGTTCTTCGGTGATATCCAAACCTAAAGTCTATGTAATAATATAAAACTATTAAGCATATAGGTACATACTTCACTTCTAGCAACTTATAACTTCAACTAACCTTTTCAGCTTCGGCTAACCAAATCCACAACTGGCGCCAAGTGGAGAATTTGTGTTGATCACTGAACAAATATTGCATTTCTTTGCTAGCATAACGAGTACTAAGCGGTGATTTGTAATCCTCATAAACACTACTCATCTTATGTCCGTAAATTACAGGCAGTTGGATCTTTAAAAATCTACTGTCAGGGTTTAAAACAATTTTAATGATTTACTTTTTTAGGTTTAGGCAGTGATAATCTACAAAATAAAAATTGATAAGAAATTCCCTCAGCAATTAAAAAAAATGCAAAAACAAAGAAGAATATCCAGATTAACTTGTGTCTAGGCGAAAAAACTTTTAATAATAAAGAATCATCCGTGGGAAGTACGTGTTCGCATGTTTTTTTGGAGTGAATGTGTATGGGACAGGGATGGTAAATGAAATTTTCATATTGTACCAACCGGCTTTTTAAATTGTACTTTTTGTACTGAAAGTGTCCTAAACAAATTTTGGGTTTGAATTTAATTTTTAATATATCCTTATATCGGATGACGCGTCATTCGACAAAAGAAGAGAACTTAAAAATTAATCATTTTATTTTAGTACAAATTTTAATTTGAAATAAAGGGTATACGTATTGTTCTGAATAATTTCAACAAACAATTTATATATATGTATTGTGGAATTATTACAGTACTTAAAAAATTCAATATTAATACATAAAATGTTAAGGATTATTGCAATAAATATCAACCAATAATTTCTCCTTTATTATTTTAATTTACAAAATTAAAATTAAATTTGAGATAATTAGCTTTTTAAGATTCACCAGTTGACGGCACTGATAAAAAATAAGAAAAGAAGCATAATAACAATAATAACATAACAAAACAAAAAACGCAACGAGCGATCAACGATAAAAAAAACGTTGAACGCGTTTCGGGATATAGATAGAAGGGTTGGATAATTGAAAATATTTTCTGCGTAGGATCACAATAAATTTAATTGTAACTGGTTCTAAAAGGATTTTTGGATTAAAATATATTTTAAGGCTTTGTACGCTTATCTGTATTTCCATACATATTTTCGATAGATTCGTCATTATTTTTATTTCTACTATGCATTCCGGTATGTTTTAAGGAGAATTTTCCTATTTTCTCTACAGGCAATTAAAATAAACTGATATAGGACTTATTTCTAGGCTATATGGAATCCCTACCTTCATGTTGAAGGATTTTTGTAATTATAAAAGAGACAAAGTTTTTTAAACTTGACATGCCAAACCATATAACACATAACGCTAGGGGAGCTTTTAAATTGTACCAAAAAAGCCTTTGGTGGTCCAGTTTACTTTTCTGGTTTGAAAAGTACCAACCAAGGCGAATTCATACCAGGTGGAGTCGATAGCCCAGCTGATTGTTTTTTGCTCTCGTTTTTTGCTAATGTCTTGTCAAAAAATACATTGTTTCATATCTGCTAATCTAATGTCAAAGTTGTTGTTTTGTTACAGTTGGTGTCCTACTGCTCTCACCTGGTATGAATTCGCCTTGGTACCAACATTACCAACCCTGGTATACGCAGCGTTCCCAGATATTTTTCGAGTTGCATCCCCAATTTGAAAATTTTCATCCCCAAGAATCCCCAAAAAAAATTTAATTGTTCCCAAATTTAAATTAATGCATAAATACATTAAGGTGTATATTTTTTAAATAATAAAAATATACGAGTTGATTATTTTTTTTCCCTTACCATTTCTGAGGATGGATTAAAAGAGTTACAACAGATTTTGATTGACTGATTGGTAGAGCGTCTTTTCTATCAGTCTGGGTGTTCGACAATTACCAAAAACTCTTCAGTCAAGCGAAAAGATTCGCAGGTAGTGTTGTCATAAACATGTAAGTTAGCGTCGAACGATAAAATATTTTTTTTTTTAGTTCAATATGTAATAGTGATAAAAAGGTGCCATTTGCTATTGCATTTGCAAATTGTACTGATATTTGCAAATGTCAATACATTTGAATCTGCAAAAACTCTATTATAGAAATAAAATAAATTGATAATTCTAAGTACACATTAAATAAATTTTAGTTAAAGAAATAGCCTTACAATACCCCTATTTTACTACAAGAAAGAAAAGAAAGAAAGTAAATTAAAAAAAAAAGATTCGAGCAACGTTTTACCATTTTGTGCAATAAACTTTTTAGATATAAAAAGGACGTATTTGGATAAATGACCGTGGAGCATCTGCAGATTTCAGTTTTTTCTAAAGATCGTAAGCAAAATCCATATCTTCCAGTGTAAATTTCATGAATTAACTTTTATTGCTTAAATAATTTTCGTTACATCTTTTTCATATTCATTTATCAGTTATACTTTAAATGTTAATTAACGAACGATTAAAATATAATAAAATTACAATTATCCAAGAAGTATATGAAATCAAAATTATAATCCCCCAAAAAACCCCAAAATATTAAAATTATCCTCAGCAAATTCCCCAATCCCCAAACCAAATTTTTAATCCCCAATAGCAAATAAAAATCCCTGATTTGGGGATAAATTCCCTAATCTGACAACACTGGGTATACGATAATATAAAATTGAAAACAAACCTTAACTGAACATACCCCGCAAAAAACTATTCGCCGTAGATGTGTTTAGTAAGCATTCATAAGTTTAAATAAATAAATAACAGCCAAAATACGTCTTATTTACAAAAAGTATGTACTAAATTTAATTAAAAACTTGATGATAATGAGAAATATAAAGATCTGTGCTTCTTTTAGAAAGACATTACGAATTTATTAAAACACTGCCAGGCCAAATAATAAATTTGTAATACATATATGTATGTATGTACAGTATGATACAGTAGGGTATCAACATATGTTGATACCCTACAAGCAAAATGGTCGTCGACTACAAAAATAACACACTTTAAGTTAACTTTTATGGCCTAACTATAAGGTAATTAAATACAATGTAAATGAAAAACCTCCCCAAAATCAAAATCAAAAATAAAATTATATATTTGTTTTTTTTTTTTAATACTTTTAATTTCTTTTTTTTAATTAGATATAAAATGAAAATTTGTGCCACATCCCTTGAGTCTATTTGTTTTTTAAATTATGATTATATATCAATGTTATTTGGTAGGAAATATGTATCTCACTGACCATTGAGCATGTGTAAAATTAATAATGAACAAGAAAAGGCTTCAAGCAAAGCAGCATTACTTTCCTGTTATTCCATTTGGGTCTTCAAAGAAAAAATTTCTTGTTTCATACTTTTAACATCGTTCGTGACTTTTTCCAAAGCAGATATTTCTTCGGTGATTTCATGTTTACATACACTTATGTATGCTCATATAATTAAGTCACTGTGCCAAAGATTGTTTATAATGAACATATTTTCACGATTTCAAAAAAATGTTAACACAATCCATGTACTTATGTATGTATGTATAAACAAAAATGAAATGCTGTCCGCTAAGCGCATAACTTGAGAACGGCTTGACCGATTTCGCTAATTTTTTGGTTAGATCTTCACCATAGCCCAACTTAGGTTTTATGGTAAGAAAAATTGACCACGCCCACTTTAAAGCCCAATTTTTTGATTTATCTAATTTCAAAGAACGACTGCACCGACTTGGCTAACTTTTTCTTTAGATCTTCATCATAACCCAACTTAGATTTTTACGGTAAGAAAAATTGACCACACAATAAGGACGCTGACGGAGTGGCGGGCACAGCTAGTATTAAATAAATTTTAATTTATTTCAAAACTAGAAACCTATTTTTCTTTTAGATTTAACTGATATAATTAAGTCATCTGAAAAAAAAGATAGTTATCACATGAATATATAATTTTTTAGTAATTTTACCTTATATTTGGATAATACTAAGTTGAAAAGCCCCTATTCCCTAGCACTTTAGCACATCGTTGTGTCATAGTTTCGAACCATTCAGCTCATTGGGCTGGACTTAGTTCCTTCCATTCCACCTGCATCATTTTCATTAAAATGGGCTTGTTTTTGAATTTGTGTGTAGCTACTGTCTTTTGTAATCCCCTATTGATTTTCTATATGATTTATTTCACGACTTAGTGCTGGCCAATATAAGGTCTTAATTTTTTTCTCAGCAACCTAGTTTTTGACACTGTTCATTTCACTTGTCAGGTCTCCTTCAATTTTAACATCTGGACCAACTCCTGACGACGTTAAACAACCCCTTACAATCACTGACAACCCTCCATGCTTTATAATTTTTAATGTGTTTTGGATTATATTCTGGAAGAGGTTGTCGTCTGACATATGGTTTGCCATTATTGCCGATAACATTAAATTTCGACTCATGACTCTAAGCCGCTAACTTGAGAAATTTGGAATATCATTTGGAACGTGATTATAGGTTTTCTTTACCTTAAGATTGAGGATTTCAACAATATAATGGAACCAAGCACTGCTCATGTAGTATCAAAAACTATATTGCAGGGAATAAAATGAAGACGTTATATTAACCAGCACAAAGTTTTTTTTTATTAGAATTACATATGTATGTATATGTGTGTACATGTACATAATACAATATATGATATCATAAAGAAATAAGATAATACAAGTCATAGGGTACATAGAGAGCCAACTCTCCAAATATCTAAAACGTGGCTATAAACCAGCGTGGATACAAGCATTTATTACGTATATATATATATATCGGGTGGTTAAATTTTAAGGGCCGATGTTGAATCTAAATCACACCTAAACGTCAAGTTTTTTTCTGCATTTAATTTGACATTTCTCAATTTCAGACTAACTCAATTTGAACGATGGAAAGATACACAATCGAGCAACGCGTTAGAGTTATTCAAGAAATGACAACAGTGGATGATCAATTTTCGAAGAAAACAATCTTCAGTGATGAGGCACATTTTCACCTCAGTGGATTCGTCAATAAGCAGAATAGACGCATTTGGGCGAATGATAATCCAAGAGTGATTGTCGAAAAACCAATACATCCACAAAGAGTCAATGTTTGGTGCGGTGAAAAATAAATTTTATCTTCCAAGCAAAAAATAAATTATTAATTAATTTCTAAGCAAAAAAATTTTACATATCACTATAGAATTTGGGATCTCTACTTTAATACTGTATAAAAAACGTTGCGCGTTTTTGCGGCATTTTTTATTAATTTTTTGCAAATTTCACCTTTTTTCTGTTTTTTCTCATCTTGCATAGGTAGTTACGAGTAAGAAACCTTTTTGTCGGTCATAAAATGTTTTCGATTTTTAAGTTGTTTTAAATAAATTAATTTTTATGTTTTAAATAGAATTTATTGTTACTATTATAAATAAATTATTATCTATACATATAATAAAACAGCAACTTTCTGTCTGTCTGTGTTTGCATCACATAAAATCTATTAGATAAATTTAAATAAAATTTTATGGAGACGAACCTTAGTATCTAGGTTAAGACATAGGATCTTTTTTCCCGTAAAAATATCTAATTTTCAAGAGAAAATAGAGAAAAAGTAGTGAAAGTACCGATTTAATATTACTGCAAACTTGGCAGCATCTTTGATTATTTTAAAAACTTTTCACAGAACTCTACAATAATTTTAGAATTTTAAATAAATTTTAAATTTTATATAAAGCTTATGTTCTGAATAATTACCCAGGGAATAAAAGTAAATACATAAACCATATCTGAAGTACTATAAAATTAATGTGCTGTTTATGTAACCCAATTGAACAATTCGTCTAGGAAATTTGTATGAAAAGTACTCAAGTTTTTGATTTTTTCCTATATAAAATTTCTAGACGTTTTGTTCAATTGGGTTACATAAACAGCACATAAGAGTCTTAAAAATTGGGGTGTATTACTTTCTCGCTTTTTACATTGTTTATGTTTTGTCACTGCAATTCTTACATAGATGGAGAGAGGGTAGAGAAAATTAAAAGGGCGGTGCACACACATTCATAAACTCTCCAAATTCGTTTTGTTCCCCAATTCGTAGTTATAATTATAAATGCGTCCATCCACACAAATTGCTGCAATAAAAATTGCATGATACATATATACAAATAAAATTTTAAAGAACAAAAGAGATAAATTTCAGCGATATAAGTTGCATAATGTAATTGGGCTCCTTCAAAACTAATTCGTACTACTAATGGTATATTTAAAAGCAATAAAATCGTAAAATTCTTCCAAATCGCGAGATAGACACCACATTTTAAATGACAAATTTTCCTTGTGAAATATTACGAGGTTCTAAAAATGGCTTTATTTATTTTTCATACAAACTTGTTAAGATGAGAATGTAGTCTGGTGGCAAAGTTTATTTTCTACCATAAAAAATCAAAAAAGACAATTTCGAAAAACTGGCGCTTACGTGGTTTAAGAAGAAACGCGACGATATGTAAATTCTCACATTCAATATGACTTGTACATATAATGTAAACACGCTTTAAACAGTGATTTAATTATTTGTGAATAATTTTTATTTGCGAATAGGCTACGTATAAACGTGGTATATAATAAAGAACTTAAGCTTGAATAATTATTAATTCATCTAGTGATGACACTATAATAATGGAAAAATGTAAAATGGATCAAATTGGTATAGAAACATCTTGTGAAGATGTTAAAAGATGTTGTTTTTTAGCCCTGTGAAATACTTTTAGAAAGATGGATGGTAGATCTTGATCAGTGTAAAAAGGCTATAAAATGGCATCAGGAAAAAATGCCTTCTTACTTTGTTTATTATGTTTTTATGAATTTAGTTATTAAATCTTTAAATAGCAATGATGAGTACAAATATGTTTGTTATTCATGTATGTGCTGTTTCTGTATCCCGATTGAAGAAATCTAGAAAATTTGTATGAAAAGCAGATAATTTTTTGATTTATTCCTATACAAATTTTCTAGACGATTTTTTCAATTGGTATTATAAACTTTAATTTGTCTTTCTGTCTCCTACGTGCCTGGAGAAAATTCTAAAATTTATATAAAATTCTAAAAATTATTGTAAAGCTCTGTAAATAACAGACAGAAAATGAGTTACTAATTATTTTAAAGTAGCATAAAATATAATGCTTTCAAAAATAAATGATGCCTTAAAGTATGCAGTACCTTTAAATCTGTAAAAAAATCGTCTTTTTTCCACTTTCGCTTGGAAATAAGATATTTTTGAAAAAAGTATCCTATATTGGAAGCAGGATACCAGGGATACTCACAAAATTTTGTTAAAATCCATCCAGTGGTTTTTACGTGATGAACACAAAGAAAAAGACAGTCAGACAGGAAATTAAGTACTGTCTTATTATATGTATAGATATAATTAAATATGTAATATATTATTTTAGAAAGATATTACCCTTGGAATCGAGAAGGTAATCTCAACCGACTCATAAGTACATATTGATTACCACGTATATTCCCTAATTTTCAGAAGAATATTTTTCCCAATATTTTGTTAAAAAAGGATCCAATTCAAGGCCTAATGAAGACGATGTCAAAGTCTTTATGTGGCCTCTTTATTTGCACTTTTTATTTAAAACGCAGTTATAGACCTAATAGGACTGTTTAGTAACTTTCCTAGTACGTTATATTTCGTTTTTTCAACGCACAAGAAAATTGATATACAGGTTTTCTAATGAGTGTTGTCACAATCAGTACGTCTCTGTCAACGCAAAGTACGAAAGTTGGGCAACTTTTAACTTTCGACGTACGTTGAGAGCAATTGAGAGCTATAAATTGGTTTCTCTTAGTTTCTCTCCCTCAAAATTTTTGTTGAGTGGCAGGGTTGTCAGATTTTTTTTCACCCATTTCGCCAAAATTGATGTACAAAACGCTAAACCAGTTTTTTTTTTTGTACAAATTTGTCTCAAATATATACAATATGTTTTAATTTAAAATTTTTTTTAACAAATCACAAAAGAGACATTTAATCGAAATAGCTAAAATTCGCCAAAAATACAGAAAAGCTCGCCAAAATATATAAATATTTTACTTTTTATTTAAAATGACTATTAAACACGAGAAAGGAAAAATTTTTACTTAAAACAATGAAAAATAGTGGTTGTTAACTGAACATACCCATCCTTAAACCCCCGTCTTCATTTGCATTCAACATGTCGTAACAAAAGTCAAACTTCATATAAAAAAACTAGTATTAAAAATAATGTTTTTTTTTTTTCATATGAAGTTTGACTTTTCTTAACGCATGTTAATGTCTAATGGGGGGTAAGGTATTTGTCACCGTGTTCTTATTTAGAATATGTTTTATAGGAAATAAATTTATTCAATATTACTAAAGATCAAAAGATGCCACTTACCCCATTTCAATTCATACATTTTTTAGCAATTATTTCGCAATCGAGTTTTGGTGGAATTCATTATTGAAATCGATTTTACTATTCAGTAATTAGCAGCATATAAATTGAAAAATAATTAAATTTTTCTATAAAAATAATCACATAATGTGTAAAAAATATTCTTTCAACTTAGACACTTCCTTTATATGTAAAAAATAAGTATAAACAATTAATTGGAATTACCAAGGCATCAAGTGCAAAACTAAAAAAATAATCGGCCTTATTGTTAAGGCGTTGTCGTATAAAACACAAGGCGTTTTGAAAAATACGCATTGTTTGAGTTGATAACGCCAAAATATACTCAAAATCTATTATAATTTTCCGTACCCTGTATGGCATTCTTGCCTTTAAAATAGGACAAAAAATGTCGTTGTATTTTTTATTCACGACTGAAATAAAAACAGCAATTTAAAAAATTAAAAACAATAGGTAAGTCTTCCAACCGTACTAGTTTTCTTCAAAAGTTTTTTTTCAGATTCTTTGATTTTTGTATTTTGTCGTATAGGCAATTTTTTTTTGTTTTTTGAGCTACTTAGCTAATTAGATTTGTTCGTAATTTGCTTTATTATAATTCTTTTCTTAAATAAATTTGTGGTGGATGGATCGGTAGAAAAAAGAAGAATCCTGCAAATTTTACTTTTTTCAGTGTATCTCTAATTACATTTTCTATAATTTTAGAAATTAGCAACGAAATTTTTTTTCATCTATATACTTCATATCCGAAAAAAGATGCACAAAAGCTGGACACTAAATACGACATTCGCTCCAAGCAACTCATGGCCTAAAAGGTATAATAAAAAAAGATTCAAAATAGAAGAAAACACGATAAAAATGTGTAAATGTGTTGAAATTCTTCATATCAGTTAAGAAAATAGGAAATTAAAGAATAAACTTTAATTAAAAAAATTACAAAATTAAACAATAATTTTTATTAACTTTTAATCACTGCAATATTTGTTCTATTACAACAAATATCGTAGGTCTTTTTTGCACGGTACGGAAAAAATTAAGAAACGTCATCGACTATGCTAGCTGACGTAAAACTACAAATCGGGAGAAAAAGTTTCCAGAATAAAATCATCTTTAGATATGAAAAACAATTTACATTTAAAACTTCAATTTCTTTGATATCCATTTTTATATTCCTTAATTCAGTTTCTAATATTGGCCAAAATTTAATGAAAAATCGCTAACAATATCGCCAATTTTTTTAAAAATCGCCATGTCGCCAAATCCAAAATTCGATCGCCAAATAAGATTGAAAATCGCCACGTTTGGCGAGAAATCACCATATCTGACAACCCTGTTGAGTGGCAGCAAAAAAAAAAACAAAATATAATAAATTAAATAAAGTAAAATGGTGAAAAAAGCTTTGTAGGAACACAACAGACGACGGTAACGGAACGTTTTACCGTTACCAAGGCGAATACAGGTGGAGTCGATAGCCCAGCTGCTTATTTTTTGATCTCGTTTTTTTGGTAATGCCTTGTCAAAATATACATTGTTTTATATCTGCCAAGGCGAATTCATACCAGCTGTAGGCAGTAGAGCAACAACTACAACAAAACAACAACTTTGACATTAGATTAGCAGATATGAAACAATGTATTTTTGTCAAGACATTAGCAAAAAAACGAGAGTAAAAAACAATCAGCTGGGCTATCAACACCACCTGGTATGAATTCGCCTTGATATCTGCTAATCTAATGTCAAAGTTGTTGTTTTGTTGTAGTTGTTGTCCTACTGTTCACACCTGGTATGAATTCGCCTTGGCCGTTACTGAGAATTAGCACGCAAAATAACGACGGCTTGCTGACGGCGTTGTCAATATTTATATTTACATTTTCGTTATAGGTACTAGTTATGTATGTATGTTTTTTTTCAAAAATATTTGGTAATTTGATAGAGATTAAAAAAAAATGAAGAAAGGAGTGTACATGTAACATGTACGTGACATTAGAATCTTTTCCAAGAAATTGAAAATTACAAACTGTATAGCGGTTTATATATGTATTTTTACCTCTTCAATTATTTTATTTATTTATATCCAGTTTTTTATTTTGTTATTTCAAAATTTTCTTTATTTTATTTTTTTAAATAATAATGTGTTTTTGCTATTATTGTGAATTAAAATGTTTACAAAATTCAATTATTTTTGGAAATGTATGGCAATAGTATAGGAGAGTAAGAGAAAAAATATGAGAGGATAATACAAACCGACAAGAAAATAAAATAAATTTTATCTCAGCGGCATTATCGTTGAACGGCAACTTATGTCAACTTTGTATTGAAATATCGTTACCGTAGTTTGTTGTGTTCCTACACTAAGTGTTTTCTTTTCTGATTTCATATCCGCCAACAAAGTACTCATTGTATCAACCTTTTCCATTGGTTCTTTGATTTCAGTTGAGTACGTTAAAGTATATCGTATGACCGATTTTATGTACCCCGGCCTTAAAACAGAAATTTGCATAATTACTCTCCCAAATATGAAAAAGCAAATGAACGCTTTACTACGGTGGCTTTAGGAAGGACTTAAAAGTTGTACTGATTTGCCCACCAAATAATACCTTTGCAAACATAACAGTACTTAAATGGCAAAAATACAAAATCTACCGTTGTTAGCCAGAAATGTCGCTTTTAAAGAAATTCAAACTGATAATAATCGCAAGGAAACGATAGAAATAAAACTTTACCTCCCGTCTCCATTAGTCATTAACATGCCTTAACAAAAGTCAAACACCAAAAGCGAAAGTACAACGAAATTATTGTTTTTAATAGTTTAAAGGTAGTTAAAGGTAGTTTTTAAATAGTTTAAAGCCTTAGATGTCAATATTTTTCGATAGTCAGTGCTAATAAACATGTGGCAATAAGGAATAAGTGCTTAAGTCGACTTAAGCAAAATTTTAGTTACTGGTACCTTTGCAATCTCCGTAATTGAAAGTACCCATGTGCTAATTTTCAATTATTTTGTACCATTTTTCAGGAAGTTATAACGAAATTACTTTCTGCTTATCTTTTTTCAATGTCTACTTTTGGTGGATATAAGATTTTTATCCAAAACATACATTTGACTCTTATGTAAAGTTTTAAGATAAGCTATTTAAAAAAGAAATTAATTTTAAAGTTTAAAATTGTTCTCCTACAAAACTTAAAAATCAGACTTAAGCACTTTTTCCTTATTGCCACAGATATATTAAAAACTGTACAATACCAATTTTAAAAACAGAATTGTACCGGAAAAAATCCAATTGCACTAAATGTATCATCCCCGGTTTGTTTAATATTTATTAGGTCCGTTTTTTTACTTTTTGGGTAAAGTTCGTGAAAGTGAAGGCAAGCATAATTTATTGTCATAATTTATTGTCATCAAAGTACGGGAACACCAAAAACCAAATTTTTACACAAAATAAAAAATCAAAGTGTTTTGGCAGTTTTGATAAAATAATTCAAATTTTTGTTTGTTTTGAATAAATTTTTGCTTTGTACATTTACATTGTAATTTATCTGTAGGAACCAGAAACTAACTAAAAATAAAACACAGACACTCTTTTAATAAAAATCTTTTATATCAATATACATATCGCACTTTATCAACAAGAGGGTATTAACTCAAAATTTTAAATTTTTCAGTAGAGGTAAAAAACTGTTTGTGATTACATTTTAAGATAATTTAAAAATCCGAACATATTATAGTAAGCAAATTCCATTTAATAATATATTTACACTGTTTTTCTTTTAAATTTTTTGCAATTATTGCCAAATAAAAATAATGACTTTTTGTTGATATAAAGGTACTCAAAACGCTTTCACGAAAATGGTTTC